>JANAVB010021599.1:18665482-18792982 GCA_029216955.1 Iris pallida | reverse complement strand
AATTCCTCCAGAAGTGGAAAGTGAAACGGCTATCCCGATCTGAAACTATGCTCACAGGAACCCTATGCAATCGCACGATCTGACGAACGTACAGCTCTGCCAGCCTCTCCGTAGACAACCCCACCTTGGAAGGCAAAAAATGGGCCAATTTGGTCAATTTATCAACTATGACCCAAATTACGTCTTTTCCTCCACGAAATCGTGGAAGTCCGGACACAAAGTCCATGGTGATGTGCTCCCACTTCCACTCAGAAATGGGTAGTAGCTGTAGCAACCCACCAGGCCTCTACCTCTCGGCCTTCACCTGCTGACATACCAAGCAGCGAGATACAAACTGAGCCCCCTCGCACTTCATGTCGTACCACCAAACGTGCTTCCTCAGATCTCTGTACATCTTGTTGACCCCAGGATGGATAGAGTACTGAGAGCGATATGCCTCCTGAAGAACCTCCTTCCGAAGCTTCCCACTCGAAACGAACAGTCTAACACCATGCCGCAGCGACCCATCTTCGATAATAGAGAAATCGTCGAGCAACCCTGCCCGCACCTGCTCCCTGATGCTCCTCAGGGCAATATCATCATACTGTGCTGATCTGACTCTATCCATCAACTCAGACTGAATCTGTAAGCCCCACAACTGCACCTTTATGCCCGGAATAATCACCTCGATTCCCAAACTGTCCAGGTCAGCCAAAAGATGACGATCTACCGTCAGATACATAGCTACTGGATACCTGTTCAAGGCATCTGCAACTACGTTGGCCTTTCCTGGATGGTACTGTAAGGCGATATCGAAATCCTTTATCATCTCGAGCCAACGTCTCTGCCACATGTTCAGCTCCTTCTGAGTGAATACGTACTTCAAGCTCTTATGATCAGTGAAGATCTCAACCTGCTCTCCATACAAGTAGTGTTTCCACAACTTCAAGGCAAAGATAACAGTGACCAGCTCCAGATCGTGAGTTGGGTAGTTCTTCTCATGAGGACATAACTGCCTAGATGCATAGGCAATCACCTTCCTGTGCTGCTGAAGAACACAACCCAAACCCCTGCCAGAAGTATCGCTGTTGATCGAGAAACCACCGGTCCCAGATAGTAATGTCAAGATCGGAGCTGATGTCAACCTCTTCTTCAGCTCATCGAAGGCGGC
Organism: Iris pallida; assembly: GCA_029216955.1. Lineage (NCBI taxonomy): Eukaryota > Viridiplantae > Streptophyta > Magnoliopsida > Asparagales > Iridaceae > Iris > Iris pallida. Next base: position 18,791,832 of record JANAVB010021599.1, on the reverse strand, counting down.
CTGACACTCCTCAGTCCAGACGAACTCCACGTCCTTCCTGGTGAGTCTAGTCATCGGCTCCGCAATCCGCGAGAAGTCCTGGACGAACTTTCGATAGTAGCCCGCCAAACCCAAAAAGCTCTGAATCTCGGCAACTGAACTGGGTATAGACTAAGACTCTACCACAGCAATCTTCTTCTGGTCCACTGAGATCCCGTGCTCGGTCATAACATGACCCAAGAACTCAACCTGGTCCAGAAAGAACTCATACTTCGAAAGCTTCCCGTACAACTTCTCCTTCCTCAGAGTCTCGAGCACAATCCTCAGATTCTCCTCGTGCTCCTCCGGCATCTTCGAGTAGACCAAGATGTCATCTATGAAGACCACCACGAACTTGTCAAGGTACTGATGGAATACCTTGTTTATTAAGTTCATGAACACTGCTGGGGCGTTGGTCAACCCAAATGGCATGACAGTGAACTCGTACTGGCCGTACCGAGTCTAAAAAGCCATCTTCGGAATGTCTTCCCGCTTCACCTTCAGCTGATGATAACCGGACCTCAGGTCTATCTTCGAAAACACCTTTGCGTCGCTCAACTGATCGAATAAGTTGTCAATCCTCGGCAACGGGTACTTGTTCTTGATAGTGAGGCTGTTGAGCGCCCTGTAATCGATACACATACGCATCGTACCATCCTTCTTCGGTACAAACAGAACTGGCGCTCCCCAAGGTGATGAACTGGATCTGATGAATCCGTTGTCCTGTAGCTCGTCGACTTGCTTCTTCAGCTTAGCCAACTCGATGTTGTTGACCCTATAGACGTGCTGTAAAATAGGCTCAGCGCCCAGCACTAAGTCTATAGAGAACTCGATGTCTCTATCTGGCGGTATCCCAGGCAACTCTTCAGAAAAAACATCCATGAAATCAGCTATCAATGGATACGGCAATGCCTGCCCTGCCAGCAAAGCTCCACAGAACCCATCTCTCGGCTCAGCTACTCCCCTAGCAAACACAATCTTTGGCTCTTCCGACGGCCTAAACAGAAACCTACCTCCTCTAAAGTCTATACAAGCATGGTGCATGCTCAACCAATCCATTTCGAGTACCACGTCGTACCTCGGAAGGGGCATTACGAGCAAGCACGCGCTCAATTCCCGGCCTCCTAAAGTAACTCTCCGCCCCTTGCAGATATTGTTAACCAGGATGATGCCTCCTCGGTCAATATCTTGCAAGTCCTACCCATATATTCAGCAATAATGTTGTGTCTCAGAGCGAAGGAAACAGACACAAAACTATGAGTGGCACCGGAATCAAACAAGGTAAAAGCAGGGAATAAATCAAGAAGAACGTGACCTGCCACAACATCACCCACTGGCTCTGTCTCCTCCTCTGCTGTCAAGGCGAACACTCTGCCCGCAGGGGCTCCCCTCTGGTGCTGTACAAAGCGCTGCTGCTGGGTCTGAAGTGGAGGACCTCTCTGCTGAACTGCTGGTCCTCTAGTCTGCTGCACTCTGTCTCTAACTCCACGATGATGGCAATCCTTCAGCTGGTGATCGGGCGCCCCACAGTATATACAGACGCCCAACCTCTTCCTACAGGCCTCTCGAGTGTGCCCCGGCTTTCCGCAGAAAGTGCACTGGGTAGCCTGCCTCTGGCCCTGTCCCTGGTGCTGCTGGGCACGCACTGGTGCCTGCTGAAACTGCAACTGAGGCTGCTGCTGAAACTACCTCTGCTGGAAATGAGGGTACTTCGTCGACCCCGCACTCAAGCTCGCTCCTAGAACATCGCTGCCCCTCTTCGGCTTGAGGCTGAAGTCCTCCTCTGTGATCTGTACCTCCATCAGAATCTGCTGGAATGTCGCATCGCGTCGCCCAGAATTACGAGTATGAACTGCATGTATAAGATCCCTCTGGAACTTACGGGCCTTGTACCCCATATCATGGATCAGACCTGATGTAAACCTACTCAGGCAGAAGAACTCCGCTGCATACTCGTCTACCAACGAGTTCCCCGGCACCAACCCGACGAACTGTCCCTCCAAAGCAGTCAAAGCCACATCGGGGTAGAACTTCTCCTTAAAGAGCCTACTGAAGCTCTCCCAAGTCAAACCCCTCACCGACGCACGAGGATCCGTACGAAACCAAGTCAGCGCTATATCGAAAAACTGGCTTGCTACAGACGTCACCCAAAGCCCTTTCGAGACCTCTGCTAACTCCAGGCTCCGCTGGACATCCTCCAACCAGTCATCCGCGTACAGGATACCCTCGGTACCCTTGAACTTCCTCTGGTTCATCTTCCTAAAATCTAGGTGTATGTCAGGCCTTCCCTAACCCTGCTGCTGAACTGGGGCACCCTGAACTGTACCCCGTGCACCCCTCTTTACTGCTGCCATCACCAACTGATGGGAGTTCTCCATGCTCTGTCGTAACACCTCTGCCTGTGCTCTCTGGGTCTGCAATATCTGCTGTAGAAGGGCCATCATCTGCTGAGTATCAGTCGGTAGCGGAGGCGACGGTGGAAGAGTATCAGAAATGAATATGGATGGTCCCGCTGCTGGAGGTGGAAGACCTCCTGGAACCGTCGCTGCTACTCCCGCCTAAGGGACAGGAACTGAGGTGGCATCTCCCTCAACTACAGCTCCCGCAGCCGGAGGTGGAAGTCCTGCCGGATCGGGCCTCTTCGAAACAACACAAGATCCTGCTGCCTAAGAGCGAATAATCATCATCCTGAGGATAGATTGAAACAAGGAATCAATATGGCACATGATAGGAATATCAAAGAAGGACAATTAAATTCAACGCAAAAGAGTTGTCACGGTAATCAAAAGATCAGAAATTTCCTAAAATGTGATTGAGTAACTCCTATCATACCCTAGATCCTACGTCCTAATTGCAGGCTCGTAATTAGTACTCTAAGTCGAGCACCATTACGAGATCGCACTAATTACGACACAGACCTGCATTGGCTACCACAAAAACGTGTTACGACCCGTACCCTGATGAGGGGCACGAGCACGTGGTTACGTCCAGCCTATGCCACAGAATCGACGGTAGAACGCTGTATATAAGGTCTGTAAATACTAAGACTAACAGTATAAAGGTACCTGTACAGTATATACACTCCGAATGGAGGTGACATAGCAATACAGTCTCAATCATGAAGTAAAACTAAGGTAGACAACATGGAAAGGAAATATGATAGATGAAAATAGGAAATAAGTTCAAGATCCCACACAAGCCTAGAGATATACACAACAACACAGAGTCACAGAAATATAATATAAACTACTACAGTCTGAAAGTACTAGCTGGCTCGCAGACCAGGCAAACCTAACTAAGCTACACTACTCTGGGTGAGCATAGTTTAGTAGCTCTACTATCAAGCCACGGTCCAGGTCTACTCCATCTAACCCGTCCCCATAATAGGTCGGGCAATCTGCCTCAGAATTATCTGTAATATATCAACGGTATCCTGTCAGGAAAATGAGCAAGTACAAACACTAACAACAGTTCCATATGAATTGATAAATTCTATAAGAGACAGTATAATGAGATACAAGACAAAGATAAAGGATGACTTGGGAACTATTCGAAAGCCGAGTTACAACCCTTAAACCAAACAAGGACCGGGATTGTAACCCTTCTCCCGAACAGAACTTAGTCTCCAATCAAGGTATAGCATAAAGGCATGTAGAGCATATGAGTAAATGAATATCATAGCATGGTGAGAAAGTACAAAAAGTAGAACTGAGCAGGATATAAGATACGATAAATAAATATAAAATGTGACTTGAATTATTAGAGCGATATGTGATCGGCTTTAGGTATGTTACAAGACAGGTTATCCACTTGGCCCGACAATCATACGAAAATCTCACGAAAAGTCATGTCGGCCAACCTGGATAACAAGCACATGGAGGAATCTGCTACACCTTACGTGAGGTGAAAGTGGCGCAAGTAAAATAGTGACAGGAGGCTTTGATCACATAACCCCTAATAATTTCCCCATCCCCGAATAGTATCACGGATCCGGACATGGCACGTCATGACACGGGATTCAAAAGAAGGGGGCCAGCCCACTCCTAAATCGATGTCTATATAAGTACACAAAACACGAAATATCATGCACCAATATACCAAGAAAGTCCAAGAATAACATCTCATGACAGGATCCGATGTATACTAGTCCATGATCCATCGTGTCGGGAATCAAGTAAGACACTACAACTGAATCGAATATAGCAGATATCAAGACAATAAAAACTATCAGTAAATGTACTCGCATGTGGTCCTGAGTTGATAAGATGAACAGACGCTCAGAGTAATCACAAACCTAAAATGAGATACTATAAGTCAAACAGGGTTTTATAATAAAAAAGAAACTAATTTAAGTCATAATATGCAAGTCTAAGTTAAATTAGGTCAATCTATATCAAACTGGGTCATACTAGATCATACTAGGTCACTGGGAGTCAATCCAAGTCAAACTAGGTCAAACGGGGTCAAAGGTTGACTTACAGTTAACTTTTGGTCAACTGTTCAACCCTGATCAACTCTGGTCAACTTTAGTCAACTCTAGGTCAACCCTAGGTTAAACTAGTCTAATGTTGACCAACTGTTGACTTTCAGTCAACTGGTCAACTCTGGTTTGGTTTTGGTCAATTCTAGTCACTTATAGGCTAAGTTTGACTCTCGGTTGACTTTTGTTGACCTTTGGTCAAAATGGTCAACCGAAGTCAAAACTAGTCTAGGAGCACTATTTCTGACCATTATCAACCAAGGGAACCAAATTCTAACCATATCTTAAACTCTAAACTCACATACTTTAGCTTCTAGGTAATTACCTACATTTATCCTTAACAAGGTATTCCCGATACCTTGCCCATTACAAAGGAAACCCCGCTAATTCTCAAGATACTAGCCTAGGCTCCATAGGGTAGCTAGATACTATCCTATCTAGGGTTTACCTACCAAGAAATATGGGTTTCCTAGACATCTAGTCCAACTTAGGATACATGTTGGGTATCCCAACATTACCTTACCCTTATTGTTCTAATATCTAGCTAAACACCTATACACACAATACTCACTCACTCACTCACAATATTGGCTCACATAACACCACACTTAGGCTCTCACCTAGGCTCATCTATAGGCTCACCCCTAGGCTCATACACATTGATATAAGCTCACACACATATACTCATATAGCTCACACACATTGAGGAGTCAATATGGGCATATGGGGGCTGGAATGGGGCTGATATGAGCGGCCTATGGGCTGTCCAAACGGGGGTTAATATAGGCTAATATGGGTGTCAAGTGGGGGCTGCCAAAGTGGACTGGTTTGGGACTGATTTTGGTTTGATATAGGGGCTGTTAAGGGTGTCAAGTGGCTGTCCTAATAGCTGAACATGGGAACTGTTAATGACTGGTTTGGGGGGTCCTATAGGCTGCTCAATGGGGGCTGAAATAGGCCCCTACAAACTGCTGCTAACAGCAGCTATCAACAGGGCAACTAAGGGGCTAATCCCCCCCTAAAATACACTGCCAAGCAGTGTAATTACTGCTGCTACTGCTGGTGTAAACAGTCCCGTGTGGGGACTGTTCAGCCCACTACTGCTGTTGAAGCAGCAGACCACACTCCCCCTTCCCTCTCTCATCCTCATTCACTTCCATTCTCTCCATCTCTAATCTCTCACTCTCTCTAACTCTCTCTATCATTCTCAATACAAACACACACACACACACACTTCTAACACCAACCCAACTCCACCACTCTCAATCCCCCTCTCTTGCCCGAAATCTCCACACACCCAAACACAATATAAAGACACAAATAACACACCAATATATATACATATATATAAGACACAATATATATATATATATATATATATATATATATATATATATATATATATATATATATATATATTTTAAGACACAATATACATATATATAAGACACAATATATATATATATATATATATATATATATATATATATATATATATATATATATATATATATATATAATATAAATATATATATATATATATATATATATATATATATATATATATATATATATATATATATATAGAGAGAGAGAGAGAGAGAGAGAGAGAGAGACATTAATTTACATATATAACCATTGATATATATACATACATATAGATAATTAGAATATGATACAATATGATACATTGAAGAACAACACTCTAATAATATAAAATCTGTGATTAAAATCTAATTAATCATTTACACAATATATATATATATATATATATATATATATATATATATATTAAAATACAAGTGTCCAAATAGGGATTTCCCACTAGGACACAACCACAACACAAGGGACACTCCTAGAAGTCTCCAAATGGATACGAAATGGACACAAATGGAGACACAACCATGGGGGTCATTCCTATGGGTCTAAAATAATCCTATATGCATGAAAGAATGATGTAGAGAATAGATTATACCTCCCGGTAGATCGAGTCTAGGAAAAACCTTCCCGATACGACACCGACACGTAGGAATCTCCAAATGGACACGAACGAGCTCCGAATCCGCCCAAACTTGGCTAGCTCTTTCCTTAGCTTGAGTAGAGAAGGAAAGAAGAAGATTGGGTGGAGGAATGAATGGATTTGGTGGAGAAATCAATAGAAACCCTTCTCTAATATTTGGGGAAGAATAAGAGAGAGAAAGTGGATGGACAATATCAAAGAGCTCAAGCCTATCGCTCCCTTGAGGTGGCCGACCACTAGATGCATTGGTGTCCCCTATAGGAATGACTAAAAAGCCCTCCCACTAATCTATTGATTAATATTAGGAAAGGGTAAATGGTTTAGGCTATTTTAGTCATGATTAAAACTCTAATCTAACTAAACCTATCCACAAATAATTAGTCTAACCACTAACTAAAAATAATATCATGTGGGCCATGCCTAACTAATGTGTGGGTCCCACTAGATTCACAACTACCCCGGGTCCCCGAAACAAGTCGGATTGAGTTGAAATTTGAACCCGACTCAAATAACCCCAAAATAATATCATAAATAAATAAATAATTCCAAAATAATTCTAAAGTGGAAAAATGACCAAAATACCCCTATTCATGAAAACTGGGGGTGACAATAGGCCGGGGCAACCTTCGCCCATGCGCCAAGTGGCAGTCTCCTCATATTTTATACAATAAATTTACATTAATGACGATGAATCTGCCTCTTTGTATTTAACCAAGTCAAAACAACCATTAACGCCTCGAAGAACTCAACAGACGGGCCAATGAGGATGCATCATGCGACAGATGCGCCGTCAGCACCATGTGCTTCGTACCGATGCGCCCAATGGGATATAGACCCATACGCCTAGTAGGGCACAAACTGATGCGCCCACTTCAACTCGTCACCCATCAAGCATTTAAAGCTATGATACAAAGTTGGCAGCATGCTTCCCGAAGACTGAACAATTGACAGCTTTTTACAGAAAATGAAGAGCTGCCGACGTTATCTTCTTCATTGTTGGTTATAGTTGTGCTTTGCCACATGGCCGATAGATCACTTGCATGTGCCTCCACAGTCATGCGCCCAGCAATTTGCATGTGCCACAAAAGCCGTACACTCTCGACTTACTCCTGATCCCAAAAGACAGAAGCCAAGTCTCTACATGTGCTTCCACAGCCATGCACTCGAAGCTCTTTATGCACCTCAGAAGCCATTTGCCCAGACTTGTCTCTGACCTCTGAAAGTCATAGACCAAGTCGTCCCATACGCCAAATCCTAGGCACATCCTGACAGATCACCCTCTACCAAATTTGAGATCTTTGAGCCATAAACACGTACCATATGTCATTTGACTCAGTTCTGCCTATAAATACGTGCTAACCACCTAAGATCTCAGCAACGGCCGAATCTTCGTAACTGCCACGTGTTAGCTCCACCGTAGTCCAACAGTGCATTTCAAACAAGATTCAGCTTCAACTCAGGGAAGATCGTCTATGCGCCCTACAGCATCAGCCACATGGCGTTCGCATGTACAGGCGCATCCTACATATCGTGCATAAGCAGACCAGTCTGATGCCTATAAATAGAAGGATCATTCCTTCATCCACCCACACACAGGGAGATATCATCATATCTACATACAGAGACAAGAAGAGTCACGTAATGTCTACTTCTCCTCCAAACGTGCCAGCATCCAGAGCAGCCCAGACCTTTAGCGAATTCAAGATCGTCATCAGATCATCAACGGAGTCAACGCAATACCACTCTCTCCACCAATACAGTTCCCAGATAAAAATAAAACTGTACTCCTAGGACTACGTATAAGTCTTATATTGTATATTGTTCTGTTTGTAATCGGAATACCAAAGTTTTACCAATCAACAAAACCTTTTCGCATTTTTGATGGCAAATACATGGATCCCATTATCAAGGCCCCGAAACCATCTGTGCAAACCAACAACGATGGAGCCATGCATACCAACGATGGGGCCAAGGTGACTATGAAGGAGGAGGTGGTTTCAAAATGAAGATGGATCTTCCCTCTCTCAACAATCGACTACACATTGAAGACTTTCTTGATTGGCTCACAAAAGTAGAACACTTCTTTGAGTACATGAACATCCCCAAAGAGAGGCATATTCACTATTCGGTAGGTTCATTCGTAGCCTATAGACTCAAGGGAGGCACCTAAGCTTGGTGGGAACAACTCGAGCACATCTATGCGAGATTCGGCAAAGCTCCTATACGGAGTTGGCCCAATATGTGACGACTGCTACGACAAAATTTCTACCTCCGGATTATAAGCAGATTCTTTATCTTCGATATCAGAATTGTACACAAGGTGCACGACCTATAGTTGACTACATTGAGAAATTCTTTAGACTCTCACCCCGCAACAACATGTATGATACGAATCTCCATCAAGCAACCTGTTATCTTGGCGGCCTAAGGCAAGACATCTATGATCAACTCTACTTGCAGAATATATACGCACTCAACGAAGCAATAACATTAGCAGAATAGGTGGAACAATAAATTGAGAAGTTCAAGAGTCCACAAAAACTGTAGACCAACAACAAAGGATGATTGGGCGCAAAATCAAGTTGCCAGCTATTCCTACAAGGGCAAAAGAATAGCAGATCCTAATTCTCTTCGACCAACTATACCTCCAAAGTACATGCCTCGCAGCAAGTTGTCAAACCTCAATAAACTGTCAATCCATACAACAAACCAAGAGAAAACAAGCATTGTAGTTACAATAAAATTGGACATTTGTCCAACAACTGCCCCCTTATAGCACAAGTTGCCTTTGCTGACTATAAAGACAAGGAGGGAAAAGAAGATCATCCAAGAGAAGAAGAGGTCATTCCCAAAGATGACGACGAACATCTAGTGTGCTTCGTTAGGTGGCTACTACTAGCCCCAAAGATTGAAGAACCACCCTAGCACCACAATATCTTCCCAACCCGACGCAAGGTCAAATACAAGTTATGTGACATCATCATTGACAAAAAATGTACAGCGAACATTATTTCAAGAGAAATGGTAGAGAATATGAGACTGGCCAATGAAGCACACTCGACTACATACAAGATTAGCTAGATTCAATAGGGCCACAACATGGTCGTGTCTGAAGTTTTTCGTATACATTTTTCCATCGGGAAGTCATAAAAAGATAAAATCATATTCGACATTGTTGACATGGACTCTTGCCACATCATCCTCATTCGACCATGACAATTTTACAAAAATGTCACGTACCGGAAAAGAGACAACACATATTTATCATCCTTCAAGATGGACGACGTCTCACTCTCTATCCATTAGCGCCGAACAATATTCCTATACCAGTCTACTACAACACAAGGTTGTTATAATTGATGACGGTTAAGAACTTAGAAGTGGTCTTGACAAACAAGAATAACTCAGGGATGAGTTCTCTTGAAGCAGGGGAGACTGATGTAGCATGGATTCTAATTTCGAATCCCTCTACAATTTTTTTTCTCTTTTTTAGCTTTATTTTTTTAGAGTTGTCAAGAATCATATTTCCTTTAGCACTCTTATTTTTGCTCTATATTTTATAAGAATATGTTCTATCTTTATTTGATTAGGATTAGAATTTATTTTTTTATTAAGATTAGTTTATCATAAAAGTCCTATAAATAGGCACCTTCTGTATGCAATTAGAGAACAACTTTTTAATCAATTAAATTATTCCTTAAGTTATGAGATTTGTTATCTTCTTTTCTTGGTCTTGGATTCGATTATTCCGTGATTCGGAAGCCATTCGGTTGAGGTTTTCAAGCAACCTTTGTGCGGACCCCTCATCAGGCCATCCGTCAGAGTTTTTGCGGCATCGCTTTGCTCTCACGAAGCAACGGTGGTCCAGTTATCCTCATCGCTGATCAACTTGTCCATTTTCAAGCCCAAAGGTAAGTTCGTTCCACTATCACACTGTATCGTCAGGGGCATTTTTATACATTGGATCTGAGTTAAGGTTATAGGTGTCACACAAGAAAAATGACGTTTTTTGACAGTTTATTTCTTGTCAACCGTGGAAACCGTCAACGAAAGGGGTTATCTTGACGGTTTTAGGTATACGTCAAGAAACACATGTTTTATGTTAATTTAGCAAATTTTTATCATAATAGTTGACGGTTTTAGATGATACATCAAGAAGCACAAAAAAATTTTATTAATGGATTCGTGAAAATCGTCAATTAATGTATGTACAAAAAAATTGGCACGAATTTTTTGCTGCCATTTTGGTAATTAATTTTAACTTTTTCTTCTTTTAATCACTTCTATCCCCCGAGCCCTAGTTAGCCTCTTTCCATTTCATTGCTTCCTTTCCTTCTACTCCTGAGAACCACCACCACCATTCCCTTTCCTCTACGCCCTGCTCAAGAGGGCCTAAGCCACTCCACCAGCCCTCCTCCATGATCGCGACGATCGACTCCTTTCTCCCCAAGTATTCGACCAGCAGTACCAAGTCGAGGGCCAAAACCCTCGCGATCTCGCTATTGGCATGTAGATCATTGATGATCAACATCGACGAGAATGCGATGTGGGATCGCACTACTGGTCCCATCAGGACCTCGTCGACGAACCCGCTCTTATTGAATCTCAGCGTCGCCAGTGCCGCCAGATCACGCTCTCTTGGAAACCATCGTGGCTGCTAGTGTTGATTCGAGTCAGGGGTGAGTCCAACATGACGCCCCTCAAGTGGGCGAGCTTGCTGCTGGATCCAGAATCTTCTTCGAGAAGATCCGATGTGGTAAATTCTGTATTTTTTTGTTTGATTAGGGTTACGGTTGTCTTTGCGAAATTGCGATTGGATTGTTTTTTTTTTGAAAGTTTGGATTTTGAACCTAAAATTGCGGTTCTCCAGTGGGAAGTGGGACTCCGGCGAGACCTCGACGAACGACTTCAAACCCTTTTTTTTTCTTGTTTTGTTGGGAGGTAGAGTGAGATCGGAGTGAGAGATGGGGGGCTTTATTTATAGACTGGAAGAGGGAGAGAACTTTTGTAAATATGAGTTGTATATAGAATTTTACATTTTGGTTTTGGTTTTGGTTTTGATTTTTTTTTGGTCATAAATTTGGGACGTGAATTCTTGATGGAATGGTCCCCAAACAAACAAACCAGAGCCCAGTACTCTATCCCATAAATCAGATTATTACATGGGATTCCAGTTCAGCTACTATTTTCTTGCATGTGCAATTTCTTACTTGTCAACAGCTTGTCCAGCTACCAGCTTGAACTTACCTAACAGAGGACTACGTGACTATTTAATTAGCTATAATCACTAAAAAAATAATTGTATTTCTAGTTTCACAAGATATGTACAAAAGATTGTTTGATCATCCTAAATTTCTACTACGAATGATTAAAGGTTTTTTTAGATGTTAGGATTAGATCTCTTTTCTCTCAACCCCTTACCCAAATCTGATGAATTATATTTTTATCTAGCCCAACCCAAATCTAATGAATTATATTTTTACCCAGATGTAGGATATGAGCAAAATGTATATTCACTAGGTAATTATCGTAGGTTTGGGCTTCTACTATTGTCAGCAAACAATGGGTTGAAGCAACATGGGCATCTAATTAGAAGTTCAATATGGTAGGCCAAGGACCACACTATGGAACTAGTGGAGACACAGATGGCTAGGTTAATGCCATATGCCATGGACCACTTGTTGTTTCTAATTCCATGGTTTTTACTGCTTTATTGGGGCGGGTGAAGCTGTTTATTTTTTTCATAGGTTTTGGAAAACTGGCAACTGAACTGGCAAGAATGGGCAATGGTGGATTGTAAGCTTTTATAGAGATAGTGGAACATGAGTGGTACTTTTTCTAATCTTCGCATTCTGAACTTAATATCCACGCTTGGACCACAATATGTATTATTTTTTTCTTCGTCTCCTGTCAAAGAATAGTTTCAATTTGTTTCTTGATTACTCGGACCATTTATGATTTTACATGTCTTTGACAAATTGTGAGATTTCTTTACATACATTCATCAATGTGTTTGGTTCTTCCTGATGGTAATTGTTGTTTGGTTGCAGCACAAAAACACATGTACAAATTGATTATATGTGGACCAAGTAAAAAGATGGAGATGCATCTATGTTGGGGCTCTTCCTATTGCCAGGTTCTGCTATATATGAAGGAAAGTACTACTGAATCTCTAGAGGCTATGGAGGTCAGAATTCTTTAATTCCTTCTTGTTCAGTAATCAAGGTTGAACTATGAAGATCTAGCTAACTGTGCCAAAGGTAGAGAGGAGTGAGTGAGTTTTGTTAAAAGAGTTGTTGCCCCTAGGTAAATAATGTTGCAGGAGGATCTTGGTTTGATACTTGCTGATGGGCATCTGGAAAAAATAAAACCAAGTGGTACATCTGATTTACAGCAATAGTTTTCTTTTGATGCACCCCATTTTAGTAATGGCACATATCATGTTTCTAAGTTGTACCATTCATCTGACTTATAGTACATTGGTTCATAGTACTTTGGCTTAAACATCCATTGACTTGATATTTTCTATACAAGTCTTGATCTTTTGTGTATACTTACAAATCGTAACCCATGTTTTCAACAATGTCTCTCTATTTATCTTTCCTTTTGAAAAAAATAAAACCAAGTGGTACATCTGATTTACAGCAATAGTTTTCTTTTGATGCACCCCATTTTAATAATGGCACATATCATATTTCTAAGTTGTACCATTCATCTGACTTATAACATATTGGTTCAGAGTACTTTGGCTCAAACATCCATTGACTTGATATTTTCTATACAAGTCTTGATCTTTTGTGTATACTTACAAATCGTAATCCCTGTTTTCAACAAACCGTACCCACTCTACTCGACTGAGCACATAGGTATTACCTATGTGTACTGCTACACCTGTAGAACAACAGTTTAGACTTGAACTGCTACTGTGTTATTCCTAGATTTGTATCCCTACGGATCCATGTCTTGCACAATTTTATCTACTGCACTTTATGTAGTCTATTAGTGAAAGACTACACAGGAATCCCCCAAATTTTGTATACACCCATGTAATTCATTTCCTACATGAACTGCACACAGATAGATATTGTATCTGATTTACATATTCATATGCACATCTATAACCCTCACTACCGACAACTATAGTTCTACCTGCAGACTTCCTGCAGCTGAAACTGCTTCTTCCTATAACATGGAGTGCTCTACTTGAATACACAATCACACGCTTCATCTTCACTCTAACAAACAGGAAAAACACTCTATTGCTAACACCCATAGACTTCTGTCTCACCTAGACACTAGGCTATATGTTATTTATCCACTGCTATTATGTACTACAGTTTTTAATAACTGCTGCTGCTTCCTACATCTATACAGACACTAGTACACACACATACAAGTATTCAAATACCTATGCTACTTCTCTATCACTACTAAAATATAGCAATTTGGCGACGGCCAATTAGCGACGGCTTCTATCCGTCGCTAATAGCGACGGACTAGCGACTAACTTGTGACGGACTACCGTCAGAAAGCAATGAATAAATTTTTTTATTTTTTTGTGTAAAATCAGTCGCACTTCCGTCGCTAATTTGACGAAAAGTTAGCGACGGACTGAAGTCCGTCGCTGATATGTCGCATATTTTGGCGGTAAAATACTGAAAAAATGGCGCGGACTATTAGCGACGGACTGTTGACTAATATTTTTGTCGGTAATCTACTGGGTATTTAGCGACGGATATATCCGTCGCCAGTCCGTCGCTAAATACTGTACCCTAACTTAAATTGAACCGATGGGTGGAAATTTTTTATTTCCCCCCAAACGAACTCTCTCTCTTCCCCCTCTCTTTCTTCGGTGATTTCTCTCCCTCCGGCGATTTCTCTCTCTCCGTCGATCTCGCCGATAAGGTCTCTCTCTCTCTTTCTTTCTCTCTCTCTCTCTCTCTATTTTAGGGTTTCGGGGGGGGGTGGCGATCGGCTGTCGTATGGGCCCGGGGGGGTCGGGGGGGTGGGGAGGGAGGTCGGGGACGGGGTGGTGGGGTGGGGGAGGGGGAGTGGAAGGTGGGTACTGTCGGGGAGGGGGGTCGGGGAGGGGGGTCGGGGGGTGGGGGAGGGGTAGGAGAGGAGAGGGGAGGGGGGTCATGGAGGGGGTGTTGTCGGGGAGGGGGGGTCGTGGAGGGGGTTCTGTCGGGGAGGGGGGTCGGGGAGGGGGTGGTTGGGGTGGGGGGAGGGGGGTGGGTGCTGTCGGAGAGGGGGGTCGGGGGGTGGGGGAGGGGTGGGTGGGGGGTGGGTGCTGTCGGGGATGGGGTGGTGGGGTGGGGAAGGGGGGATGGGGGGTGGGTGCTGTCGGGGAGGGGTGTCGGGGGAGGGGGGTGCTGTCGGGGAGGGGGGGTCGGGGAGGGGGTAGTGGGGTGGGGGAGGGGGGGTAGGGGTGGGGGAGGGGGTGGGGGAGGGGGTCGGGGAGGGGACACACGGGTAGGGTTTCGGGGTAGGGTTTCAGGTATGGGGATATCGGAGGTTTCGGATCGGACCATTCCTATGAGTATCGATAGTTTCGAATCGGTGTATCGGATCGGGGGAGGGGGTATAGTTGGTTTCGGATCGGACCAATCCTATGAGTATCGGATCGGGGGAGGGGGGTATCGGAATCGGTATCGGAATCGGAATCGGTATCGGACAATTCCTATGAGTATCGGATCAGGGGTATCGGTAATATCGGTGGTTTCGGATCGGAGTATCGGATTTTTTGGTATCAAAAAATAAATAACTATTAATAAAGTTGACTGTCCTCCGACATAGTCCCTGCAGCCATTCGACTGGCGAGGCAGAAACTATGTAGCCGTAGGTAAAGTTGACTGTCCTCCGACCATCATCCCTCGGCAATGATGATATGACAACCTATCACTATATCTTATATAGTAGTAGATGATGTCTTAGAATTACATTATGTAAGTTCATCTTGATTCTGTTACATTCTTCAGATACTAGATACGATAAGAACATATACTACATCATATGTACAGAACATAGATAATTCACTCTAATGTATGCTAGAATGAATTTTGGGTTGTGTTCTGAGCCATCCGTTCTCACACTTGGCAGAAAATCGAATATTATGTATTTTATCTACTTTCAAAAATGTACTCAAACGAGATGATGGTTCCTTTAGTTAGCATGCTTATGTTATAATTATATTATTTGTGAATATCGATCTTACCAGATGGCACCCATGACTCGATAAGCGGCACGTCGTTTGAGGGAAACACTGAATGCTGAGGTGGCTCCTCCTACTGTTAAGGAGGAAGTGGCACCGGTAGCTAGTGAGACCGGGAGTTCTATTCATCCAGCACCTGCAATGGACTACATCTCTCCTGCCGCCGTCGATCCCACTTATTCGAGGTGGTTGTGCGATCGTATCACTTAGCGTTTGCGTGAGCTGCGTGGTTCTCATTAGCTATTTGTACTTATTTGTATTGGACTATTTGTATTGGGTTGTTTTGTATTAGACTATTTGTATTGTCACCCCCAGTTTTCGAATTAGGGGTATTTTTGTCATTTTCCAAGTTTTATAACTTTTAGGAATTTTATTTGATTTTATATGATTTTTAGGGATTTGTTTGATTTGGTTTAGATTTTATCCAATTTGGACTTAAGTTGGAGACCCGGGTAGCCTGGACACTAGTGGGACCCACATACTAGCTGGGCTTGGTCCACATACCATCCTAACTAGGCTAGAAACCATAAACCCTAATTCCATGGCTTAATTAGTCATTTTAGAGGCTTAATTAGTTAATTAGAGTTAAACCGAAACAAACCGAACCAAACCGAATTCATTTCAAACCAAACCAAGTCTATTGGGTTTGGGGGCTTATTGGATCACCACCCAAACCCAATAACCCCCCATGGCCGGCCAAGTAGAGCCCCCTCCCCTTTGCTTCTTCACAAAGTAACCTCTCTCTCTCTCTCTATTCACTTCTTTTCTTTCCAAGCTCTTCTTCTCCAAGGAAAACAAATTCTATGTATGCATTAAATCCCTTATTTAATTCTCTATTTCATTTATTTCTTCACAATAAATAAAGAGGAGCTCATTCTCCACCATTTGCCCATAGCTTTGTAGGTTTTTCCTAAAATCTAGGTTAGAGATTAATTGGGGTTTTCTTAATTAGAATGGAATATATATATGTGTGTGTGTGTGTGTGTGTGTGTGTGTGTGTGTGTGTGTATGTATTTATATATATGTATTTGTGTGTGTGAGAGTGGTGGTGGTGTTTATGTGAGAGTGTTGTGTTTGTCATGAGAGTGGTGGTGTTTGAGTGTATGTGTTTGTGTGAGAGTGGTAGTGAGAGTGTGAGTGTGTGTGTGTTTGTGTGAGTGTGTGTAAGTGTTTATATATATATTTAAATGTGTGTGTATATATATATATATATAGATAAATGTGTGTGTGTATGTATATTTACATATAGATGTGTGTGTGTGTGTTTATATATATATATAGTGAGATAGATAGATATATATTAGATGTATATATATAGATAGATAGATAGATAGATAGATAGTTGTATATATATATATATATATATATATATATATATATATATATATATATATATATAAATATATATATATATATATAGAGGGGGAAGTAGGAAGTAGAAGGAGAAGAAGAATAAGATGCAACAGTAGCAGCAGTAGCAGCTGCTACTGCAGGAGCAGCAGCAGTATAGAGCAGCTGCAGCAGCAGCTAAGGCCAGCAGCAGCAGCAGCTTAGCAGGGTAGCAGCAGCAGCAATAGCCTAGTAGGAGTCGCAGTAGCTTAGAGGGAAGAAGGTTAAGAAGAAGAAGATTAAGGAGGTTAAGAAGAAGAAGATTAAGAAGGTTAAGAAGAAGAAGATTAAGAAGAAGAAGATTAAGAAGATTAAGAAGAAGAGTAGGAATAAGAAGAAGACTAAGAAGTTTAAGAAGAAGATTAAGAAGAAGAGTAGAATTAGAAGGAGAGGAGTAAGAAGAATAAGAGAATTAGAGGAAGATAAGGAGATAATAAGAAGAGAGATTAGAAGAAGAAGAACAGGAAGAATTAGGAGAAGAGAATTAGAAGAATAGAAATTAGAAGGAGAAGGAGAAGAATAGGAGTTGAGAATGAATCGGATTTTGGGTGAAAGGGTGAAACGGAGCTCCGAGTGTCGGAATGAGTTGAAACTTGGAGGAGACCTAGATTATATAAATTAGACTTTGCGGGTAGGCTCCCGAGTTGAAATCGGGGTCTTAGGACGACGGTATCGCGCCGTACCATTGCGTATCGCGAGATATTCAAGATATCGGCAATAGGCCGTAAGATGGACTAGACGTCCACTCTACCTAGGTATCTTCGTAGGTAACGAATGTATAGGCTAGTATCCTACTACCCTAGGGAGCACGGGTCGAAATACCAAGCATAGGTAGGCTAACTTGGTATTCACCTAGGCTAGAAATTTACCTTGTAAAGGGTAAATTTAGGATATTGGCCCACGGCCAAGATACGGGTTTAAGAGTCCAAGATAGACTTGGATATGGGTTGAAAGGGTTGGTAATGATTAGAAATAGCCGTCTAGACCTAGTCTTGACCTTGGTTGACCATGGTTGACTTTTTAGACTAAAAGTCAACTATGGGTCAACACTTTATCCAATTTAGTCCCAAATTCTATTAGACTTGAACGGTTGACTAAAAGTCAACTGTTAGTCATTATTGACCTAAGGTTGACCTAGAGTTGACCAGAGTTGACCTGTTGACCAAAAGTCAACTGTAAGTTAACTTTCGACCTAGTTTGATATGGGTTGACTTCCAATACTCTCCCATGACCAAGGGTGACCCAACTAGACTTGTCTTGAGCTAGAATGACTTAATAGGGTTTAATTTGATTTGACTTTACTTCCTAAACATAGTATTGATACGTCTTGTTCTCTATAGGTCCTCGAGACGCTGCATTGGATTCCATTGACATACTTTATCATATTACAGGCGAGTACATTCTCTGACACTTTTTCAATCTACGATGATTGTTATAATTCATGTAATTAGTGTAGATATGCTTGTTCTCGACACATTGGTCACACGAATTGGTATTCATGGATCCTGACATGAGATGTTATTTCTCGTTATCTTGGTATATCTTGTACAAGCCCCCTTGTAGTTCTTGTGCAGTATATGGACACAGATTCTCGAGGAGACTTGCTCCCTTCTCGTAGAATCCCGTGTCGTAACTTGTCTTGCTTGGATCCACTCTACCAGTCGGGGACGGGGAGTACTAGTATAGATGTGTGGTCATTATCCACCTTGTTATTCTTGTAGATCTTGTTAGTGTTAATCATACACTCCACGTATGATTAACCAGGCCAGTAGACCTTGTGCAGACCCAAACCGGCCACATGTTGAAACTAGTACTCACACACCTAGATAGATGATTCATGATTCTTGTACATGCCATGATCAGTTTACTTGCCTTGTTCTAGCTCTAGATTTACAGCTTACCTTGCCATGATACTCACATGTACATTCCATGATTTCTTGTATATACTCTCTATTTACAGTCTTATAGCTTTTGTCATATCTTGTGAACTATTGTTAGTTGATTGTACTCGTTCCATCCTGACTGGATATGTTGACAAAATATTACAGATGCTGATGAGGGGGATTACAGTACCTACTACGGTCCGGATGACGTAGTGGGCTTAGACTTGGAGACCTTGGTCCAACATGGCTTAGCTTCGCCTGACGAGACTTTACCTATTGCTTAGTTAGAGTAGGTCTTTTGTACTGGACCTTGTCTCCAGCTACTTTTGAGACTGTTATTATTTTGGATTGTATTAGAGACTTGGACTTGGTTTTGGACTTGTATATTCTTTGTGTTGGACTTGACAGGTTATATTTTATCGTCTTGTTGTCTTTATCTTTCAGTCTTTACTTTATCATCTTAGAGTTGTGATTGAGCACTCATATATTATCATTGCTTGTCCTCCGTTCGAAGTTGACCATATTCTCGACAGGTTTTGATATTATATATAAACTATTGTTAGAGTAGAAAACCTACAGCGTTCTACGCCGTTTTTTATGGTGAGGGCTGGGCGTTGTTACGTACGCGTGCCCTTACAGCTGGTGCGGGTCGTGACACGTTTTTAGTGGTAGTCCATGCAGGTCCTGAAGTCGCAATTAGTGCGATGTCGTAGCGGCACTCATCTTAGAGTGTTGACTACGAGCCTATGTTACATATAGGAGGTAGTAGGCTAAGAGTACTCAATCACAGTAGGATCTTTTCTTGCTTATCTTTCTTACCATCTTTGATATTGATTTACTGTTTTCTAGCTGTCCTCCTTTGATATAATCTTTCTTGTGCCATATTGATATCTTCTTTCAATCTGTCTTCAGGATGGTGCAGACCAGGTCCCAGCATCCTGAGTTCACGGACACGGAGAGGTCTGCTATGACTCGCGGACCTGATCCGGACACTCCTGCTGCAGTCGGGGTATCGGCAGCAGCTCTTGGGGGCGCTCCTCCGCCAGTTACGAGGGCTGACCCCAGGGTTGCTACGACTTTTCCGGCCGCAGTACCAGTGGTTGATACGGGCGCTTTTCCTTCTCCTGCGCAGCGGATTCCTCCGCCAGTTGCAGACATACTTCCACCTCCACCTCCTCTGCCTACAGATATGGGGCAGTTGCTTACTTTCCTCCAGCAGATGCTGGAGACTCAGAGAGCCTAGGCCGAGGCTCAGCAGAGGCAGACAGACGCGATGCGTCAGGGCATGGAGGATGCCCATCAGTTGGCCCTTACAGCCGTGGAGCAGAGGGCTCCGCATCAGGGGACGCATACTAGGTACGGAGATATCCAGGACTTCAAGAAGCTCGGGCCCCGTGACTTTAGCAGGACCGAGGGTGTGGTCTATGCAGATGATTGGCTCGAGGATATCGAGCGGCAGATGAGGGCCTCCCGCCTGGCAGACGACCTGAAGGTCGAGGCGGTAGGTTTGCAGTTGCTAGACATTGTACGCACCTGGTTCAGAAATGAGCCAGCCCTAGCTGGAGAGGGCCATACTTGGGCAGAGTTCAAGCTCCTCTTCAAGGAGAAGTTCTTTTCCTCCACGGACAAGATCGACCTGGTGCGGCAGTTCCAGGATCTGCAGCAGGGCAGTTTATCTGTGGAGGAGTACGTCGCGGAGTTTGGCCGACTGAGCCGATACGCAGAGTACATGGTTCGAGACTCGGAGATCAGGGCGAGCCATTTCAGGGAGGGGCTGACTTGGGATATCAAGATCCTTATTCCCTCCTTCTATGACACTTATACCCAGATCTACGCGGAGGCCCGTAAGGTAGAGCGGGAGTAGGGCTTGAAGCCCAAGAGGGAGCGTGATCTTTTCTCGGGGGCTACTAGCAGCGCGGGGGCTGCAAAGCGCCCTCAGCTTCAGCATCGTTCTTTCCAGCATCACCAGCCGCAGGTTCAGGCCAGAGCACCGGTTCAGCAGGTGTAGCACACTCAGCCGAGGCAGGCACAGCATGGGGCTCCTTCCACTTCTGCAAGAAGCCTGGTCACGTCTGGGAGGTCTGCCAGAAGAGGCTGGGGCTGTGCCTCTATTGTGGTGCCGTCGGACATCAGTTGAGGGATTGTCCTGCGAACCCTAGTAGGGTGGCCCGTGGAGCGGTAGCAGCTCAGGGGGCACCGGCAAGAGTACCTGCAGTGCAGCCGAGGGGTCCACTTTTGACCCAGCAGCAGCGATTTATTCAGCACCACCAGCAGCGGGATGGTCAGGGTAGAGCCTTTGCTCTTGCAGCCGAGGAGATGGAGCCTATTGCAGATGTTGTCGTAGTTTCTATTCTGCTCGATTCTTTTCCAGCTTTAGCCTTGTTTGATTCTGGTGCTACGCACAGTTTTGTGTCTGTTTCTTTTGCTCTTAGGCACAATATCATTGTCGAGTATCTTGGTAGGACTTGCAAGATTATGACTGAAAATAGCATCATCCTGGTTAATAATGTTTGCAAGGGGCAGAGAGTTTCTTTGAGAGGCCGGGAGCTGAGTGTGTGTTTGCTCGTAATGCCACTTTCGAGTTGCGATGTGGTACTCGGTATGGACTGGTTGAGCATGCACCACGCTAATATCGACTACAGAGGGGGCAGGATTCTGTTTAGGCCGCCGGGAGAGCCGGAGTATGAGTTCACTAGGGGTGCAGCGGAGCAGGGAGATAGATTCTGCGGAGCGTTGTTGGCGGGGCCAGTGTTGCCACATCCACACATTGCTGAGTTCTTGGATGTCTTTCTCGAGGAGTTGTCCGGGATACCGCCAGATCGTGATGTTGAGTTTTCTATAGACCTAGTGCCGGGCGCTGAGCCTATCTCCCAGCACGTCTATAGAATCAACAACAGTGAGTTAGCGGAGCTGAAGAGACAGGTCGATGAGCTGGAGGACAAGGGCTTTATTCGATCTAGTTATTTACCTTGGGGCACGCCAGTTCTTTTCGTCCCCAAGAAGGATGGTACGGTACATGTGTGCATTGATTACAGGGTGCTGAACAACGTTACCATCAAGAACAAGTATCCTTTGCCAAGGATTGATGACTTGATCGACCAGTTGAGCGGGGCGAGGGTGTTCTCGAAGATCGACTTGCGTACCAGGTACCATCAGCTGAAGGTGAAGCAGGATGACATTTCGAAGGCTGCATTTCGGACTCGCTATGGCCAGTATAAGTATACCGTCATGCCGTTTGGGTTGACCAACGCCCCGACCGTATTCATAAATTTGATGAACAAGGTATTTCATCAGTACCTTGACAAGTTCGTGGTGGTCTTCATTGATGACATTCTCATCTATTCGAAGACACCAGAGGAGCACGAGGAGCACCTGAGGATTGTGCTGGACACTCTCAGGAGGGAACAGCTGTATGGAAAGCTGTCCAAGTGTGAGTTCTTCTTGGATCGAGTGGAGTTCCTAGGCCATGTTGTCTCTGGCGAGGGGATTTTAGTGGATCCGAAGAAGATTTCTGCAGTGGAGTCCTGGTCTACGCCGAGCTCAGTAGCAGAGGTTCAGAGTTTTCTGGGTCTGGCAGGTTATTATCGGAGGTTCGTGCAGGACTTTTCCAGGATTGCCCAGCCGATGACCCGTCTTACCAGGAAGGACGAGGAGTTTGTTTGGTCCGAGGAGTGCCAGGCCGCCTTCGAGGAGCTGAAGGCGAGGTTGACTACAGCTCCTATCTTGACGCTGCCATCTGGATCTGGTGGCTATACGATCTACAGTGATGCTTCAGGACGGGGTTTGGGATGTGTACTTCAGCAGCACGGGAAGGTGATTGCCTATGCATCTAAGCAGTTATGTCCTCATGAGAGGAACTACCCTACCCACAATCTGGAGCTGGCAGCGGTCATCTTTGCTTTGAAGCTGTGGAAACACTATCTGTACGGAAAGCGAGTTGAGATCTATACAGATCACAAGAGCTTGAAGTACGTGTTTACCCAGAAGGAGCTAAATATGAGACAGAGGCGATGGTTAGAGCTGATGAAGGATTTTGATATATCCTTACAGTACCATCCGGGGAAGGCCAACGTAGTCGCGGATGCTTTGAGCAGGTATCCCGTGGCCATGTGTTTGACGATGGATCGTCACCTTCTGGCAGATCTGGAGAGTTTGGGCATAGAGGTGATAGTTCCTGGGTTCGAGGCACAGATATGGGGTCTCCAGGTGCAGTCGAAGCTGATGGACAGAGTCAGGGCAGCTCAGTTTGAGGATGAGGCTCTGAGAGTCATCAGGGAGCAGGTCCGGGCAGGACTGTTGGATGAGTTCTCCATAGCGGAGGATGGATCGATGAGGCATGGTACCAGATTGTGCGTACCGAGCGGAGGACTTCGGGAAGAGGTTCTTTAGGAGGCGCATCGTTCTCAGTACTCTATGTATCCAGGAGCTAACAAGATGTATAGAGACTTTAGACAGCATGTTTGGTGGTATGGCATGAAACGTGAGGTGGCTCAGTTCGTTTCTAGATGCTTGGTGTGCCAGCAGGTGAAGGCCGGAAGGCAGAGACCCGGTAGATTGCTCCAGCCACTACCCATTCCTGAGTGGAAGTGGGAGCATATCACTATGGACTTTGTATATGGGCTTCCGCTCTCTCCAGGAGGGAAGGATGCGATTTGGGTCATTGTTGATCGATTGACCAAATCGGCCCACTTTTTGCCTTTCAAGGTGGGTTTGTCTACGGAGAGGTTGGCCGAGATGTACGTGCGGTAGATAGTCCGATTGCACGGGGTTCCAGTGAGTATAGTCTCGAATCGGGACAGCCGATTCACTTCCCACTTCTGGAGGAGTTTGCAGCTTAGCTTGGGCACATCGCTCAAGTTCAGTACCGCATACCACCCCCAGACAGACGGGCAGTCGGAGAGGACGATTTAGACCCTCGAGGATATGTTGTGTACCTATGTCTTGGACTTCGGGGGATCTTGGGAGGACCACCTTCACTTGGTAGAGTTTGCTTACAACAATAGCTACCAAGCCAGTATAGAGATGTCACCTTTTGAGGTACTATACGGACGGAGGTGCCGTACTTTCTTGTCATGGAATGATGTCGGCAAGAGGGTTTTGCTTGGCCATGAGATGGTAGTGGATGCTGCAGAGAAGGTCAGGGTTATCAGAGATCGACTTCGGGTGGCGCAGGATAGGCAGCGGCATTGGGCCGATAGCCACCGGAGGCCGTTGGAGTTTGAGGTATAGTTTAGATTTTTCTATTATTTGAGTCTGATTGTGATTGTTTTAGATCAAGATTTAAGTCTTGTGTTTTGTTCTAGGTTGATGATCTTGTGTTCCTGCGGATCTCTCCGACGCGTGGCATAATTCATTTTGGTGGCGGCGGAAAGCTTAGTCCATGATACATCGGACCATTCCGTATCTTGGGCAGGGTCGGTACAGTGGCTTACCGACTGGAGTTACCGCCCGTACTAGAGGGAGTGCACAGCGTGTTCCACGTGTCACAGCTGAGATGGTACGTGGCAGATCCCAGTGACGTCTTAGACCACTCCGAGATCGAAGTGGGACCGACACTCAGCTATCCAGAGAAGCTGGTTGAGATCTTGGACCGAAGAGAGAAGGTGCTCCGGAACCAGGTCATTCCCTTGGTTCGCGTTGCATGGAGACACCACTCTCCAGGTGAGTCTACCTGGGAGAGAGAGGACGACATGCGGGAGCGATTCCCATATCTCTTCGAGCCTTGAGGTAAAATTCTTTTTTTTTCTTCCTTGTTCAATTCATGATTGCTGTGTTAGTTCTCATTCAATTTCGAGGACAAAATTTTTTAAGGAGGGTAGATTTGTCACCCCCAGTTTTTGAATTAGGGTTGTTTTCGTCATTTTTCAAGTTTTATAATTTTTAGGAATTTTATTTGATTTTATATGATTTTGGGGATTTGTTTGATTTGGTTTGGATTTTATCCAATTTGGACTTAAGTTAGAGACCCGGGTAGCCTGGACACTAGTGGGACCCACATACTAGCTGGGCTTGGCCCACATACCATCCTAACTAGGCTAGAAACCATAAACCCTAATTCCATGGCTTAATTAGTCATTTTAGAGGCTTAATTAGTTAATTAGAGTTAAACCGAACCAAACCGAACCAAACCGAATTTATTTCAAACCAAACCAAGTCTATTGGGTTTGGGGGCTTATTGGATCACCACCCAAACCCAATAACCCCCCATGGCTGGCCAAGTAGAGCCCCCCCCCCCCCCCCCCCCCCCCCCCCCCCCCCCCCTTTGCTTCTTCACAAAGTAACCTCTCTCTCTCTCTCTTTCCATTTCACTTCTTTTTTTCCAAGCTCTTATTCTCCAAGGAAAACAAATTCTATGTATGCATTAAATCCCTCATTTAATTCTCTATTTCATTTATTTCTTCACAATAAATGAAGAGGAGCTCATTCTCCACCATTTGCCCATAGCTTTGTAGGTTTTCCCTAAAATCTAGGTTAGAGATTAATTGGGATTTTCTTAATTAGAATGGAATATATATATGTATATATATATATATATATATATATATATATATATATATATATATATATCTGTGTGTGTGTGTGTGTGTGTGTGTGTGTGTGTATTTATATATATGTATTTGTGTGTGTGAGAGTGGTGGTGGTGTTTATGTGAGAGTGTTGTGTTTGTCTTGAGAGTGGTGGTGGTGGTGTTTGAGTGTGTGTGTTTGTGTGAGAGTGGTAGTGAGAGTGTGAGTGTGTGTGTGTTTGTGTGAGTGTGTGTGTAAGTGTTTATATATATATTTAAATGTGTGTGTGTGTATGTATATTTACATATAGATGTGCGTGTATATATATATATATATATATATATATATATATATATATATATATATATATATATATATATATATATATATATATATATATAGTGAGATAGATAGATAAATATTAGATGTATATATATATAGATAGATAGATAGATAGATAGATAGTTGATATATATATAGATATATATATATATAAATATATATATATATATATATATATATATATATATATATATATATATATATAGAGGGGGAAGTAGGAAGTAGAAGGAGAAGAAGAATAACATGCAACAGTAGCAGCAGTAGCAGCTGCTACTGCAGGAGCAGCAACAGCAGTATGGAGCAGCTGCAGCAGCAGCTAAGGCCAGCAGCAGCAGCAGCTTAGCAGGGCAGCAGCAGCAGCAATAGCCTAGCAGGAGCCGCAGTAGCTTAGAGGAAAAAGGTTAAAAAGAAGAAGATTAAGAAGGTTAAGAAGAAGAAGATTAAGAAGAAGAAGATTAAGAAGATTAAGAAGAAGAGTAGGAATAAGAAGAAGACTAAGAAGTTTAAGAAGAAGATTAAGAAGAAGAGTAGAATTAGAAGGAGAGGAGTAAGAAGAATAAGAGAATTAGAGAAAGATAAGGAGATAATAAGAAGAGAGATTAGAAGAAGATGAATAGGAAGAATTAGGAGAAGAGAATTAGAAGAATAGAAATTAGAAGGAGAAGGAGAAGAATAGGAGTTGAGAATGAATCGAATTTTGGGTGAAAG
The DNA here is from genome assembly GCA_029216955.1 of Iris pallida. Classification (NCBI taxonomy): domain Eukaryota; kingdom Viridiplantae; phylum Streptophyta; class Magnoliopsida; order Asparagales; family Iridaceae; genus Iris; species Iris pallida. The sequence continues at coordinate 18,765,275 of JANAVB010021599.1, read as the reverse complement.
GGTGAAACGGAGCTCCGAGTGTCGGAATGAGTTGAAACTTGGAGGAGAACTAGATTATATAAATTAGACTTTGCGGGTAGGTTCCCGAGTTGAAATCGGGGTTTTAGGACGACGGTATCGCGCCGTACCATTGCGTATCGCGAGATATTCAAGATATCGGCAATAGGCCGTAAGATGGACTAGACATCCACTCTACCTAGGTATCTTGGTAGGTAACGAATGTATAGGCTAGTATCCTACTACCCTAGGGAGCACGGGTCGAAATACCAAGCGTAGGTAGGCTAACTTGCTATTCACCTAGGCTAGAAATTTAACTTGTAAAGGGTAAATTTAGGATATTGGCCCACGGCCAAGTTACGGGTTTAGGAGTCCAAGATAGACTTGGATATGGGTTGAAAGGGTTGGTAATGATTAGAAATAGCCGTCTAGACCTAGTCTTGACCTTGGTTGACCACGGTTGACTTTTTAGACTAAAAGTCAACTATGGGTCAACACTCTACCCAATTTAGTCCTAAATTCCATTAGACTTGAACGGTTGACTAAAAGTCAACTATTAGTCACTATTGACCTAGGATTGACCTAGAGTTGACCAGAGTTGACCCGTTGACCAAAAGTCAACTGTAAGTTAACTTTCGACCTAGTTTGATACGGGTTGGCTTCCAATACTCTCCCATGACCAAGGGTGATCCAACTAGACTTGTCTTGACCTAGAATGACTTAATAGGGTTTAATTTGATTTGACTTTACTTCCTAAACATAGTATTGATACGTCTTGTTCTCTATAGGTCCTCGAGATGCTGCATTGGATCCCGTTGACATACTTTATCATATTACAGACGAGTACATTCTCTGACACTTTTCCAATTTACGATGATTGTTATAATTCATGTAATTAGTGTAGATATGCTTGTTTTCGACACATTGGTCACACGGATTGGTATTCATGGATCCCGACATGAGATGTTATTCCTCGTTATCTTGGTATATCTTGTGCAAGCCCCCTTGTAATTCTTGTGCAGTATATGAACACCGATTCTCGAGGAGACTTGCTCCCTTCTCGTAGAATCCAGTGTCGTAACGTGTCTTGCTTGGATCCACTCTACCAGTCGGAGATGGGGAGTACTAGTGTAGATGTGTGGTCATTATTCACCTTGTTATTCTTGTATATCTTGTGAGTGTTAATCATACACTCCACGTATGATTAACCAGGCCAGTAGACCTTGTACAGACCCAAGCCGACCATATGTTGAAACTAGTACTCACACACCTAGATAGATGATTCTTGATTCTTGTACATGCCATGATCAATTTACTTGCCTTGTTCTAGCTCTAGATTTACAGCTTACCTTGCCATGATACTCACACGTACATTCCATGATTTCTTGTATATACTCTCTATTTACAGTCTTATAGTTTTTGTCATATCTTGTGAACTGTTGTTAGTTGATTGTACTCGTTCCATCCTGACTGGATATGTTGAGAAAATATTACAGATGCTGATGAGGGGGGATTACAGTACCTACTACGGTCCGGATGACGTAGTGGGCTTAAACTTGGAGACCTTGGTCCAGCAGGGCTTAGCTCCGCCTGACGAGACTTTACCTATTGCTTAGTTAGAGTAGGTCTTTTGTACTGGACCTTGTCTCCAGCTACTTTTGAGACTGTTATTATTTTGGATTGTATTAGAGACTTGGACTTGTATATTCTTTGTGTTGGACTTGACAGGTTATATTTTATCGTCTTGTTGTCTTTATCTTTCAGTCTTTACTTTATCATCTTAGAGTTGTGATTGAGCACTCATATATTATCATTGCTTGTCCTCCGTTCGGAGTTGACCATATTCTCGACAGGTTTTGATATTATATATAAACTGTTGTTAGAGTAGAAAACCTACAGCGTTCTACGCCGTTTTTACGGTGAGGGCTGGGCGTTGTTACGCACGCGTGCCCTTACAGCGGGTGCGGGTCGTGACATGTATTGGACTACATATATGAATTAGTACTGTGTCAATCTCTGGATTGTATTGGACTACGACATGGTGATCAGGACATAGTCCCTGCAGCCATTCGACTGGCGAGGCAGAAACTATGTAGCCGTAGATAAAGTTGACTGTCCTTCGACCCTCATCCCTCGGCAATGATGATATGACAACCTATCACTATATCTTATATAGTAGTAGATGATGTCTTAGTATTACATTATGTGAGTTCATCTTGATTCTGTTACATTCTTCAGATACTAGATACGATAAGAACATATACTACACCATATGTACAGAACATAGATGATTCACACTAATGTATGCTAGAATGAATTTTGGGTTGTGTTCTGAGCCATTCGTTTCCATACTTTTCAATTAAGCATATGAAATATGTCGTTGAAGAACATAAAACTTGTGGTCGTTAGTACAGAAAGTGCAGACTGACATGAACTGATTATGTTTAGTTTGTCTTACGATACAGATTTTAACATCCAAATTGAAATGGATCGTTACTTCGTTGATTGTACATAGATGTACCAGCAGATCAACCTCCTGGACCGTAGGTACTTATAAGTATTGACCGTATCGAAATAGTATCGATCTATCAGTTTGGTATGGGCCGTATCGGTTGGTATTGGTCTTAGCAAATTGGTATCGTCCTATCCGATATGTATCGGCCGTATAGCTAGGATTCGTATTAGCCTTATCGATTTGGTATTAGTCATATCCGATAGGTATTGGCCGTGTTGGATTAGTATAGACCATTTCGGATTAGTATCGTGGAAGGTTTAGTAACAACTGTACTTGAATTTCTCTCTTCTAGAGCTAGATTACCATTGCAAGAGAGTCACGAGAGCGTAGCTGGTCAGTTACAGAACATACATACTTCCTTTTTAATTTCGCTTTTCCTGATGGAAAAAGAAGCGTGCATGTTACTGTAACTGGCCAATCACGATCTGGTGACTCTCTTGCAATGGTATTCTAGCTCGAGAAGAGAGAAATCCAAGTACAGTTGTTACTAAACCTTTCACGATACTAATCTGAAATGGTCTATACTAATCCAACACGACTGATACCTATCGGATATGACCAATACCAAATCGATAAGGCCAATACGAATCCTAGCTATACGACTGATACATATCGGATAGGACGATACCAATTTTCTAAGACCAATACCAATCTGATACGTCCTATACCAAACCGATAGACCTATACTAATCTGATACAGTAGATACTAAGTATATCCGGCCTATACCAGCGGATCCACCAATTACTGTACGATATGCCCAACGACTCCAGTTACATCCAGTTATTGGTGAGTACATTATTACATAGTAATTCTGTTAGTCTTGTGATACAGATTTTTACTCTCTCATGCTACCAACGTCATAACTTTTCCAGTGCTGCTCCCTCTAATGATGATGAACGCAAAAATCAAATACTCCCCTCTCCTTTCTCACTCTTCACAGTTCTCACAACATAAAGGATCAGTGCTTTCTAGTTCTCTTCCATCCATACATTCCTCGGTTCTGATCAAGCTTCTTCCTTCTCCTCTCCTCCACCATAGCTCTGGACCCATCTGCTCCTCCCTACTTCCCTTCTTCTTATTTGACTCTCTCAGCCATATATGATATCCAGCTCAAGTCTAGAGTCGGGGGAGAAGAAGTGGGCAGAAAGAGGAGGGAGAAGCAGCACAGCCGACGGCATGACCTGGAGGAAGTACAGAGGTTTTGCTGGAGGTGTTGGCAATTTTTCTAGGATAGTGTTGAGGAGCAAGTATAGAGTCGGCTGAAGGAGACACAGCTTTCTTCGGCCGACTCTACACTTGCTCCTCAATACCATCCTGGGAAAATCGCCAGCACCTCCAGCAAAACCTCTGTACTTCCTCCAGGTCATGCCACCGGCTGTGCTGCTTCCCCCTCCTCTTTCTACCCACTTCTTCTCTCCCGACTCTACACTTGAGCTAGATATCATATGTGGCTGAGAGAGTCAAATAAGAAGAAGGGAAGTAGGGAGGAGCAGATGGGTCCAGAGCCATGGTGGAGGAGAGGAGAAGGAAAAAAGCTTGATCAGAACGGAGGAATGGATGGATGAAAGAGAACTAGAAAGCACTGATCCTTCCTGTTGGTAGCATGAGAGAGGGAGAGGGGGAATGGAGGGAGGGAAGTGGCTGCATGCCTTTGGCTCACTTGAGCAGTATTTGTGCGTCAGTGTCCCTGTTATTTGTAGGCGTCCCCCTAGCGCGCCATGGGTGGTGGCGCGTCACCCCCTTTCCCGTCCGACCACTACGACACGCCATCTCCAATGTCATTTCATTACTCCGATTACAATTTCGATAAACTTCTTATTTTTTTAATAATTTGAGTAAATTTCTTTACCCTATATGAAAATTTCTGTTGTCAGAGAGATGGCTTCCAAGACTCCCCGAGGTGGTGCTACTAGCCGAGGAAGGGGCTGAGGCAAGGAACCCTTGGAGGTCGACACGGAGGAAGTCCCCATCGTCAAACAAGAGCCGGTGACTGTTAAGGAGGAGGTGTTACCAAAGGTCGAGGTCGAGGAAGAACCGATGACCATCAGGGAAGAGATTGCTCCTAAGGTTGAAGTTAAGGAGGAGCCACCATCAGAGAGTAGTAGCATCGGGACTGACCCTCCTGTCCCTACAGAAGACCTCAACCAGATTGAGCCTTCGTATGCAAAGTAGCTGATAGAATGGTACATGCCTCAACGCAACTATGATCCCTGGCTGTGAGGATTCATCGTCTGACTTGCGGTCTTTGTTGAGGCCAAAGTCGATTTTCCTTTTTATTGAATATTGAATATTTGTCTTTAAATATTGAATATTTGTGTGTTTTGTGTGAACAATTTGAATGCTTGGGATATTTGTGTGTTGGAATTGTTTGTGTGTTTTGTATATTGGAATATTTGTGTGTTTTGTATATTTGTACTTGAGATATTTGTTTTATTGAATATTGTATATTTGTGTTCTGTATATTGGAATTGTGTATATTAGAATTGCTTGGGATTATTTGTGTGTTTTGTATATTAGAATTGTGTATATTGGGAATGCCCAGTTTTATGCTATTTTTTTCAAAATATTCCCAGATACCGACGGACTGGCGGCCACTATCCGACGGACTATCCGTCGCTAACTGGAGGATTTCCAGTTAGCGACGGATGGGCGACTAAAACCCGACGGGTTATCCGTCGCCAAGGTCCTGGAATTATAAAAGATATCCAGGAGCCTGTCGACGGAATATCCGTCGCTACTTTGCCGCTAATCCAACGAAGTTGGTGACGGATTAGCGACATATTTTGCGTATTAGAAACCCTCTAATACGCGTTTAATGACGGTTTAGCGACGGTTTGTCCGTCGCTAAATGTTGCTACATTAAAATTTTAAATTGTCGAAGTTGACAGAAAATCGTCGGCTAGCCGTCGCTAAATGTTTTGACGTAGCCAACGGTAATCCGTCGCTAAGTAGTCGGTAAGCGACGTACTAGCAACGTGCTAGTTTTAGCGACGAGGTTATTCCCGACAGATTTTTTCAGCCCGTATCCGTCGGTAATTTCAATTAGCGATGGATATGGCTGTCGCTAAATCGTTGTATTTTAATAGTGTATGTACACACATGTTTCCTTGTCCCAACTTCTCTAGGTAAGGTTTTCATAGTCTATGATATTCCTCATTATGCAGGTATCAACTGCTCATGTCTGTCTACCGATACACCATACAAACATAAAATTCTCTTAAGCTTAACTTGACTGCACCTATTACTGATACACCATTTGACACCCTATATATAGTTAGTACATAAACACACAGTACATATTTATCGTATGTGAGAAAATAGCGATCTTTCAATTCTTTCTGTGGAGCCTTCTCACTGTTTGCAATATTACTTAGTACATAAACACACAACAAATTTACTACAACAAACAAGTTTGTGAGAAAATAGGCAAACATCATCTATGCAGAAGGGTCATCCTGCAGAGTGTAAAATTAGACATGCTTTCTAGAACACATTAGCTAGGACAACAAAATAAACCTCTGTGTTTAAAGGTTATTGTTTTGTATGAACTGTAGACATGAGAGGGGAGCAGTTTTACATGTTAGGAAGTTTGAGTTAAAATAGCAATGTTTTTACACCGTTTTATGTATCTAGGATATTGGTTCAAGGGCGGTACATCTTGGCCCTTTCCATACCCTTCATTAGTGGTGCATGGATGGCATAAAAGAAATCTTATTTTAACTATGTATTTCAGAACTAGGTATGATCATCCACTACGTTCAATTATCCCTTCCTAGATGTAGCTCTTACTTGAGTTGGTTATTTGCAATTTCTTGAATGATCTAAGATGTAGGCTACCAGCAAAATTATTTCTAGAAAGTAGGAGCTATCAAAATACTATAGAATTCTATTATAGTTCTTTCTACTGTCATATTTTTTGTATGCTTTTATCATTGTTCTAAATTAGCTAATGTTGCTAATATTTATTCAGGTGGTTGTCGATCCCCCAAAAGGTACTGTACAAGTTGGTTTGACATAAAATAAATGGGGAAAGGCCAAATCATAACCCCTAACAATATACACAAGGAAATGAGCAATATCACTTCGATGGTGAGCAATTTTTTCAAACTATGAAGAATTTAAATTCTAAACGTTTGTCAGATATTTTCTTACAAAACATAACCCCTAATGATATACATAAATAATCTATAGGTACCCTTTATTACATATTTAAAAAATAGTTTTTTTAATAGAAGTCGTGGTAAGAAACTTTGTGTGTTTAGTAGTGGTACATTGAAAGTATTGAACTAAGTGCTTCATGGATATATCTGGGAAACATCTTAGGGTATTATTCCAGTGCAAGTGGAGAATATATGGTACATGGCTGAGGTTCAATTTAAGATTGCTTTGCTATATACAATATCTTAATTTACTGATACTTGTTTTGGTGTACCATAACACAAACTTCTTATTACACATACTCCTTACTGAAATAACGTGTAGGCAACTCTAGAGGGAGGTGAATAGAGTTTGTGTCGATAATCACCAAATAAAAATTAACTCTATATCACCTCCACAAACAACTATCAAGATAGTAAATAAATCAGAGAGAAATACGGAAGTAAATAAAGATCATAAGAGCATACGCAAACACAGCAGTTTTAACCTGGTTTCCCTCGTAGAGGACTAGTCCAGGCCTGAGAACTCTAGTTCAGGATCGAAATCCACTATTTGTGAAATAGTGTACAACCACGTGCCTTTACTCAGAAGAGCACGCCAACTTCTTACAGATTCGCAGGTGGCGAAACTTGGAATTGTCCAAGTGACTTTTTTTCAACTCTTGCACAAAAACTTCTAGCTGAATCGCACTTGAGCACTTTGGGGCTTAGGAAGTTTTGTGGCTAGTAGATTGGAAGAGTAAGGCTTAGGTAGTATAAGGCTTAGATGATTGAGAGTGAGAGATAGAAGGATGATCAAGAGATAAATGAAAATGGTTGAAATCATGTCCTATATATACTAGTCTGGAAGGCAGAATTCGGCCAAAATTCTATCCTCAAAATTTAAAATATGGCCGTTGTACCAGCTAGCAATTGGTAACCCTAAAAATCAGTTCCTGGAAATTAGGGGACAAAGTTCGGCCCGAACTCTGTGTGGGGGCAGAGTTCGGCCCGAAATCTGCCTCTTAGGTGGCAGAATGGCCTTTGGGCTTTGTGGAGCTTGGGCTTGGTTCAGGAATTGGTCTGTTTGTATGGTAGAGCTTGGAGAGATATGTCTAGGGGTTGAGATGACTCAGTGCGACTCAACGTACACATTCTCCTAGACTCAATAAAATAAAGATTACAGACTTGGAACAAATAGAAAAACCAAGAGCCCTTTGATGACGCCTTTCTTCTGATATTTGAGCAGTCCTGAAGACGTCTTTTTCCTTGACAGCAGTCGTCCAAAGATAAGCAGATCTAGAAATCTGAATACCTTTCGGGGGCTTCGTCCCCGAACCCCCCTAGGGGGACGCTGCCCCCCTCGTCCCCTGTCCGCTGACCGGGCAGCGGAACCCCCGATGCGAGGCCCCAGATAGGTCGTTAGGCGGTTCGAAGAAAACTCTTTGTATGACGCCGTCTTTGGTCCATCATTAATTCTTCATTGCCTATGTCCTAGTTTGATCATGTTTGATCATGCTTATTGCATGTCTACAAATACATGTTAGGCCAGCAAAATATGTTGCAGTACGATACAAGCATAGCAATATAATATAGGACAATTAGGACAATGCTAAGTTTAAGTAGCAACATGATAGTGAGTATATGAATATTAGTGACATCATTATGTTAAACTTAACTGGTTAGCCATATTCAAAAACACGATATAATCATTGGGCCAACAATCTTCCCCTTTTTTATTATGGCAAATCGGTTAAGTTTAAGACAGATACGATAGATGCATGTATCACTAATAAACACATATTGTGTGCTAACTTAAACTTATTTCTCCCCCTTTGGCATGATCAAAAAATAAGCTCCCCCGTAATATGAGATAAAACGAACTCAAGCATCAGTAAAGGAGGAAGGCATAGACAATCATGATCAAGATATACTAAATGAAGAACAATGGGAGAAGTGTGTGAAGACAAGTATAGAAACTGCATACCCAATATAGAGTGCCAAATAGAAAATAGCTTGTCAAAACACAAATAGTTTGTAAAACTAAAAGAATTTGAAAATAATCAATAGATAGTTTACCAACATCAAATCAAAGAAAGACATCCAAAAACATAGTATGATATGAAATATTGCTCTAGTTTTGAAAAAAATACAATCAAAACCATGGGGATTAGATAATTGTAAATATTAGATATCAAAGAAGAAAGAATTGAAATATTGAAATAGACAAACTTGATATCAATTAAAATATATAAACTTGAAACATTGATCAATGAAACTATGATAGTCACAATTGTCCACAGATAAATAGTGAAACAAAATAAAGGAATGATCAATGTAAAATAGAGCAATTGATATAAAATGATCTCATTATTTGCAAATCTATTTGCTTATCCAAAATTCATATATTTGAACTCAATTACCTTATCATGCTATATGAATATCCTTTAGATAAACATGAAGGTAAAAGAGAAAAAATGTTTGAGAAAGAGAAATTCAGTTGACTTGAATGCTCCCCCTTAAACTATAACCAATATAGATAAAATCATGAATTTTGGGTAAGTCCTCAACAAGGAAAGCCAAATCAATTAAGCATACAAGGAAAGCCAAATCAAAGAAAGCACAATAGTCATCAAGATAAGATACGAAAGTTTAATATTAAAGATGACTTATATAAAAGAGAGAGATAATATGATAAAAACAATTGCAAATACTCTCATAAACCTTTCACAAAAGAACAATATCATAACCTCAATCACTAATATATAAATAATGATAAAAATATGGGTCAATTATGAACAAGGTATACGACATATTAAAGGGTATAAATGAATTGAACCAATTTATTTGCTCCCCCTTAAAATATGCGTACCTAGTTTCTAAAGCACTTATAGCAAAAAAATTGATGACTTCAAGATCTAGGGGTAAATCAACTATTGATTTCTCCCCCTTGCTCAATGTATATAAGGCTATAAAAACGTCATAGAACGAATAATATAATCTTTAGTACTAAAGATGAGAAATCAAAAGAATATTCCATTTAGCACATGTAATCAAAAGATGACATACACTAACCTATATAGAAGAATCTCATATTGAAATATGATAGATCAATGTATGTTACCTTTTGAGAAAAATGTCATCATGAAAAGGAAGAAATTCAATTAAATCAATCATGATGAAAGTCAAAATATAGCTCAAGAAAATAAAACTCAAATATCATGTTCATGATTATCTAATTAAGAAATGATTAACCAATTTATTGCTTTGCATGGACTATGTATGTTTTACCACATATGTACCCATCAACGGGTAATAATCCAACCTTGCTAATACTAAATGAGAAACCAATAAAGTTCAAATAGCAAAGGGCATATGTGATAATCCATGAGTAGTCAAAGTAGAGTAATAAATTAACTTGATAACCACATAATTAGATAATATAGGACTAGTCAATCATTAGGATCATTCATAAAGTAAACCAATAAATAATTATGATCCGTCATAAATCTCATAAAAGAAAAAAAAAATATAAACAAACCAATGGAAAACATAGAAAAGAGTCAATCTTATTTAAATGATTGCAAATTTATTCCAAAGAAATGTAATGATAATATGATAAAATCATGACTCAAAAGATGAGAGAAATTTAAGAGATGCTTACCAATGACTAGTATGGAAAGAAGTTTAAACGATGAATTACAAACCTCAATGGAAACAAGAAAAATTAAAAATTTGTCAAACTAATTTTAGAAACCAAATATATGTATCTAAAATATAATATAAATCTCAAAAAAAATTCATAAATCTTGTTTTTGTAAACTAGCATATCACATATAGATTGAAATTCAAGAAGATAGCTAGATGAGTTAAAGTGAACAAAAATTATGTAGCTTAACAATACATCGCAAATAAGCAAGCTAGCTACATAACTAATTAAGATTAATGAGATAGGCCATTAACATAATAAATGTGCTCATTAAATCTTAAGTCACTAACACTAAAAATACATTCTTAAGTATAGAGTTCACAATAAGGGTAATATATTTTGAATGATCAAAATGATTTACATGCTCTTTGTTAAGCAAGGATAAGAATATAAGATAGCAAGTAAATGAATTAGACTCTCATCAAGTAAAGGACAAAAGAGATGTTCATGAAAACACAATAGAGCAAATCTCTTTGCCAAAAATTGAGATTAACCCAAGATAATAAAATAATAGAATGATCTAGAGAATGCAAAATTATAACCATTATGAAAGTGTATTCTCTAGAAATGCAAAATCTCAACGTAAAAGTTCAACCCAAAGTAGCTAAAGATATGAGAAGTATGATATATCAATTACATGTATTCTCATGTGCTACAAAACATCATTGGGCAATAATAAAATATTTATAGCTCAAAATATAGGGCTAGATATGATGAAGTATTCTGGAACTTAGGGGTGGATCCAGAAATAGATAATGGTTGCAAGTAGACCTTAATAAATCTTAAGTCTATAAAGTATTGATCACTTTGGGTTAGCTGTAGGGGCCGGTTCCCAGCTAGCGGTAGTCCGAAGACTAGTGTACCATGTCGTTTCAGGCTATTTACACCTGTATGACAGAAGGACCCTTTCAGCTTGTTCCCAAAATGTTCTTTACTTTTAAGAACTTAGATTTAAAGCAATATACGCAGTACCATCAAACAACATCAAACTCCAAAAACCAAGTATAAGAAAGATAAATACCCAAATAATAATCAAAGAATGGTCATCAAAATTTGCTAAGAGTATTTTCAAAACGAACATTTTCATAATGCACTTATGGAAATAAATATATAGAAGATACATACTCAAAATAAGTACGGTGATTCCAACAAGTAAGGTAAACCACAAAACTAAGCAATTCTTATAAGAACTTCCATAAAAGTCATGAACAAGACACTAATAAACATTTTCTCTCAACATTCCAACTTAAAGGTATTGAATAAATAAATAGCAACAGTTGGAATCATTAATATATATATATATATATATATATATATATATATATATATATATATATATATATATATATCACAAATAGGCATACATGAAAAGATCAGAATTAATTAAAAGGCATGTATCCATAAAGTCCCTCAAGTGGTAAGAAGATATTATAAAAAGAAAGCTTTAAGGAGAAAGCTAATTGATTCAAGAAAAGATAACACAAATTTGGACAAAAGAACCAATAGCTAATGTATGAGGTAAGCACAAATATGAATAGATAGTTTTCAAAATAATATGAAACTTGAGCTTAACTCATATGCCCACAAAAGTTATTTATACAAAATTATATATAAGAAATACATGATCTACATGTAAATGAAGATTTAATGAATATAGTCATGTATCCATCATGAATGTTTGAAAAACTATCACAAGCACGTATAAATAGACTTTATTAGGCAAATACATAATTAATTCATAAGAGGTTTAATCAAAATAAAACATAAAAATCAATAATGAATATATTATGTAAGCACAAGATTAAAATGGAAGTATAAGTGTATACTTGACAAGTGATAAGAAGCTTGTGCTAAACACATATATTCATAAAAACCAATTTAAAGTAAATTAGGACATATTAAATACAAATCGACAAGAAGTAACTATCTCAAAACTTTAAAAATGGAGAGTCAAACTTTAAAACAAAATTCAAGAATCAAGCTCCTATGAACTAGCTAGAGTGATATGCATGCTTTATAAAGACAAAGAATAGCGAGCATGCATATGTAAATGTGTCACACTACTAGAAAATGAGTGATAAACTACATAGTGTGAACTAATCATTTAAGCTAAGTAATTAGTCATGCTAGATAAAAGAAATAGTAAGAAAATTAACTAAGCATGCTAGTATTATATCTCACATTGATTTATATAATAAGCAACTATAAGATATCAATGTGAGCTAGTAGCAAGATATCAAGAGAACCATGCTAGATTCTACAAATATAAGCCATTTAAAGAGAATCGTTTAGCATGTTATCAAAGTGGCTCTAGTGGCCACACTTGTGTTGTTGCTATTGCTTGGAAGATGACCTTTGAGCTTTGCAACCACCAACACGCTTCCTCGGTGCTATGTCCTGATACAAGTAGCTCCACCTACAATATTAGGCGAAGACTTTGGTATCCAAATAAACTTGGATCCATATTTGTTAGCTTTAGGGACCCATATACTATTTACTCTAGCAATGGTAGAAAAACTCCTATGAATAGGACAAGTTACACTCATGTGTCCAATGCGAGAGCAATAGAAGAACCTAATACTAGTGTGTGCACATGTATCGGAATAATCATGATTATGAACATGTGACATACTAGAATGATGAATATCTCTAGAGTGAGCATGCATGGATTTGGTCTTAAGAATATCATGTTCTAATAGAAAATCATTATACAAACAAGTAAGAGAATCAAATTTAGCATTTAAAGCATAATTCTCTTTTTCAAATAAAGCAATTTTAGAAATAAAATCATCATTTTGTTTCTTTAAAGAGTCAATAGAAGAATCATGCAAATGATTTAGCTCATGTGCTTGCTTCTTAAGATCTTCTATTGATGAGGAAAGAGATTTGATTTTCAAAGTTAAAGAATCATTCAAACTCTTTAAAGAAACACAAGATGAGTTTTGAGAGTCAAGTCTAGATAATAAATCATTGTTTTCATTTCTCAAAAACTCATTAGATTCTTCTAAATGAATAACCTTTTCTGACAGTTCTTCATTTATAGAATGAAAAGCCTTAGCAAACTTTAAGGATTGGTTAGCCATGGCTTTCCACTTAGAGCATTTCTTGTATTTAGAAGAAACATGAATGTCTATGCTACTATAAATAAAACCCTCTTTATCGGAGGAGGAGGAATACGATGCCATACACAAATAAACAAGGATCTACTCTAAGAATGTTAAGCCTAACAATAGAGACTTTGCTCTGATACCAATTAAAATAACGTGTAGACAACTCTAGAGGGGGGTGAATAGAGTTTGTGTCGATAATCTCCAAATAAAAATTAACTCTATATCACCTCCACAAACAACTATCAAGATAGTAAATAAATCAGAGAGAAATGCGAAAGTAAATAAAGATCATAAGAGCATACGCAAACACAGCAATTTTAACCTGGTTTCCCTCGTGGAGGACTAGTCCCGGCCTGAGAACTCTAGCTCAGGATTGAAATCCACTATTTGTGAAATAGTGTACAACCACGTGCCTTTACTCAGAAGAGCATGCCAACTTCTTACATATTCGCAGGTGGCGGAACTTGGAATTGTCCAAGTAACTTTTTTTTTCAACTCTTGCACAAAAACTTCTAGCTGAATCACACTTGAGCACCTTGGGGATTAGGAAGTTTTGTAGCTAGTAGATTGGTAGAGTAAGGCTTAGGTAGTATAAGGCTTAGATGATTGAGAGTGAGAGATAGAAGGATGACCAAGAGATGAATGAAAATGGTTGAAATCATGCCCTATATATACTAGTCTGGAAGGCAGAATTCGGCCAGAATTCTGTCCTCAAAATTCAAAATATGGCCGTTGTACCAGCTAGCAATTGGTAACCCTAAACATCAGTTCCTGGAAATTAGGGGACAGAGTTCGGCCTGAACTCTGTGTAGGGGCAGAGTTTGGCCCGAACTCTGCCTCCTAGGTGGCAGAATGGCCTTTGGGCTTTTGGGCTTTATGGAGCTTGGGCTTGGTTCAGGAATTGGTCTATTTGTATGGTAGAGCTTGGAGAGATATGTCTAGGGGTTGAGATGACTCAGTGCGACTCAACAAACACATTCTCCTAGACTCAATAAAATAAAGATTACAGACTTGGAACAAATAGAAAAACCAAGAGCCCTTTGATGACGCATTACTTCTGATATTTGAGCAGTCCTGTAGACGTCTTTTTCCTTGACAGCAGTCGTCCAAAGATAAGTAGATCTGGAAATCTGAATACCTTTCGGGGGCTTCACCCCCGAACCCCCCTAGGGGGACGTTGCCCCCCTCGACCCCTGTCCGCTGACCGGGCAGCGAAACCCCCGATGCGAGGCCCCAGATAGGTCGCTAGGCGGTTCGGAGAAAACTCTTTGTATGACGCCGTCTTTTGTCCATCATTAATTCTTCATTGCCTATGTCCTGGTTTGATCATGTTTGATCATGCTTATTGTATGTCTACAAATACATGTTAGGCCAGCAAAATATGTTGCAGTACGATACAAGCATAGCAATATAATATAGGACAATTAGGACAATGCTAAGTTTAAGTAGCAACATGATAGTGAGTATATGAATTTTAGTGACATCATTATGTTAAACTTAACTGATTAGCCATATTCAAAAACACGATATAATCATTGGGCCAACACTTACTTGAGCATACTTTCATGTATAGTGTAATATGTATCACTTTTTGTGTTTATTAGTATGGCTAATAGCTAACATGATGCATATTTGTTTTGTGGGGGTTGGCTTGGATTGGAAGTATACAGTTCTAAAGTTGGTGGCTTCCTTTTTGGGATTCTATTGAGCCAAATTCATTTTAATGTGTAAATTTCCACTGAAATCCTACATACTAGGTATCTGTCCCTTCACTACTTTGATGCATACTTGTATTACATGTATCAGTCCTTTCGTCATATATGAGTATCAGTTCTTTAGAATGGAAGATTAAATGCTAAAGTTCATATGGCTTCCCCTTTCAATTCTGATACAGCTGAAAGTAGCCAAGATTTAGCTATGTTTTAGCTATATGCTAAAAATTTCTTGTAGTTTGTAGTGAATTTTGTTCTCAGTTGATATATGCTATAAAAAAAACTTTTGTTCCCAATTGACATCATTTTGTAGAAACATGTATACATAATGATTAAATCTATTCTCTTGTTCTCTCTGGAAAAACATGGAAAAGAAAAGTTGTACTGTGATGGGAGCGATTTGCTCCAGATTCGCTATATATTTTGGTTTACTTGTATAAATATAGATTTTGTATGTTTAAGATGTTATATGAAAGTCATTATTTTGGTTGTATGTGTGCAGTTGGATTTTTTGGTGTAGGAACACATTTGTTAATATAATCTTTTTATATTATAGTCCTTTAATGTATGTGATCTTCTGGATTATATTGATATTATTTGTTCGATTCATAATTTATAATTATAAATAGAATTTTGGCTATACAAAATTTAGCTTCCCTTGACGGTTAAATCCTGTTGCAGAAGCGCTTTGCATTGACGATTTTTAACCAGGAATAAATAATTTCTTTGACGGTTTTTTGCCATAAACAAACAATTTTTCTTGATGGCTACTAGCTGTCATCTAGGCCCGAGTCAAGGAAAGCTTTTACCTACATTGACAGTTTCTTCAAATTGATATCTTGACGGCTAAAAACACTCAAGAAAACTATTTCATATGACGGTCAAAACTTTCAAGAAAGGGGGGATTTTTCTTGACTATGGTCTACTTGACGGATCCATAACCATCAAGATAACCCTTTCTTGATAGAGATTAACCGTCAAAAAAGCTCTTTTTCAGAAATAACCTCCTAGATGTCGTATCGTAGTACATGTACTCTAAGTATGAAGCCACATCAACTCATAGAGTCCCAAATCTAGATTCATCCTTAGTGTAATACATCAAGCAATAATCATCGTACCATGTTAATGCTACTGAGCATTTACCATGACTATGCTAGAATCAGGAAATTTATTGACATATAACGAGCATGATTAGGTAGCACAGAGAGTCGTACCTCAGTGCACTCATATATATTATACCATAGTACACACTTAGAATAGTACCATCATGTGTATAGGTAATCAAGTCAGGAACATTGTCAAATAATCAAGGATAGTATTATGCATAAAAATATGATCTTTATGCAAATCAACACAAAATAGGGACTTCTATGCAATTTTGGATATAAAAGAGGGTCTAGCTAATTTATGTGCACAAAAAGGGGTCTTTGTGCAATTCTACACAAAAACAGAGATTCCTGCATAATTCTGCATATAAACGGGGATCTCTGCGTAATTCTCACACAAACAGGGGGTCTTATGTGCAAAAATATGCTCACGAAGATATTCTGTGCAAAATTACGCACATGAAATGACATTTGCGTAAAAATACGTGCAGGAATGGATTCAACTACAAAATATGCGCTTAGAAGGACCTTTGCGTAAAATACACGTAGGAGTGAATCTGATGCAAAAATGCGCAGAGAGGGGTCTTTGCTTAAAAATATGTACAGGAATGAATCTGCTGCAAAATATGTACAGAGAGAGGTATTTGCGTAAATTTATGCGCAGGTTGTTGTTCTTCTTCCTGAAGACAACGTAAAAAAGCTCAAAACTTGTTTTTAACCCTAAGATCCTCAATTCAACTCCAAATCTAATGATTCAAAGGTCAAAGTTGCATACAATGAAATTTGCTGCAACATGGGACAATTAGTTTCAGAAATACCAAGATTTAAATAGAGCAAATCCTCAAAAATCCTAAAAGGCCTAGAATAGAAACTTAGATATACTCTAAACCGTTCATCAAAACCAAAAATATCAAGAACTAATGTAGTACAAAATCTAAAGATAGACAATATAGACTAAAAATATGAAAATAAATCAAAAGAATGCAAATGAGCAATGTAGTCTCTCAAGTAGTGCAAGATGTACTTGCCTAGGGTTGGTGGAGAAAATAAATGAGTGAATAAGGAGAGAGAGAGAAAGAGAGAGAGAGAGGAAGTGAATATTTATAGGGATGGGGGTTGGTGGCTCCCCTAAATCCTAACCCTAAATCAATGTCTAACCCAAGTCAAGTCTAAATATCATGTAACGTGATCATAAGTAAATAAAACAAAACAAATAATTAAGATCACGACACGGTCCAGTATTCCATCATCAAAGCAGTGAACTACACCTACAACTAGACAATGATAGGGGGTGGCACCCTAATCCACGATCGATGAGATACTGTCCCATGCCATGATCAGGTGCAAATACAAAGTATAGGTGCACAGGTTACAGATATCAGGCACTATATACATGATCAATAAGAAAAAAATACGTATACCAGGAATGGGGAGTGATATCTTTACCCTCCTTAGAAAAATTTCGTCCTCAAAATTTCAGCCAAGACAAGATAGAGAAATCAGGACAAGCTTATTCATGCAATCACATCAATCTACCAGTCAACAAGAGAAAAATCATCTACACTAAAAGGTGCTAACTAAGCACGAAAATCGAATTATGAAGGCATAAGGATAAATATGTCTTCCTAGTCAATTGGGTAGGAATCCGTCCTTACCGTCCTACGCTGACTCCCAATATGGACAAGGGTCAATGCTTGAGATAAATCGGTACTAATGACTTAACCAAGAACAAGACTCTGCCCAGAACGTACTCTCGTAGTCAAGACACGTAATGGATATCACGTAACACATGATAGGAAGCAGAAGAGTGAGATGAGAAAGTCGTCTTCACTTGCTGAATATAGAACTTCAAAGAAATATAATAAAGAATACTCAAAACTTACCCACAACATGATCACCCTCAGCCATCCTCTGCTCTAATACTCTAAAATCTGTCTACCTTTGAACCTGTTGCCTTCCCTGACCATGCTGTTGTGGCCTCTGCTTACCCGCCTGAATGATCCATTTTTTTAATTTTAATTTTAATTTTAAAGTTAATGTTATTTTTATTTTTAACCTTTAATGTCAATTTTAATTTAAATGTTAATTTAAATGTTAATATTAATATTAATATTAATATTAATGTTGATGTTAATTTAGTATTATAATTTATCTTGTCAATTATTATGTCAGACGACACGTAAACCATCACGTAACGAGTAATACTTTGGAGGAATATTTTGGAGGACAAATTATAGCAATTTTTGATTTCTTTCATTCTTCTCCTTTGTCCTTCTCTTTTGTAATGAGTAAGTCATTGTATGATGGAATTGACTCAACCACTCAACATGGAGTCATTTTATGTTGGGTCGTCCTTTTGCAATGTTGTCAGAATCGGACCGCACCGACCGGGTCCGACCGGTTTTGCCAAAAAAAGGGTCTAGTCTGGCTTGAACCGGTATTTTTCAAAAAATCGTTAATTTTTTCATAACCGTGTTTAACCAGGTGTAATACCCATATTCGGAATACATATTTTGGTTAAGCCTGCATGTATCTTGGACCTGTATTTTATTTTCTTTTCTCAGATTCTGGCCTGTAATTGTATTTTTGGCTCGACTTGCAGATTTTTGGTTTTTTTTGTAAAATAGGTTTTGACATGGCTTGGTTTTATTTTGTGGAGTAGGATTGGTTTGGTTTGGTTTAATATGCTTGGAACACCTTAGCCTATGCTCCACCCTCAACACACCACAATCCACCCTCATTTAATCCCACCTAACTTTTCTCTCTCCTCTTTACTTTTATTTATTTTTCTCCATCTTCTTCTTCCTTCCTCCACACAACACCAACACCATAGGCAAGTGCACCTTGCCACCACATGAGAACCCCTTTTTTATTTGTCCATTAGCTAGATTAGGCCTTGGTTAACAACATTAGAACTTGGTATTTTGTGATTTGGAGCTTCCATTTTTCTAGATCTAGGTTTTAACCATTTTCGGAAATTCTTGGTTTTGATCTATCAAACTTTAATTTTTGTTTGTTTTGATGCTTCCATGTGGAAGAGAATTCAATTTTACTCAAGTTAGAACTTTAAAAATCTAGATTTGGTTTTGATTGGACCAAGATATGAAGATCGAAAGTTTTTGGTGTTCTTGGACTTGCTCTCGGCCTGGAGTAGCAGAACTCTCGGCCTGCGCTCTTTAGCGCAAGACCGATTGCGCAGCTCACCCTTTGGTGAACCGCGCATCCCCCTCCTCAGCCAGCGCTTCTTAGCCCATGGGCTAACTTGCGCTCGGCCCCTTGGACTGGGCCGCGCATTCTTTCTTGGCGCACTAGAGCTAGCGCCATCCGACCTAGCGCAAGCCAGTCCATGCGCCATCTGACTCAGCGCAGTCTAAGCCTGCGCACTTTGCCCCCTGCGCAGCTCAACCCAGCGCCATCTAATCCTGGTGCAGTCCAACCCAACCCTCTGGCACCCTGCGCCATCTATCCCCCGCGCCATCTATCCCCTTCGCCAACCATTCTTGCGCCATCCACCCCTGCGCCACCTACTTGTCCATGATGATTTGGTTTTATTTCTTGGACTTGGTTTCTCTTTTGTGGATTGGGCTTTGAGATCTTGTTCCACACAGCACGACCATCTTGACCCAACACAATCTGGCACGATTTTCAGTATTTGCTATGACTAGTACAATTTTTGTTCTTTTCTGTGATTTATGATCCTGGTACTTCTGATCTCCTTGATAGTGACCCGATGGGGTGCACGCTTGACTTGTAAGCTGATAACTTGATAGTGGCCCGTGGTGGCGCACTCTTGACTTGTAACTTGACTCGGCCTGACTTGACTTGACTTGATGCTGTTGCGACGGCTAACTTGACTTGTATAACCAACTCTGACACCGTGGGTGTTCCTGCTTGCTTGCTTATGCAATCCACTTGTCTTGTCTTGCATCATGTCTAGGACGTGACTCCCTGGTTCCCACAGTCAGGGATTCACACTGAATATAGATTAGGCTAATGACTAGATCTAACTATAGTTCATGGAGAATTTCCAGTCACAGGCAATCTCGTTATCTGGGCGCTCTAATTGGACTTGTAGCTTACCGACGAGTAGAGCACATTTCCAGCACACTGTCATGTGTTGCACCCTCTAAGTCATCTAAGGGTATATCGTCTCCTGGGCGATGTACCCAACCATACTCTCAACCCGCGGAAGGATAACTGGATGGTCTACAGGGCTTGGGACTGGAGAATTCTCATTGCATCTTGTTAGTAATTAGGTTTGTTTTAACCCTAGTTAGTTAAAGTAGTAAGCCGTAGTAATTGCTTGGCCGCTTGTGAATGGATGGTGTCCAGCCATGTCTTAGTCTCGTCTAGTCCCTGTACCCGGTTACTCTTGTACATGATTGTTTTACTTATCTTAACAATAAATGGGTAGAGACAGCGCGCTATTCAGGTGAAGGGTTACAACCCTGGTCCTTGTTTGGTTAAAGGATTGTAACCTGGTTCCCGGAATGGTTCCACGTCCCTAGTCGTTTATTGTCTTGTTGTTCTCTTTACTTACTTGTATTTTCTTCTATTTTCTTATGTTCTGATATGCTGGCTTTTGTTCTTATTTTGTGGCCTCCCTTGTGGCACTTGCTCTTTCTGGGGTTTGACCCAGCTGGTTTTGTGTGGACAGATTTCGGAGCAGCACCCGAAGATCTACCGAACCTCCAGCCCGATGGTGGCGACTAGAAGGAACCCGGGCTACGAGTGGGTTTTCTATTTTGTTTCGCTCACTCTATTATAAAAATTATTTTTTTTGAGGCATTTAGCCGACGAGCACCTGTTAGCTCAATGCACCTTTACTTACCGTCTGCCTACGGGCTGTAAACATGATTAACAAATCATAGGGTTGATCATGTATAACTTAACTCTTGCTAGTCCTAGCATTTTGTATGACTAGCTTCATGATCAGCTGATATGTAATATTTGGGACGCCTTTTATTGTATATTTGGTGGTCAAACATCTTGTAATTATATTATTTGCTTGAGATTGAGACAATAGGCTTGACCTTAAGAGACCGTTGGCTTGTAGTAAACCCTTATATCTAGACAGTCGTGACCGTATAGCGAGATGGACTTCATTTCAATATACGTAGCTGGCTATGTTCGCCCCCGCTCTCCAGTATTCTGGTTCTGGGGCGTGACATGGTTTAAGTGGTGGCCCATATAGGTCTTGTCAATCAAGAAATATGAGGGTTTACCGAATAGATGTCTCAATCATTATTCGTCCTTGATCTCCATTCATATCCTCTGAATCCCTGAAAATCTTGACCTGATCACATGCTTGTATCGTTGATCTATCCTGGTCCTTCCTCATTGTTTTTTCCTTGTGTCGTCTTCTTCAGCGATACTGTACCTGACCCCGCCGATCAACAAGGTGGAGCACCTCCCGTGGACCAGCAACCTGGAGATCAAGCCCAGCATTCTGGAGTTGCCTTCCGAGTTATACCTACTGGAGGAGAGCCCCCAGTTCAGCCCGTTCAACCTGCCGAGCCGGATGATGGCACCTTGGTAGGTCTCATCAGGACCTTGATAGCTTCTCAAGATCACAGAGGAGACGTCTTACACCAGGCATTGGCAGATGCTTTGACCAGAGGTGGTCATCCAGGGAACAACGCGGCCAACAGCTTCAAGCGCTTGAACCCTCCATTCTTCGACGGCAGTGAAGATGCGATTGCCGCGGACGCTTGGCTTCAGGATACCGAGGTGGTTCTGGAAGCAGCTAGGACACCTGAGAATGAGAAGGTGGTCGTGGTACGGCTGCAGTTGCTGGATTTAGCTCGCAGTTGGTAGGCAGCACAGGCCATGGGATTAGTGGTGCCTATTTCTTGGGCGGTGTTTAGAGAGAGATTCCAGACGAAGTATTTTGATGCGGTGGCTCGGTACGACCTGCAGACGAGGTTTACCAACTTGAAGCAATGAGGCAGAATGGTCGACAGTTATGCATCTAAGTTTTCTAGACTCAGTAGGTTTGCCTCCACCTTGGTGGTGACCGAGTTTGATAGGGCCCAGCGGTTCCAGCAGGGACTGCATTTGGAGATCTTGCTGGCAGTTGAGCAGTTCGAGCACCAGACGTTCGATGCATAATTGAGGGCATCTAGAAGGCATGAGTACACCTCCCAGAGGATCGTGGATAGGGCCGGAGGTAGGAAGCGGTCCCACAGTCAGATGCACCAATCATCAGCTCCAGTCCCGGCAGCTAGGAGTTTGACTATTGGAACACCGAGGCGAGCGGCCTTAGTGACGTCGGTTCAGCATTCGACCCCGACGTACCCGCAGCAGCAGAAGCAGAAGCAGACTTCCGCGATGGGATGTTCTCATTGTGGGAAGCCAGGCCATGTAGTGGCGGATTATCGTAGGGCGCAAGGATTGTGCCTGGCTTGTGGAGCGACAGATCACAAGATAGGAGCTTGCCCGAATAGGGGTAGTTCATTCTCTTCCAACCTAACCAGTCCACCGGTTAGGGGACCAGCACCTGTGCAGCAGCATCAGTACCCGAGGCCATTGTTGCCTCAGGCCTAGGCGTTTCATCAGCAGAACCAGCAGCAGTATACCCAAGCCCAAGTGCAGAGTAGGCAGAGATGTTTCCAGCAGAGGGGACCCGCAGCTAGAGGTCAGGCCATGATGATGGCTATGGATGAAGAAGTTGCACCAGGTGAGGTAGTGGCAGGTACTATTCTTGTCAACTCCTTTCCAGCATTGGTATTATTTGATTCTGGTGCATCGCATTCATTCATGTCTGCACGATTTGCGACACGGGTAGGATTGGAGCCAGAGTCATTATCTGTAAGGCTCAATATACTTACTGGTAATGGTCTTGTGGGAGTAGATCGAGTATTTTCCTCGTGTCGGATCGTAGTTAGCGGTAGAGAGTTCCCCGCTAGATTCATAGAATTCCCTATGGCAGACTATGATGTAGTCTTAGGCATGGATTGGTTGAGGAACCAGTATGCTAGGATAGACTGCCATGTTGGCAGGGTTGTCTTTAGTATTCCAGGCGAGCCAGAGTTTTCATTTTCCAGAGGCGCGGTGGAGCCATCTTCTCCAGTATTACGGATGGCAGTAGCCGCAGTGCAGTTGCCCCGGATAGTTGAAGAGTTTCCAGATGTCTTCCCAGAGAAACTTCCAGGGATGCCGCCAGAGCGGGAGATCGAGTTCACTATAGACTTGATCCCCGGGGCAGCACCAGTATCAGAGAGAGTCTATAGGATGGCGCCTTCAGAGTTGGAGATTTTGTACAAGATGATTGAAGAACTCAGGACCAAGGGATTCATTCGTGCAAGTGGATCGCCTTGGGGAGCCCCGATGCTTCTTGTGAAAAAGAAGGATGGTACGACCAGGTTATGTGTAGATTATCGTACCTTGAACTCAGTGACAATCAAGAACAGATACCCTCTCCCGAGGATAGATGACTTGTTTGATCAACTCAAAGGGGCATCAGTGTTCTCGAAGATAGACTTGCGGTCAGGATACCACTAGATCAGAGTCAGAGAGCAAGACATCCCGAAGACAGCTTTTCGGTCAAGGTATGGACATTGGAAGTTTCTTGTTATGTCCTTTGGAGCGACCAATGCGCTAGCTGTATTCATGGACCTCATGAATCGCATTTTCATGCCTTACTTGGATCATTTCGTGATCGTGTTCCTAGATGATATCCTGGTCTACAGTAAGAGCGAATCAGAGCATGAGCAGCATCTCAGAGTCGTCCTTCAGACGCTTAGATAGCACCAGTTGTACGCCAAGTTCAGTAAATGCGAGTTCTGGCTTGATCATATTTCGTACTTGGGTCACATCATTACCCGAGGAGGAGTGGAAGTGGATCCCCAGAAGATTGTGGCTATCGAGACATGGCCAGTACCTAGCTCAGTGGTAGAGGTTCGCAGCTTCCTTGGATTGGCCGGCTACTACCGGCGATTCGTTTCAGATTTTACAAGGATTTCGGTGCTGATGACCCAGTTGACCCGCAAGGATGTGCAGTTTGTTTGGACAGCAGAGTGTCAGGAATCATTTGAGAAGTTGAAGCGAGGTTTGATAACGGCTCCCATTCTCACACTTCCAGATGGGACCGGAGGATTCACAGTTTATTGCGACGCTTCGGGCAGAGGATTGGGGTGTGTCTTGATGCAGCATGGAAAGGTAATATCTTATGCATCACGTCAACTTCGTGATCATGAGAAGAATTACCCGACCCACGACTTGGAGCTGGCAGCAGTAGTATTCGCACTTAAGTTGTGGAGGCACTACTTGTATGGAGATAGAGTGGAGATATTTACTGATCACAAGAGCCTGAAGTATGTTTTCACCCAGAAGGACCTTAATATGCGGCAGAGAAGATGGCTTGAGCTATTGGTGGACTACGATGTGGACTTGCAGTACCACCCAGGGAAGGCCAACGTTGTAGCAGATGCGTTGAGCCGGAGAGCCGGAGTTTACTTCCTAACGACGCAACCAGAGTTACTAGCAGATTTTTCGAAGATGGGAATTGAAGTGGTTCTTCCTACCAGTGTGGCATTGATAGGCAGTCTACAGGTTCAGTCCATCATAGTTGAGAGGATCCGGGTGGTGCAGTCAACAGATTCCAAGATTCAACAGCTCAGAGCAGAGTGTGAGACAGGAAGAAGGCCAGTGTTGTGCATTCTTGAAGATGGTACACTTCGGCACGGCACTCGTCTTTGTGTACCCAGTGGAGATATCGGACAGGAGGTCATGGCAGAGGCTCATAGTTCATAGTATTCTATTCATCCCGGTGGCACAAAGATGTACCGTGATATTCGTCAGCATTTCTGGTAGAATGGCATGAAGAGGGAGATAGCCCGGTTTGTCTCTCGGTGTTTGGTTTGACAACAGGTTAAAGCTGAGCATCAGAGGCCCGCTGGACTTCTTCAGCCCTTGCCGATTCCAAAATGGAAGTGGAAGCATGTGACCATGGATTTTGTGACCGAATTGCCTAGATCCCCAACTGGTCGAGATGCTATTTGGGTTATAGTTGACAGGCTCACGAAGGTGGCTCATTTTTTCCTATTCAGAGTTGGGCAGTCTACGGCTCAGTTGGCAGAGATGTACCTCAGGCAGATTGTCAGGCTTCACGGTGTGCCAGTTAGCATCACCTCGGACCGAGATTCAAGATTTACGTCGCACTTTTGGCGTAGCCTGCAAGAGAGTTTGGGACCTCGCCTCCAGTTCAGTTCGGCATATCATCCGCAGACAGATGGTCAGTCAGAGCGCACAATCCAGACTCTTGAAGATATGTTGAGGTCTTGTACCCTTGACTTCGATGGTTCGTGGGAAGATCACCTACACCTGGTGGAGTTCTCGTACAACAATAGTTTCCAGGCCAGCATCCAGATGGCACCATTCTAGGCTCTGTACGGTAGGAAGTGCAGATCCCCGCTAGCGTGGGATGATGTTGGAGAGAGGCAGATACTTGGTCCAGAAATGATTGTCCAGACGGTTGAAGTGGTCAGAAGGATCAGAGATCGTCTTCGAGTGGCCCAAGATCGTCAGCGGCATTGGGCCGATGCTCATCGGCGTCCCTTAGAGTTTGCTATCGGCGACCATGTATTCCTTAGGATCTCGCCTAACCGCGGCGTCATTCGCTTTGGCGTACGGGGAAAGCTTAGTCCTAGGTATATAGGGCCGTTCGATATCCTGGAGCTAGTAGGAGACGTATTCTATCGTCTTGCTCTTCCGTCGTCGCTAAGTGAGGTGCATGATGTATTCCATGTGTCCCAATTACGATGGTACGTCCCGGACCCGAGCCATATCCTGAACCATTCGGAATTGGTTGTCGGTACCAACCTTTCGTATGAGGAAAGGCCCGTGTCTATTTTGGACCGGAGGGAGAAGATACTCAAGAACAAGACTATTAGCTTAGTCCGTGTTGCTTGGGGTCATCACTCTCTGGGTGAGTCAACGTGGGAGCGTGAGGACGACATCCGATCGCGATATCCCGACTTGTTTGACTCATAAGGTATAATGTTTTCCTTATGCCTTATGCTTTCCATCCCTTGCTTGCATGTATGATTGTATGATTGAATTGCTTAGTGTAGCTTATTGGTGATTAGTATAGCTGGCTCTTACACCTCTAAGCATCTTGATTTAAATTCCGAGGACGAAATTCTTTTAAGGTGGGTAGAGTTGTAATGCCCATATTCGGAATACGTATTTGGTTTAAGCCTGCATGTATCTTGGACCTGTATTTTATTTTCTTTTCTCAGATTCTGGCCTGTAATTGTATTTTTGGCTCGACTTGCAGATTTTTGGTTTTCTCGTAGAATGGGTTTTGACATGGCTTGGTTTTATTTTGTGGAGTAGGATTGGTTTGGTTTGGTTTAATATGCTTGGAACACCTTAGCCTATGCTCCACCCTCAACACACCACAACCCACCCCTATTTAATCCCACCTAACTTTTCTCTCTCCTCTTTACTTTCATTTATTTTTCTCCATCTTCTTCTTCCTTCCTTCACACAACACCAACACCATAGGCAAGTGCACCTTGCCACCACATGAGAACCCCTTTTTTATTTATCCATTAGCTAGATTAGGCCTTGGTGAACAACATTAGAACTTGGCATTTTGTGATTTGGAGCTTCCATTTTTCTAGATCTAGATTTTAACCATTTTCGGAAATTCTTGGTTTTGATCTATTAAACTTTGATTTTTGTTTGTTTTGATGCTTCCATGTGGAAGAGAATTCAATTTTACTCAAGTTAGAACTTTGAAAATCTAGATTTGGTTTTGATTGGACCAAGATATGAAGATCAGAAGTTTTTGGTGTTTTTGGACTTGCTCTCGGCCTGGAGTAGCAGAACTCTCGGCCTGCGCTCTTTAGCGCAAGGCCGATTGCGCAGCTCACCCTTTGGTGAACCGCGCATCCCCTTCCTCAGCCAGCGCTTCTTAGCGCATGGGCTGACTTGTGCTCGACCCTTGGACTGGGCCGCGCATTCTTTCTTGGCGCACTGGAGCTAGCGCCATCCGACCTAGTGCAAGCCAGTCCATGTGCCATCTGACTCAGCGCAGTCTAAGCCTGCGCACTTCGCCCGCTGCGCAGCTCAACCCAGCGCCATCTAATCTTGGCGCAGTCCAACCCAACCCTCTGGCACCCTGCGCCATCTATCCCCTGCGCCAACCATTCCTGCGCCATCCACCCCTGCGCCACCCACTTGCCCATGATGAATTGGTTTTATTTCTTGGACTTGGTTTCTCTTTTGTGGATTGGGCTTTGAGATCTTATTCCACACAGCACGACTATCTTGACCCAACACGATCTGGCACGATTTTCAGTATTTGCTATGACTAGTACAGTTTTTATGGTTTTCTGTGATTTATGATCCTGGTACTTCTGATCTCCTTGATAGTGACCCGATGGGGTGCACGCTTGACTTGTAACCTGATAACTTGATAGTGGCCCGTGGCGGCGCACTCTTGACTTGTAACTTGACTCGGCCTGACTTGACTTGACTTGATGCTGTTGCGACGGCTAACTTGACTTGTATAACCAACTCTGACACCGTGGGTGTTCCTGCTTGCTTGCTTGTGCAATCCACTTGTCTTGTCTTACATTATGTCTAGGACGTGACTCCCTGGTTCCCACGGTCAGGGATTCACACTGAATATGGATTAGGCTAATGACTAGATCTAACTATAGTTCATGGAAAATTTTCAGTCACAGGCAATCTCGTTATCTAGGCGCTCTAATTGGACTTGTAGCTTGCCGACGAGTAGAGCACATTTCCAGCACACTGTCATGTGTTGCACCCTCTAAGTCACCTAAGGGTATATCGTCTCCTGGGCGATGTACCCAACCATACTCTCAACCCGCGGAAGGATAACTGGATGGTCTGTAGGGCTTGGGACTGGAGAATTCTCATTGCATCTTGTTAGTAATTAGGTTTGTGATAACCCTAGCTAGTTAAAGTAGTAAGCCGTAGTAATTGCTTGGCCGCTTGTGAATGGATGGTGTCCAGCCCTGTCTTAGTCTCGTCTAGTCCCTGTACCCGGTTACTCTTGTACATGATTGTTTTACTTATCTTAACAATAAATGGGTAGAGACATGCGCGCTATTCAGGCGAAGGGTTACAACCCTGGTCCTTGTTTGGTTGAAGGATTGTAACCTGGTTCCCGGAATAGTTCCACGTTCCTAGTCGTTTATTGTCTTGTTGTTCTCTATACTTACTTGTATTTTCTTCCATTTTCTTATGTTCTGATATGCTGGCTTTTGTTCTTATTTTGTGGCCTCTTTTGTGGCACTTGCTCTTTCTGGGGTTTGACCCAGCTGGTTTTGTGTGGACAGATTTCGGAGCAGCACCCGAGGATCTACCGAACCTCCAGTCCGATGGTAGCGACTAGAAGGAACCCGGGCTACGAGTGGGTTTTCTATTTTGTTTCGCTCACTCTATTGTAAAAATTATTTTTTTTTGAGGCGTTTAGCCGACGAGCAAATGTTAGCTCGATGCACCTTTACTTACGTCTGCCTACGGGCTGTAAACATGATTAACAAATCCTAGGGTTGATCATGTATGACTTAACTCTTGCTAGTACTTGCATTTTGTATGACTAGCTTCATGATCAGCTGATATGTAATATTTGGGACGCCTTTTATTGTATATTTGGTGGTCAAACATCTTGTAATTATATTATTTGCTTGAGATTGAGACAATAGGCTTGACCTTAAGAGACCGTTGGCTTGTAGTAAACCCTCATATCTAGACAGCCGTGACCGTATAGCGAGATGGACATCATTTCAATATACGTAGCTGGCTATGTTCGCCCCCGCTCTCCAGTATTCTGGTTCTTGGACGTGACACCAGGGAACCGACCAAACTTGTTCGTTTTTTTTTTAAAACTAAAAAATATTTATCGCGTGAGCTTTGAATCATTTGGTTCTTGTTTGATTTGAAAGACCTTATAATTGTAAAAATAAACCAAACCAAATATACTTAAGAACCAAATCAAACCAGAAGTAAATGCGGATGTATTATTTATTTGAATTAAACCAAATATCTATTTGAGTTCCGATTGAACCTCGGTTCTACCTATACCAAAAGAAAATAGGTTAAATCACCGGTCCAATTTTAAAATATTACCTTTTGTCCATATCTAGAAGACTAGAAGTCTAAGGAAGACGACATCTCATTCCTCTTTCAAAAATGCTGGCCGACGCAAGTCCATAAACATCGTTAATTAATATAAATACATATAATCAACGACAGTAGTAGTAGTAACAAATCCATAAACATCGTTAATTAATTATTCTTAATGGGTTATTACAGAACGACAGTAGTAGTAGTAGTATCAACTAGATCTCCTCTACAATCTTATGGAGTAGCTAGCTAGCTAGGAATTATATAAATATATATAATCAACGCAAGGGATGGTAATTAATCGCTAGCTTGCTAGCTAGTGTCTGTCGACGAAGTCTTTGATGGCGAGGATGAGCTCTTGGCAGCGCTTCCCGGTGGTCGGGTCCATGTCGACCGCCATCTTGTTGAGGTAGAAGGAGTGGCCAACCCCTTGGCTCACAAACACCTTCACGTCCTTCCCAGCCCTCTTCACGGCCTCGCAGTACTCCAGAATGGTGTCCCGAATCAAATCACCCGCCGCCACGAAAACAAGGAAGGGAGGCAGCCGCAGCCCCGCCATCGGCGCAGCGGCCTCGCCCATTGGGCAGGTGATCGCGTTGTCCTTGGACGACCCCTCCGGCAGCGCAAATGCCAGGAACTTGTCGAGCATGTCCAGCGTCAAGAAGGGGTCGGGCACCCCCTCGAGCTCGGACTTGCTCCTGCTCGAACGCACGAACCCCGGGTGGATGGGGATGCCCCCTGCCACCTTCAACGGGAGCCAGAAGCCCTCCCCGGCCTCTCCGGCCCTCGCGGCCACAGCGTGAACAAGGTTGCCGCCGGAGCTGTCGCCGACGAGGAACACGCGGGAGAAGTCCGCCGACTCCCACAGAGCCGAACCTGCAGCACTCGTGCCATCCTCCCGAGCACTCGCCGCAAGCTCACGGAGCCAGAGGAGGGCGTCGTAGCACGCGTCGAGGGCGGCGGGGAGCCGGTTCTCCGGCGCGAGAGGGAGGAAGGGGGAGACGACGATGGCGGGGATCGAGCTGGCGACACGAGAGTAGAACTGGTGGTACATGAGCCAAGTAGCATGGCTGATGCAAAACCCGCCGCCGTGGAAGTGGAGGAGGACGGGGACTTTGCCTGCACGGTGGCCGCCGCCACGGCACCCTCGAGGGACGTAGACACGGGCCGAGGGGTGAACGGCGCCGGATATGTCATGGACCGTAATGCCGTCGCGGGGGACGTCGTAGGGAGGCACGGAGTCCATGAGGAACCGAGCTTCGGGAGGGCCGGTCCATGTCCGGTCGACGGTCCCGTCGTCGAAGACACGGAGCCAGCCGGAGACCTCCTCGACAACCTTCCTAGTCTCGGAGCCCATCATATTCTTTTGTGTTCCTCCTAAAGGGATGTGCTGTATATATATGTATGTAGAAGGAAGAGGGAACATGGGAGTTGGGAGGCCTTTTATGGAAGTTCACCGGGCAGGTAATGCACTTCTTTGAAATTTCCTGATTGGACGCTTCTCTTCACATCTATATTATTTTTAATTGACCTGCTACAGCTAGTCTACACGGAAATTTCTGAACTATCACCACCATGGAATTTCCATGGAATTTCTTGGGGCTTCTTGGGTATCTATATTATATTATATAAAGAAATTGGAAGGCTTTGTTGGTGTTGTTTTTGTTTCTAGAAAAATAGTCTTATTATTGTTCATATCAAAAAGTGAGTATCTCAATATATAACTTTGTTTGTGTTGAAATGTGTAGATGGGTTATGGTGGGTCACATGGGTGCAATGTGAGAATGTTTTTCTAGTGAAAAAAAAAGATTAACTCCTCAATAAAGTATTTATACTTTTTGTCATACTAATGGAATTATTTCCTTAGGAGCTAAACCACGAACGACTCTAGTTCAAAATTAGGGAGTGTATATTAGTTAGCAATGTAAGTTAATGGACTTAGGAATTTAAAAGACTTGGATTTGGGTTGGGACCGTTGGGTAGATTATATATATAAAACCCCGAACGACTCCGGAATTAGGGAGTGTATATTAGTTAGGAATGTAGGTTAATGGACTTAGGAATTTAAAAGACTTGGGATTGAGTTGGGTAGATTATATATATATATAGAAAAAAAAAAATATATATATATATAGAAAATAGGTAATATATATATATATATATATATATATATATATATATATATATATATATATATATATATATATATATATATATATATATAGAAAAAAAAAATATATATATATATATAGAAAATAGGTAATATATATATATATATATATATATATATATATATATATATATATATATATATATATATATATATATATATATAGTGGTGAGGCATGTGGCCCAAGTGGTCAGTGGTCAGGAGATCGATTCCCGATGGGAGCGTTCGATACAATTACCTATTTTCAATATATATATATATATATATATATATATATATATATATATATATATATATATATATATATATATATATAGTCGTGAGGCATGCGACCCGAGTGCTCAGGAGTTCGAATCCCAGTGGGAGCGATTCCGAAAACTAATTAGCCCTTCTTCATAGAATAATAGTAATAATAATAACATAAATCTTTTATAATATATATATATATATATATATATATATATATATATATATATATATATATATATATATATATATAAGTTTTGGCTATAGAAATTAAAAATAATGAATAAAATAATAATAATTATTATTATTATAATTATAATTATAAAAATCTATTCTACTATATAATGCAGAAATATAGGCTTCACTGTGGAATTTTTATTCGACAAATACCTTGCATTCCAATCTAAAAACTTAGGCTTCACAATTCTGCTCGGGATGACCAACATCTTCTCAACCGAACCAAGTTTTGTTGCATCAAATTGCGTTACACTTTCTCATCAATGAAAAAAGCCTTCCCCAGTAGAGTCATTTTTTTTGTTTCAACACAAAAATTCCAGAAAGATTGAAACCTTTGTATTATTGTAAAGAAAATAGTACAACAAGACTCTTTAACAAGAATTCTGAGTAAAATAGAATATGGGGATAAGGGCGATGGAGATTAAGCATACTTCGACTTGTTTACTCCGTTGACGATCTGATACAAAAGTTGATGAAGTTTGTCTGTTAATGAACTCTTAACAGTAAGGAAAATTTTTATCACTGAAAGCTCTCTGTCTGAAAGTTCTTAGCAAAGATGTAGCATACATAGCCTCTCTGCGCGTGCCTGTGCGAGGAAGACACTGTCCTCTATTTATAGCTTTTTTCACTGGAACAGCTATGTGCGTATGTGCAAAAAATATAATATCTTCTGCCTTAGAGACGCATAAAACTGGATAGACACATGAGCCTTAGGGGTTAGTGGGGAGTGAATGTGTTCGAGAATCACGTATATCTCGCCACCTATTTTGAGACGTGCTGCACGAAACACTTCCATGTCAGCACACAATTTATTTACTTTAGATTAGCTATGCATCAAATAATTTTAGATGCATACTGTAAATAATATCTCTTCATGGAAAATAGAATAACTATGTGTCAAATAGTACTTGGACGCATAGCTTTTAACTGCATATTACAAATAATTATTCCGAAAGTAGTCGCATAAGTCTGCACTTTTTACATCTGTTGAAGTGTGATGATGATGGTGACATAATCATTGACATCTTTCTCGTATTCTGACCACTGCACATTTCTCGAGGTTCATGTTTTCATATAAGAGACAAGAAAACGTCTTGCGTCAAATGGACCATGCATCTCTCTGACTCGTCTTCGACTATGCGTCTTTTTTAGTCAACATTCAAGTGCCCATAGTGCTTCAGGGACTGCTTCAACTTTGAAAATTTTACATTTTAGGCGCATAAAATCTATACGCCCCTTATTGTATTTTTCATGCTTCTACAAATGCATGCCTTATTTATTTGCTATGCTTATGGTAACCTTCTTATTATTATGTTTCTAATGCTCATGGCCCAAATATCTAAATAAGGGGGGCGTTGAATGAAATTAACTCCTTATGGTAATCTTCCTGTTATTAGCATGCATTGCCATTACTACTTTCAAAATCGAAATAAAGAATCTGGACATTGGTAGGGGTTAAGTGCATTTCCAATCTTGCTATTATTATGCTGCTTTACATTTATATGCTAATGTGCACTTAACCCCTTCCAATGGCAGCTAAAAGGCACCATTCAAATTACTGCCAAACTACCAAATTATTGCTAAAAGGCAGCATGTGCTATTAAGCTGTCACGACCTGCACCCGCTTTTCGGGATGCGAATACTTGTCCAAGTCCAACAAACACCGCAGAGTCAACGGTAGTACGTTGTCTAGCCTGTAATAAACAAAATGCTCATAAAATACTATTTTTATTGCTCATTCACAACAACTAAACCAATTACAATATTCATAAGTTTTACAGTTAATCAAAATACAGTATCTTACAAATATTAAGAAACTACTAACACATCTAACTAGTCTTCTAGGGTTGACCTTCGCATATACCCATGTCTCCCCCGTATAGTCCATAGCGCAAGAATAGGAAGCACGACAAGTCACCTACAAAGATCCAGTCAGAAAAGGAGCAAAGTACAACCATATTACATTTAATGTTGTTAGCACAAAATAAGCTAGAAACAATAAGAAACAATAACGGTCAAGAACATATGAAGAACTAGCAAGATATGAACTAGACATGGAAAGCAATAATAACGAACGAGTAAGCTAATGGAAAAGAAACATGAAGATAAAGAATTGAACTGTGATCAAGAACAATGGAAACAACCATGTGTGTGAAATACCTTTTGGTACGTGAACGACTGGGCTAATACGGCACATCATACGATGGCTATCTACATTTTTGATACGGCTAACCCATACGTAAAGTATATGACTTAGCTATCCACATTAATGTTAATTGGGTTTGTTGTCACGACCCGTACCCTATAGTAAGGGCACGAGAAGTGGGTACGCCCAGCCTACGCCGCAGTGTCGGCGGTAGAACGCTGTCCTAGGTCACGATATCTAACAATATAAAGCTAAGCAGTTTATACTCCCCGAATGGGGGTGACATAGCAGAATGTAAACTCAATCACATCTAAGGTAGAGCATAATGGAAGATAGATAAAACATGAAATCCAGAAGAGATACCGCAGATAGAAGTCTACGTGTCTAAGATACACAAACCCAGAAATACATCTCAAAGCTCAAATACAGTAATCCATAAATACAACTCAAGACAACTAAAAAAAAGCTATAAGCAAAACCCTAGCTATCTATACAACCTCTACTGTGTCTCCTCTAGGCTAGCAGGCAACCTCCAGGCTATCTGTAAAATTTATCAACAGGTCCAGTCAGGACAGGAGCGAGCACAATACATCTCAACAGTTCATAGCAGGTTAGAAATATAAACATACAGTAGAGTAAGATACAGGATCTGAAAGAAATACAGTATGTAAACAGAGAGAGAACTGTAATAGAAATATCTACTATAAATAGAGAACTAATAGTGGCTAGTGATTTAGAGTACATGATAGCGCATGTGAACAGAACAGATTAGTACATGATCTACACTAAAGAGTTTCACATGATCTACACTACTATGGAATTGTTCACATGACTACTCGTACTCCCTCATTTTTCCCCAATCAATACACAAGGATCTAAGCAGGTTATGTTATTGTACAAGATATCACATGGAGCCCATGAAAGGGTGCACATGATAGTATACATGGGGCTCCGTAAACATGAGAGTACATGATTCACAGAAGTATACATGTATGGTGAAAGCACAGGAGTACATGATGAAAGTGAAACGCATATGACACAATGTACCCGATGCTCCCGAGGGAGATAACATCGCATGAAGAGATCCATATATTACTAATCCGTGATAATGTCGTGACAGCATCAAGTAAGGTAATCTAAAGCAGGAATATAATTCTAAGAAGGATATAAAATGATCAGAGAATGTACTCGCCTGATAACCTGAACAGCTGATAAGTATAGGGGTCCAACTGATGCCACAGAGTCCTATTTAAAGCAACACAGGTTACAAGGTGTTCAAGTTGTAATAAATGAATCTCTACAAGCAATCTATATTATCCTAGGTTCTTCTAAGTCAAATCAACTCTAGGTCAACTCCGGTCAACAATCTAGTCAAACTAGGTCAAGTGTTGACTTACAGTTGACTTTGGTCAACTGGTCAACTCTGGTCAAACAGGGTCAATTCTAGTCTAATTATTAAAGATATAAGGTGTACTTCGTTATTCGTACGTCGAAACTTACGACACGCAAATCGAGATAGGATGATTAACGGTAAGGTTACTAATCTTATTATAGTGATCCACGTATCCGTCTTGTCAATTTCAGCGATGTGAGATCACTGGAATTGACTGATCTCAGTTTCGTTGTACTAATCCCAAAATACGAATATTATAAGAATTAATTATTAATTATTTATAAAAAGGTTAAACTCAGAGAAATTATCAACAACATTGTCGGACGATGAAATAAACATCGCCAACGTGTCCAGAATGGTCAAATTAGCTAGGATAGCCTACCCATCGGTCCAATTTGGACACAAGGACAAAAAGGTAATTTCGGGTCAAAAAGGGTATCCGTGTTGGAGCCGTTTTGCACCGAAAAACGTGCAAGAAAACAAGTCTATAAAATATAATAAATTATATGTCCACGAAACCAGAATGACGATATGAACCCAACGGTATATCCAGAATTGAATTTCGTTGATCCGATCTCAATTTGGTCCGTTGATCAGAACTTAGAATTCCGGTTTGCACGAAAATGCGTGCCTGAGCCAATGTTCTCAAAACTCAGCAACTACATGTCAACGAGTCCAGAATGACGATACGAACTCAACGGTATATCCGGAATTGGATTCCGATGAGCCGATCTCAAAATGACCTGTTGACCCGGATATTGGTATCCGACTTGCACCGAAATGCATGTCGGATCCAATGTCCATCAAAACCTAGCAAATTATATGTCAACGAGTCCAGAATGACGATACGAACTCAACAATATATCCGGAATTGGATTCCGTTGAGCCGGCGTCAAAAAATCCCGTTGACCCGGAGTGTGGGACCCACTTTGTACCGAAAAATATGTCAGGGCCCACGTCCTCCAAATCTAATAAATTTTATATGAAAACATGCCAGAACGACGCCACGAGTCTACTGGTGGTGTCAGAAATGAAATCTGGAGTCCCGTGTTCAAAAATAGAATTTTACAAGTTGGAAATTACGAATTCGGACGGCCAACTTTGGCGTCGAATTCAACCAATCAAACAAGCTCACAATGAAACAAAACTGGAGGGGTAGTAAGAGGGTTATACCAGCTTTGCACAGGAACTGGTAGCATGCCAAAATGAGCTGCGGTGGAGGAGATACAAGCTGACGAAGTTGACTCCGCGAAATGAGATTGTGACGGAGCGAAGAAATCGCCGATCCAATGGTCGGATTCCCGGAAAAATGCGCGCGAAGTCGCTGCGACGGAACACAAATTCTGGATCGATCCCGCGTGCGTCACGACGAAACTTCGTGCAAAACGCACGAATCGCCTCGACGGCGCATCCCGGAGGATGGTGGCCGCCATGAGAGTGCTCGCCGGGGTGGGGCACACCTGCGTGGGGGGTCGCCGGAGCCACGGCGGCCGACGACGGCGCACAGCCAGCGCTGCTGCTGCCGTACGCAGCTGGCCGCTGCCGTTGCTGCCGAATGCGGGGGGCTGCGCGCCTGGCCTGGCGCGACGGAGGTGCGGCGACGCGCGGCCTGGCACGGCGGTGGCGGCGGTCTAGGGTGGTGGCCGGAGTGAAATGGTGGTGCGGGTGGTGGTTATTGATGGTGGTGGTGGTTGCGTTTGAAAGGAAGAGGAGGAGAGGGCTGCGGCGCTCGGCCAGGGTGGTGGCCGACGACGATCGGCCAGGGAGAAGGCGGAGGAAAGTCCAGCCATGGGAGTGGTGGTGGTGCTCGGCTGCTATGGGAGGTCGGGCTGAGAGGGAGTGTGTGGTGGTGTTGAATGAGATGAATAAAGTGGGAAAGAGAATATGTTATGCGTGTGTAATAACAAATGCGAGAGGGAGAGAGAGAAAAGCCAATCCTAAATTTTAGGGCCGGCCAGCATGTGGGAGTGAGTGTTGTGAGTTGTCTTGTAGGAATAGAGGGCTAGGATTAATTAGGAGTGAGATCAAGGGTGGGAATAAAATAAGGATTGGATTTATTGAGGGATTTAAATCAATGGATTATACATTAAATATTTGAAGTGGAAAAGCTAGGTATTTAATATTTTTCAAGGGTAATGAGGCTGAGGGTGATGGTGATGGAGAGTAACATGGAGCTGGGGCTGGGTTCAGTCAAGCCGGGTTGGATCAAAACCGGACATTGCTTAATAATCGAATAAAAATAGGTGTTGATGATCATGAGTAAATAAGTAGCACATGGGGATTCCAATAAATGGGACACAAGTGGCATACGGATAGTATGCTCAATGTGGGCCATGTCCATATTTGGGGCTGACAGGTTTTGGTCGACAGGGTACCCACAAATTAAGTTGGAAAAATGAATGTGACACCGTGGGGTAAAATAAAATCGGGTCACGTGTCAGAAAAGTTGTGCGAAGCAATTGGAGCACAAAATGGCGTGTCTGAGTGGGACACGAAGGTCAAGGGTGAAGAGTGTCTCGAGTAGATCATGCATGGTGAGTTGGTTTCAAGAAAATAACTGGTCTTGTGCTCTCAAATTAAAAGTCATGGTA
Source organism: Iris pallida (assembly GCA_029216955.1). Classification (NCBI taxonomy): domain Eukaryota; kingdom Viridiplantae; phylum Streptophyta; class Magnoliopsida; order Asparagales; family Iridaceae; genus Iris; species Iris pallida. The sequence continues at coordinate 18,727,099 of JANAVB010021599.1, read as the reverse complement.
ACGTGCTAATAATGACCAAGGAAAAGAGAGGGAAAATTAATTAATAATCAAATGGTCTAAATCTACCCGAAGTTGTGTGAAGCAGAAAGAGTACAAGGGAACAAGTTTGGATGGGACATTATATACCATCATGAAGGTAATCATGTCTACTACAAAACTTGTGAAGAAGGTTTCCAGAGTTGAACATCCCTGACACTCCAAATATCAAAGGCACGGGAAAGTACACTTAAGGATAAATAACTTAATAAATTATTTATTGAAACTAAATCAATCAAAAAAAATCAACCCGAAATTCAGGGTGCTCACATCCTACCCACCTTATAAAAATTTCGTCCTCGAAATTAAAATTGTTCATACTCCTTCTAGGTCAAACCCCCACAATCAAGTCTCAGAACTTAAACAAAACATATGATTAAAAAGGATGACATACTGGGTCATGGCATACGGTGGTAGTGAAAGTCTCATCTAGGTATACTAGTCATGCTAACCGAACGGTCATAGGGTATCAAAACACACAAGCAGTCTAGGGTGCTAAACTAGAAAAGTTACAGAAATAACAAATCATCAAAACTGTAAGGCAGTCTACCATCCTACATGAAAACTGGTATTCATCAAAAATAAATAAAGATAACTACCAATTATCTATGAAGGGGTACTATTCAAGAAGAAAAAAAATCACAATCAAAAGTTAAGAATGAAAGTCAATTACATTGAAATCCAATCACAATATATTTATATATATAGCGTTAGAGAGGGAAAAGCTAGCATTATGTAAAGGTTATGTGGTTTGTGTGTGTATGGGTGTATATGGACATGTTCATGTGGTTAGATAGTAGGCATGTGTGTATTGAAATATACATGAAAGTGTATATGAGAATTTGGGTTTCAAAACAACGGCTATCAAGTTACACTACTCATGGCATATTGGTTAAACAACCTACAATACACAACCTATTTACTCATAACATGCATGGCTAACCATATACATATATATATGTAAAGAGGTAAAGATTTAGTTATGTATCTATATACATTATAACATGTATGCATAAACTCTATATATATCTATACAGGTATATGAACATAACATAGAGAGGAAAGGTTAGGTTTACATGGCATTGTATACTAAGTTAGGGTGTGTGTGTCCTTGTACAGGGTATAGCTTAGTATTGAAAGGTTAAATCCAGTTTTAGTTCAGCATTTACATACAAAATCTGAAAATAAGCTAACATTTAAACTAATGTAATATTAACATAATGCAGTTTTAGATTTTTAGGGATTTGAAACATCACAACTAACTCAATGCTTCCAATACATCCTAACATGATAAAGAAGAAATCCTAACATACTATCCATACATTTAGCTATGCATACAGTTCAATATTACATATTAAATCTGAAATTGAACTAAACATTGGAAATCAATGTGAAATGTTAACATGTATTCAGTTTTAGGATTTGGAGAAATTCAACATCAACTAACCCAATGTTTATTACAACCTAACATGTAAGCGTATAAACCAAACATCATATCCCTACATACAATAATGTACACAGCTCTAAATATTACATTTTTAAAAAAAATAAAACAGCAAGTTGAACTAAACATTTGGAATCCAGTATTAAGGGTTAATATGCACACAGTCTTAGATTTGTCAAATTCATACACAAAACTCAACCAATTCCCTTAAGAGTTGAAACCCTGTATATAACATACATGTGCAGTGATATAAACAAAACTACTAACATGAAATTTATATTTGAATTACGAATTTAAACTGGAAAAAGCAGAGAACCAAAAATATTGGGGTTTTGACAATTTAAACATCAACAACATATTAATATGTATTTAGATAGGTTGGAATTCAAAGTGTAGCATGCATACGTATCAGGCAAGTGTCTGCTATATATATATACTCATATATTCTCATGTCCCAATATAAAAATTAATTCTACGTTAAGACTAACATTTAGATTCCTACCAAGATTGCAAGTAGGTGATTGGTGAAATCAAGACAGTTTTATTATTATTATTATTTAATACAAGGATAGTAGCAAGAAGGAAATAACAATAAAATCTGTTCTGCTTATCCGTTTAAAAGAAGAACCATTTTGAAACCAGAGCTATAATATCAAATCCAAGATAAGGTCTAGCAAAATCATCGATTCATTGTATTAAGAAGAAATTCATAGTAAGAAGTTACACAAGGTTTATAATACAGCTAAAGCTACTCCTAAGTTAAATAATGAGAAGCAAAACAAACAAAACAAACAATAATTCTTTTTTTTGAAGGACTGAAACAAAAGTAGAGAAAACATGTTCAAAAATATTTAAGGTACAATCTGATAATCATATGCATCTTCCTGAAATTATGTTGTCAGAATTCTGCCACGCCAATAAACATAGCTGCAATAAACGATAGAGTCCATAATAAGGCATACACCCTATAATCATGTTATCTAGAATTCTTACCACGCCACCCGGTATGGCTGCAAGAAAATCTAGATTTCATAACTAAGATAAGTATAGCTATATCAGGCTCTACGTCTTTGTCATGCTAGCAAATATGACTGCAATAAATTCTAAATTCCATAATAAAGTAGACTTTTACCTTTCTCACTGTCCTTATCAAGTATGTTATCAGGTTATACCTTAATTCCAAAAAAATATACATATACATATAAATACAAACTCAACAACAACTAACATCAACATTCAAAATTCAACAATAATCCATCAAAAATCATAAAAATATAGACTCAAATTCAACCACTAACATCAAAATTCAAAATTCAACAATAATCCGTCAAAATCAATAAATACAAACTCAAATTCAACAATAATCCATCAAAATCAAATTCAACAACAGAAAGTAAAGATAAATCAAATCAAGGGAAGAGAGTTTTCAAATCGAAATTAAAATAAGATTCTCAAGGGTCGTCCCAGGAATCTCTCAAGGAGGCCTAACTGTGATTGAGTACCTTCAAAAATATATCCTAATCCTACTACAGGCTGTAGTGGTACTCTAGTTCGAACACCACTACACTTTCAGTCTTGACCTGCATGGGTCACCACTAAAAACGTGTCACGACCTGCACCCTAGAGTAAGGGCACGAGAAGTGGGTACGCCCAGCCTACGCCGCAGTGTCGGCCGTAGAACGCTGTCCTAGGTCACGATATCTAACAATATAAAGTTAAGCAGTTTATACTCTCCGAATGGGTGTGACATAGCAGAATGTAAACTCAATCACATCTAAGGTAGAGCATAAAGGAAGATAGATAAAACATGAAATCTAAAAGAGATACCGCAGATAGAAGTCTAAGTGTCTAAGATACACAAAACCAGAAATACATCTCAAAGCTCAAATACAGTAATCCATAAATACAACTCAAGACAACTGAAAACAAGCTATAAGCAAAACCCTAGCTATCTATACAACCTCTACCGTGTCTCCTCTAGGCTAGCAGGCAACCTCCACGCTATCTGTAAAATTTATCAACAGGTCCAGTCAGGACAGGAGCGAGCACAATACATCTCAACAGTTCATAACAGGTTAGAAAATATAAACATGCAGTAGAGTAAGATACAGGATCTGAAAGAAATACAGTATGTAAACAGAGAGAGAACTGTAATAGAAATATCTACTATAAATAGAGAACTAATAGTGGCTAGTGATGTAGAGTACAGGATAGCGCATTTGAATAGAACAGATTAGTACAAGATCTATACTAAAAAGTTTCACATGATCTACACTACTATGGAATTGTTCACATGACTACTCGCACTCCTCCGTTTTTTCCCAATCAATACACAAGGATCTAAGCAGGTTATGTTATTGTACAAGATATCACATGGGGCCCATAAAAGGGTGCACATGATAGTATACATGGGGCTCCGTGAACATGAGAGTACATGATTCACAGGAGTATACATGTATGGTGAAAGCACATGAGTACATGATGAAAGTGAAACGCACATGACACAATGTACCCGATGCTCCCGAGGGGGATAACATCGCATGAAGAGATCCATATAGTACTAATCCGTGATAATGTCGTGACAGCATCAAGTAAGGTAATCTAAAGCAGGAATATAATTCTAAGAAGGATATGAAATGATCAGAGAATGTACTCGCCTGATAACCTGAACAGCTGATAAGTATAGGTGTCCAACTGATGCCACAGAGTCCTATTTAAAGCAACACAGGTTACAAGGTGTTCAAGTTGTAAAAAATGAATCTCTACAAGCAATCTATATTATCCTAGGTTCTTCTAAGTCAAATCAACTCTAGGTCAACTCCGGTCAACAATCTAGTCAAACTAGGTCAAGTGTTGACTTACAGTTGACTTTGGTCAACTCTGGTCAAACAGGGTCAATTCTAGTCTAATTATTAAAGATATAAGGTGTACTTCGTTATTCGTACGTCAAAACTTATGACACGTAAATCGAGATGGGATGATTAACGATAAGGTTAATAATCTTATTATAGTGATCCACGTGTCCGTCTTGTCAATTTCAGCAATGTGAGATCACTGGAATTGACTGATCTCAGTTTCGTTGTACTAATCCCGAAATACGAATATTATAAGAATTAATTATTAATTACTTATAAAAAGGTTAAACTCAGAGAAATTATCAACAACATTGTCGGACGATGAAATAAACATCGCCAACGTGTCCAGAATGGTCAAATTAGCTAGGATAGCCTATCCATCGGTCCAATTTGGACACAAGGGCAAAAAGGTAATTTCGGGTCAAAAACGGTATCCGTGTTGGAGCCGTTTTGCATCGAAAAATGTGCAAAAAAATAAGTCTATAAAATATAACAAATTATATGTCCACGAAACCAGAATGACGATACGAACCCAACGGTATATCCAGAATTGGATTCCGTTGACCCGATCTCAATTTGGTCCGTTGATCAGAACTTGAAATTCCGGTTTGCACGGAAATGCGTGCCGGAGCCAATGTTCTCAAAACTCAGCAACTACACATCAACGAGTCCAGAATGATGATACGAACTCAACGGTATATCCGGAATTGGATTCCGATGAGCCGATCTCAAAATGACCCGTTGGCCCGGATATTGGTATCCGACTTGCACCAAAATGCGTGTCGGATCCAATATCCACCAAAACCTAGCAAATTATATGTCAACGAGTCCAGAATGATGATACGAACTCAACGGTATATCCGGAATTGGATTCCGTTGAGCCGACGTTAAAAAGTTCCGTTGACCCGGACTGTAGGACCCACTTTGCACTGAAAAACGTGCGAGGGCCTACGTCCTCCAAATCTAACAAATTTTATATGAAAACATGCCAGAACGATGCCACGCATCTACTGGTGGTGTCAGAAATGAAATCTGGAGTCCCGTGTTCAAAAATAGAATTTTATAAGTTGGAAATTACGAATTCGGACGACCAACTTTGGCATCGAATTCAACCAATCAAACAAGCTCACAATGAAACAAAACTGGAGGGGTAGTAAGAGGGTTATACCAGCTTCGCACAGGAACTGGTAGCACGCCAAAAGGAGCTGCGGTGGAGGAGATACAAGCTGACGAAGTTGACTCCGCGAAACGAGATTGTGACGGAGCGAAGAAATCGCCGATCCAACGGTCGGATTCCCGGGAAAACGTGCGCGAGGTCGCTGCAGCAGAACGTGAATTCTGAATCGATCTCGCGTGCGTCACGACAGAACTTCGTGCGAAACGCACGAATCGCCTCGACGGCGCGTCCCGGAGGACGGTGGCCGCCACGGGAGTGCTCGCCGGGGTGGGGCACACCTGCGTGGGGGGTCGCCGGAGCCACAGCGGTCGACGGCGGCGCGCGGCCAGCACTACTACTGCCGTGCGCAGCTGGCCGCTGCCGCTGCTTGCCGAGTACGGGGGGCTGCACGCCTGGCCTGGCGCGGCGGAGGTACGGCGGCGCACGACCTGGCACGGTGGGGGCAGCGGTCTAGGGTGGTGGCCGGAGTGAAATGGTGGTGCAGGTGGTGGTTATTGATGGTGGTGGTGGTTGCGTTTGAATGGTAGAGGAGGAGAGGGTTGCGGTGCTCGGCCAGGGTGGTGGCCGGCGACGATCAGCCATGGAGGAGGCAGAGGGAAGTCCGGCCGTGGGAGTGGTGGTGGTGCTCGGCTGCTATGGGTGGTCGGGCTGAGAGGGAGTGTGTGGTGGTGTTGAATGAGAGGAATAAAGTGGGAAAGAGAATATGTTATGTGTGTGTAATAACAAATGAGAGAGGGAGAGAGAGAGAAAAGCCAATCCTAAATTTTAGGGCCGGCCAGCATGTGGGAGTGAGTGTTGTGAGTTGTCATGTAGGAATATAGGGCTAGGATTAATTAGGAGTGAGATCAAGGGTGGGAATAAAATAGGGATTAGATTTATTGAGGGATTTAAATCAATGGATTATACATTAAATATTTGAAGTGGAAAAGCTAGGTATTTAATATTTTTCAAGGGTAATGAGGCTGAGGGTGATGGTGATGGAGAGTAACATGGAGCTGGGGCTGGGTTCAGTCAAGCCGGGTTGGGTCAAAACCGGACATTGCGAAATAATCGAATAAAAATAGGTGTTGATGATCATGAGTAAATAAGTAGCACATGGAGATTCCAATAAATGGGACACAAGTGGCATGCGGATAGTAGGCTCAATGTGGGCCATGTCCATATTTGGGGCTGACAGGTTTTGGTCGACAGGGTACCCACAAATTAAGTTGGAAAAATGAATGTGACACCGTGGGGTGAAATAAAATCGGGTCACGTGTCAGAAAAGTTGTGCAAAGCAATTGGAGCACAAAATGGCGTGTCTGAGTGGGACACGAAGGTCAAGGGTGAAGTGTGTCTCGAGTAGATCATGCATGATGAGTTGGTTTTAAGAAAATAACTGGTCTTGTGCTCTCAAATTAAAAGTTATGGTAACGTGCTAATAATGATCAAGGAAAAGAGTGGAAAAATTAATTAATAATCAAATGGTCTAAATCGACCCGAAGTTGTGTGAAGCAGAAAGAGTACAAGGGAACAAGTTTGGATGGGACATTATATACCATCATGAAGGTAATCATGTCCACTACAAAACTTATGAAGAAGGTTTCCAGAGTTGAACATCCCTGACACTCCAAATATCAAAGGCACGGAAAAGTACACTTAAGGATAAATAACAGAATAAATTATTTATTGAAACTAAATCAATCAGAAAAATAAAAAAAATAAAAAAATCAACCCGAAATTCAGGGTGCTCACATCTGTTCACGCACCTACCAAGTATTTCCCCTCCAGACTCACTAACAACAATAATGATCAATGATACAAAAGCCTACCATGTCACCATCGTGTCTCAATGGAAAATCAAACGAGAAAACAATAAAGAAAGTGTTATAACGTACAAAAATATAATGCAATACTGTACTTACCTCAAATAGTTGCAGTTGTTTGTGACTTGATCATTTTGGCACAAAATAGATTAAAAGCTATAGTCATAGTTGGTCAGAAGAGATAATGTTGTTTGATATCCATAACATCAAATGATTTCTAGATAAGTCCAATATAGAGATCCAAAGTTGTCGTTATGGCTAATCATGACCAAATCGATAAATTATCGATCAAATCTGAGTTCAACAAATAAAATAAAATAAAATATTAAATAAATTATTGAATTCTTGAAGAATTATATGTTGTAGATCTTCGTGTCTGCTTTGCAAAACTTCAAACGAAAAGCGAACGGAGTTCAGGATCTCCCGAAATCTTAAAACCGTGCAATGTATCGAGTTTTGGACAACTGACACTCAAATAATCTCCAAAAATTCACAAATAAAATATCAGTAATTAAAATATAAATTTGGAAAGCTAACCTCGATACAGTTCTAACAAAAAATTGTAGGTGAACCGGAGTCCGGAGTTAGTTGCAACGGCTTTGCGAAGTTGCTATAGCTTCAAAAAAATGATGTTGAATTTATGACGAATTTTGTCTTATTTTGGACGAAAAAGAGAGAAATTTTGGAAAAGAAAATATGAGATGACATATATTCAATAGGTATATATAAAGGATAGCCTTTACTTAATTAGGGTTAGATTGGAAGGATTTTGGTTTTGGGAGAAGAATAGGACTCTTTAATTAGATGGAGGTTGACTCAATTTCCTAATTAGGGAAGGATTATAATACATAATCAACATTTTCATAAATTTAAAACAATCAATAATAGATTGATCAAATATAATAAGATTGATCACAATAGGAATAAGAATTTAATGAACATATCTTTCCACAAAACTTTAAATCAAATACAATCCTAGATTTGATTGACCAAATCTAAATCAATAATAAATTTAAAATAAAATATAATAATATTTATAGTATATTCCAAATAATTGAGTGTAATAAATCAAATACTTCAAATTATATTTTATAAATTCAAATCTGAAATAATAATATTAAATTCTTCCATGAATTGAATCTATCAATTAGATTGATTGAATCTCAATCTATTGATGGCAACACCATAATATCTAATATTATAAAATATTTTTAAAACAAATTTTATAAATTCAAATCATAAATATAAATGATAACGATAAATCAAATAATTCTAGAATATATTTTTGTAAATATAAAGTCTCTTTTTAAAAATAAATTTTGTAAAAATCCTTTCCTTTCAAAAATATCCATAATAGATTTTAAAATAAGAATTATTTTTCTAACTAGAAAATATTAAATAAACAAAAATAAATAAAAAATTAAAAACTTGGGAAGTGGGCTTACATAAGCATTTTTAATCTTGCTATTATTACTCTAATTTACAATTATATGCTAATGATGCATGTTGAACCGAAATAAATAATATGACACGATATTTATTTCTAAAAGGCAGCATGTGCACTTAACCCCTTCCAATGGCAGCTAAAAGGCACCATTCAAATTATTGCTAAACTACCAAATTATTGCTAAATGGCAGCATGTGCTATTAAGCATATGCTAATTTAGGCGTTAATAGCAGTCTATGCCAAAAATAGAGAGGAAGAAAACTCTACTGAATTCCTTTATCTTCCGGCCCATATTTACTCTTAATGATACACCATTCAAATTTGTACTGTGCAATATTCAAATTTTCATTCCTAATAAGTCCACATATATTTAAGATGCTAATGAATGCTTATAGTGCCTTAGCCTTCATAAACTATCAAATTATTCCTTTATTATCACCATTATTAAATTAGTCATTTGCTTCATTAATGCTAATGTTGCACCATTATTAAATTAGTCATTTCTAATCTTCCACATATGGTTAATATGCTAATGAATGCATATATTGTCTTTTAGACTTCCTAAACTACCAAATTATTCCTTTAGGTGGCTGTCCTTCCTTTTCCTAAGTATTCTCAACTATTTATTCTCCTATCAGTCTTCTTTCCTACCACACCTCCTTCTAGTCCCTCTGTCAATAGTGAATAAACCATTGAACAATCATGTCAAATAATGGTTCCGAGTGATGTCGACATGCTCAATGTAGTAGACGTCATAGTTTGAACAATGAGGAATGACAAATATTGCTTCAACAAAGATAGTTATGTCGACGACCTGAAAATGAACAACAAAGAAATGCACGTCGAGAACGAGATAGGATATGATATCAAAGAAGTAGGAATGCAAGAGCTACCGATGAGTTAACAGAAACCAACCGAAGACATGCTATTGTCTCTATACCGCATCCATAGCAGACCCGAGAAAGACTACCAATTGATGGTAAACACTATTTTTTTTCTAGGTTATCTATTGTTCCTAAATTCTAAATGGAGAACTAAGTGAGGAGCAAATGCACCATGCAGCTCTGCATGCCGATTTATATAGTATCCCAATTAACCCCACAATAATAGCCATTAGATCTATAATTCTCTATGATACAGATTAATTATCCTACAAAATCCCAAAAAAATAAAAATAAAACATTTCTTTCCTCGGAAGAACAAAATTATTTCGCTTCTTTTTCGTTCTCTTCTCCCATCTCATCCATTCCCCTCCCCCCTTTCCTCTCCCTTTACGAGAACCAATAAAAATGCATATGCGGTTATGTAATTTTTTTAACTTGTAAAACATATCACCAAGTTTCCTACTACATATGCAGCTATGTATTTGGGTACTCTCCTAATGTTGCCTACTTATGTGTTATATTTTAACTTGTAAAACATATCACCAAGCTACATAGCATCATGTTGAAAGCAAGAAAAAATGGGAAAAAAGTCATTATATGTTATAGGACAAACAAGGGATATTTATGCCTTTTTAAACAAAATCCTTCAATCCCTCTCGTTAACCCTCCGATTTGAGGGTTAAAAAATAGACAAAAGAGGGTTAAACAAACCCTCACTTAACCCTCCTTTCTAAACTCTCACCCTCAAACTAAGCATGGTTGTATTTTCTCTCATTTAACTTCCCTTCACTTAACTCTATTAACCCTCAATCCAAGCATACCCTAAGGTTTTAGTATTGAGAATGAAAGTTTGTGGACTTTGGCATTCCTTTGCTGTTAGTAAGGGCAATTATTGGATCTTAGATTGGGTGCGAGTTGATCGAGTAGTTGCAAGTGATAACTCGCAACCTAATCAGAAAAACAGAAGGGAAACTAAAGTTTCTAAATTGTAATGCAACTAGACCTTTGACCTTGACATATCCATATGTGAGCCTACTCTAATGCCAACAAAAATCTTATATGAGCCAAGGCTCTGTGATTACTCTTACCTTGACCAAAAGCTCATTTCGGTGTTAAGCAAGTTCTGAAACTACATGATTAGGATTAGCAAAATGGTATTAGTCCAAATTTACTAATTCTCCAGCTTCACCTCCTCGATCATGATCCAGTCTCATGCTCGGACAACAATATCCAACAACGGATCTAATACTCTCACTTTTTTCTCTCAAATAATAATAACTTTGTTACACTCACCTGTTTGGTTGCCTGTAAATGGTAAATGGAATTTTCATAAAATATTTGTTGTCTATAGCATTTGTTGCTGCATGTGTGGTATTGCAAATACATTGGTTGTATGTAGAAGATGTTGCTCCTTGGAAGGATATAATTAAGATAAATGGTTGTAAGCTTGTTGAGTAAATACAACTCTATTGTTCTCTGCCTGGCCTATTCTCTTTGGAAGGATATAGTAAAGATAGATGGCCTGTTCTTTGATGGAGTTGGAACTTGGCACACACACATGAAGAGCTAGAGAGGAGAAGGAGAGCTTGTGGAAATTGCAAGTTATTGTTTTTACTTTCTGTTATGTTCTTTATTTGAGACGGCCTTTATATAGGCAATAGATGACAAGAGTAGTGCAAAGGAGCCCGGAGCAAATAGCTCCTACAAATGTGCTATACCACAGAATAACCACTAGAGACTAGGACATTAGCTAAAGACCAAGAAAAAGCAAACCAAGTAATAGGATTAATTCCTACAATTCACCCCCTTAATCCTGTTGCACATAGTCATGAGCCGCGTCTTGTGATAGACGATGTCACCGTACTCGTCCTCCTTGATCTTGTAGATCCATTTGAGATTGATCCGCTATGTGGCCAGGTGGCGGTCCATGCAGCCCAGGCTGGTCACCATGTTCTGCTGCGTGGGCTCCGGCTGGCGCATGATGATCCGACAGTTCTGGAAGATGACGCGGTCGTCCCCGAAGATAAAGTCGATGGTGCCTGAGATGGTGCAGTCGCGGTAGAACTGCCTGTAGTTCTGGACGTATATGGTGTCCTGGTACCCGTCCATCCTGCAGTTGTACACCACCGCAAAGTCCGAGTTGATCCGGAGCGCTACGACCTGGTGCTTGATCACTCTGGCGGTGTTCCGGAATGCCATGTTCATCGCCATGAAGTTATCTCCAGATGCAACAAAAGTAGCAGTCGGGAAAGTTCTGGTGCCATCAACATAGTTCTTGCTTCCGGTCATGATGGTCTTTTTTTGCACCTTCGCCATACATGGTAACGTTCTGCATCTTCTTTGTCACATTCACTGTTTCTTCATATACTCCTTTCTTGACATATATGACATACCTTCCTTGATATTTCTTTGGCATGGCTGCTAGTGCTTCAGAAATGGTTATGAAATCACCTTTGCCATTCTTTGAGACTGTCACATTGGGCTTGAGGTTGTCGTCCGGAAGGGCCTTCGAGAGGCTCTGCTCGCAGGACTTCTGGTAGTCGGTGGAGGAGCAGAGCATCTGCACGGACTTGGCACCCGTGTGGAGTACCGGTTTGGGCTGGTCCTCGGTGCTCTCTTCCTCCGCGGTGTACACGGTAGCGACGACGCCCACCACGACCAGGAGGAGGAGGAAGGCGGAGGCGAGGAGGAGTTTGGGGCCCTTGAAGAGGCGGTCACCGGACAGCGAGGGCTTCGTCTTTGGCGCCTCCCGAGTTCTCTCTTTTTCTACCTCTCCCACGAATCGATTCGGCGCCATCAGCGTTGTCGATGACAGGGTGATCATCTCCGCTTCCGGATCAGGCATCCCGGTGCGGTTGAGATTTTTCATCGGCTTCTCTGTCTCCGTTTCTCCGTTTCCACGAAGTTCGAGTTGATCCGTAGCGCCACGGCCTGGTGCTTGATCGCTCCGACGGTGTTTCGGAACGCTATGTTCATCTCCATGAAGTTATCTTCAGATGCAACAAAAGTAGCAGTCTGGAAAGTTCTGGTGCCATCAACATAGTTCTTGCTTTCGGTCATGATGGTCTTTTTTTTTGCACCTTCGCCATACATGGTAACGTTCTGCATCTTCTTTGTCACGTTTACTGTTTCTTCATATACTCCTTTCTTGACATATATGACATACCTTCCTTGATATTTCTTTGGCATGGCTGCTAGTGCTTCAGAAATGGTTGTGAAATCACCTTTGCCATTCTTTGAGACTGTCATATTGGGCTTGAGGTTGTCGTCCGGGAGGGCCTTCGAGAGGCTCTGCTCGCAGGACTTCTGGTAGTCGGTGGAGGAGCAGAGCATCTGCACGGACTTGGCACCTGTGTGGAGTACCGATTTGGGCTGGTCATCGGTGCTCTCTTCCTCCGCGGTGTACACGGTGGCGACGACGCCCACCATGACCAGGAGGAGGAGGAAGGCGGAGGCGAGAAGGAGTTTGGGGCCCTTGAAGAGGCGGTGACCGGACAGCGAGGGCTTCGTCTTTGGTGCCTCCCGAGTTCTCTCTTTTTCTACCTCTCCTACGAATCGATTCGGCGCCATCAGCGTTGTCGATGACAGGGTGATCATCTCCGCTTCCGGATCAGGCATCCCGTTGCGGTTGAGATTCTTCATCGGCTTCTTTGTCTCCGTTTCTTCGTTTCTACGAAGTCCGAGTTGATCCGGAGCGCCACGGCGTGGTGCTTGATCGCTCCGACGGTGTTTCGGAACGCTATGTTCATCTCCATGAAGTTATCTCCAGATGCAACAAAAGTAGCAGTCTGGAAAGTTCTGGTGCCATCAACATAGTTCTTGCTTCCGGTCACGATGGTCTTTTTTTTTGCACCTTCGCCATACATGGTAACGTTCTGCATCTTCTTTGTCACGTTCACTGTTTCTTCATATACTCCTTTCTTGACATATATGACATACCTTCCTTGATATTTCTTTGGCATGGTTGCTAGTGCTTCAGAAATGGTTGTGAAATCACCTTTGCCATTCTTTGAGACTGTCATTTTGGGCTTGAGGTTGTCGTCCGGGAGGGCCTTCGAGAGGCTCTGCTCGCAGGACTTCTGGTAGTCGGTGGAGGAGCAGAGCATCTGTACGGACTTGGCGCCCATATGTAGTATCGGTTTGGACTGGTCCTCGGTGCTCTCTTCTACCGTGGTGTACACGGTGGCGACGGCGCCCACCACGACCAGGAGGAGGAGGAAGGCGGAGGCAAGGAGGAGTTTGGGTCCCTTGAAGAGGCGGTGACCGGACCCTGAGGGCTTCGTCTTTGGTGCCTCCCAAGTTCTCTCTTTTTCCACCTCTCCCACGAATCTATTCGGCGCCATCAGCGTTGTCGATGACAGGTCGATCATCTCCGCTTCCGGATCTGGCATCCCGGTGCGGTTGAGATTCTTCATCGGCTTCTCTATCTCCGTTTCTGCGCTCTGCAACTCCGGCAGAGTAGAGTAGCAATCGACGACGCCGGTATCGAGGTACCACACAACATGGTGGTGGTCGTCGCGGACACGGTCGTTGTCGTCGGACTTGTTTGTGAAGGTATTCCACTCTGAGGCCTCGCCGACGGAGTGATCCTCCAGAACCAGTCCGCACTCCAGGCAGAAGATGTCTACGCCTGAGCGGTCAAACACCATCTTCGTGCTCTTCTTGCAGTCTCGACAATAGTCAATGGAGCCGGAGTCGAGGTACCATGCATCGATCGTGACCCGATCGGATTCTCCGATTGGCCGAATCTTCTCCTCGTTGAGGAATACGTGTTGCACCCCCGTGCTCGGTGCGTCATGCACTCTGGGCCCGTCGAGGTCGTTGTCTGTCGCGGCTAGCAATAGTGCCAGATGCTCCTCCTCGGCTTGTGCGATGTGCGCTTCCGCCACCTTCTCGCTGTCGCATTTTGCCTTGCGACATTCCTTCGCCCAGTGACCAGGGATGCCACAGTAGCAGCATTCCCCCTTCCTTCTCATGCCAGAGCCACCCCCGCCACCGCTAGCCGAGGGCTTGTCCGTGTTCATCACCTTCGGCTTGTTTTTGCCGCCCCCGATGGTCCACCGCTGCGCTCCTGTGATTTCTGCCGTGGCATCCACTCCTCTTCAGTGAGAAGCAGGCGACCGCCGACGGAGCTGGAATCTTCCAGATCGTTCTGCTTCTCCACCATGAGCAGTCGGCCGCAGAGTTCTTCGAGCGACATGGTTTTTGTGTCAACCAATGACTCGATGGCGAGCGCCATTTGCTTGTACCGTCGAGGCACACTCCTAAGAAGTTTGAGCACTGCCTTGTGCTCGGTGATCGGATCACCTAACACCTCCAGGTCGTTGACGATGGCGCCTAACTGCATGCCGAACGACTCAATCCCCTCGCCGTCCTTGAACGCTAGGTTGTCGAACTCGGTCCGGCGCGTCTGCGCCTTCGTCTCCCGGACACGCTCTACGCCGATGCGCATCGTCTTGAGCGTGTCCCATGCCAACTTCGCCGTCTCCTTCACCGCCAAGGTGCGCACCAGCTCCGGTGGCACTCCGCAAAGGATCGCGGCGAGTGCGCGCCAATCGTCGTGAGGTTCGCCGATGCCGGTGTTCACCACATCCCACAGGCCTTGCGCCTGCAGCTGCACCTTCACGATCAACGCCCAGTCCGAGTAGTTTGTCCGTGTGAGTAGTGGAGGATGCATCCAACTGTCACTCTCACGGACAACCCTCTCGACCATATGCATCTCTCTCTCGTCACCTGTGTGACTTGTCATGGGCAGCGATGTGGAAGAAGATGTGCTGGTGTCACTACCTCCAGGAGTACGTGGCCCGTACTTTGGCATGAACGGATCAAATGCTCGACCAAACTTGGCTTTGATACCACTTTATGGAGTTGGAACTTGGCACACACACACGAAGAGCTAGAGAGAAGAAGGAGAGCTTATGGAAATTACAAGTTGCTATTTTTACTTGCTGTTATGTGCTTTATTTGAGACAGCCTTTATATAGGCAATAGATGACAAGAGTAGTGCAAAGGAGCCCGGAGCAAATAGCTCCTACAAATGTGCTATACCACAGAATAACCACTAGAGACTAGGACACTAGCTAAAGACTAGGAAAAAGCAAAGCAAGCAATAGGATTAATTCCTACATTCTTCAATCCAAAATTTTTTTAGTAAATTAGACATTGCAACACTATCAAACTCCAATAAAGAAATTCTCAGGAACCAACGGTTGGTATGTACTTCGACAACAGCCAGTTTCTTGTTTTCATATAATTTTAGTGCTTTCAAATGTATACTCTTTTGCGATGATGTACTGCTTATCATATGTAACACAAAATATATTGTAGATCAATAATCTACATATTACTATCAACCCTTCCAATATAACAGGTATGTGAATCAACCAATCAAACTCCAACAACACAAACTTGTTGGTCTAAGACAAATAAAACATTATCATCACACATGAATTTTACAGGATCTAAATATTACATTATACATAAATGTTTTCAGTGGCTCCCATGTATAAACTTAGCACTTGAAGCCAAATCAAAAACTTCTGCACAATATTTTTTTTTCTTTCTGCTTCTTTTAAATGGTTCATGTATCATAGAACTTACTAATGTGTAACAGTAGAATGAGAGGAGAATGTAGGAGAGTGGAGATAGATGGAGAATGGAGAGAAAAAAAAGGGGAAGGAATTTTTTTTTTGGATTATATGAGGTAATTAATCTGTACGGTAGAGAATTATAGATCTAATGACTATTATTTTGGGTCAGTCAACATATACGACATCCTAGTCAGTCAGTTCTAATCAGTAATTGATCATTGGAGATCCATCTCTTAGCAGGACCAGTGAGGTTTAGTAGTTGTTTTTGGTTTATGCACACATAAGACCAATTAATATTAATGTGCAATTAATATTGATGCTGAAATTAGTAAGTTTGCCTCTGATAAGAAACCGTTATCATATAAAACAAAAAACGTAGAGTCGATATCGAGGATGCGTCGCCACACCACTAACCACGAACTATTTGACGAAAAATTCGAGAAAATTACTTGCTATCAAACATTTTTACAAGAGAGGTTTCCCTTCTCATTCCCAATCAAACTAAAATTGTTGGTTCCCTCCATAACCTTATCCTCTCTCCCTCAAATCTTAATCTCCTTTCTTCTCGCAATCGTTTTCTCCGGCAAAATAAATAGCCTTGACAAACTGTCAAATAATTAATAAGACAACTTAGTGTTGAGGGTGAACACGAATTTTATGAACTTTTACTTAGTGTTAGGTAGAGAATACATTTCAAATGTGTTTGCGGTTACTAATAAAAGCTATAATGGTCACAATATTTATGCAAAAAGAAAGCTAGTGCTACGATTATAGGCTAGAAAATGACTCAAAGTGAGCCATCTAAATCGTATGTATATCATCATTTATTACTTTAAAAATAAATAAATTTGTTATATATAACAACGTGAGAAATCTAATAATATATATGTGAAAAAACTATGCTACGATTATAATGAGGCTCGAAACAGCTCGAAGGTGACCCGTATAAACTGTATGCATGTCATCACTTATTAATTTAAAAAATAAATAAATTTGTTATATATATAACAATACAGAGGAATCGAACTCAACCAAACAAAAAGAATAATTCTCCCTTTAACAACATGAGTTAGAATAAATGTTTGACTATATTACATAATATTATTATTTTACGTAGAATGCATGTACATTTACTAGTATAATTAATTTACCTTTTGCATACATAATCCTAACAAGAAAATCTTAGCAATAGATAATGCATGATATACATACGGTTTATATGGCTCATCTTTGAGCCGTTTCGAGCCTTATTATATTGTAGCACTAGTTTTTTTTTTAACATAAATATTGTTCAATTTGTTTTTAAGCATGAATGAATTTTGTTATAGTAACAAACTTAGACTTGTCAAAGAGAAAATGAACAAATTGATCTGAGGAAGAAAAAAATAAAGAATCCCACTGCATCATCGTCGTCGTCCTCCATTTCCAATGCAAGATTATACTTTCTTGGTAATATAGAGCGTATGGTCAGAGAATGCTGTCACTCGGAGAAGCACCTCTGCATGGAAGAGGCACTCCATCTGTTTGACAAATTGACGGCTGCCAAGCATCCCATCCCCGACATCTCCACCTACAACATCCTCTTCACATCCATTACTCGTAAGGACAAAAAGAAGAACAACCAACCAATATCCTCCTCCAACTTCTTCCCGACCATCTTCTCCTTGCTTAACAAGCTCAACCGTGCCAACAACTCTCCTGACACCATCACCTACGCCATCTTCATCGACTTCTGCGGCCAGTCCAATAATGTAGACTTTGCCTTCGCCGTCTTCGCATGCATGCTCAGATGCGGTTGGTTTTCCAGCATTATCATCCTCGACTCTCTGCTCAATTGGCTCTGTATCAAGAAGAGTTACAACACCGTAGCCCAGTTGCTCGATAAAATGCCTCAGTTGGGTTTTGTGCCAGACGTTAGATCTTACAATATTGTCATAAAGGGTCACTGCCAGAGAGGAAACACGGACTTGGCAATCGATGTACTCAGGAAAATGAATACCAAACCGGATGTGGTCTCTTACACTACAGTCATCAATGCTTATTGCAGACAAGGAAATATGAGTAGTGCTTTGATTTGTTCAAAGAGATTGTCAGTATGGGAATCCAACCGAATGTCGTTATGTACACTAGCATTATTAGAGGCCATTTGGTTCTTGGTCGCTAGGAAGAGGCCAGCGGAATCTTTAAAGAGATGGTTGATAAAGGACTCATAGAGATACTGTAACATTTAACACACTGATGGATTATCTTTGCAAGCAGGGGAAATGATCGAAGCACATAAGCTACTCAATTTGATGGTTGAAAGTGGTAAGAAACCCGATAAAATCATGTATATTATACTACTGCATGGATACTGTCTCAAAGGCAGGTTCGACAAGGTGGATGAGTCACTCAGTTCTATTTCTCGTGAGGGTCTAGGGCATGATGTCCGTATTTACAATGTTTTGATTGATGGGTACAATAAGAACTAGAAGGTAGATGAGGCTATGGATGTGTTAAAGAAAATGTAACAAGGAGTGCATCTATACATTATACTTACAATATTTTATTAGATTGACTTTGCAAAATTAGAAAAGTGAAGGAAGCTGAAGACCTCTTCCATCAGATGGTAACTCAAGGTCTCTCTCCTAATATTATCACTTATAACACTTTGATTGATGGACTTTGCAAAATTAGAAAAGTGAAGGAAGCTAAAGACCTCTTCCATAAAATGGTAACTCAAGAGCTCTCTCCTGATATTATCACTTATACCACTTTGATTGATGGACTTTGCAAGATCGAAAAAGTGGAGGAAGCTAAAGACCTCTTCCATCAAATGGTAACTCAAGGTCTCTCAACTAATATTATCACTTATACCACTTTGATTTTAGGACTTTGCAAGATCGAAAAAGTGAAGAAAGATGAAGACCTCTTCCGTCAAATGGTAACTCAAGGTCACTCTCCGGATATAATCACTTATACCACTTTGATTAATCGACTGTGCAAAATAAAAAAAAGTGGTGGAAGCTGAAGTTCACTTGCATCAAATGGTAACTCAAGGTCTCTCTCATAATATTATCACTTATACCACTTTGATTTCAGGACTTCTAAAATTAGGAAAATGGGAAGCAACTTCTAGATTGCTTGAGGAAATGAAAGATCAAGGGATTGAACTTGATGTTCTGACATTCACCATGATAATTGATGCTGTATAAAGAAGGAATGGTCGAAAAAGGTTATAAATATTAGATGTGATGATTCAAAGAGGTTTGGAGCCCGATGTAGTAACATACAGTACATTAATGGATGGATATTGCCTGATACAAGAAACAAGTAAAGCATTTAAAGTTTTTGAGCAAATGCTCTCACGAGGTCATAAAACAAGTACAGTTACTTACGACATCTTGATCAATAGCTTTTGTATGTGGTGAATGGTTGATAGAGCTAGACACCTTTTTGACGAGATGCCTTGTAAGGGATTGTAACAAACACTTGCTGCTTACAATATTATTTTAGATGGATTATACTATGCTGGAAGAGTTGCGGACGCAAAAGAAATACAAGATAAAATGATTGCTTCTGGAACATCCCTAGAACTCCACACCTATCATATAATATTACGTTGACTTTGTAAAAATCATCACATTGATGAGGCTATGAATCTGTTCGACACCATATCATATTAGAAGAAAAAAATGGAAGCTACGACCTTCAATATTTTAATTGAAGGAATGTTTGATGTTGGTAAAGTAAATACAGCAAAGGATCTCTTTAACTCTATTCTTGCAAATGATGTAATGTCACCAAATGTTGCAACATACACTATAATGATGAAAGGCCTTATTAAAGAAGGGTTGTTGGATGAATTTGATGAGTTGTTTTTGTTAGTGAAGAAAGATGGTTACTCTTTAGATTCTGTTATGCTTAATGCTATTGTTAAGGGCTTATTGGAGAATGGTGAAGTAAACAAAGCTATGGGGTTTCTTTCAGAAATGGATAAAAGTAAATTTATCCTTGAGGCATCTACTGCGGCATCCATAGCGGATCTACTCTCAAAGGATGGACACTATCATTATTATATGAAAATGCTTCCTAATTTTTCTCAACATTGTGCAAAGAGTAATGAGATTAACATCGACATCATCATTGATACATAAAATTTCTGGGTAAACACCAAAATGAGTTCATATAAAGTTTTTCACTTGAAAGGGATTGCATACAATTCTCGAATCTGGTAAGATTTCTTGGTTAAAGTTATTGCTTTATTATATATCAACAATGCTCTTATTAGTTAGAACAGATAATTGAGAATGGAATGCTCACACTCAATGAATCAGAGTGTTTGAGCAGTTTAGATTTTATAGAAGAGTTTTTGTGCAGTTACAAATACAACTAAATTTGTTATGTACAACTGATAAATCAAAACAGATCATGTAATCTTATCACCGGTGTTGAGGTTGGTAGGATATAGGTAGGACTCTATTGAGCTTGTTTAGAAGAGTTATCCTGACTTGGTCTTACATGCCCCCACAAGTTGAACGTCTGCTCCATGACGGTTAACTTGGGTCGTAGGAACAAATACCGAGATTTTGAAAGACCCTTGGTGAAGATGTCAACCATATTGTCCACTGAGAAAATGAATCGGACATCCAGATTCTTGGCGGCAGCCCATTCTCGAACAAAGTGATAATCAAGCTTGATGTGTTTTATTCGAGCATGAAAAATTGGATTAGTGGTGAGATAAGTAGCACCCAAATTGTCACACTATAGAACTGGTGGTCTGGAAACTGACAATCGTAGTTCATGAAGAAGGGAACAAATCTATGCAAGTTCAGCTGTGGTAATAGCCAAACCACGATATTTGACCTCAGTACTTTAGTGGGATACAGTTTTTTGTTTTGTAGCACTCTAAGAAATGATATTCTCACCGAGAAAGATGCAATACCTACTAGTGGAGCTGCGATCATCAGGACAACCAGCCCAATCAGAATCGGAGAAGACATGCAATGCGATAGAAAAGGTCGGTTTAAGTAGAATGCCGTGATTAGGAGTGTTGTTCAAGTAACGTAGAATATGTTTGACTGCACTCTAATGATCTTCAGTAAGATTTTGCATGAATTGACATACCTTGTTGACGACGAAATAAATATTCGGCCTAGTGAGTGTCAAATATTGAAGAGCACCCACAATACTTATGTAATGTGTAGGATTAGAATATGCTATGGGTGATGGTAGAGGTTTTGCACCATCCATATTGGATTTTTCAAGCAACTCAATAATGTGTTTCCGTTGACTGAGAAACAAGCCACTGGAATCACGATGTGCCTCAATACCGAAAAAATATGAGAGGAGTCCAAGATCCTTCAAAGCAAATTCTGACTGAAGATTTGTAATGAGAGTAGCAATATATGATAGATCTAACCCGGTAACGATAATATCGTCAACATAAACTAATAGATAAATCGTATACGGTTGATGCCATAAAATAAATAAGGAGGTATCTGCTATAGATGTAGCAAAACCAAGACGTAGGAGGAATGAGCTGAGTGTGTGATACCATGCTCTCGAAGCCTGCTTTAGGCCATATAATGATTTGTGTAGACGACACACATGAGTGGGATATCGACTATATCATGAAAGCCTGGAGGTTGCTTCATATACACCTCTTCACTGAGAGAACCATGGAAAAAAGTATTTTGGACATCAAGCTACCGAATCGACCACCCTTTTGATAAAGCAATCGTAAGAATAATTTGGATGGTGCAAGGTTTGACAACCGGACTAAAGGTGTCACCGTAATCAATGCCTTCTTGTTGGTTGAAGCCTTTTGCAACTAATCGGGCTATATAGCGATCAATAGAACCATCGGCTTTTCGTTTGATACGAAACACCCATTTACAGCCAACAATGTTCATGTGTGACTGTAGTAGAATAAGGGACCAGGTTCCATTTTTAATAAGTGCATTAATTTTGATATCCATAGCTTGCCTCTAATCGAAATTCTTACAAGCCTGAGAGAAACATGTGGGTTCGAAGAGAGCAGTAGAAAGTGGATGCTTTATAGCATTAAGGGCCTTTAGAATTTTACGCTTGAAGATACCATCTTTAGCATGTGTAATCATAAAGTGAGAATTTTTAAGAGGTGTCAGCGACAAAACAGGAGGAGGCACGCTTGAGAATGGCTGGCACATCTGTGGAGGCAATTATAGCACCTAATGGTGCTCCCGGAACAGCTTCAGAAGGTAATAGAGGCTCTTGTATATCCAATATTGGTAGGGTTGTAGGTTGTACTGGACTTGTAGAGGCAGGGGTTGGGGAGTGTATGGGAGCTTGGGTTGGTAGATGTCCTGTATGGTTAGGAAATTGCAATAGTGGAGGAGGAGTAATAGGAAAGAACTGTACCGTTTGTGAAGAATCCACAGAGGTTGGTTGCTGTAACTTGGAGAAAGGATAAGTCGATTCATCAAATGTGACATGTCGCGAGATATAAATGTGATTGGTGGGAAGATACAAACATCTATAACCCTTGTGACTTTGGTTGTAATCCAAGAATACACATGTAGAGCCTAAAAATTAAGAGGTGCCACCCACTAAAGTCTTCAATCATCTGATGGCGCCAAAACAATCAAGTTGCGCTGGATCATCAAGTTACGCAGCATCAGGTTGCGCCAACGCCAGGTTGCGCTAGAGTCAGGGTGCGTAGAGCGACACGTGGTGCACTTTCTCGAAAAGCGATAACGGCGTCATCATTATCTGACAACTGACAGCACGGAGATTAAGGAAAATCCCTTCGAAACCCGCGTAATGCGGCGCTCGAGAAGACTTTGTCAGCATGTAATTAATGCTGACAGCTGGTTCGCATAAGTCACTGAATGGCGCAAGGATTAATCAGTACGGCACAGAAGACCTAGTCAAAAGGCGCTAGTCGTTAAGTTGCGCCTATGCGCAGCCTGACAAATTGGCGCCACTTGATCAACTCCCAGTTTAAAACAAGGTGACATAGCGCGCAAGCCATCAACTTCGCAGAGCGTGCCCACTACACTGCCCATGACCACGTATATCTCAATCAAACGATGCCATGCGTCTATGGCAGTTAGTGCAAACCGCTCGCGCAGGTTGTTGCATTGCGCCCACACGCAACCTGATGAAGCTCGCGTAGAGTAATCAAATAGTGTTCGGAACAGAGTGACGTGGCGCGCAAGCTACTAACTTCGCAGAATTTGTCCATTACACGGCCCACGACCACACGCATCTCAATCAAACGATGCCACGCGTCTACAGCAGTTAGTACAACCGTTCGTCCAAGTGAACAAGAGGTGCGCAATCTAAAGTGCGCGCAACCCAGAATAACTACTAAATGGTTATTTTAAGAACTATATAAATAGAGTTTCAAATCATTCTCAAAACATCAAGGGTGATCATAATCTCCTTCTAAAGTGCTGCAGCATGCTCCAGAGGCTCGTGTCTTCGATATCTTATTGTCCAAGGGATAAAGTGATCGTCTTCTGATCAGATTCCTATAGTTGTACTACTCTAGAAATCAATTATACTCCTGTACTTTTTTTTCCTTAGTTTGTAATAAAACTTTTGTTTTTTGCAAACAAAATGGCGACTCTGCTAGGGATGACTTTTTCCTTCGACGAGAAAGTGACAACTCAATGTGATACTGTGTCAATCGGCAAGACGCAGAAGACCCTGGTCGTTAAAGTCGACCAGACAGCCTACGAGACTATGATCAATGCTAGGGGTGCCAAGCGCACTGCTGCTGCAGTTAAGAGTAAGATGCGCTATGTTTGGACTCATAAGTCCTCGGCGATGCAATCTCCTGCCTCTGCGCAACTCGTGCCCATCAATATTTCGGTACAACCTAAGGGAAACAGCCTTTTGGCTAATCCCTCTATTTCTTCGACCCTGAAATCAAAGGAGACTCTGTCTCGACACATTGCTGTCCAAAATAAGGAAAAGCGTTCTTCAGCCCTCTTTTCCCTGGCACAACCTGCACCTGTTCCTGCCTCTGCGCAACTCGCGCCCATCAATGCTTCAGGAAACAACCTTTTGGCTAATCCCTCTACTTCTCCGACACTGAAATCAAAGGAGACTTTGTCTCGACACACTGCTGTCCAAAACAAGGGAAAGCGCCCTTTGGCCTTTTCTTCTTCGGTACAATTTACGCATGCTCATGCTTCAGCACAACTTGCGCGGGTTCATGCCTTGGCACAACCTGCACGAACTTGTGCACTAGCGCAATGTAAAGTGAAGTACTCTTCTCCACCAAATCAGAAGCTTAGTGGAAAATCACTAAATCAAGGAAAAGGCTCTTTAACCTTTTCTCATTCTGCTCGAGTCGTTGACTGGGTGGAAAGTACTGCTCTCCTTAATAGAGACAACAAAATCTCTATCGGGAAGATGAGTTCCATTCAGAACAAACCTTCCATGCAAAAGAGCATTATGCCTACTCCAAAGTGATCCGGGCAGGATCTACCAACCTTATGTATTTCAAGATCCCAATGAGGCAAACTACTAGTATCTCAAGGAGATACACAAGCAGCTCCCCTGTCAGACTTGCGCACCTATATCAACAGGTGCCAATTAGGCTCAACCTTGGGAAATCACAAGATTCATCAAGCGCAAACTGCACCAGTTGCTAACTTACACCAGAAGAAGAATGCTGAGGTGAAAGATCCTGTGACTTATGCTAACCAGCTTAGCACGTCCTTGTACACTCAAGGTACAGGACACCGCAAGAACATGGACCATGTCCCGAATATCATCAAAGATTACGTTCCTGCAACTTCTTCCTGTCCTGTTAGCGACCTCCGTAAACTTTTAATACAAAAATGGAAGGTTGCAAATCCATTCCGTCCAGCGGTGGTCCAACATCAAGAACATTATTACAACCACCATCATGAAGTTGTCATCAAATGCTGCTGTTAGTCAGCCAAGCGGTCCATCTTTGACCGTTTGAATTATGTTCAGACTCCCGAACCAATCCTAGTGGACAAAAATGAACTTCTCTATGCTTCTGTCAACATGGCATCTCGAAGCACTAGGGGTGGAAAACGTCCAAGACGTAATGCGTCCCACAATCCTAGTCAGCAATACTTAGATCGGATTCATGAATCCAGTGAAGGAGTATACCAATATACTAGATCAAAAAGTCGAGACACAATCAGTCAAAGGAATCTTCTTAATTCAAACCAAGATTCCTTCATTCAAAAAGATATCCCTATCACTTATTCTGGGGATTGTTCTTTATGTGACTTTGACAGTGACAGTAAAAGTTCTGAAAGGACCATTATTTTCAGTAGCTCGTCTTCAAAGGCTAGAGAAGTGACTGCTTATGCCGTCACAGAAGATTAAGATACCTCTACCTCTTCCAGTCAAGAGCAGAGAATTGCTGCTTTGGAGGCTAGTTTGAAGAATATGGCTGAGATGATGGCAGGCATGCATGCTGTGATTACGGCACAACATACAGTTCCACCAGTCGCAAATATGATTTCGACTTAATAACCTGTGACAACGTCAATTCCCACCAATATTGATCTCGGGGTACAATCTCCTCACACTGCTTCCATTTCTACACAGGCTATTCCAAGTCAATCTGGTGCAGGGGGTGGTACTTATCATGCGGTACCCCCTCCTAACACATTGAATCAATCTACTACACCGCAATCAACAGGTGATACCAATGAGGCCGTAAAACTTTTACGTACTTAATTTGAAGCTTTCAAACAGAAGGATGGCCTGCAGAAGCTTGGGATCAAACATCCCTATCCCATAGAATGGAAAGAGGTCTAATTTCCTCCTAAATATAAACCCTCTACTATTACGCTGTTTGATGGCAGTATGTCTCCAATTCAATACCTCAACTACTTTGAAGTAGTGACCGATCAACTCCAAGCAAATGATGCTCTTCTTACCAGAGTATTTGTTGGATGTTTACCTGGTGCAGCATATGACTGGTATCGTAGTTTACCAGATGGATGCATAACCTCTTTCGCTAACTTCAAACAAATGTTCTTGGAACGATTTTATGAGGGAACCAACGACATGACTATGTCTGCTCTCATCAAAATTAAACAATGACATAATGAAACGACTGAACGTTTTATCGAACGGTTCCGCCGTGAAGCACTCAAAATGCCTCTCGGACCTCCAGATGCTTTAACTATAGACACTTGCAAATCAAACTTGTTACCTAAAATTAGCAAGTGGACAGGATCAATACAGTTCCAGGATTGGTCTTCTTTCATAATGAACGCTAAAGCCGTAGAAGAAAGAGCTGACAAATTCAAGCAATTAGGCATTCAAATGCCTAATCTTGGCAAAGAGAAATGTGCTACACCAAATAATAATGGCCGACAGAACAATCGTAAGAGCAAGAAGACTTTAGCCATCAACCTCAAAGGTAAAGAAGCCCTGGCCATCAATGTAAATCAGCCAACATCTACCTCTTCAGCACCACCACAACGGGCACCTCGTCCAAAAGAAGAATACTCTTTCGATGAAGATGACATCATGAGTATCTTTTATTGCCTCATCAAGAGCAACAAACTCCAACTGCCAGAACCTAAAAGGCCAGATGAAGTTGGTAAGACTGACCATCCTAAATATTGTGTTTACTACAGGTTTATTGGACATCAAACTCGAGCGTGCTATGTGCTCAAGGGTAAAATTCAGGAGATGGTCAACTCTGGTGTAATCACTCTCCAGTAAGACGAAAAAACTGTAACGGCTAATGTCGTCTCTTTACAGTTTGGAGATTTTCTAGCTCAACTTGTGCAAGATGGGGTTGTCCCTATTCCGAGAACTACTCTGGAGATTGTCAATCTTCCACCAGTACGGACAGATGGTCTTATTCCTCTGTCTACTAATAAAGGAAAGATCATATGGATCCATCCAGATTTAGTGGCGGACTTTGAAACACCATCTTCTTCCACTAAGTCCAAGAAGGCACTAAAAATAAATTATGTCACATGGTTTCATTTGGTGAGCCTTGTCTTCAACCTCTAACTGCTACCTTCATCCCGGCAGCAGATAATCCTTCTTCTTCCACTGATAAGACAATATTATCAAAATCAGACGCCAAATATCAACCAGATTTCCATATGCACAGTCCACAATCTCATGAACTCATGATAAAGATGGGATATGACCTACAAAAGACCTCTGGTTTGAATCATAGAAAGGGGTCTCCTGTACCTCTTTGTCTATGTCTTTCTCACAACCAATCTCGGGTTGGTTTGGGTTACTGGATAAACTCTCCATCTCACCGCAAGAAATCTTCCGGAAATAAGATCCAGGCAAAGAACTGCAATATGGTATCCTTTGAGCCTGTATCCGAGGAAGAAGTCTTGACTGGTACCAGGTCTGGGAAACCTTACCTAAGAGACTACTCAGAAGGTCAAGAAGACCCTGCTCCAGCTCTGGAGGCTCCTCAAGCATCATCTTCTCCTGCTGTCAATGTCTCGTCAGCTTCGTCACCCCATATAGAGGCAATTCTTTCCAAACCGACGACAGCCGACAAAGAAAAACAGCCTGTCCGTTTTGATAAAATATTAAAGAAAACTCCAATTTTGGGACTTGAGAAACCATATAACTTTGATATACTGGCTCAACTCGCCAATACTCCGACAAGATTGTCAATTTTTGAGCTACTCTGTCTTTCGAGGGAGACTCGAGAAACGTTGAGTGAAGCTTTAACGCAAGCCGATACTTATCCATCACTTCTCAAGAAACTAGAGGATGAGCCTATAATATGCCTTTATTGTCATAGTGTGATGGAACTGATGCCGAACATCACCTTTACACAAGACGATATACTGTTAGAAGATAATCGTCATGATCGACCCCTCTACTTTATGTTGATACCATGAAGGTTGATCATATCCTGATCGATCCTGGGTCTGCGCTCAGCATCATGCCAAAGACTCTACTAGATGTATTGAAGATTCCCGTACACAATCTTTCGACAACCATCACGACAATCCTGGGATTCAATTATGGGAGAAGTGAACCTTTGGGAAAGATTCGCCTGAAAGTTCAAATAGGCAATCTTCGTACGAAGGTTACTTTCTATGTGATCGACAATTACGGCTCCTACAATGCTTTGCTGGGAAGACCCTTTCTGCATGAGCATAACATTGTACCATACACTTTACATCAATGTTTCAAATATGTGGATGCCAATGGAGAAGTCCAAAGGGAAGTAGCCGACCTAAATCCTTTCAGGGGGGTTGAAGCATATTTTACGGACTCTCAGATGTACAAAGAGGAGTTCATGAAAGTTGTATTGGCAATGGATAGTGAGGAGGATCAAAAGCATACTTCAAAAGATGTTCTCGTGATCCCCGTCAAAGGACGAGCTATTTGTCCTTCTTCTTCTCAGACATTGACCATACATCTTTTCTCTCATAACAAACGCCTCCTGCTGTGGAAAAGGATCAAGGGGAGCTCACCTCTTCTGAGCCTCTTGTTATCGGCCTTCGTCGTAATAAACCTCCTTCTTCTCCTTCTTCTCCTCTGGTTATCAACCTTACTAAGCCTTCTATGAAGGCTAAGAATTATGTTGTAAATGACGATGTACAAATCAATAAAGTAGCATCTCCTTTACAGTATACTTATGTTTTTTATTATACTCTATGTTATTTAAAAATATTAGATAACTTCAAACCACTTGCCATAGGAGCAGTTGAAGCTTCTGGAAACAAAGTATTGCTCGAGCCAATGCAGGACTCCTTCTTCTTAGCTCCTTCCAGGAAGAAAGATGAACTTCTTATACTTTTTAGTAAAGGAATGGAACAGAATATCACGCACGATAACGAAGAAGAAAATCATGATAACGGAAGACTTCAACTACGTCGTTATAGTCAACAATCAAAAGATATCATTCAAAAGATGGGCTATGATTTTAAAGCTGGTCTCAATGGCGGCAAAGGAAGACGAACTCCTATTCATATTCCTGCTTCGAAAAGAAAAGCACAACAACACTACGACAAAATGAAGCGGGGATTAGGTTATACTTTACCAATTCCGACTCCAGAAGCCTCCGAATCCGAGGAAGAAGAACGATCTAACTCTTCTGATTCTATCTCATAGGATTCAGATACCAGTGTAGGGCATATCCATCGCGTGACTCTATCTTCCAATATGGTGACTGCTGAGTTCTCGAAAGATGACGAAGACTTTGCCGAAGCTTCTGAATCTGATCCTTGGGCACATAGGATGGATACTCAATGGGAGCTTCGCTTTGAGCAACGTGAGCCACCTACTGAAGATCATCTAGTTCAAGTCAATATTGGAGATGGAGTTTCTCCAAAATCGATATTTGTCAGCAAAAGCCTCCTTGAAGCGGATAAACAGGAACTAATCTAACTCATTAGGGAATATATTGATATATTCGCTTGGATCTATGAAGACATGCCGGGGTTGGATCCTCAAATCGCTACCTACAAGCTCAATATTCTGCCAAATGCGAGGCCATTCAAACAGCAACAACGTCGCTTTCGACCTGACAAGATGGATGCCATAGAAGCTGATGTTGAGAAACTCATCGCTTGTTGTTTCATCAGAGAAGAACAACATTCGGACTGGGTGGCTAATGTTGTCCCAGTTTTAAAGAAGAAAGGGAAAGTCCGGGTCTGCATCGACTTCAGAGTCCTTAATGAAGCCTATCCCAAAGACGAATTCCCTCTCCTAATCATCGATGTTATGATTGACAATAGTTACAGATTTGAACATATGTCCTTTATGTATGGATTCTCGGGATACAATCAAATCAATATACATCTAGAAGATAAGAAATATACATCTTTTCGCACTCCTCTTAGAGTCTATTGCTACACTGTCATGCCATTTGGTCTTAAGAACGCTGGTGCAATGTATCAGCGGGCCATGAGTACCATCTTTCGTGATTATTTACGAAAGACTGTTGAATGTTATATTGACAATATTACTGTCAAAAGTCGTCTAAAAGAAGACCATATTCAAGATTTTAGAACTATTTTCGATCTAATATGCCAGCATCAACTCAAGATGAATCCTACCAAGTCATTCCTGGGAGTCTCTAGTGACAAATTTCTTGGATTCGTTATTACCTCTAAAGGTATACACGTTGACCCTGAGAAAATCAAAGCCATTCAAGAGATGCATCCTCCATGCAGCCTAAAAGAGCTACGAGGATTCCAGGGATGGCTTACGTATATCAGAAGATTCATCTCAAATCTCTCTGGATGCTATAGACCTTTCACTCAACTCATGAAGAAAGGTGTGTCTTTTATTTGGACTGAAGAATATCAACAAGCATTTGAAGACATAAAACGGTACTTGATGAACCCTCCAGTTCTAGTACCCCCAGTATCAGAAATACCTTTTCTGATATATGTTCGAGCAATGGACCGCTCTTTAGGTGCTTTATTAGCTCAGAAGAATAAAGAAGGTCATGAGCAGGCTATATACTACCTTAGCCGCATGATGATTGGAGCTGAGCATCGATACACTGCAGTAGAAAAAGAATGTCTAGCTTTGATGTTTTTTGTTCAAAAGACGAGACATTATATCACTGGTCAAACTATTCATGTTATTTCTAGAGTTAACCCTCTCAGGGTCCTGATGAAGAAGCCCAGTATACTCAATTCTAGACTCGCACCATGGGCCATATTGTTAGCACAATATGATATGATTTATGTTTCTTAAAAGTCTATTAAAGGTCAAGCCCTTGCTGACTTTCTAGCAGCTCATCCAGTTCCCGAAACATCTAAACTCTATGATGAGATTCTCGACGAAACTTTGGAATACAACATGATTTCAGAAGAAATTCTTATTTGGAGTCTATTCTTTGATGGTGCATCCAGAATCGGACCAAAAGGTGCTATTGTTGCTGGAGTCGAAATCGTCCTCGTCTCACTAGAAGGGTTAGCTATCCAAAGAGCTTATTCTTTAGATGAGTCGTGTTCCAATAATGTAGCTGAATACAATGCTCTGCTTATTGGACTCCAATTGGCTAAACAATTAGATATTGAATATCTTGAAGTTTACGGAGACTCTAAACTGATTGTCAATTAAGTTCGAGGCACATACGAAGTTCGACATCAAGATTTGGTTCCATATCATGATACAGCGATCAGGATGGCCACTTCATTCAAAGGCTTCTTCATCGAACATGTACGCCGAACATGTAACAAAGAAGCTGATGCACTCACTAATCTTGCAGCAGTATTAGCAATTCCCGTCAGAAGGCAACAAATGATCGTCATCACTAATAGGGAGTTATTTTGTGTCCAGAATAACTTAAATATGGAAGTTGACAACCCAAATACGGAATTCAACAATTTAGTTAAAATTTGTACCATCATTGTAGACTGGAGGACTCATTTCATAGACTTCATGGTCCATGATATTCTACCTGAAGACCCTAAGGAGGCCACAACAATCCGACGACGGTCACTCAAATTTTACTATAATCGTACTACAAAGACACTTTACTGACGAACGTTCGATGGATTACTCCTACGTTGTCTTGCTGGAAAAGAAGCAAAACAAATACTTCATGAAGCTCATGACTGTGTTTGTGGTGCACATTAACCTGGTCATAAATTGCAGGATCGTATTCGACGAATGGGCTATTATTGGCCCTCAATGGTATCTGATGCAATCGAGTATGAAAGAAAGTGCCGAGCATGTCAAATCCACGCTGACTTCATTCATCAACCGTCAGAATTCCTTCACCCGACGGCAGCATCTTGGCCCTTTGAAGCTTGAGGAATGGATGTCTTCGGTCCTATCAACCCTCCCTCATCTCGAGGACGTCGGTTCATATTAGCCATAACTGATTACTTCTCAAAATAGGTTGAAGCTATACCTCTAGCTGAGGTTAAGACAAGCAGCTTCATCAACTTTATCAAGCATCATGTGATTTATAGATTCGATGTTCCTTGGCAAATCATTCACGATAATGGGCCACAATTCATCAGTCAGAAGTTTACCTGATTCTGCGATGACAACATGATCAATAATATTGTTTCTACAGCTTACAATCCTGCAGCTAAAGGGTTGGCGGAAGAATTTAACAAAACCATCATCAAACTCCTCAAAAAGTTTGTTTCTACCAACAAATGAAACTGGAGTGAAAAGCTTGGAAAATGTCTGTGGGCTTACCGTACTACTATACGAACTCCTACAGGCTGCATACCTTTTTCTTTGGTATACGGATATGAAGCCGTCTTACCATTGGAAATCCAGATCCCTTCTCTAAGGATTTTTGTTGCCAATGAACTCACAACCGAAATCAATAATCACCTGAGACTTCTGGAGCTTGAAGCGCTTGACGAGAAACGGCTCTTAGCTCAACAACATATTGAGTTATACCAAGCTCGTCTATCAAAAGCCTTCAACCGTAAAGTCAAAGTCCGAACATTTCAAAAAAGAGAACTAGTTCTAACTGTCAGACGACCTATGACTATGACGTACATAAGTAAAGGCAAATTCGAAGCGAAGTGGGAAGGACCTTTTGTTGTAAGTAAAGTTTTCTCCAACGGAGCTTATCAATTAACTGGTATGGATGGTCGAGTCGCCCTGATGCCCATTAATGGCAAATTTCTCAAGAAATATTATGTTTGAAGAGAAAAGAATATATATATATATATCAACACAGAGACTCAGAATGTAAATAAAATTCCTTATTTGCATAAATTTAAATAGAAGGAAATACATAAAATTAACGAGGACCGAAGCCCTCTTGATTGAAAACATATTTCGCAAGAAGCTCGAAGACATTATTGTCCGATGACACCAGCAATTCGCAGGCGGCCTTCCTTAAAGCTTCTTCTTCAGCAGTACTCCCAGGCTCCACTAGTTCGGCTAGAATGTCCCGCTTCTGTCCAGGGACAGCTGAACTTTCTTCGACTTCTGGCTGAATAGGCGGTGGCGGCTCATTGGAAGGAGTGTCGAGGGCGGCTTCGATCTTTGGGATAACTCCCGTCTCCTTAGGCATTTCTTCTGAAGACATTTGTAAAGGAAAGAAAAGGGGTGAATGATGCTCTCAGAAAAGTTCCACAATATTTATAGACAGAAAAGCCAAACATTCTATCTCAGGAATCGAAACAACCTTTCCTCGGAAAGGCATGTTCAAATTCATCTTGTGGAGAGATCTTCATTTATTCTTTGTCTCGAGAATCAAAGCGACCTTTTCTTGAAAAGGCATACTTATTCATCTGTCTTTTTATCTCTACTTCATTGCAGGAATGGGCCTACATTTGTAATAAATCCCCGTGAAGTCTATCCAAATTATCAATTCCGTCTTTTGAAACCCAGCAATTTTAATGGATGTCTTTTCTTTATGAAAAATCCAGATATTGTCTTTTTAGACACGATATTCTGTCTTTAAGTCCCAGCGGACTTGAAGATCATTTATAAAAAAATGAGTTCACGTCCACATTACCTCTGGATTCTATCTTTTATATCATCACATTAAATCAAATCATAAAGAAGAGAATCATTCTTTATTCCTTCTTTAAAAACACAGTTACATCTTAATCGAAATCTATTACTGTCACGATCTGCTACCCAAATTGTTGGGCCGGGTCGAGTCATGTCCAGCCTACGCTAGAGATAAAGCGTAGTAAGCTGTTCTAAAGATAAACAATATATAATCAAAATGTGCTAACAGTTCTATATGTCATGTTGAGCCAGAATAATATTCCGAACACAAAATCATCTCGTATAAAAATATGTTCCAAATACATAGCCAAGACATAAAACTGGATACAGGTCCAGTATCAAAATACATAGTCTAACAACATGACTACTCTCAAACGTTCCGAGTAACTATACAAACTAGACGAGTTTCTCCGCAGGTACATCCTCGTAAGGTAAAGTCTGATCCTCGACGGCAACTCCATAATAAGAATCACATAGCAACTCCTCCTCGGTAAGCATACCTACAACATTATCTTGTCAGGACGGGAGCAAGTACTGATTCTAACAAACTAAATGTACGAAACATGAAATGATCTGGAGTGTAATAACTATGAATCATGGCATATCACAATCTATCATGGCAAGGACACATATGTCATAGAGATAGATGTATATGTAATGTTTAAAACTGTATCAGGTACGTGATCGTCAATAGATATACAATATGCGGGGGCACGAAATGTACTTTCGAACAAGTGATACGGCGATAGATGTACATACGTACTAATCTGCTTTGAGAAAAAGGCCTACGACACAGTAACAAATAAAATAAAACTTTGCTCGAGTACGGTAAAGGGGGCATGACCACGTACTCAACTATCAGTTTCCCCATAACCCAGATTCTAAACATGTGAGAGATACGAGAATAGCATAAAACATGGTGGATACTGAAAGCAGTATAAAGTATGTGAAACATAGAGAGATATGACTTGTAGTTTAGGTATCGGTATTTAACATGGTTTATACACAATTCATCATATGCAGTAAATAAAGTTTGTAGAGGTACTTGCCTCTAGCAAAGCAAGGTAGTAAAGAAAATGCTATAGATGTCTGGTGTCCTAGCACTGTCACCAATATGAACTATCTCAGCTATCTAAGTTATAAACAAAGACTAACATTACTGGTGTGATACGACGCATTTGGATACTTAGCTAAGTAAAATTAGCATAGGAATCCAAGGTGAGGTGATATGGTATCTAAAATAACCTCTAGGTCTTCTATTCTAAGGTAGGTCAACATTTTATATACTAGAACTACCCAAAAATCACAAGTTATGACTTAAAAATAATTATTAATTAATAATTCCATCTGTGCACTTCACTCTAGCAATTATTAAAATTGTTATATAACTCTAATAATCATAAAACAAAGCTCTAAACTCAACCCTGTTAATTATAGGAATTTATAGTAATTTTTCTGGAATTTAAAAGCCCTCATAGATATTTATTAAAAATCAGTAAACATAAGTATCCTGAAAATGAGTTCTGTTTTCCTATTTTTATAAAATGCAAAAACACTAAATAAATCCAGGAAAAATTATCTTAAATTAGCAAAATTAACATAGTATTGAAATACAATTTTTACCATATTTTTACAGCAATTAAAATATATATAAAAATTCAAACACAGTAAGTTACAATTTTTGGAAAATAAATAATTAATTATTTAATATTTTATCCACGTATACGAAATTGAACCGGAGTCCAGATACGGGACCCAAAGCGATGAATCAAGTTCGATATGACTCGTACAGGCCTTGAATCTATTTAGGCTCATTTAAGTCCACAGAACCCATGCTAGGTCTAGAATCAAATGGCTGTAATCAGTCGAAATACGAAAATACATATATTAAAAAATATATATAAATAAATATTTAAAGTATTTTAATAATATATATATATTAAGGTAGTGAAATATAGGTCATAGAATTTACTAATAAAATAACTTGTAAATTTATACATTTTACATAGTAACATTTTGCACAAAATTATATTTGAAATTATACATATATAACAAATATATATTTTTTTCTTTTCTTTTCTATTTTTTTTTTTTGGAATAAAAAATTTTATTGAATCGAAATAACACCACAGGGACAACAAACACCACAGCCAGCCAAGCCCACAAAAACCAACACGCCAGCCAGGCCCACAAAAAACAACACCAAAACAAGAAGAAGTTTGAAATTTGAAACCCGCACCCTGTCCCGAGGGGGGGCACGTGGCAAGTCCGCACGGAAGAGTCCACGTGGCCCAGAGGCACACGTGGCCCGATGGAACGCGGGTCCCAAGGGAGCAACGGACCCGAGAGAGGGCGGGGCCCGAGGAGACTCCTCGGGACAGCCGCGCGGTGCCAGCGGAGAAGAGAGGGAGGGGGAAGGACGCTGCCGGAGGTCCCCCACGGCGGCATGCGAAGCCATCCAAGGAGGGGAGCCAGGGGGCCCAGCGCCGGAGGGGCCTAAGGGGGCATGGCCGGGGGCGGTGAGCCAGCATGCCGCTCGCGCTACAGCGGAGGAGGAGGGGATTGAACAACGACGAGGAGAGTAGACTCCGGGGGGACTCCGGCGCAGGAGGGCGGGGAGGCGGGGACTGAGCCGCCGGAGAGTGAGGGAGTCAGGGAGAAGAGGGGAGGGGAGCCCCGGTCGCTCTATAGGGCAAACAGGCGCGGAGGGGGGAGCCGGACCGGTGAGGATGAGGAGGGCCGCCCGGAGGAGGGCGGGGGCGGGATACCCAGGACGGCGGTGCACGATGCCGGAGGGGGGGGCGCCGCGGGCCCCGGAGAACCCTAGGCCCGGTGGGGAGGGTAGCATCCGCAGGGGCACCACGACTCAGAGGCAGAGACGCCGGCGTCGCCGGAGTAAGGGGCGGCGAAGGCTGGACAGGGAGGGTCGCGGCCGCTTGGACGGGGGTGGAGTACCAGAACCACCTCAGGAGAGGGGGTCCTGGTAGTAGACCACCGAAGCGGAGGAGGGGGCGGCGCGAGCTGGCCGACCGTTGGTGGGGCGGAGTCCACAGCGGAGAGTGCGGGGGGAGTCTCCACGACCGTGGCGGCGGGGACCGCAGCAGAGAAGGCGGGGGGTGTCTCCACGACCGGGGCGGCGGGACCGCAGCAGAGAGCGGGGGGCGACGAGAGAGAGGTCGCTCCCGCGGAGGAGGGAGGAACCGGGTGGCCTGTCTCGGACGAAACGAGGAGAACAGGGGAGGAGTCCGCGGCCACGGCCGGGGGAGGCGGCAGATAGAAGACGGCTACCGATCCAGGGCTGGGGGCATGGAGTGATGGATCGGACGGGCCGGGAGCCGCCGTCGGACTCGCAGGAGCTCCGAAAGCAAGGGCGGGAGTGGGGTCAGACGCCTGGGACATCCGTCGGGAGAGAGGCAGGAGGAGGGGCCGCTACCGGAGGCGGCGGCGGGCCGACGGCAGGGAAGGTGGCAGGAGGAGGCGCCTGCACGGGCGGGGACCACGCCGAGCTGCAGGCGATGAAGGGGCAGGCGGAGTCCGAGGAGGGAGGGTTCCTTAGACGGCCGGAGGCGACGTCGGGGCCTACGGCGGTGCGGGCGGGGGCGACGCCGAGGGCCGCACGTCGGGCAAGGAGAGAAGGGGCCTTGCTGGTGGAGCGGCCACGGGGGGCCCGGCCAGCCGGGGGGGCCGCGATGGTGGGAGAGCTGGAGGCGCTCGGCGGGGGGGGGGGGGGGGGGGGGGAGGGCGACGCCCATCGGCGGGTGGCCGCCGGCCGAGGTCGGAGTGCGGGAGTGCCCTCCCAACGGGATCCAAGCCCACCATATAACAAATATATATATATATATATATATATATATATATATATTATATAATATATATTATAGATTATATATATTTATATATATATATATATATATATATATATATATATATATATATTATATATATAGATATTTATATATATAGATATATACATATATAGGTATTTATATAGGTATTTATATATCTATATATGTATAAATACCTATATATATATATATATATATATATATATATATATAATAGATATTTATATATATATAAAATATCTAAATATATATATATTATTTATATAATAACATATATATATAATACGTAAACATATACATATACATATATACACATATATATAAATAACTATATACATAAAAATTATATATATATATATATATATATATATATATATATATATATATATATATATATATATATATATATATATATATATATATATATATATATATATATATATATATATATAATTCGGTCCAAACCCCACTGGGCCCAACCCAAACCTGCTATCAACAGTAAACCCGTTTTATTAAAATCCATTACTGTGCGGGTTTGAACCCGCTACTGTTCTTTTAAAACCTGAAACCCAAATCCAATAGACCCGTGTCCTGACAGTTAAGGACACGAGTATTGAACCCGATACCGAGTCTGTGTCCTGGGGCTAAAATGACACGCACGACACAAATATCGCGTGTCCACGTTCATCACTGGACTTTCCAACTTTGGACGAATCCACACACGTGTACACGAGACACGACTCGACACGTAGAAGAAATGACACGTACGTGTCCGTCGAAGGGTTGTTGTCAGGGGTGCTGGCGGCGGCTATAGGCGTCGTGGTCGGCGACGAAGGGTGGCGCTGGGTTCGTCTCGTCGAGGCGAACAAGGTGGTGGTGGTTGATGGTGACGGCGGTGGCTGTAACGGCGGCGACAGCAAGGGGCTAACTCCGTCGAGCTCGTCGGAGAAGAAGGGGGCTAGGGCGGCGCTATGGTCGAAATGTAGTATAGGGTTAGGGTTTCGGGTCGGGGGGTATTTATAGGGTGGGAATGGCGGTGGAATTAGGGTTTAGGGTTAGGGTTACGGCGTAATCGCCGGAGATGATGGCCGTCGAAGGCGGTGATCGGTTGGGGTTTTGCAAACCCCCCCTAATATGAGTTATTACATAATGTCCCACCGCCATAGCAATGTGTAATATCTAATTTGTACAACCCCCCCCCCCCCCACAGTTCTCTGAAAAATAAATTTGCACAGACAAATCAAATATTGCATACTGGTTTTAAAATAATTAAAATAATTGCAAAAAGTATTTAAAACATTTAATAAATTTTAAATTAATATTTTTGGCTTTAAAAATCATTTAAAAAATTCTAGAAAATTCTTAATAATTATAATAATTCATTTTAAGGATAAAATGATGTTTAAAATAATAATTCCTTATTTAAAAATATTTTAAAATATCTAGGGGCTTACAAATCTTTCCTCCTTGAAAAATATTGTCTTCAAAATTCACAAGGATAGAAAACTCTAAAAACATTTAATATAGCAAGCAATGCAAATAATGACTAAGGCTACTATTTAAGACTAACCTCTAAGGTATCAGGCGGGAATGGATGGTTCCCTCGCGGCTGTTGGGTCGAACAAGTAAGGGTATCTCTCCCTCATGTCCGACTTTCTCTCCCAAGTAGATTCCTCCGGAGAGTGATGGCTCCAAGCTACTCGTACCAAGGGTATGACTTTGTTCCTCAGTCTCTTCTCCCTCCGGTCCAATATCTCTACTGGCTGCTCAGTAACTGCAAGACTCGGTCCGATCTCCAACACTGAATGATCTAGCACATGGCTGGGGTCTGGAACGTATCTCCTCAGCTGAGACACATAAAAGACATCGTGAACTCCTGCTAGGTTGGGTGGAAGCGCAATCCTGTAAGCTACCTCTCCGATCCTGCCGAGTATCTCGAACGGTCCAATATATCTGGGCTCAACTTGTCGCCTCGTCCGAACCGGATCGTCCCTCTAGTAGGTGATATCTTCACCAATACCATATCTCCGTCAGCGAACTCCATCGGTGTCATATCCTTATTTTGATAATAGGTATATGATCGTATTTGGGTTATTTTCAAATTTATATTTGTTTAAAATTTTATTTTCTGGACTTGGGTTGGTTTGGCAGTTGAGTGAATTGTTATCAATATTATTTTTATTATTATTATTAGGGTTAATATGGTTAGATTTTATTAAATTGTTTCTATTATTATTAATATTATTATTATTATTATTATTATTATTATTATTATTCTTATTATTATTATTATTTAATCCTAACTACCCCCCCCCAAACTCTCATCTCTCTCTCCTCCTCACCTTCACTCAGCCGATACCCCACCCCTTACCTAACCCTCACTCTCCTCTCTCCCCTTCCATGGAGCAGCACCCCCCCACTCTTCTTTCTCTCCCTCTTCTAATCCCTCGCTCTCCTCTCCCTCACTCACTCTCCTCCCTCACCCTCTCCCCGAGCCCTCTCTCCCCCGAAGTTCGACCCGGCCAGCTTCGCCGCAGCCGCCACTACTACTGCTTCTACCACCACTTCTAGGACCATCATCATCGTTGCCCCCCCATGGCCTCCGGTGACCACCACCACCACTGCCCCCTTTCTCCTCTGCCGTGACCACCACCACCCGTGGCCGCCGCCTCTACCGCTAGCGCCACCATCTCTCTCGCCCCTTGGCATAGCCACTGCCACTGCCGTCCTTTCTCCACCACAGGGCCGACCCGACATGGCCGAGCAACCCCTTGGTGAGCTCCTTCTCCTCTCTCCCTCTGTCCTCCCTCCGCAGATGGTCCAACCCGACCCTGGCCAAGCTCCTCTGCCTCCTCTCTCCTCCCTCGGGCTGTGAGCTCCTTGGGGAGTGAGCCCCTCGATCGGTGTACCTCGGGCAGTGTGTTGCCTCGAGCAGTGTGCTACCTCGTGCAGCGTATCACCTCGGGCAGCGCATCCTCGGTTGGTACGCTTCCTCGTTCCCCGTGTTTTTGGGACGCATGCACCTCGGTGCACGTATCAGTCTTATTTTTTGTGCACCTCGGTCAACGTGCTGCTCTGGGCAGCAGGACGCCTCGAGCCCCACGCTGCCTCGGGCACCGTGCCCCATTGGTTTGCATGTTGCCTCGTTTCTCGTGTTTCGGCCTTCGTGCCTTTCAATTTTTGTGCTACATCAGTTTGCGTGCCACATCGGTTTGCGTACCGCCTCGGTTGTGTGTCGCATTAGACTCTGCACCGTATCGATTTACGTACACACATCGATTTGTGTGTCGCATCGATTTACGTGCTCCTTGGACCTTGGGTCATTTTGATTTACGTGCACATTTATGTTTCTCATTCGCTCGATATTCGTGTTCCCTCGATTCTCGTGCGCGTCTCAATATACGTGCATGTCTCGGTTTGTATGCCCGTATCGATCTGCGTGCCTCAGTTTTTGTGCCAGATCCCTGTACTACTTGCGGGACCCGCACGGTATAGCCTTGTGCCATTCTTCATAATTGTTGTCATTATTTTATTATTTAATTCTAATGTTTGTGTATTGTGTGTTCTGAGGACCTCGATAGACGTGCTAGCCTGGATCCCGATCGCCGAAGACTTGCTTACCTAGCCGAGCCCTCTAGGCAAGTATCCTTTGCTCATCGACGACTCTTGCCCTCTCTTCTGGATTTTATTATATTTAATTAATTATAAATGTATAACCATGATTAGTGTAGCTTAGCAGTAGAACTGCCATGATAACCTAGAATAGCTTGGTTCGATACCGGAACAGACCGTATCGGACAACTCGGATGGGTCATCCACACCTCCGAGAACACGAGCATGCCCTGTATGCCCCGTGTCAGACTCGCGGTCGGATAACGGCTTTGCAAACTATTCTTGTGGCTGTGATTGTGCTTGGGTTAGAATTATGAACATGTACTATGATACGCCCTACAAGGCAGTTATTTTATTATATTATGCATGTTGGCTTGGCGCCCAGTACGCATCGTAGTGCTGCTGGAGGCCGGGACTTAGTGGTCTCGGGTTCGATTGGTTTCCAGTACGCATCGTAGTGCTGCTGGAGGCCGAGACTTAGTGTTCTCGGCTATCGATTTGTTCCCAGTACGCATCGTAGTGCTGTTGGTAGCTGAAACTTAGTGTTCTTAGCCTGCGATTCTGCAATTCTGCGGCGGGTTGTGCCGAGTAGTTTTAGCCCCAATTTGTAGGGTGCTCCCGTCCAGATTACAAAGAAGACTCTGCCAGATTTTTCTAGAATTTCCAGTTAGGAATTTGGTTCGAAGGATTAGGCAGAACCATTCCTTTGGTTTGCTGGACTGGATTCATGCATGTTCATCTTGGTATAGTATACCTGATTCCATTGCCTACTAGGTA
The DNA here is from genome assembly GCA_029216955.1 of Iris pallida. Classification (NCBI taxonomy): domain Eukaryota; kingdom Viridiplantae; phylum Streptophyta; class Magnoliopsida; order Asparagales; family Iridaceae; genus Iris; species Iris pallida. Next base: position 18,685,212 of record JANAVB010021599.1, on the reverse strand, counting down.
GACTCCATACTAGATTAGTCACCTAGCTCCTGACCTGTCTTGTCCGTCGAATAGCGTAAGGAGAGAGGTTCCACTCGGGAGACGGTCTGCAATCCTGGTCCTTGTTTGGTTTAAGGGTTGTGAATTTGCTCCAGAGCGGTCCATGTAATCCTTGCCACTTCTGGCGATATTTATTACCGGACTCCTGTCCCCTGACCCTTCATCCTAGGAGTTGCCCTAGACTAGCCAGATAGAGCTGACAGTTGTCCTATGTATTGGGAATTGTGACTTTTGGATATGTCTGAGGATTGAGTATTATGGAGAGTACGATCTCGAGTATATTGACTTGGTGGATTTATGTGGATTCTTAGATTTTGGTGATTTCGAGTGTTTTGCGGAATGAGAAGAACACTGAGGGTATCCTTATATGATTTTTATTCAACTTCCTAAATGCCCAAAACCTGGTACCTTTGTGTATTCTGGTAGTTGGGAAACCTGGTTTGATTGCTATGTCTTGGTAGTTGAGGGGCTCATTTTGTAGTGGCTTGTGATCATTGACTTGGAGGATTCTTGTGAGCCGGAAGGCCTAGCATTGCTTATAGTGATTAGCTTGGTATTTGGTTATTGACCTTTCTGACATGATATTGATTCTATCGTAGAGGGGAGACTCTTGATAGATTGATCTGGTGGATGGAACAACTTGAGGATTGGAGCTGTAGGCTCCTATGTATGCTTGATATGTTATTATAGTAGAGATCTCGACCTTGTATATGACCTGATATCCATGCCACAATGTGGGCAGATGACTCCATATGATTGATAGATTTGACCCGGTCATGAATTGACTACTTATATACGATCCATGATTCTAGTTTACCCTTTGAGGTACTGGCCCTGACCTTGCACTTGAGCTCCTTATCTACTGGCACTTTGAGGTTCTACCTAATTTTATGGTACTGTGGTGCCATCCTGATATTCCAGCCATATTGCACTATAACCTGGACCTGTCTTGATTCTTGATAGTGGCCCGTCGAGGCGCACTCCTGACTAGCACCATGTACATGAGTAAACCTGATATGTATATCTTGATTCCTGATAGTGGCCCGTCGAGGTACACTCCTGACTAGTACTCTCGACATGACATGTTTACTCTTGATCGCTGTTGCGACAGCCCGTCCTGACTTGCTAGGTATAACCTTGTCTTGACACCGTGGTTGACTTTCCTGATTGTGCTTGTACAAACTACCTGTCCCGTCTTGCATCATGTCTAGGACATGGATTCCTGGTTACCATGGTCAGGAATCCATAATGAATCTGACTAGGCTAACAACTAGATTGATCAAGTAGCTCATATAGATAGAGGTATTTCGGCTACAGGCAATCCCGTTATCTGGGCACTCATGTGGACTTATAGCCTGACATCGAGTAGAGACATTTCCAGCCCACTGTCATGTGGGGCACCCCTTCAGCTAGCTATTAGGGTACATTTGTCTCCCGGGCGATGTACCCATTATATATATTCGTCCTGGATAACCTGGATAGTCTGCAGGGCTTGTGGCCGTAGGAATATCCCAATTGCATCTTGCTAGTAATTACGTCTGTGATAACCCTAGTTAGCTAATAATAGCAAGCCGTAAGTATTGTATGGCCGCTTATTCTTCTGCATTGTATGGTGTGTGCAGGTATTAGTCGATGTTAGGATGACTGTGATGATTGTTGGTTACTTACACTAGTCATGGATTGTTATCGTGCGTTGGTACCATACGATCCCTTACCTTATTACTATTTTTAGATGCTATTCCTGTCATATTTTATCCTGCTGGTTTTCTTCGCCCGTCTTTGAGCCTTCCTTTCTGGTACTTGCTACGGTTGGCCTGACCAACCCTAGATTATTCCCAGATTACGTGAGACCGACCCTGTGGATCTTCCAGACTTGACTTGGGGGATGTGCTTTAGTTTCAGACCATACTAGGGACTGTGGAAAGGTATGCTAGTCTACATTATTATTCTGTACTGTGGATTTTTTTATTATTATATGTGTATTTTCTGCTTTCCATATGATTATCTCTCTTGATATTGTTTCATTATAATTTGCCTGTGGACATGAGATCAGATTTAGGCCATAGATTGATTGCATGCTAGAATACCTAACAAGACTTGATAGCCGTTATCGCCGTATAGCGTATTCGTACCTTATACCATGTAGTTGGCCGACGTCCGTCCCCGTATTCTGGTGCTGGGGCGTGACATAATTTTAGTGGTAGCCCATGCAGGTCTCGTTTTGAGATGTTGGGTATCACATGATTATTGATCTCAATCTACTGTTCCTTGGTATTCCCACTTGTTACACTTGTTCTTCGCTCCCTTGAACCTGTGAACTGGTCCTTATCTCTACTTGGACCTATCTTGCTTGGCCAGGTCTTATTCGTGTTATCTACCTCTGATCCTTGTTTGATAGATATGATCCTATAGTTGGTCATGTCGATCACCTTATTTGATGAGATGTTATCTTATCTCCATCATTTGGGTTACATGATTATTTATCTTGGGTTCTGTACTCTCTACCGGTGTTTCACCTTGGTTGATTTCTTGTTATCCCTTTCGTGCGTTGACTTCGTGTTGACTTAGTATCATTATCGCCCTCTTCGAGCGTTGGTTGGACTGCTGCGGAATGAAGATTTCATCTGGACTCAGAGATCGGATATTTTAACATTTATTGTGTATTCGAGGGATATTCTCGTATCGATTCGGCTTCCTTGATTCCGAACAGTTCCGCACTCATGATTATCTATTTCAGATATTATTTTGATTATAGATATACTTTCTATACATTATATTTTGATATGGATCCTTGGTTTGGAGTATTTTCCAACGGATATGGAGTATTTTCCTAGAAAAGCTATATTGTGGTTATTATTGAAGATATTTTTGGATGTGTGTTACAATTCACCTGGATTTTGGATTTTGATGGTTTTCTAGGACTCGTTATATTGTTAGAGATTTTGTGATTTTAGTGATTCGGATGTTTGGGTTATGGATTTGATTCATTTTGGGTATTTGTCAAGAGTACCGGGTGACCCTAGTATACCTTGACGGTGTGGTAAGAAAGTTGCAGCCGTTCGATTATAGTGCCATGGTGAATCTTTTACAGCCATTCCGGATGGCGTGGCAGGAAATGACCATGGCACACATTTTTCGAATATTAGGAAACTAAGGTCATCGGTTCACGACATATATCCTGTATTTTATGATTTTATTCGGATTTATTATTTTTTTATGCAGTTGGGATTTTACGTTTTCTGATTTTTTTCGACATTCTATAATTGTTTTGATTTATGGGGTTATTTCGTGTATGCGAGACTTTGATTTTCGAGATTCTTTCGATGTTTTGGATTTACCTTGCGAGTTGATTTATTTAGCTATACCTTGTTCTCTTTGATGTTTTCATATTGAAATTTTGTTCATTTCTTATTGTATTGCTTAATTTCTGTAAGGTGGGTAGAGTTTTCATGGCAGATATATATGTACTAGTTTTGAAAACCCTATTTTGGTAATTTTAAAATTTCGAGGACGAAATTTTTGTAAGGTGGGTAGAATGTCATATCCCTATTTTGATAATAGGTACATGATCGTATTTGGGTTATTTTCAAATTTCGTATTTGTTTAAAATTTTATTTTCTGGACTTGGGTTGGTTTGGCAGTTTAGTGAATTGTTATCAATATTATTTTTATTATTATTATTGGGGTTAATATGGTTAGATTTTATTAAATTGTTTTTATTATTATTAATGTCATTATTATTATTATTATTGTTATTATTATTATTTATTCCTACCTACCCCCAAACTCTCATCTCTCTCTCCCCCTCACCTTCACTCAGCCGACACCCTACCCCCTTACCTAACCCTCACTCTCCTCTCTCCCCTTCCATGGAGCAGTACCCCCACTCTTCTTTTTCCCCCTCTCCTGATCCCTCGCTCTCCTCTCCCTCACTTACTCTCCTCCCTCACCCTCTCCCCGAGCCCTCTCTCCCCCGAAGTCCGGCCCGGCCAGCTTCGTCGCGGCCGCCACCACTACTGCTCCCACCACCACATCCACGACCATCATCATCGTCGCCCCCTGGCCTCCGGCGACCACCACAACCACTGCCCCATTTCTCCTCTGCCGCGACCACCACCCCCCGTGGCCGCCGCCTCTACCGCCAGCGCCGCCATCTCCCCCGTCCCTTGGCAAAGCCACTGCCGCTGCCGTCCTTTCTCCACCGCGGGGCCGACACGACCTGGCCGAGCACCCCCTCGGTGAGCTCCTTCTCCTCTCTCCCTCTGTCCTCCCTCCGCCGGTGGCCCAACCCGACCCTGGCCGAGCTCCTCTACCTCCTCTCTCCCCCCTCGGGCTATGAGCACCTCGGGGAGTGAGCCCCTCGATCGGCGCGCCTCGGGCAGCGTGTTGCCTCGAGCAGTACGCTACCTCGTACAGTGTGTCACCTCGGGTAGCGTACCCTCGGTTGGTGCGCTTCCTCGTTCCCCGTATTTTTGGGATGCGTGCACGTTGGTGTACATGTCAGTCTTATTTTTCGTGCATCTCGGTCTACGTGCTGCCTGGGGCAGCGGGACGTCTCCAGCCCCTCGCTGCCTCGGGCACCGTGCCCCATTGGTTTGCATGTTGCCTCGTTTCTCGTGTCTCGGCCTTTGTGCCTTTCGATTTTTATGCTGCATCGGTTTGCGTGCATGTATCGGTTTGCGTGTTGCCTTGGTTGTGTGCGGTATTGGACTCTGTACCGTATCGATTTGCGTGCACACATCGATTTGTGTGTCGCATCGATTTACATGCTCCTTAGCCCTTGGGTCATCTCGATTTACATGTACGTCTCGATTTATGTGCACGTTTATGTTTTTTGTTCGCCTCGATATTCGTGTTCTCTCGATTCTCATACGCGTCTCGATATACGTGTATGTCTCGGTTTACGTGCCCATATCGATCCGCGTGCCTCGATTTTTGTGCCAGATCCCAGTACTACTTGCGGGACCCGCACGGTATAGCCTTATGCCATTCTTCGTGATTGTTGTTATTATTTTATTATTTAATTCTAATGATTGTGTATTGTGTGTTCTGAGGACCTCGATAGACATGCTAGTCTGGATCCCGATCGCCGAAGATATGCTTACCTAGCCGAGCCCTCTAGGCAAGTATCCTTTGCTCATCGATGGCTCTTGCCCTCTCTCTTGGATTTTATTGTATTTAATTAATTACAAATGTATAACCATGATTAGTGTAGCTTAGTAGTAGAACTGCCATGATAACCTAGAATAGCTTGGTTCGATACCGGGATAGACCGTATCGGACAACTCGGATGGGTCATCCACACCTCCGAGGACACGAGCACGACTCAAATGTATGGATTGTCCCTGTATGCCCCGTGTCTGACTCGAGATCAGGTAACGGCTTGGCGAACTATTCTTGTGGCTATGATTGTGCTTGGGTTAGAATTATGAACATGCCCTGTGATGCGCCCTGCGAGACAGTTATTTTATTATATTATGCATGTTGGCTTGCGCCCAGTACGCATTGTAGTGCTGCTGGAGGCCGGGACTTAGTGGTCTCGGGTTCGATTGGTTTCCAGTACGCATCGTAGTGCTGCTGGAGGCCGAGACTTAGTGTTCTCGGCTATCGATTTGTTTCCAGTACGCATCGTAGTACTGCTGGTAGCTGAGACTTAGTGTTCTCATCCTGCAATTCTACGACGGGTTGTGCCGAGTGGTTTTAGCCCCAATTCGTAGGGTGCAACCGTCCAGATTACAAAGGAGACTCTGCCAGATTTTTCCAGAATTCCCAGTTGGGAATTTGGTTCGAAGGATTAGGCAGAACCATTCCTTTGGTTTGCTGGACTTGATTCATGCATGTTCATCTTGGTATAGTATACCAGATCCCATTGCCTACTAGGTAGACTCCATACTAGATTAGTCGCCTAGCTCCTGACCTGTCTTGTCCGTCGGATAGCGTAAGGAGAGCGGTTCCACTCGGGAGACGGTCTGCAACCCTGGTCCTTGTTTGGTTTAAGGGTTGTAGATTTGCTCCAGAGCGGTCCAAGTAATCCTTGCCACTTTCGACGACATTTATTACCGGACTCTTGTCCCCTGACCCTTCATCCTAGGAGTTGCCCTTGACTAGCCAGATAGAGCTGACAGTTGTCCTATTTATTGGGAATTGTGACTTTTGGATATGTCTGAGGATTGAGTATTATAGAGAGTACGATCTCGAGGATATTGACTTGGTGGATCTATGTGGATTCTTGGATTTTGGTGATTTCGAATGTTTCGCAAAACGAGAAAAACACTGAGGGTTTTCTTATATGATTTTTACTCGACTTCCTAAAAACCCAAAACCTGGTACCTTTGTGTATTCCGGTAGTTGGGGAACCTGGTTTGATTGCTATGTCTTGGTAGTTGAGGGGCTCGTTTTCTAGTGGTTTGTGATCATTGACTTGGAGGATTCTTGTGAGCCAGAGTGCCTAGCATTGCTTATAGTGATTAGCTTGGTATTTGGTTATTGACCTTCCTGACATGATATTGATTCCATCGTAGAGGGAAGACTCTTGATAGATTGATATGGTGGATGGAACAACTTGAGGATTGGAGCTGTAGGCTCCCATGTATGCTTGACATGTTATTATAGTAGAGATCTCGACCTTGTACATGACCTGATATCCATGCCACGATGTGGACAGATGACTCCATGTGATTGATAGATTTAACCCCGTATTGACTTGACTACTTATATCTGATCCATGATTCCAGTTTACCCTTTGAGGTACTAGCCCTGACCTTGTACTTGAGCTCCTTGTCTACTGGCACTTTGAGGTTCTACCTGATTTTATGGTACTTATTGCCATCCTGATATTCCAGCCATATTGCACGATAACCTGGACCTATCTTGATTCTTGATAGTGGCACGTCGAGGCGCACTCCTGACTAGCACTCTGGACATGAGTAAACCTGACATGTATATCTTGATTCCTGATAGTGGCCCATCGAAGCGCACTCCTGACTAGTACTCTCGACATGACATGTTTACTCTTGATCGTTGTTGCGACAGCCCGTCCTAACTTGCTAGGTATAACCTTGTCTTGACACCGTGGTTGACTTTCCTGATTGTGCTTGTACAAACTACCTGTCCCGTCTTGCATCATGTCTAGGACATGGATTCCTGGTTACCACGGTCAGGAATCCGTAATGAATCTGACTAGGCTAACAACTAGATTGATCAAGTAGCTCATATAGATAGAGGTATTCCGGCTACAGGCAATCCCGTTATCTGGGCGCTCATGTGGACTTGTAGCCTGCCGTCGAGTAGGGCACATTTCCAGCCCACTGTCATGTGGGGCACCCCTCCAGCTAGCTATTAGGGTACATTTGTCTTCCGGGCGATGTACCCACTATATATATTCGTCCGGGATAACCTGGATAGTCTGCAGGGCTTGTGGCCGTAGGAAAACCCCAATTGCATCTTGCTAGTAATTAGGTCTGTGATAACCCTAGTTAGCTAATAATAGCAAGCCATAAGCATTGTATGGCCACTTATTCTTCTGTATTATATGGCGTGTGCAGGTATTAGTGGATGTTAGGATGACTGTGATGATTGTTGGTTACTTACACTAGTCATGGATTGTTATCGTGTGTTGGTACCGCACGATCCCTTACCTTATTTACTATTTTTAGATGCTATTCCCGTCATATTTTATCCTGCTGGTTTTCTTCGCCCGTCCTTGAGCCTTCCTTTCTGGTACTTGCTACGGTTGGCCTGACCAACCCTGGATTGTTCCCAGATTGCCTGAGATCGACCCTGTGGATCTTCCAGACATGACTTGGGGGATGTGCTTCAGTTCCAGACCATGCTAGGGACTGTGGAAAGGTATGCTAGTCTACATTATTATTCTGTAGTGTGGATTTTTTTTATTCTCATATGTGTATTCCCTGCTTTCCATATGATTATCTCTCTTGATATTGTTTCATTGTGATTTGCCTGTGGACATGAGATCAGATTTAGCCCATAGATTGATTGCATGCTAGGATACCCAACAAGACTTGACAGCCGTCATCGCCATATAGCATATTCGTACCTTATACGATGTAGCTGGCCGACGTCCGTTCCCGTATTCCGCTACTGGGGCATGACAATCGGTCTGCGACTAGCATCGACCCAGTGTTTCTTCCTGCCCTGAGCAACTTTGAGCCTGTCTCTGATCATCCTGACCTTCTTTGCTGCATCTGTGATCATCTCTGGCCCAAGCATAACTCTATCCCCAACATTATCCCAAAAAACTGGTGAACGGCATCGTCGTCCATATAGTGGCTCGAAAGGAGACATACCGATGCTGGCTTGGTAGCTGTTGTTGTATGAAAATTCTACCAAGTGTAGATGGCTCTCCCATGATCTGCCAAAGTCCAGCACACAAGTCCTCAGTATGTCCTCTAGCGTCTGAATCGTCCTCTCGGACTATCCATCTGTCTGTGGATGGTACGCTGTACTGAACTTGAGCTGACTGCCCAACTCCTCCTACAAGCTCCTCCATTAATGGGACGTGAATCTGATGTCCTGGTCTGATACGATGCTCACCGGTACTCCGTACAAGCTAACTATCTGCTGCATGTATAGCTCCGCCAACTTCTCGGTGGAGAGCCCCACCTTGAAGGGTATGAAGTGAGCACACTTCGTCAGCCTGTCTACGATGACCCATATGGCATCCTTCCCTCCTTGGGAACGAGGAAGCCCTGAAACGAAGTCCATCGTAATAAGCTTCCACTTCCACTCGGGAATGGATAACGGCTGCAGTAGACCAGCTGGCCTCTGATGCTCCGCCTTGACCTGCTGGAAAACTAGGCATCTCGAAATGAAGCATGATACATCTCTCTTCATCCCATGCCACCAAAGATGTTCCCGCAAGTCACTGTACATCTTGTTGGCACCGGGGTGAATAGAATATCACGATCGGTGTGCCTCCTGCAAGATCGCCTCTATCAGCTCCCCCTTCGGCATGCATAACTGGCTGCCATGCCTCAAGGATCCATCCTCTGCTACGGTGAAGTCATCAAGTAATCCAGCTAGAGCCTGGACTCTGGGTCTGCGGAGGCTCTCATCTGTAGACCGAGTCTCCTTGATCTGCTCCATCAGACCTGACTGAATGTCTAGTGCCATCATCTGTATCACTGATCCTAGCTGAATCATCTCGATACCGAGCTTTTCTAGATCTTCCCGCAAATGTCGATCTATCCTCAGATACCATGCCATCGGATGCCTGCTCAACGCATCCACCACCACATTTGCCTTTTCGGGGGTGATACTGCAAATCAATGTAGAAGTCCTTCATCAACTCCAACCATCTTCTTTGCCTCATGTTCAGCTCCTTCTGCGTGAACACATACTTCATGTTTTTGTGGTCAGTAAAGATTTCTACTCTCTCTCCGTATAAGTAGTGTTTCCACAACTTGAGTGCAAAGATCACCGCAGCAAACTCTAGGTCATGGGTAGGATAGTTCCGTTCATGAGTTCGTAATTGGCTAGATACTGTAACACCCACTTTTCCAAAATAAGGGTAAATTTGAAATTTTGTATTTTAAATCATTAAAGTATTTGATTTTAGTCATGATATGATTTTTGGTGATTTTTAGTTATTTTAAAACTATTTAATTGAGTGAAATGTGAATTGGTGTTTTGCTAGTGTAACATTAGTCATACATGACCTAGAAGACTAATCATGACCAATGAGACCTAATCATGTGTTTAGGATTTCAAAATTCATCTTTTAAGCCTAGGGGTATTTTAGTCATTTTGACACTTTTGTGATTTTGTGAATTATATTGATTAAATATGTGTTAGTTAAATTGTTGAGTCTTGACCTAGAAGTTAGCCTAATCTAGATTGTTAATCATGATCCTAGAGACTAAGTTAGAGGGTTTCATTAAAGTAATGACATTAGTGAAATATCTAGATATTTGTAGAAAGATATTTTGGACTAAAAGTTAAAGGATGCTACTTTAATTGTGAACCATTGATTTAGCTAGAAATTGTTGGAGGAACCATAGCCCCTCATCCTAAACCCTAACCCTAACCTAATGACAGCCATCCTATCCTTCCCCCCACTATAAAACCCCTCTCAAACTTAGGGCTAGCCTCCCTCCTTAGAAAATTTGAATCCAAGAAGAAAGAGGTGAGTTCTTGCTCTAGTAAATTCACCATAATTCCATTTTAATTCCTAAAATCCTCAAACCAGTTGCAAACACTTCTAATACCTCTATTCTTGCTGTCATTGAAGTTTCATCTCAATTTGTTGAGGATTTGTTGGATTGGGACATCAAGGAGAAAAGCTCTAGAGAAGGGGTTTTTCTTGAGATTTCAAGAATAGGTAACTTCCTCATTCCTTAATGAAATTTCGATTTGTCTTCATCATTAGGAAGCCCTAGGGGTCCCCTAAGTGTGTGCATTGGTGTCGTGTCAGGTTTCGTGAGTTTTGTGTCCTTTTGGACACGTATCAAGGGTGTGGCCTAGGTGTTTGTAGAAATGCCACATAGGTTTCAATTTTCGATTTTTGTAAAACTAATTGCATAGGGTTATAGATCTAGGTGTGGGTATGAATGTTTGTGAAGGATGTTTGGTTTTTTTGTGTCTGTGTCGAGTGCTTTTTGGTGTGGACACGGCTGTTCACGAGCTGGCCTGTTTCTGTGCAGTCCCCTGCTACTCGAGGGGTCGTGCTCGTTGGACATGGCGACTCAGGTCATGCCACTTGGCGTGGGCCAAGGGGCAATGACTGACATGAGGTCCTCCAAGTTGGAGACGACCTCGTGTCGTGTCGGACACACACTTGACCCCGCAAGGGGACTCCACTGCGCTGTTTCACGCGAACAGCATCTCCTGATACGGGCTTCGTGTCCCTCGTGGACACGTCGTGATGACGTGTCAGGGACACGAATGTGTTTCCCTATGTTGTGCGAACATGAGGGCACGAGCACGGGGCCTCATGTGTCCTGTGTCGTATGCACGAGGCCACGACACGCGTGCACGACACTGTTTTTCCCACTGTCCAGTTTGTGTTTCTGTGTGTTAATTCCTACTTAAATTAGCTTAGTTCATGATTTCATTGGCTATGTGGATCCTAATTTTAAAGTATAACTTGTGGTAGATCATGCTTATACATTCGGTTAGGTTTTAATTTGGATTTTGGTTTGTATTGGGAGTTGAACTGTCCCTGATACTTGGTCTGATACTGTGTGTATCAGACAACACCCACTGTTATTCCAGTTTTGATTCTCAAAATTGTTCAAATGATAAATTATGTTATGGTTTTTCTCTGAACATTAAAAACCATGTTTGGATACAGGGTTTCATGTGGTTTTGTTCGAATTGATTTTTGAGTATTAAATATGATGTTGCATTGATGGAAGGAAACTGAGTTCCTTGTATCAGGAAACTGAGTTTGATATGTAAAACTGAGATTGGCTTGAATTGAACATGAACCTGAGAAATGAGTAATAAGTTTAACTGTTTGATTAAACTGAATTGGTAATGGTTTTGAGTTCACATTGTTTGATGAAAACCTGAGTTCATTCAAAATCCTGAGAATGGATGGAATGGAAATCAGAGAATTGGTTTTATAAATAAAACTGAGATTGTTCATGTGTATTAAAACTGAAAATCAACTTGTATATGAGTGAAAACTGAGAATTGATTTCCTTCCTTCTTCAACTGAGTTAGTAATTAGAAATTCTGAGAATTTCCTATATGCAACCCTGAGATTTTCCTTTAAATAAAACTGAGTTTTGAAAGGAAACAACTTAGAAATAGGAAATGCCAGAACCTGAGATTTCCCATTGTATGTACAATTTCTGAGAATGAAAATGTTAACTGAGGTTGGTTTGGGTAATAACTGAGAATTTAGATATTAATGGAATACCTGAGTTCACTTTGAAACTGAGTTACAATGTATATACACACCTATCAATCCTCACACACCCACATACATTGCCTGTACACTCACACCCCACACAGGTTAACAACTGAAATGGTTTCCTTTCCTTTATTTTCCTGCTCACCCTATGTACACACTGTTGAATCCTTGCCTTCTCTCTTTCCTGTTTTTCCTGGAACACTTAGACACTTGAGCACACCTCACTGCTCCTGCACACTAGTTTACATGCTTTCTCCTCATAAGTTTTCATGTGAATATCACATGCCTATGTATATATGTATAGTAGTATATGTGTGGGTCTTCACTGACCTGTTGAAGTTCCTGTAATTGTTTTCCTACACACTAGACACTAGTACACTGTTTGGTGGCCTGCAACTTGTCACACACAAGCCTTACACAGCCCTCTTTTCACATTCACACACACACAGTCCACTCATACACCTTCACACACACATACACATGTGACCCCCACTGTCAACCTCACTTTTCCCTCTTTCTCACTCACCCAAACCCACATGACTGTTTGCATTGACACACACATTGATGAGTTTAGCCATGGATAATTTCCTATGTATATATATAGGTATGACTTATATGTAGTGAGTATATATGTATTATATATATACCATGTTAGCCTATACAATGTTAGCCATGTATATTTTGTCTAAAACTAAGATGTAAGCCATGTTATGATGACTTAGCTAAATTGCCTTGATGATGTATGAACCCATGCCATGTGTGATATGCCTAGTGGTCTAAACTAATATGGGCATGTGTATATGAGTATATGTAAATTGTAGGGTTGATAGCTTGTATAGTCTTGTGATTGGTGTGTGATTTCTAGATTAAGCTTGTTTAGGCCTAGTGAGACTTATTAGACTTGTTAGGGTCAGTCTTGACCTAGTTGACCTAGTTTGACTAGTGTAGTTGACCAGAGTTGACCAAGAGTTGACTTTGGCCTAGATTGACTTAGAATCATGTAGAATGCATAGTAGGATCTCATTTTACTATTTTGGACTTGTTGTGACTTGTGTTGCTCTGATTAGGAGCCAGACACCACTCCTCGGGCAGTACTTTTCATATTGGACATTCAGATACAGGCGAGTACATTCTGATCGTTTCATACTTGTCACGATTTATATTCTCGCTCTAGATTACTTTTACTTGATGCTGTCACGTTATTATCACGGATTAGTACTATACGGATCTCTTCTTGGGATGTTATCCCCCTTAGCGGGAGCATCGGATACTTTATGACATGTGTTTCATGTACATCATGTATTCTCGCTTCTGCGTTATTCATGTACACTCATGTTCTCTCATGTTCTTACATGTACGTTCATGTACTCTCATGTTCTTCATGTACGCTCATGTTTCCTCATGTGTTTCCTGTAACCAAAACATCATGTACGTAATAACGGACTAGATCCTTGTGTATTAATTGTGGGTAGGGGTGAGTATAAATGGTCATGTGATTTACCCATCATGTTCACTCTGTTACTTTTCATGTTTATCATGTACGCATCAGCCTTATTGGCTGATGTCCCACATGTTCACTCATGTACATCATGTTCAACCTAAGCCAATTACATGCCATCTCGTACTCTAAATCACTAGTCACTTACAGTTCTTACTTATCATGTATATATTTCAGTTATCAAATATCTCTCCTGTTTCATGTACATCTTCTTACAGCGTTTCATGTATTTTCTTCTATTCCTGTTCCTGCTTATCGCCATGATAGAACTGCATGAGATGTACTGTGCTCGTCCTGTCCTGACTGGACCTGTTAAAAATATTACAGAGGATGAGGATGAGGCCCTTTTACACCACCTATTACGGAGCAGGCTTAGACGACACCTGCGACCTGGCTCCTCTGGAGGACCCAGCTGCAGTTCAGGATGTTACTACCCATAGTCTAGGCTAGTCAGCTAGGCTTTATCTTTTCTTTCAGCATTGTTTTTGGCTTTCAGTTGTTGTTTTGAGATGTATATATTCTTTCATGCTGTAGTTGAGACTTGTACTTGGAATATTTTCTGAGATGTTATCTTAGAACTAGACTCTTCTGATTATCTGTTCACTTTGAGTTCTATATCATATCGTACTTTTCTTCCTTAGTGTGAGTATACATTTGCTATGATTGAGTATAAACTGCCTGGTATTATATTGTTAGATGTTGTGACCTAGGACAGCGTTCTACCGCCGACACTGCGGCGTAGGCTGGACGTACCCACTTCTCGTGCCCTTACTCTAGGGTGCGGGTCGTGACACGTTTTTAGTGGTGGCCCATGCAGGTCGAGTTTATGTAGTGGTATTCGAACTAGAGTATCACTACAGCCTGCAGTAGGAGTAGTATTTTGGGGTACTCAATCACAGTTAGAATTCCTTGAGAGATTCCTGGGATGCCCTTGAGAATCTCATTCTGAACTTCAAATTTGAAATCCTTTTCTCTTGTTTTGATTTACCCTTACTCCTTGATATTTGAATTTGATTTTGATGGATCGTTGTTGATTTGATTTTCTTATCGAGATGAATTTTATGACCCGAGTTACGATATCTTCTGATAACATATGTCGACGGAAATAACAGGGATGGTAAACGTCTACTTTATTATGGAACCTAGAGTTTACGCAGCTATATTAGCCGGCGTGGCAAGAACATAGGGACCTGACTTCGGATGTACATATCTTGATCATGAGATTGGAATTTCTCGCAGCTATACTAGTCGGCATAGCGAGGATTCCGGACGACTTGATCATAGAGATGCATACCCCAGTTATGGACTCTACCGTTCATTGCAGCCTTGCTTACTAGCGTGGCGAGGATTCTGAGTATCATGATTTTGGACAGACGCATGTGATTATCAGATTATGTCTTGAAGGTTTTTAAAGTATCACCTCTTTCATTTCTTTTCTGTTAAAAAAAAAAATCTTTTGTTTCCATCATCAAATAACTTAGAGTAGGATAACTTTAGTTGACTAGTCTAATTCCTTGTAGATTTTTATTAGTTATAACTCTTTCTTAGTATGATGATTTGATGAGTTGTGATTAGGCCTTGTCTTAGGAGTGATAGTATAGCCCTGGCTTTAGAGTAGGGACCCTTGTAGCTGGTTCTCTGTTGTTTATATTTACCAGTTTTCATAGAAGAATAGACTGCATTACAGCCTTGATGATTTGTTGTTTCTGTAATTTTTCCAGTTTAGCACCCCAGATTGCTTGTATGTTTGATACCCTATGACCGTTTTGGTTTAGCTTGACTAGTATACCTAGATGGGACCTTCAACTGCCACCGTATGTCATGACCCTGTATGCCATTCTTTAAATTGTATGATTTAGGTAGTTCAGAGACTATGATTGTTGGGGACGAGACTCTAGAAGAAGTACGACCATCTTAATTTCGAGGACGAAATTCTTTTAAGGGGGGTAGACTTGTAACACCCACTTTTCCAAAATAAGGGTAAATTTGAAATTTTGCATTTTAAATCATTAAAATATTGATTTTAGTCATGATATGATTTTTGGTGATTTTTAGTTAATTTAAAACTATTTAATTGAGTGAAATGTGAATTGGTGTTTTGCTAGTGTAACATTAGTCATACATGACCTAGAAGACTAATCATGACCAATGAGACCTAATCATGTGTTTAGGATTTCAAATTTCATCTTTTAAGCCTAGGGGTATTTTAGTCATTTTGACACTTTTGTGATTTTGTGAATTATATTGATTAAATATGTGTTAGTTAAATTGTTGAGTCTTGACCTAGAAGTTAGCCTAATCTAGATTGTTAATCATGATCCTAGAGACTAAGTTAGAGGGTTTCATTAAAGTAATGACATTAGTGAAATATCTAGATATTTGTAGAAAGATATTTTGGACTAAAAGTTAAAGGATGCTACTTTAATTGTGAACCATTGATTTAGCTAGAAATTGTTGGAGGAACCATAGCCCTCATCCTAAACCCTAACCCTAACCTAATGACAGCCATCCTATCCTTCCCCCCACTATAAAACCCCTCTCAAACTTAGGGCTAGCCTCCCTCCTTAGAAAATTTGAATCCAAGAAGAAAGAGGTGAGTTCTTGCTCTAGTAAATTCACCATAATTCCATTTTAATTCCTAAAATCCTCAAACCAGTTGCAAACACTTCTAATACCTCTATTCTTGCTGTCATTGAAGTTTCATCTCAATTTGTTGAGGATTTGTTGGATTGGGACATCAAGGAGAAAAGCTCTAGAGAAGGGGTTTTTCTTGAGATTTCAAGAATAGGTAACTTCCTCATTCCTTAATGAAATTTCGATTTGTCTTCATCATTAGGAAGCCCTAGGGGTCCCCTAAGTGTGTGCATTGGTGTCGTGTCAGGTTTCGTGAGTTTTGTGTCCTTTTGGACACGTATCAAGGGTGTGGCCTAGGTGTTTGTAGAAATGCCACATAGGTTTCAATTTTCGATTTTTGTAAAACTAATTGCATAGGGTTATAGATCTAGGTGTGGGTATGAATGTTTGTGAAGGATGTTTGGTTGTTTTGTGTCTGTGTCGAGTGCTTTTTGGTGTGGACACGGCTGTTCACGAGCTGGCCTGTTTCTGTGCAGTCCCCTGCTACTCGAGGGGTCGTGCTCGTTGGACACGGCGACTCAGGTCATGCCACTTGGCGTGGGCCAAGGGGCAATGACTGACATGAGGTCCTCCAAGTTGGAGACGACCTCGTGTCGTGTCGGACACACACTTGACCCCGCAAGGGGACTCCACTGCGCTGTTTCACGCGAACAGCATCTCCTGATACGGGCTTCGTGTCCCTCGTGGACACGTCGTGATGACGTGTCAGGGACACGAATGTGTTTCCCTATGTTGTGCGAACATGAGGGCACGAGCACGGGGCCTCATGTGTCCTGTGTCGTATGCACGAGGCCACGACACGCGTGCACGACACTGTTTTTCCCACTGTCCAGTTTGTGTTTCTGTGTGTTAATTCCTACTTAAATTAGCTTAGTTCATGATTTCATTGGCTATGTGGATCCTAATTTTAAAGTATAACTTGTGGTAGATCATGCTTATACATTCGGTTAGGTTTTAATTTGGATTTTGGTTTGTATTGGGAGTTGAACTGTCCCTGATACTTGGTCTGATACTGTGTGTATCAGACAACACCCACTGTTATTCCAGTTTTGATTCTCGAAATTGTTCAAATGATAAATTATGTTATGGTTTTTCTCTGAACATTAAAAACCATGTTTGGATACAGGGTTTCATGTGGTTTTGTTCGAATTGATTTTTGAGTGTTAAATATGATGTTGCATTGATGGAAGGAAACTGAGTTCCTTGTATCAGGAAACTGAGTTTGATATGTAAAACTGAGATTGGCTTGAATTGAACATGAACCTGAGAAATGAGTAATAAGTTTAACTGTTTGATTAAACTGAATTGGTAATGGTTTTGAGTTCACATTGTTTGATGAAAACCTGAGTTCATTCAAAATCCTGAGAATGGATGGAATGGAAATCAGAGAATTGGTTTTATAAATAAAACTGAGATTTGTTCATGTGTATTAAAACTGAAAATCAACTTGTATATGAGTGAAAACTGAGAATTGATTTCCTTCCTTCTTCAACTGAGTTAGTAATTATAAATTCTGAGAATTTCCTATATGCAACCCTGAGATTTTCCTTTAAATAAAACTGAGTTTTGAAAGGAAACAACTTAGAAATAGGAATGCCAGAACCTGAGATTTCCCATTGTATGTACAATTTCTGAGAATGAAAATGTTAACTGAGGTTGGTTTGGGTAATAACTGAGAATTTAGATATTAATGGAATACCTGAGTTCACTTTGAAACTGAGTTACAATGTATATACACACCTATCAATCCTCACACACCCACATACATTGCCTGTACACTCACACACCCACACACAGGTTAACAACTGAAATGGTTTCCTTTCCTTTATTTTCCTGCTCACCCTATGTACACACTGTTGAATCCTTGCCTTCTCTCTTTCCTGTTTTTCCTGGAACACTTAGACACTTGAGCACACCTCACTGCTCCTGCACACTAGTTTACATGCTTTCTCCTCATAAGTTTTCATGTGAATATCACATGCCTATGTATATATGTATAGTAGATATATGTGTGGGTCTTCACTGACCTGTTGAAGTTCCTGTAATTGTTTTCCTACACACTAGACACTAGTACACTGTTTGGTGGCCTGCAACTTGTCACACACAAGCCTTACACAGCCCTCTTTTCACATTCACACACACACAGTCCACTCATACACCTTCACACACACATACACATGTGACCCCCACTGTCAACCTCACTTTTCCCTCTTTCTCACTCACCCAAACCCACATGACTGTTTGCATTGACACACACACATTGATGAGTTTAGCCATGGATAATTTCCTATGTATATATATAGGTATGACTTATATGTAGTGAGTATATATGTATTATTATATATACCATGTTAGCCTATACAATGTTAGCCATGTATATTTTGTCTAAAACTAAGATGTAAGCCATGTTATGATGACTTAGCTAAATTGCCTTGATGATGTATGAACCCATGCCATGTGTGATATGCCTAGTGGTCTAAACTAATATGGGCATGTGTATATATGAGTATATGTAAATTGTAGGGTTGATAGCTTGTATAGTCTTGTGTTGGTGTGTGATTTCTAGATTAAGCTTGTTTAGGCCTAGTGAGACTTATTAGACTTGTTAGGGTCAGTCTTGACCTAGTTGACCTAGTTTGACTAGTGTAGTTGACCAGAGTTGACCAAGAGTTGACTTTGGCCTAGATTGACTTAGAATCATGTAGAATGCATAGTAGGATCTCATTTTACTATTTTGGACTTGTTGTGACTTGTGTTGCTCTGATTAGGAGCCAGACACCACTCCCGGGCAGTACTTTTACATATTGGACATTCAGATACAGGCGAGTACATTCTCTGATCGTTTCATACTTGTCACGATTTATATTCTCGCTCTAGATTACTTTTACTTGATGCTGTCACGTTATCATCACGGATTAGTACTATACGGATCTCTTTGGGATGTTATCCCCCTTAGCGGGAGCATCGGATACTTTATGACATGTGTTTCATGTACATCATGTATCTTCGCTTCTGCGTTATTCATGTACACTCATGTTCTCTCATGTTCTTACATGTACGTTCATGTACTCTCATGTTCTTTCATGTACGCTCATGTTTCCTCATGTGTTTCCTGTATAACCAAAACATCATGTACGTAACGTAACTTGACTAGATCCTTGTGTATTAATTGTGGGTAGGGGTGAGTATAAATGGTCATGTGATTTACCCATCATGTTCACTCTGTTACTTTTCATGTTTTATCATGTCGCATCAGCCTATTGGCTGATGTCCCACATGTTCACTCATGTACATCATGTTCAACCTAAGCCAATTACATGCCATCTCGTACTCTAAATCACTAGTCACTTACTGTTCTTACTTATCATGTATATATTTCCAGTTATCAAATATCTCTCCTGTTTCATGTACATCTTCTTACAGCGTTTCATGTATTTTATTCTATTGCCTGCTTTATATTTCCTGCCCATGATATGAACTGCATGAGATGTACTGTGCTCGCTCCTGTCCTGACTGGACCTGTTGAAAATATTACAGAGGATGAGGATGAGGCTTTTACACCACCTATTACGGAGCAGGCTTAGACGACACCTGCGATCTGGCTCCTCTGGAGGACCCAGCTGCAGTTCAGGATACTACTCCCATAGTCTAGGCTAGTCAGCTAGGCTTTATCTTTCTTTT
>JANAVB010021599.1:18633381-18665469 GCA_029216955.1 Iris pallida | reverse complement strand
TCTAGGGGAATTTGGTTCGAAGGATAGGCAGAACATTCCTTTGGTTTGCTGGACTAGATCATGCATGTTCATCTGGTATAGTATACCTAATTCCATTGCTGCTAGGTAGACTCCTACTAGATTAGTCGCCTAGCTCTGACTGTCTTGTCCGTCGAATAGGTAAGGAGAGCGGTTCCACTCGGGAGACGGTCTGCAACCTAGTCTGTTTGGTTTAAGGGTTGTGAATTTGCTCCAGAGCGATCCATGAATCCTTGCACTTATGGCGATATTTATTACGGACTCCTGTCCCCTGACCCTTCATCTAGGAGTTGCCCTTGACTAGCCAGATAGAGCTGACAGTTGTCCTATGTATTGGAAATTGTGACTTTGGATATGTCTGAGGATGAGTATTTGGAGAGTACGATCTCGAGTATATAACTTGGTGGATCTATGTAGATTCCTAGATTTTGGTGATTTGAGTGTTTCGCGGAACGAGAAGAACACTGAGGGTATCTTATATGATTTTATTCGACTTCCCAAACACCCAAAACCTGGTACCTTTGTGATTTCGGTAGTTGGAGAAACCTGGTTTGATTGCTATGTCTTGGTAGTTGAGGGGCTCATTTTGTAGTGGCTTGTGATCATTGACTTGGAGGTTCTTGTGAGCGGAGGGCCTAGCATTGCTTATAGTTATAGCTTGGTATTTGGTTATTAACCTTTATGACATGATATTGATTCTATCGTAGAGGGGAGACTCTTGATAGATGATCTGGGTGGATGGAACAACTTAAGGATTGGAGCTGTAGGCTCCCATGTATGCTTGACATGTATTATAGTAGAGATCTCGACCTTGTATATGACCTGATATCTATGCCACGATGTGGGCAGATGACTCCATGTGATTGATAGATTTGACCCGGTCTTGAATTGACTGTATATACGATCCATGATTCCAATTCACATTTTGGTACTGGCCCTGACCTTGCACTTGACTCCTTGTCTACTGGCACTTTGAGGTTCTACCTGATTTTATGGTACTGTAGTGCCATCCTGATATTCCAGCCATATTATACTATAACCTGGACCTGTCTTGATTCTTGATAATGACCCGTCGAGGCGCACTCCTGACTAGCACCCTGGACATGAGTAAACCTGACATGTATATCTTGATTCCTGATAGTGGCCCGTCGAGGTGCACTCCTGACTAGTACTCTCGATATGACATGTTTACTCTTGATCGTTGTTGCGACAGCCCGTCCTGACTTGCTAGGTATAACCTTGTCTTAACACCGTGGTTGACTTTCCTGATTGTGCTTGTATAAACTACCTGTCCCGTCTTGCATCATGTCTAGGACATGGATTCCTGGTTACCACGATCAGGAATCCGTAATGAATCTGACTAGGCTAACAACTAGATTGATCAAGTAGCTCATATAGATAGAGGTATTCCGGCTACAGGCAATCCCGTTATCTGGGCGCTCATGTAGACTTGTAGCCTGCCGTCGAGTAGAGACATTTCCAGCCCACTGTCATGTGGGGCACCCCTTCAGCTAGCTATTAGGGTAAATTTGTCTCCCGGGCGATGTACCCACTATATATATTCGTCCTGGATAACCTGGATAGTCTGCAGGGCTTGTGGCCGTAGGAATACCCCAATTGCATCTTGCTAGTAATTAGGTCTGTGATAACCCTAGTTAGCTAATAATAGCAAGCCGTTAGCATTGTATGGCCGCTTATTCTTCTGCATTGTATGGCGTGTGCAGGTATTAGTCGATGTTAGGATGACTGTGATGATTGTTGGTTACTTACACTAGTCATGGATTGTTATCGTGTGGTGGTACCGTACGATCTCTTACCTTATTACTGTTTTTAGATGCTATTCCCGTCATATTTTATCCTGCTGGTTTTCTTCGCCCGTCCTTGAGCCTTCCTTTCTGGTACTTGCTACGGTTGGCCTGACCAATCCTGGATTGTTTCCAGATTACCTGAGACCGATCCTGTGGATCTTCCAGACTTGACTTGGGGGATGTGCTTCAGTTTCAGACCATGCTAGAGACTGTGGGGAGGTATGCTAGTCTACATTATTATTCTGTACTGTGGATTTTTTATTATTATGTAACACCCAGTTTCTAAAATGAGGGTAATTTTGAAATTTTGTATTTTAAAATATTTAATTATGGTATTTAATTAATAATATGATTTTTGGAGATTTTTAATCATTTTAAAACTATTTTTAAATCATTACTTATGATTTTGGAGTTTGACTAGTGTAACCTTAGAGCCTAGCCATGTGATTAGGATGTTTGACCAGTACATTTTAGCCTAGAGGGCATTTTGTCAATTTTAGGATTTATTGAATTTATTATAATTTATGGGAATTTGTGTGATTTTAATATTAATTAAATATTGCTATGTGTTATGTTAGTCTTGACTAGTTGAGACTTTGTAGAACTAACCCTAGTTGGTGACCCTAATCTAACTCTAGTTAATCTAATTTATTAATTAGAATTTAGTTTTTAAGTAGGGAGGATTAGTTTGGGTGGAATTAGTCCATGACTAGTGACTTAAGTCAATGACTTATGACTTAGCAATTTAAAGCCTAGTGTTTAAGCCATAGGCCCAAGAATTAAGCTCAAGACCAATCCTAACCCAACCATGGAAGCCACTATTAGGTTTTCCTTGCCTATAAGTAGTCTCTTAAGTGTGTTCTTGCCTCTTTTTAGGTTTGCCCTAATATTGGAGGAGAGGTAATTTCCCATATGCTCAAAATTCCTAATTAATTCATTTTAGCTCCTTTTTAGTCCTAGTCTTTTGCAATAGGATCTAATTTATGTTTATATACTGATTTTGGAGGAGCACCTCAGTTTGCATGCCATTTGAAGATTTGGAGTTGCCATTTGGAATCCCTTCTTTGAAGCTTGTTCTTGAGTTTTGATACTCAATAGGTAAACAACCTAAACCCTTGTTTCTTTCTGATTTCTTTGCATAATAGGTTAGGTTTTAGGGTTACCTAACTACCCACGAAATTTGGGCACAATTCGTGTCCATTTCGTGTCCGTATCGGACACGTATCGTATTGATAGAATAGGTGTTTGTAGAAATGCCACATAGGAATCAATTTTCATATTTTTGAAATGTAATTGCATGGATTTGTAGATCTTGATGTGTGTATCAATTTTTGTGAAGGTGTCCTAGTGTTTCGTGTCCTTTTGTGTCCTATTTTTACGCGTGGACACGTAGCACGGGCCCGTAGGCCGTGTCCTACATCACGGTGTCCATTTCTCTGGACACAGGACACGTCGTGTCCTAAAATTTTGTGTGAGTCTAGGGGCAACGACTGCGTCCATGCTCCCAAAATTTGGGAGCATCTCGTGGAGTGTGCGTTGCGCAATCGCCCTCGCACTGGCCGTGCGCTGTCGCGCACAGGCGGTTATGCATGCGCACAGGCGCTGCTGACATGGGGTTCGTGTCGTGTCTACGTGTCACGTAGACTCGATTCAGTATGACAGTCCTAGACCTATCCTAGGGGCACCTTTGGACACGAGCACGTGTCGTGTCGTGTCGTGTGTCACGTGCACGCGTACACGAGGAATACTTAGTCTGTTTTCTGATACATAGCTTCTTTTCATTTTGGACACTTCGTGTCCACTGTTTGGACACGAGAATACTCCCATATGACACGTATACTTGGGACACGTGTCTGTTTGTCACTGTTTTGGGTTTTCGAATTGTTTGATATCTAAATTGGGTTTCTTTTCTGAGTATTCTGATACCACACGAATACACAGTTTTCCTAAACCTTATATCCTTTTTTTAAAAATTAATTTCTAATTGTTGTTCAGTTATCAATTGACCCAACATATGTATTAACCTCTGTTAAGTTCAATGTTACTTATTAGAATAGGTTGTAGATGAAAAATAGGATTTGGATATTGGTTTGGGGCTGTGCAAATGATAGCCTGAGACACACATTTCCTGAGATTAATTTCTGAACTCCTTTTCCTAAAAACTAATTTTTATGATTCTTAGATTCCATGTTAACCCATATATATTGTGTTAGGCATTGCTTAGATGTTGGTTAGTCTCTGTTGATTAAATTCATGATAGTTTTGGTTACATTGTTGAATGTTAGTTATGTTGCATTTGAAATTGGCTTTAGTTTTTGAATGAGATTTTGGTTTGTGTGGTTTCGAAATATGAACTGAGATTAGTTCTTTTTCTTTATACTGTAAATGAATGTTAAATTCTTGTTTAACTGTCAATGTTGTTTTCCTTTGAACTGATATGTCTGTATTAGCATACTTGACTCTGATATCTTCACACATTTGACATCCATTCACATACCTAGACATCATGTTAGCCTGCATACTTATACTGAGATGTTCATTTGCTGCCACATTGCATCACCTGCATTAGATCACTGCATTATTTACTGTCTCACTCCACTGCATTAAGACATGCCCTATGCTTGCATATCCCCTGCATAGCATGTTCTGTATATTGTATTTACCTACTGACTGCAAAACACTCTTTGACACCTCACTGTAACACTTGAACACATTCCCAGTTGCCTGCCCATTTTTTGATTCCATGCTCTGATACCCTGTGACTCCACATCACTATACACATGTTTGACACTTGCCTGTAGCCACACACAGCAGACCCTTTGTCTGCACACTCACAGCATACCCCCTTGTCATTTACAACTGGGTTGCATTTGCAGTATGCAAAGTAAGTATAAGCAGTAGCATGAGCTTAGTGGCACATAGCAGCAACACCTACAGTGGCATATGAAATTGAGTTCCCATTTACTGTTATATATACATATTATTTATATAATATCTGAGTTGAGATATATGATATGTATGTATATTTGATTGAGTTTGTATATATATTTAGTATGACAGTTCAGTGTATGTATAGGTTATTTGAGAGTTTGAACTACCAGGTAGATGCATATAGATGAGGGTTTGGCTTCGAATCCTAGAGTCTAGGATTCTCAGTTTCCTGATAATGTTTGGATATTTATATGTATTCATATGGAGAAGTTATATATAGATATGAGAGTGCCTAGAATTGCAGCCCATACTTGGGGAGAGATAGAGGGAAGGTCAGCTATGGCAGTGAGTTGGAGTAAAGAGATTTAGTTGTTTCAAATTAAGATACTGTTTCAGATTTGTGAGAATATATGGGAACATGCATATTGATACCAGTATACTTGAAGAGCATATTTCTGTATATTTAGGCACTTCATTCTGTACCTAGAGATAGGGGTTACCTGACCTTAATATCTGTAGGGTAATGCTTGATAAATGAGATAATGGATGCATGTATGTACATAAAAGTTGTGTACTATATATATATAGTTCATGAATGTATAATATTGCAAGCCTAATATAGAGTGCCTAAATTGAATACCTATATAATATACATTATATATATATAACTTGTTGTGTTAGCTTGTATAGCCCTGTGATTGTGTGTGAGTGCTAGCTTAGCTTGGTTGGGCTTGTGCTTGTATTTGGTTTCTAGCCTAGGCTTGGTTAGGCCTAGTGAGACTTATTAGACTTATTTGGGTTAGGTTGACCTAGTTTGACTAGTGCAGTTGACTAGAGTTGACCAAGAGTTGACTTGGGTCTAGTTTGACCTAGACAGCATGCAGATGCATTGTATATTTCATATATCACCCTTCGGGGGCTTATCACCCTTTGGGGGCATATCACCCTTTGGGGGCTTATCGCCCTTCGGGGGCTTATCACCCTTTGGGGGCATATCACCCTTTGGGGGCTTACCACCCTTCGGGGGCTGTTACATAGAATCATAACATAACCTGGTTGGACCCTTGTGTATTAATTGGGGGTACGGGGGAGTATAAATAGCCATGTGAACAATTCCAAAGTAGAATAACCATGTACGCCTCTTTAGTATAGCCATGTACAAATCAAGCCGTTCACATGTCGACTTTGTACTCTAAATCACTAGTCCCTGGTAGCTCTCTACTTATGGTAGATATTCTATTTCAGTTCTCTCTCTGTTTACATACCACATTTCCTTCAGTATCTATATCTTACTTTACTGCATGATTATATTTTCTAACCTGCTATGAACTGCTGAGATGTATTATGCTCGCTCCCGTCCTGACTGGACCTGTTGAAAATTTTACAGAGGATGATGAGGAACCCTGCACCCCTTACTTTGGAGCTTGTCTAGTTGACACTCGTGACCTGAACCCCTGGGAAGGTTCAGGCAGCTGCTGAGGACGATACCTTGCTTAGTATAGATAGCTTAGACTGTTTTCCTTTTTATGTTTAGTTGTTGTTCTTGATTCAGAGCTTGTATATTTTTAGAGATGTTGAGACTTGTATTTTATTTCTGTTGTACCTCAGTTGAGGATTTTCTTATCTATTTTATCGTGCCATATTCTGTCTCTAGATTGTGATTGGGTTGTACCTCTGTGTAGGCCTCCTTATGGAGAGTATTCCATGATAGTTAGTTATAGTTCATGACCTAGAATAGCGTTCTACCGCCGATACTGCGGCGTAGGCTGGGCGTTGTTACGCTCTCGTACCCTCACGGTAGGTGTGGGTCGTGACAATTATATGTGTATTCCCTGCTTTCCATATGATTATCTCTCTTGATATGGTTTCTTTATGATTTGCCTGTGGACATGAGATCAAATTTAGGCCATAGATTGATTGCATGCTAGAATACCCAACAAGACTTGTTAGCCGTCATCGCCGTATAGCGTATTCATACCTTATACGGTGTAGCTGGCCGACGTCCGTCCCCGTATTCTGGTACTGGGGCGTGACATGGTTTTAGTGGTAGCCCATGCAGGTCTCGTTTTGAGATGTTGGGTATCACATGATTATTGATCTCAATCCACTGTTCCTTGGTATTCCCACTTGTTACACTTGTCATTCGCTCCCTTGAACCTGTGAACAGGTCCTCATCTCTACTTGGACCTATCTTGCTTGGCCAGGTGTTATTCGTGTTATCTACCTCTGATCCTTGTTTGATAGATATGATCCTATAGTTGGTCATGTCGATCACCTTATTTGATGAGATGTTATCTTATCTCCATCATTTGGGTTACATGATTATTTATCTTGGATTCTATACTCTCTACCGGTGTTTCGCCTTGGTTGATTTCTTGTTATCCCTTTCGTGCGTTGACTTCGTATTGACTTAGTATCATTATCGCCCTCTTCGAGCGTTGGTTGGACTGCTGCGGAATGAAGATTTCATCTGGACTCCGAGATCGGATATTTTAACATTTGTTGTGTATTCGAGGGATATTCTCGTATCGATTCGGCTTCCTTGATTTCGGACAGTTCTGCACTCATGATTATCTATTTCAGATATTATTTTGATTATGGATATACTTTCTATACATTATATTTTGATATGGATCCTTGGTTTGGAGTATTTTCCAACGGATATGGAGTATTTTCCTAGAAAAGCTATCTTGTGGTTATTATTGAAGATATTTTTGGGTGTGTGTTACGATTCACCTGGATTTTGGATTTTGATGGTTTTCTAGGACTCGTTATATTGTTAGAGATTTTGTGATTTTAGTGATTCGGATGTTTGGGTTATGGATTTGATTCGTTTTGGGTATTTGTCAAGAGTACCGGGTGACCCTAGTATACCTTGACGGCGTGGTAACGAAAGTTGCAGCCGCTCGATTATAGTGCCATGGTGAATCTTTTGCAGCCATTCCGGATGGCGTGGCAGAAAATGACCATGGCACACATTTTTCGGATATTAGGAAACTAAGGTCATCGGTTCACGACATATATCCTGTATTTTATGATTTTATTCGGATTTATTATTTTTTATGCAGTTGGGATTTTATGTTTTTTGACATTGTTTTCGACATTCTATAATTGTTTTTATTTATGGGGTTATTTCTTGTATGCGAGACTTTGATTTTCGAGATTCTTTCGATGTTTTGGATTTACCTTGCGAGTTGATTTATTTAGCTATACCTTGTTCTCTTTGATGTTTTCATATTGAAATTTTGTTCGTTTCTTATTGTATTTGCTTAATTTCTGTAAGGTGGGTAGAGTTTTCATGGCAGATATATATGTACTAGTTTTAAAAACCCTATTTTGGTAATTTTGAAATTTCGAGGACGAAATTTTTGTATGGTGGGTAGAATGTCATATCCCTATTTTGATAATAGGTACATGATCGTATTTGGGTTATTTTCAAATTTCGTATTTGTTTAAAATTTTATTTTCTGGACTTGGGTTGGTTTGGCAGTTTAGTGAATTGTTATCAATATTATTTTTATTATTATTATTGGGGTTAATATGGTTAGATTTTATTAAATTGTTTCTATTATTATTAATGTCATTATTATTATTATTATTATTTTTATTATTATTATTTAATCCTACCTACCCCCCAAACTCTCATCTCTCTTTCCCCCTCACCTTCACTCAGCCGACACCCCACCCCCTTACCTAACCCTCACTCTCCTCTCTCCCCTTCCATGGAGCAGCACCCGCACTCTTCTTTTTCCCCCACTCCTGATCCCTCGCTCTCCTCTCCCTCACTTACTCTCCTCCCTCACCCTCTCCCGAGCCCTCTCTCCCCCGAAGTCCGGCCCGACCAGCTTCGTCGCGGCCGCCACCACTACTGCTCCCACCACCACATCCACGACCATCATCATCGTCGCCCCCCTGGCCTCCGGCGACCACCACCACCACTGCCCCCTTTCTCCTCCGCCGGGACCACCACCCCCCGTGGCCGCCGCCTCTACCACCAGCACCGCCATCTCCCCCGCCCCTTGGCAAAGCCACTGCCGCTGCCGTCCTTTCTCCACTGTGGGGCCGACACGACCTGGCCGAGCACCCCCTCGGTGAGCTCCTTCTCCTCTCTCCCTCTGTCCTCCCTCCGCCGGTGGTCCAACCCGACCCTGGCCGAGCTCCTCTGCCTCCTCTTTCCTCCCTCGGGCTATGAGCACCTTGGGGAGTGAGCCCCTCGATCGGTGCGCCTCGGGCAGCGTGTTGTCTCGAGCAGTGTGCTGCCTCGTACAGCGTGTCACCTCGGGCAGCGCACCCTCGGGTGGTGCGCTTCCTCGTTCCCCGCATTTTTGGGATGCGTGCACGTTGGTGTATGTGTCAGTCTTATTTTTCGTGCATCTCGGTCTACGTGCTGCCTTGGGCAGCGGGACGCCTCCAGTCCCTCGCTGCCTCAGGCACCGTGCCCCATTGGTTTGCGTGTTGCCTCGTTTCTCGTGTCTCGGCCTTTGTGTCTTTCGATTTTCGTGCTGCATCGGCTTGTGTGCATGTATCGGTTTGCGTGTTGCCTCGGTTGTATGCCACATTGGACTGTACCATATCGATTTGCGTGCACACATTGATTTCTATGTCGCATCGATTTACGTGCTCCTTAGCCCCTGGGTCATCTCGATTTACATGTACGTCTTGATTTACGTACACGTTTATGTTTCTCGTTCGTCTCGATATTCGTGTTCCCTCAATTCTCGTACGCATCTCGATATACGTGTATGTCTCGGTTTATGTGCCCGTATCGATTTGCGTGCCTCGATTTTTGTGCCAGATCCCAGTACTACTTGCGGGACCCGCACGGTATAGCCTTATGCCATTCTTCGTGATTGTTGTTATTATTTTATTATTTAATTCTAATGATTGTGTATTGTGTGTTCTGAGGTCCTCGATAGACATGCTAGCCTGGATCCCGATCGCCGAAGACATGCTTACCTAGCCGAGCCCTCTAGGCAAGTATCCCTTGCTCATCGATGGCTCTTGCCCTCTCTCTTGGATTTTATTTTATTTAATTAATTGCAAATGTATAACCATGATTAGTGTAGCTTAGTAGTAGAACTGCCATGATAACCTTGAATAGCTTGGTTCGATACCGGGATAGACCGTATCGGACAACTCGGATGGGTCATCCACACCTCCGAGGACACGAGCACGACTCAAATGTATGGATTGTCCCTGTATGCCCCGTGTCTGACTCGCGGTCGAGTAATGGCTTGGCGAACTATTCTTGTGGCTATGATTGCGCTTGGGTTAGAATTATGAACATGCGCTGTGATGCGCCCTGCAAGGCGGTTATTTTATTATATTATGCATGTTGGCTTGCACCCAATACGTATTGTAGTGCTGCTGGAGGCCGGGACTTAGTGGTCTCGGGTTCGATTGGTTTCCAGTACGCATCGTAGTGCTGCTAGAGGCCGAGACTTAGTGTTATCGGCTATCGATT
The DNA here is from genome assembly GCA_029216955.1 of Iris pallida. Lineage (NCBI taxonomy): Eukaryota > Viridiplantae > Streptophyta > Magnoliopsida > Asparagales > Iridaceae > Iris > Iris pallida. The sequence goes on along the minus strand of JANAVB010021599.1, from coordinate 18,655,248 downwards.
TGTTTCCAGTACGCATCATAGTACTGCTGGTAGTTGAGACTTAGTGTTCTCAGCCTGCGATTCTGCGACGGGTTGTGCCGAGTGGTTTTAGCCCCAATTCGTAGGGTGCAACCGTCCAGATTACAAAGGAGACTCTGCCAGATTTTTCCAGAATTCCCAGTTGGGAATTTGGTTCGAAGGATTTGGCAGAACCATTCCTTTGGTTTGCTGGACTGGATTCATGCGTGTTCATCTTGGTATAGTATACCTGATCCCATTGCCTGCTAGGTAGACTCCATACTAGATTAGTCGCCTAGCTCCTGACCTGTCTTGTCAGTCGGATAGCGTAAGAAGAGCGGTTCCACTCGGGAGACGGTCTGCAACCCTGGTCCTTCTTTGGTTTAAGGGTTGTGGATTTGCTCCAGAGCGGTCCATGTAATCCTTGCCACTTTCGACGACATTTATTACCGGACTCTTGTCCCCTGACCCTTCATCCTAGGAGTTGCCCTTGACTAGCCAGATAGAGCTGACAGTTGTCCTATCTATTGGGAATTGTGACTTTTGGATATGTCTGAGGATTGAGTATTATGGAGAGTACGATCTCGAGGATATTGACTTGGTGGATCTATGTGGATTCTTGGATTTTGGTGATTTCGAGTGTTTCGCGGAACGAGAAGAACACTGAGGGTATCCTTATATGATTTTTACTCGACTTCCCAAAAACCCAAAACCTGGTACCTTTGTGTATTCCGGTAGTTGGGGAACCTGGTTTGATTGCTATGTCTTGGTAGTTGAGGGGCTCGTTTTCTAGTGGCTTGTGATCATTGACTTGGAGGATTCTTGTGAGCCAAAGTGCCTAGCATTGCTTATAGTGATTAGCTTGGTATTTGGTCATTGACCTTCCTGACATGATATTGATTCCATCGTAGAGGGAAGACTCTTGATAGATTGATCTGGTGGATGGAACAACTTGAGGATTGGAGCTGTAGGCTCCCATGTATGCTTGACATGTTATTATAGTAGAGATCTAGACCTTGTACATGACCTGATATCCATGCCACGATGTAGGCAGATGACTCCATGTGATTGATAGATTTAACCCCGTCTTGACTTGACTACTTATATCTGATCCGTGATTCCAGTTTACCCTTTGAGGTACTGGCCCTGACCTTGCACTTGAGCTCCTTGTCTACTGGCACTTTGAGGTTCTACCTGATTTTATGGTACTTATTGCCATCCTGATATTCCAGCCATATTGCACGATAACCTGGACCTGTCTTGATTCTTGATAGTGGCCCATCGAGGCGCACTCCTGACTAGCACTCTGGACATGAGTAAACCTGACATGTATATCTTGATTCCTGATAGTGGCCCGTCGAGGCGCACTCCTGACTAGTACTCTCGATATGACATGTTTACTCTTGATCGTTGTTGCGACAGCCCGTCCTGACTTGCTAGGTATAACCTTGTCTTGACACCGCGGTTGACTTTCCTGATTGTGCTTGTACAAACTACCTGTCCCATCTTGCATCATGTCTAGGACATGGATTCCTGGTTACCACGGTCAGGAATCAGTAATGAATCTGACTAGGCTAACAACTAGATTGATCAAGTAGCTCATATAGATAGAGGTATTCCGGCTACAGGCAATCCCGTTATCTGGGCGCTCATGTGGACTTGTAGCCTGCCGTCGAGTAGGGCACATTTCCAGCCCACTGTCATGTGGGGCACCCCTCCAGCTTGCTATTAGGGTACATTTGTCTCCCAGGCGATGTACCCACTATATATATTCGTCATGGATAACCTGGATAGTCTGCAGGGCTTGTGGCCGTAGGAAAACCCCAATTGCATCTTGCTAGTAATTAGGTCTGTGATAACCCTAGTTAGCTAATAATAGCAAGCCGTAAGCATTGTATGGCCACTTATTCTTCTGTATTATATGGCGTGTGCAGGTATTAGTGGATGTTAGGATGACTGTGATGATTGTTGGTTACTTACACTAGTCATGGATTGTTATCGTGCGTTGGTACCGCACGATCCCTTACCTTATTTACTATTTTTAGATGCTATTCCCGTCATATTTTATCCTGCTGGTTTTCTTCGCCCGTCCTTGAGCCTTCCTTTCTGGTACTTGCTACGGCTGGCCTGACCAACCCTGGATTCTTCCCAAATTGCCTGAGACCGACCCTGTGGATCTTCCAGACATGACTTGGGGGATGTGCTTCAGTTCCAGACCATGCTAGGGACTGTGGGAAGGTATGCTAGTCTACATTATTATTCTATAGTGTGGATTTTTTATTATCATATGTGTATTCCCTGCTTTCTATAAGATTATCTCTCTTGATATTGTTTCATTCTGATTTGCCTGTGGACATGAGATCAGATTTAGGCCATAGATTGATTGTATGCTAGGATACCCAACAAGACTTGACAGCCGTCATCGCCATATAGCATATTCGTACCATATACGATGTAGCTGGCCGACGTCCGTCCCCGTATTCCGGTACTGGGGCGTGACAATCGGTTTGCGACTAGCATCGGCCCAGTGTTTCTGCCTGTCCTGAGCAACTTTGAGCCTGTCTCTGATCATCCTGACCTTCTCTGCTGCATCCGTGATCATCTCTGGCCCAAGCATAACTCTATCCCCAACATCATCCCAAAAGAGCGGTGAACGGCATCGTCGTCCATATAGTGCCTCGAAAGGAGACATACCGATGCTGGCTTGGTAGCTGTTGTTGTATGAAAACTCTACCAAGTGTAGATGGCTCTCCCATGATCTGCCAAAGTCCAGCACACAAGTCCTCAGCATGTCCTCTAGCGTCTGAATCGTCCTCTCGGACTATCTATCTGTCTGTGGGTGGTACGCTGTACTAAACTTGAGCCGACTGCCCAACTCCTCCTACAATCTCCTCCTGTAATAGGACATGAATCTGATGTCCCGGTCTGATACGATGCTTACCGGTACTCCGTACAAGCGAACTATCTGCTGCATGTATAGCTCCGCCAACTTCTCGGCAGAGAGCCCCACCTTGAAGGGTATGAAGTGAGCACACTTCGTCAGCCTGTCTACGATGACCCTTATGGCATCCTTCCCTCCTTGGGAACGAGGAAGCCCTAAAACGAAGTCCATCGTAATATGCTCCCACTTCCACTCGGGAATGGGTAACGACTGCAGTAGACCAGCTGGCCTCTGACGCTCCACCTTGACCTGCTGGAAAACTAGGCATCTCGAAATAAAGCATGATACATCTGTCTTTATTCCATGCCACCAAAGATGTTCCCACAAGTCACGGTACATCTTGTTGGCACCGGGGTGAATAGAATATCGCGATCGGTGCGTCTCCTGCAAGATCGCCTCTATCAGCTCTCCCTTCGGCATGCATAACTGGCTGCCATGCCTCAAGGATCCATCCTCTGCTACGGTGAAGTCATCAAGTAATCCAGCTAGAGCCTGGACTCTGAGTCTGCGGAGGCTCTCATATGTAGACTGAGTCTCCTTGATCTGCTCCATCAGACCTGACTGAATTTCTAGTGCCATCATCTGTATCACTGATCCTAGCTGAATCATCTCAATACCGAGCTTTTCCAGATCTTCCCGTAAATGTCGATCTATCCTCAGATACAATGCCATCGGATGCCTGCTCAACGCATCCACCACCACATTTGCCTTCCCGAGGTGATACTGCAAATCAATGTAGAAGTCCTTCATCAACTCCAACCATCTTCTTTGCCTCATGTTCAGCTCCTTCTGCGTGAACACATACTTCATGTTTTTATGGTCAGTAAAGATTTCCACTCGCTCTCCGTATATGTAGTGTTTCCACAACTTGAGTGCAAAGATCACCGCAGCTAACTCTAGGTCGTGGGTAGGATAGTTCCGTTCATGAGTCCGTAATTGCCTAGATGCATAAGCAATCACTTTTCCATGCTGTTGTAGGACACATCCTAGCCCCTTTTTCGAAGCATCGCTGTAAATGGTGAAACCTCCAAATCCTGAAGGTAATGTCAGAACTAGAGCGGTCGTCAGCCTCCTCTTCAGCTCCTCAAATACCGCCTGGCAGTCCTCTGACCAGATGTACTCTGTGTCCTTCCGCGTCAGTTTCGTCATAGGTTCAGCTATCCTAGCAAAGTCCTGGGCGAACTTTATATAATAGCCTGCTAATCCCAGAAAACTCCTGATCTCTGAAACTGATGTCGGAGCCTTCAATGTCTCGACGGCAGCAATCTTCCTGGGATCCACTGAGATCCCCTCTCCAGTGACCACATAACCGAGAAACTCCACTCGGTCTAAAAAGAATTCGTACTTCGACAATTTGGCATACAACCTCTCATTCCTCAGAATCCCCAAAACTGTCCGCAAGTGCTCTGCGTGTTCTTCCGGCATCTTCGAGTATATCAGGATGTCGTCGATAAACACCACGACAAACTTATCCAGATAATGGTGAAATGTCTTATTCATCAAGTTCATAAAGACAGCTGGCACATTTGTGAGACCAAATGGCATCACCAAAAACTCGTACTGCCCATACTTCGTGTTGAACGCCGTCTTCTGGATGTCTTCAGCCCTGACTTTCATCTGGTGGTAACCGGATCTCAAATCTATCCTGGAAAATACCTTCGCCCCACTCAACTGGTCGAACAAATCATCTATCCTGGGCAGAGAATATTTGTTCTTAATGGTAATGGTATTCAACGCCCGGTAGTCAATGCACAACCGGACTGTACCATCCTTCTTGGGCACAAAGAGCACTGGCGCTCCCTATAGAGAAGCACTAGATCGAATGAAACCCTTTTTCAACAGGTCATCGATCCGCTCCTTCATCTCTACGGCCTCCTTGGGGTTCACTCTATAGCAAGCCCGGGATACTGGTGATGAACCCGGCACTAAATCTATAGTGAACTCCACATCTCTGTCAGGCGGAAGTCCTGGAAGATCTTCTGGGAATACATCCATAAACTCCCTAATGATAGGGTGTGGCGGTGCTAACTCCCCAACTATCGTACAACAGTTCGGCTCTTGGCTGATCTTCGGCCCTGTCCTCCTGACACTGAATGGTGTCGTGCCTGGGGGACTGAATAGAATACTACCCTCATGACAGTCTATAGCTGCATGAGCATAGCTAAGCCAATCCATTCTAAATATGTTATCATACCCGGGAAGTGGTATCACGAAGAATCGTCCCCCAAACTCTCTTTCAGCTATAGTAATAGAGCATCTATAGATAGCCCCAATGGGTACTTGTCCGCCTCCCGTCATTACTCTACTCATCTCCTCTGTAGGGGTAGCTACTAAGTGGTGTTTATGCAAAAGCTCTAATGACAGGAAGCTATATGATGCACCAGAATCAAACAAGCATAGAGCTAGAAAAATATGCAAATAAATATGACCTGTGATGACGTCAGCCAAATAATCTGGCTCCGAAACCTTCTTCAGCTCCGTCTCAAGAGCCAGACTATAAGCCTTTCCCTGGGGTCCTTTCTCCTGCTGCAGATGTTGCCCGAACCTCTGATGCTGCGTCGGAAGCGGTGGTCCTCTAGATGGTGGTCCGGCACCTGATACCCTCGCTATTGGGCACTCCCGAAGCTGGTGGGTGGCAGACCCGCAAGCTAAGCACTGCCTCAACCTCTTTCTGCAGACGGAGTAATCATGCCCTGGCCTTATACAAAATATACACAAAGCTTCCTTCTGCTGCTGTGGTCCCAGGGCTCAAACTGGTGGGGTTGGGTGATGTGGTGTGGGAGGACGGTATGTCTGCTGGTGCGGCGTCGGTGCTCTCGGCTGGAAAGCCTGGCGCTTGGAAGGCCCCTCATGATGTACAGAAGCCGGCCTCTTGCAAGACAGAAGACGCTCCTCTATACTCCGGGCCAACTCTAGGCTCTAGTAGTAGTCAGTCGTCCCGTTCGCTACTAGGAGAATGCCAATGTCTGGAACTAGACCATGGCAAAACCTACGCGTCATCTCCTCTGGGTCTGCAACCAGACTATGAGAGAAACGACTCAAACGACTAAACTCCGTCGCATACTCGTCAACAGAACGATTCCCCTGCTGGATGTTCTGGAATTATAGTCCCATGGCTACTCTAGCGGTGGTTGAGAAGAATTTCTTCTTGAACTGGATCTTGAACTGATCCCATGTGGCCCTCCCTCTCGTGAATAGTGGCTCATTCCTGAACCAAACTCCTGCCAAGTCTGTCAGCAGAAATCCTGCTGCCTCGACCTGAAGGTCACCCGGCAACCTAGCTTCGAGGAGCTTAATTCCTCTCTACCGAGTCTATCCAGTCATCTGCTACTATGATGCCTTTAGTCCCCATGAACTCCCTGGGGTACATGCCTATGTATCCTTGATGTTCTCCGCTCTCTGCCGTGGCTCTACCGGTGGTGGGACCATGGTACGCTCCTCAGAACGGTCCATGCTCCGGCGGAGTAGGGTGGTTTGCTTCTGGTGGGTCGTTAGGAACCCCTGGATCAGAGTGAGCAGTTGGTTCCCGTCGAGAGTGACGGAAGCCTGGGTAGGTATACTAATAGGTGGTGGTGGGAGTATCGGATCCTGCTGGGACTGTGATGTGGAAGGTGGTGGAGGCATCTGGGTTGGTGGATTAGTAGAGTGGGGGAGTATGGTAGGTGGAGGTGGAGGTGCATCGGTCAACTGGTCAACCGGCTGGATAGGAAGTGTGCCATTCTCAGGGGTGGCGTACTGGGACGAGCGGGTGAGCACCATCTAATAAATGAAAGAACTTATAAGGACTCTTTTAAGTAAACAATTATAAACGACAAGAAAATCTAATTTGTAATAATCGAGCATACGCTGTGATGAGTTTCCTATGTTGCAATCCTAGAAATCCTCTAGGTGTTCTAAATGTTATTTCTAGTATTATCTAGTTACCTTAAGTTCCTAATTGTAGGCATGCCTGGTACAATGGCGTAACCAAATAATTTAGTCAGGACCTGTATGGGCCACCACTAAAAATATGTCACGATCCGCTACCCAAATTGTTGAGCCAGGCCGAGTCATGTCCAGCCTACGCTAGAGATAAAGCGTAGTAAGCTGTTCTAAAGACAAACAATATATAATCAAAATGTGCTAACAGTTCTATATGTCATGTTGAGCCAGAATTATGTTCCGAACACAAAATCATCTCGTATAAAAATATGTTCCAAATACATAGCCAAGACATAAAACTGGATACAGGTCCAGTATCAAAATATATAGTCTAACAACATGACTACTCTCAAAAGTCCTGAGCAACTACACAAACTAGACGAGTTTCCCCGCAGGTACATCCTCGTAAGGTAAAGTCTGATTCTCGACGGCAACTCCATAATAGGAATCACATAGCAACTCCTCCTCGGTAAGTATACCTACAACATTATCCTGTCAGGACGGGAGCAAGTACTGATTTTAACAAACTAAATATACGAAACATGAAATGATCTGGAGTGTAATAAACAGGAATCATGGCATATCACAATCTATCATGGTAAGGACACATATGTCATAGAGACAGATGTATATGTAATGTTTAAAACTGTAGCAGGTACATGATCGTTAATAGGTGTACAATATGCGGGGGCACATGTAAATGAAATGTACTTTCATATAAGTGATACGGCGATAGATGTACATACGTACAAATCCGCTTTGAGAAAAAGGCCTACGGCGCAGTAACATATAAAATAAAACTTTGCTCGAGTACGGTAAATGGGGCATGATCACGTACTCAACTATCAGTTTTTCCATAACCCAGATTCTAAACATGTGAGAGATATGAGAATAGCATAAAACATGGTGGATACTGAGAGCAGTATAAAGTATGTAAAACATAGAGAGATATGACTTACAGTTTAGGTATCGATATTTAACATGGTTTATACATAATTCATTATATGCAGTAAATAAAGTTTGTAGAGGTACTTGCCTCTAGCAAAGCAAGGTAGTGAAGGAAATGCTATAGATGTCTGGTGTCCTGGCACTGTCACAAATATGAACTATCTCAGCTATCTAAGTTATAAACAAAGACTAACATTACTGGTGTGACACGACGCATTTGGATACTTAGCTAAGTGAAATTAGCATAGGAATCCAACGTGAGGTGGTATGGTATCTAAACCATCCTCTAGGTCTTCTATTCTAAGGTAGGTCAACATTTTATATACTAGAAATACCCAAAAATCACAAGTTATGACTTAAAAACAATTATTAATTAATAATTCCATTTGTGCACTTCACTCTAGCAATTATTAAAATAGTTATATGACTCTAATAATCACAAAACAATGCTCTAAACTCAACCCTGTTAATTATAGGAATTTATACTAATTTTTCTGGAATTTAAAAACCCTCATAGATATTTATTAAAAATCAGTAAACATAAGTATCCTGAAAATGAGTTCTGTTTTCCTATTTTTATAAAATGTCAAAAACACGAATTGAATCCTGTAAAAATTATATAAATTAGTTAAATTAACATAGTATTTAAATAAAAATTTTCCCATATTTTTAAAGTAATTAAAATATATATAAAATTCAAACACTACAAGTTACAATTTCTGGAAAATAAATAAATAATTATTTAATATTTTATCCACATATACGAAATTGAACCGGAGTCCAGATACGGGACCCAAAGCCATGAATCAAGTCCGATATGACTCGTACAGGCCTTGAATGTATTTAGGCTCATTTAAGTCCACAGAACCCATGCTAGGTCTGGACTCAAATGGCTGTAATCAGTCGAAATACAAAAATACATATATTAAAATATATATATAAATGAATATTTAAAGTATTTTAATAATATATATATTAAGGTAGTGAAATATATAAGTCATAGAATTTACTAATAAAATATCTTGTGAATTTATACATAGTAACATTTTGCACAAAATTATATTTGAAATATATACATATATAACAAATATATATATATATATATATATATATATATATATATATATATATATATATATATATATATATAAAATATATATATATATTTTTAATATATATATATATATATATATATATATATATATATATATATATATATATATATATATATATATATATATATATATATATATATATATATAACAATCATATAACAATCATATATAACAATCATATATAGTATATATGTATAAAATATATATATATATATATATATATATATATATATATATATATATATATATAGATATTTATATATATATATAGATATTTATAACAATCATATAACAATCATATATAACAATCATATATATATGTATAATATATGTATATATGTATAAAATATATATATATATATATATATATATATATATATATATATATATATATATATATATATATATAAATATATATATATATATATATATATATATATATATATATATATATATATATATTTAAAACACCAAACTTTTATTGAGATTTAGAGGCAAAAATCGAAACATACAAAGGATTTCATATGAATCCATGAACAAAAAGACAAAAAACTTAGATCTTCTTCCTGCCATGGGAGCACGCAATTGTAGCCTTGCCAACTTGTCTCTAGATCTCCATGGTGATTTGTCTTCCATTGTACTTGAACTGTTCATACCTCCACTTGTTTCTATTCTTCCATAGAACCTAGCAAGTCGCCGCAACAGTGATCTGCTTAAAATGCAGATTATTACGTCTCCACCATAGATTGAGGCACTCCTCCAAAGTAGACGCCCGACCACGAACCCGAAGGAGAGTTTTCGAAGTATTCCATGCAAGATTGGCCAAATCCCCCGCATAGAATATATGATTGATAGTTTCAGCTTGGGGATGCACACAGCAATGACAAGAAGAGGCCAGCTGAAATCCGAGCCTTTGGACATTGTTATCAGTCGGGAGACGGCCGAGTAGTATCCTCCACATGAGAATTGACCATTAAGAAGGGATACAGGTGCTCCAAATATGGTGAAACCTATTGTCAACAGGAAAAGGTTGTCGAATAGCTTTCCAAGCCGATGAGACAGAGAAAGAAGAAGCTGGAATCCACCGCAGGTTAGTACCCTCTTCATCGATCAGTTGGAGTCTGTCATCAAGATCTCTCCCAGATAAGATATGACGCCAAATATGTGAGGCATTGGATTGAATACTAGCTTGGGATGGATGTATGTGAGGGAAGTATCTTCTTTTCATAAATTGAGTCCACAGGAGATCTTGAGATTGCAACTTCCACCATAGTTTGACAGTGAAGGCATCAAAGATGTCCTTAAGTCTCCTAACCCCCAAACCACCCTCCTCATGAGGTCGCGCAATTTGATTCCAACCGATCCAGGAGTGTTTCCTGATCCCATCCTTTGATCCCCATAAGAATTCACTAAACATTGCTTCAATTTGCTTAAGGACACTCAAGGAGGATTACATGCAGCGAGGCAAAATATCGGAATGGAAGATAACACAGATTTGAGGAGGATCAACTTACCCCCAGGCGACAGGGTCTTGTTGTGCCATCCTTCTATCTTGTTATGGACTTTCTCCTTAAGCTCTTCAAACATAGCCAAATTCCTTCGACCAGTCATTAATTGGCAGCCAAGGTAAGTAATGGGAGGGTGTTTGAGCTGATACCCTGTCAATGTACTCAAAGAGATGCCTTTATCCTCCGGATAATCCTCCGTGACACAAATTGCAGATTTAGAAGCGCTTACGAGCTGTCCTGAAGCGCGCTCATAGCGCTGAAGGATCTGCATAAGCATTTGTATAGAGCGCCTGTCTCCTCCCGAGAAGATAATTATATCATCAGCATACGCGAGATGAGTAACTCGCGGACATCCACTAGGGGAGTAATACGGGGTGAAGCCCGGTTGAAGTGCCAAATGCTGTAGATTGCGACTCAATGATTCAGCAGCAATCACAAAAAGCATAGGTGATAAAGGATCACCTTGACGAAGCCCCCTGAAAGCCTGAAAGTATCCCGAAATATTGCCATTGATCATAGTTAAAAACCAGACATTGTTGACTAGATGAAGAATCATGTTAATCCATGTTTCATTGAACCCCAATCTACGAAGAGTGGAGAATAAGAACCTCCAATTGACCCGATCATAGGCCTTGCTCATGTCGAGCTTTATAGCAGCATTGCGACCCCAGTTGTCATGACCGAGCATACTGAATATTTCCTGTGCAAGGATAATGTTATCGACGATCTCCCTGCCCTTTATGAATCCACTTTGCTCCGGAGAGATGATTCGGGTCATTAGAGGAGAGAGCATGTTGGCCAGAAGTTTAGAGAAAATCTTATTAACAAAGTTGCAGAGACTTATTGGCCGATACTCAGATATAGAGGTTGGATTTTTGTTTTTGGGGAACAAGATGAGGAGGGTACTGGTAATGACTTTCGGCAAGGAGAAACCATCAAAGAACATGTGTACCGCAGCTAGGATATCATCCTTTATAATCTGCCAGCATTTGATGAAGAAGATCCCAGTGAACCTATCTGGCCCAGGAGCACTGTGGCGATCAATAGATTTAACAGTAGCATAAAGTTCCTCCATGGAAGGCTTTTGAGTGAGTGCAGCACTATCCTCGTCACTCAACATTCTCGGAATAACTGATATGAAGTCCTCATCAGCCTAAACCGGCTCAGGAAGGAACACTTTCTCATAGTGATCATTTGCAATCTTCTGAATGCCCTCAAGTTCAGTAGCAAAGGCTCCATCCTCACCCCTGAGTTGGTGAATATGAAGGCGACGACGCTTATTAGAAACACATGAATGGAAGTAGCCGGAATTATGATCCCCTTGCAAATCCCATTTTAGCCGAGCTTTTTGTTTCCAATAAGCCTCTTCAATCTGGATCCTCTGTTTTAGGGGAGCCTGCGCTTCCTGGAGGACTGGGCGCAGTGAAGGATCGTGTCACGACCCGTACCCGCTAAAAGGGCACGTGACGCGACAACGCCCAGCCCTCACCGTAAAAACGACATGAAACGCTGTAGATTTTCCTACTCTAAACAGTTTATATATATAACAAAAACCTGTCGAGAATATGGTCAACTCCGAACGGAGAACAAGCAATGAATATATATAAGAGTACTCAATCACGACTCTAAGATAACAAGGTAAAGACTGAAAGATAAAGACAATAAGACGATAATAAAATAATAACCTGTCAAGTCCAAACACCAAATAATATACAAGTCCAAGTCTCTAATACAATCCATAGTAATAACAGTCTCAAAAGTAGCTGGAGACAAAGTCCAGTATAAAAGACCTACTCTAACTAAGCAATAGGTAAGGTCTCGCCAGGCGGAGCTAAGCCCTGCTGGACCAAAGTCTCCAAGTCTATGCCAACTACGTCATCCGGACCGTAGTAGGTACTGTAATGCCCCTCGTCTACATCTGTAATATTTTCAACATATCCTGTCAGGATGGAACGAGTACAATCTACTAACAACAGTTCACAAGATATGACAAAAGCTATAAGACAGTAAATAGAGAGTATATATAAGAAAATCATGGAATGTACATGTGAGTATTATGGCAAGGTAAGCTGTAAAACTAGAGCTAGAACAAGGCAAGTAAACTGATCATGGCATGTACAAGAATCAAGAATCATATATCTAGGTGTGTGAATACTAGCTACAATATGTGGCCGACTTGGGTCTGCACAAGGTCTACTGATCAGCCAATCCCACGTGGAGTGTAGGATTGGTAGCATTCAAGGTCTACAAGAATAAACAAGGTGGGTAATGACCACACATCTACACTAGTACTCCCCGTCCCCGACTGGTAGAGTGGATCCAAGCAAGACACATTATGACACGGGATTCTACGAGAAGGGAGCAAGTCTCCTCGAGAATCGGTGTCTATATACTGCACAAGAACTACAAGGAGCTTGCACAAGATATACCAAGATAACGGGAAATAACATCTCATGTCGGGATCTATGAATACCAATCCGTGTGACCAATGTGTCGAGAACAAGCATATCCACACTAATTACATGAATCATAACAATCATTATAAATTGGAAAAGTGTCAGAGAATGTACTCGCCTGAAATATGATATGGTATGTCAACCGGAGCAAATGCAGCGTCTCGAGGACCTATAGAGAATAAGACGTATCAATACTATGTTTAGGAAGTAAAATCAAATCAATTTGAATCCTATTAAGTCATTCTAGGTCAAGACGCGTCAAACTAGACTGTACGGGGTAAAACTAAGTCATATTAGGGCTAACTGGGTCAAACTGGGTCAATGCAAGTCAAACGGAATTAATCCAGGTCAATTTGAGTCAACAGTTGACTTTTGGTCAACTGGTCAACTCTGGTCAACCGTGGTCAACTCTAGGTCACTGGTGACTAACAGTTGACTTTTGGTCAACTGCATAAGTCTAATGGAATTTGAAACTAAATTGGGCAAAGTGTTGACCCATAGTTGACTTTTGGTCTAAAAAGTCAACCGTGGTCAACCGGGGTCAAGACTAGGTCTAGACGGCTATTTCTAACTATTACCAACCTCTACAACCCATATCAAGTCATCTTGGACTTCGAAACTCATATCTGGCCGTAGGCCAATATCCTATTTTACCCTTAAAAAGGGTAAAATTCTACCTTCGGCGATTATCTAGTTAGCCTACCCTACGCTTGATATTTTGACCCGATCTCTCCAGGGTAGTAAGGTACTAGCCTATACATATATTATCTACCAAAATACCTAGGTAACGTGGACGTTTAGTCCATGATACGCGCCCGTTGCCAAAACTTGAATATTTCAAGATACGCACTGATACGGCGCGATACCGGCGCCCTACGACTCCGATTTCCACTCGGGAGCCTACCCACAAAATCTAAATCACGTATCCTAGGCCTACGTCAAGTTTCATCGCGATCCTACTCCGGGCTCAATTCGCCCTCTAACTCGATTTTTCCAAAACTCCTTCTAGCTCCTATTCTAATTCTCCTTCTTAACTCTTCCTAACTCTTCTTCTAATTTCCTTCTCTTTCTTCCCTTTCTAATTCCTAATCTCTTTTCTTTTATCCCTTCCTATTCTAATTTTTCTTCCTACTCTTTCCTATTCTTCTAATCCTTTTCCTTTCTAACTCCTCTCAACTTCTTCCATTTCTTCCTATCTTTTCCTTAATCTTCTTCTCCTATTCTCTTCTCATTCTAACCATCTTCTTACACACATATATATATATATATATACATCTATATATATATCATATATAATATATACATATATGGGGGTAAATTGGGGGCTAGATAGGGGGTATACATAGGCTAAAAGGGGCTGGAAAGGGGGAGGACTCACTGGCAGCACTGCTGCCAGTGCTGCTGCTGCTGTTGCAGCAGCAAGCTGCTGCTGCTGCAGCCTATTGCTACTGCTCCTGCTGTGGTTTCTTATTCTTCTTCTTCATCTACTTCTTCCTCTACTTCCTATCCCTCTATATATATATCCATATATATATATATATATATATCCCTCTATATATCTATATCTATCTATATATATATATATATCTATTTATCTAACCATCTATCTACCTATATATCTATATATATACACACAAACACTCTCACATATCTATATACATATAAATACACACACATACACATACTCTCTCACAACCACACTCACACACACACAAACACACACTCTCACCACCACTCTCACTCATACACCACCACTACCATTCTCTACATTCCTCTACACACACACGTATAAATAATACACACACACATATTTATATATATATATACATATACACACACACACTCTCACAAACACACTCTCACACACTACCAATACCACCATCACACTCTCATCCCTCTACACACATATATACAATTTCATATATAAAATTATATATACACATATATATATATATATATATACATATATACATATATATATCACTCAACACACACACCACCCTCTCACACTCTCTACCACTCTCACACACAACCACCATCTCTACATATATATAAATTCCAATACTTATATACAAATACATACACACACATATATATATATATATATATATATATATATATATATATATATATATATATATATATATATATATATATATATATACATACATATATATATACCACTCTAATGGAAAAACCCCCAAATAAATCCTTAACCTAGATTATTTGGAAACCTAATAATTTCTAGGGCAAAGTGTAGAGAACTCTCTTCTCTACAATTAATGTGAAGGAATTAAATGCAAAGGAGAATTAAATTGAGAATTAAAAGCTCACATAGAATGGGTTTTTCTTGAGAAGGAAAAAGCTTGGAGAAAGAAATGAAGTGGAAAGAGAGAGGAGTTTACTTTGTGGTGAAGTAAAGAGAAGGGGGGTTTATTCTTGGCCGGCCATGGGGGCTTGGTGGGTTTGGGTAGGGATCCACTAAGCCCCCAACCCATTAGGCTTAGTTTGGTTTGGTAAGGGTTTGGTTCGGTTTGTTTCGGTCTAATTTAATCAACTAATCAAGCTCTAAAATGGCTAATTAAACCATGGAAATAGGGTTTATCATTTCTAACCTAATTATGATGGTATATGGGCCAAGTCCAGCTAGTATGTGGGTCCCGCTAGGGTCTAGGCTACCCGGGTCTCCAATTTGAGTCCGAATTGGATAAAATCCAAACCAACCCAAATAAATCCAAAAAAATCACATAAAATCAAATAAAATTCCTAAAAATTATAAAACTTGAAAAATGATAAAAATACCTCTAATTCGAAAACTGGGGGTGACAAATCTACCCTCCTAAAAAAATTTCGTCCTCGAAATTCAAACGGTCGTACTCTTCTCTAGGTCAAGCACCCAACAATCAAGGTCTACTAAATTTTATCCTAAGTTATATAACATGTAATCCAGGAAATCAGAATACATGCATAGTTTTAAATCTCTACAGTATCATGTTATTGCAGTCTTCATTGGGGTGTTCTATTTATCTAGCATGATCATCACATATGCAAACTAAAGGTACTAAGAAAGCAATCATCAATCAATGGGCGGAGAGAACAGGTAAAAGAAAGAGCAAGACCCTACCTCCTAGTCCAATGCGTGTAGGATCCTCAACTGCCATCGCAAAAACCTTGTCCTGGCAGGGTATATCCCGCTGCTGGTGGAGGACGTGATGTGGTGCCATAGGTGGCCTACCCTGAGCTCCCTAAGCTGCACGGCGATGGTTCGTAGGACAATCTCTCAACTGATGTCCAGCCTCCCCACAATAGAGGCACAAGCCCAGCCTCTTCCGACAGACCTCCCAGATGTGACCGGGCTTCTTGCAGTAGCCGCAAGGAGCCCCATTCTGAGCCTGCCTCTGTTGAGTGTGCTGCACCTGCTGTTGAACCGGTGCTCTGGCCTGCACCTGCGGCTGGTGATGCTGAAAGAACGATGCTGAAGCTGAGGGTGCTTAGCAGCCCCCGCGCTGCTAGAAGCTCCCGAGAAAAGATCACGCTTCCTCTTGGGCTTTAAGCCCCACTCCCGCTCAACCTTGCGGGCCTTCGCGTAGATCTGGGTATAAGTCTCATAGAAAAAGGAAATGTGGATCTTGATATCCCAAGTCAGCCCCTCCCTGAAATGGCTCGCCCTGATCTCTGGGTCTCGAACCATGTACTCTGCGTATCGGCTCAGACGGCCGAACTCCGCTGCATACTCCTCCACAGATAGACTGCCCTGCTGCAGATCCTGGAACTGTCGCACCAGGTCAATCTTGTCCGTAGGGGAAAAGAACTTCTCATTGAAGAGGAGCTTGAACTCTGTCCAAGTATGGCCCTCTCCAGCTAGGGCTGGCTCATTTCTGAACCAGGTGCGTGCAATGTCTAGCAACTGCAAACCTACCGCCTCGACCTTCAGGTCGTCTGCCAGGCGGGAGGCCCTCATCTGCCGTTCGATATCCTCGAGCCAATCATCTGCATACACCACACCCTCGGTCCCGCTGAAGTCACGGGGCCCGAGCTTCTTAAAGTCCTGGATATCCCCGTACCTCGGTCGCATCCCCGGATGAGGAGCCCTCTGCTCCACGGCTGCAAGGGCCAACTGATGGGCATCCTCCATGCCCTGACGTATCGCGTCTGTCTGCCTCTGCTGAGCCTCGACCTGGGCTCTCTGAGTCTCCAGCATCTGCTGGAAGAAGGTAAGCATCTGCCCCATATCTGTAGGCAGAGGAGGTGGAGGTGGAAGTACGTCTGCAACTGGCGGAGGAATCCGCTGCGCAGGAGGAGAAAGAGCACCCCCGACAGCTCCCGGCACTACGGGAAGAGCACCCGCAACCCCAGGGACAGTCATCGAGGTAGCTGGAGGAGTACCCCCGAGAATCCCAACTGATGTCCCATCAGCAGGGGAAGTGACCGAAGCCTGTCCGCCAGAGGTGGCAGACCTCTCTGTCTCCCCGTGCTCCTCACCAGGAGAGTGAGTCATAACTATCCTGGAGACAAATTGAAAAGAAGATATCAATATGGCACATGAAGGCAATATCAAAGGAAGACAGCTAGAATGCAGTAAATCAATATCAAAGACGGTAAGCAAGATAAGCAAGGAAAGATCCTACTGTGATTGAGTACTCTTAGCCTATAGCCCATCCTAGATACGTACCGCAGGCTCGTAATAGCACTCTAAGTCGAGCGCCACTACGACATCGCACTAATTGCGACTTCAGGACCTGCGTGGGCTACCACTAAAACGTGTCACGACCCGCACCCGCTAAAAGGGCACGTGACGCGACAATGCCCAGCCCTCACCGTAAAAATGACGTGGAACGCTGTAGATTTTTCTACTCTAAACAGTTTATATATATAACAAAATTTATCGAGAATATGGTCAACTCAGAATGGAGGACAAGCAATGAATATATATATGAGTACTCAATCACGACTCTAAGATAACAAAGTAAAGACTGAAAGATAAAGACAACAAGACGGTAATAAAATAATAACCTGTCAAGTCCAAACACCAAATAATATACAAGTCCAAGTCTCTAATACAATCCATAGTAATAACAGTCTCAAAAGTAGCTGGAGACAAAGTCCAGTATAAAAGACCTACTCTAACTAAGCAATAGATAAGGTCTCGCCAGGCGGAGCTAAGCCCTGCTGGACCAAAGTCTCCAAGTCTATGCCCACTACGTCATCCGGACCGTAGTAGGTACTGTAATCCCCCTCGTCTGCATCTGTAATATTTTCAACATATCCTGTCAGGATGGAACGAGTACAATCTACTAACAACAGTTCACAAGATATGACAAAAGCTATAAGACAGTAAATAGATAGTATATACAAGAAAATCATGAAATGTACATGTGAGTATCTTGGCAAGGTAAGCTGTAAAACTAGAGCTGGAACAAGGCAAGTAAACTGATCATGGCATGTACAAGAATCAAGAATCATATATCTAGGTGTGTGAATACTAGCTACCACATGTGGCCGGCTTGGGTCTGCACAAGGTCTACTGATCAGCCAATCCCACGTGGAGTGTAGGATTGGTAGCATTCAAGGTCTACAAGAATAAACAAGGTGGATAATGACCACACATCTACACTAGTCCTTCTCGTCCCCGACTGGTAGAGTGGATCCAAGCAAGACACGTTATGACATGGGATTCTACAAGAAGGGATCAAGTCTCCTCGAGAATCGGTGTCTATATACTGCAAAAGAACTATAAGGGGCTTGCATAAGATATACCAAGATAACGAGGAATAACATCTCATGTCGGGATCCATGAATACCAATCCGTGTGACCAATGTGTCGAGAACAAGCATATCCACACTAATTACATGAATCATAACAATCATTATAAATTGGAAAAGTGTCAGAGAATATACTCGCCTGAAATATGATATGGTATGTCAACCGGAGCAAATGCAGCTTCTCGAGGACCTATAGAGAACAAGACGTATCAATACTATGTTTAGGAAGTAAAATTAAATCAATTTGAATCCTATTAAGTCATTCTAGGTCAAGATGCGTCAAACTAGACTGTACGGGGTCAAACTAAGTCATATTAGGGCTAACAGGGTCAATGCAAGTCAAACGGAATTAATCTAGGTCAATTTGAGTCAACAGTTGACTTTTGGTCAACCGGTCAACTCTGGTCAACCATGGTCAACTCTAGGTCACTGGTGACTAACAGTTGACTTTTGGTCAACTGCACAAGTCTAATGGAATTTGGAACTAAATTGGGCAAAGTGTTGACCCATAGTTGACTTTTGGTCTAAAAAGTCAACCGTGGTCAACCGGGTCAAGACTAGGTCTAGACGGCTATTTCTAACTATTACCAACCTCTACAACCCATATCCAAGTCATCTTGGACTTCGAAACTCATATCTTGGCCGTAGGCCAATATCCTATTTTACCCTTAAAAAGGGTAAAATTCTACCTTCGGCGATTATCTAGTTAGCCTACCTACACTTGATATTTTGACCCGATCTCTCCAGGGTAGTAAGGTACTAGCCTATACATATATTATCTACCAAAATACCTAGGTAACGTGGACGTTTAGTCCATGATACGGCCCGTTGCCAAAATCTTGAATATTTCAAGATACGCACTGATACGGCACGATACCGGCGCCCTACGACTCCGATTTCCACTCGGGAGCCTACCCGCAAAATCTAAATCACGTATCCTAGCCTACGTCAAGTTTCATCGCGATCCGATACCCCGGGCTCAAATTTGCCCTCTAACTCGATTTCTCCTAAAACTCCCTTCTAGCTCCTATTCTAATTCTCCTTCTTAACTCTTCCTCTAACTCTTCTTCTAATTTCCTTCTCTTTCTTCCCTTTCTAATTCCTAATCTCCTTTCTCTTATCCCTTCCTATTCTAATTTTTCTTCCTACTCTTTCCTATTCTTCTAATCCTTTTCCTTTTCTAACTCCTCTCAACTTCTTCCATTTCTTCCTATCTTTTCCTTAATCTTCTTCTCCTATTCTCTTCTCATTCTAACCATCTTCTTACGTATATATATACATCTATATATATATCATATATATATACATATATGGGGGTAAATTGGGGGCTAGATAGGGGGTATACATAGGATAAAAGGGGCTGGAAAGGGGGGGACTCACTGGCAGCACTGCTGCCAGTACTGCTGCTGCTGTTGCAGCAGCAAGCTGCTGCTGCTGCAGCCTATTGCTGCTGCTCCTGCTGTGGTTTCTTATTCTTCTTCTTCATCTACTTCTTCCTCTACTTCCTATCCCTCTATATATATATCCATATATATATATATATATCCCTCTATATATCTATATCTATCTATATATATATATATATATATATATCTATTTATCTAACCATCTATCTACCTATATATCTATATATATACACACAAACACTCTCACATATCTATATACATATAAATACACACACATACACATACTCTCTCACAACCACACTCACACACACACAAACACACACTCTCACCACCACTCTCACTCATACACCACCACCACCATTCTCTATATTCCTCTACACACACACGTATAAATAAATACACACACACATATTTATATATATATATATATACATATACACACACACACACACTCTCACAAACACACTCTCACACACTACCAATACCACCATCACACTCTCATCCCTCTACACACATATATACAATTTCATATATAAAATTATATATACACATATATATATATTTTATATATATATATATATATATATATATATATATATATATATATATATATATATATATATATATATATACATATATATATATATACATATATACATATATACATATATATATATACATATATACATATATATATGTGTATATATATACACATATATATATATATATATATATATATATATATATATATATATATATACATATATACATATATACATATATATATATATATATATCACTCAACACACACACCACCCTCTCACACTCTCTCTACCACTCTCACACACAACCACCATCTCTACATACATATAAATTCAAATACTTATATACAAATACATACACATATATATATATATATATATATATATATATATACATACATATATATATACCACTCTAATGGAAAAACCCCCAAATAAATCCTTAACCTAGATTATTTGGAAACCTAATAATTTCTAGGGCAAAGTGTAGAGAACTCTCTTCTCTACAATTAATGTGAAGGAATTAAATGCAAAGGAGAATTAAATTGAGAATTAAAAGCTCACATAGAATGGGTTTTTCTTGAGAAGGAAAAAGCTTGGAGAAAGAAATGAAGTGGAAAGAGAGAGGAGTTTACTTTGTGGTGAAGTAAAAGAGAAGGGGGGGGGGGGGGGGGGTTTATTCTTGGCCGGCCATGGGGGCTTGGTGGGTTTGGGTAGGGATCCACTAAGCCCCCAACCCATTAGGCTTAGTTTGGTTTGGTTCGGGTTTGGTTCGGTTTGTTTCGGTCTAATTTAATCAACTAATCAAGCTCTAAAATGGCTAATTAAATCATGGAAATAGGGTTTATGATTTCTAACCTAATTATGATAGTATGTGGGCCAAGTCCAGCTAGTATGTGGGTCCCGTTAGGGTCCAGGCTACCCGGGTCTCCAATTTGAGTCCGAATTGGATAAAATCCAAACCAACCCAAATAAATCCCAAAAAATCACATAAAATCAAATAAAATTCCTAAAAATTATAAAACTTGAAAAATGACAAAAATACCCCTAATTTGGAAACTGGGGGTGACAGATCATGTTCAAAAGCTACCTCAGCTGCCACTACCCTGTCCTCAGCGAGCTTGACAGCTTGGAAGATATCGCAGAATGTCGCATGACTCCATGATGATAGAGCCTTTCTAGTAACTGAAAGCCTAATCCCCAAGTTGATAATGGGATGATGATGACGAACAGAGGTCCAAGCTTGCTCTACAGTCACGGAGAAGGAGGG
>JANAVB010021599.1:18465881-18628381 GCA_029216955.1 Iris pallida | reverse complement strand
GATGTAAAGCGCGACAAACTAACATCCGAAGACGCAGTATGCAGAAGAACATCATCGGATTTTGAGGGTGCAGAAAGGTTCACGAATGTTGAACACTTGACCGCCGAAAGATTTCTGCGAAGAACCATCACCATCAACAGAAAGAAGAAATGAAAAGAAAGAGTTCATGGACACTTCTTTGATTTCTCCTATAAGCTATTTAAGGAGCTTAAAAGATATGAACGGGCGTGTCATTCTAGGAGACTATCTCGGAAAGGACCTAAATGAATGGTGCTCAAACCACACGAAGGCTGTCACGTGTTATTCGAAAAGCAGCAAATATTTGAGTTGGTCAAAATGGTGTATTGGCACGCGCCAATAAACAGATCACACAAAAAGATTTGTAAAAGGGCGCCAGAAATAATTTTTTATTTTCTTACAAAAGAAAAGGGAAAACAAGTCCCTATAAAATAAGTTGCACAAAAGACAAAAGAAAAAGTGGCGCCCCTACAGAAACCATTACTTCTTATCTTCTTCACCAGCTTGGCGAAGAGAAGCGCCTAACTCGCGCATATCACGAATCCCTGAACGACGCATCAGACGAAGAAATCCTTCTGCGTCACCACGCTCTTCAGAAGAGGACGAAGGACCACTGTTCAGATGATCAAAGACTGCTGGGGTCAATCCAAAGCATTCTAAGAAATTGCTTGCTCGCAGCGATCGGTCAGCCTCGGATGGGACCGTAGGCGCAGTATCAGGCCTTGTCTCATGAACTTTCACTTCGGCATTAATGCCGATCGCCATCTTCTTCTTCTTAGGTGCCATAGAAGTACAAAAGTGAGGGTTGAGTACAAGGACCTTTCCCTTTATATATGACCAACCAACGCTTCATATTCCCTATGGAAAACTGAACATCATCAATGCAACTCAGGAAGACGAAGAGGAGATCGAATGTTTTCGAGATGAAATTTATTATGACGGTTGGGATTGGCACAATCCTAACAAAACTGGTATAATTAAAGTATTTCAAAACAAGTATTTTCAAGCTTCGATAACTTTGAAGGGGGTCTTGTAGAGCCTAAAAATTAAGAGACACCACCCATTAAAGTCTTCAATCACCTGATGGCGCCAAAATAATCAAGTTGCACCGGATCATCAAGTTGCGCAACTTCAGGTTACGCCAACGCCAGGTTGTGCTGGAGTCAGAGTGCGTAGAGCGACACGTGGAGCACTTCCTCGAGAAGCTGTAACGCCGTCATCATTATTTGACAACTGACAGCACGGAGATTAAGGAAAATCCCTTCGAATCTCGCACAATGTGGCGCTCGAGAAGACTTTGTCATCATATAATTAATGCTGACAGCTGGTTCGCACAGGTCACTGAATAGCACAAGGATTAATTAGTATGGCACAGAAGACCTAGTCAAAAGGCGCTAGTCGTTAAGTTGCACCTATACGCAGCCTGACAAATTGGCGCCACATGATCAACTCTTAGTTTAAAACCGGGTAACGTAGCACGCAACCCATCAACTTTGCAAAGCGTGCCTACTACACTGCCCACGACCACGCGCATCTCAATCAAACAATGCCACTCGTCTACGACAGTTATTACAAATCGCTCGCACAGGTTATTGTATTACGCCCAAGTGCAACCTGATAAAGCTCGTACAGAGTAATCAAACAGTATTTGGAACAGAGTGACGTGGCACACAAGCTACTAACTTCGCAGAATGTGTCCATTATATTGCCCACGACCACGTACATCTCAATCAAACGATGCTACGCATCTACAGCAGTTAGTGCAACCGTTCGCGTAAGTGAACAAAAGGCACACAATCTGAAGTGCACGCAACCCAGAATAACTACTAAATGGTTATTTCATGAACTCTATAAATAGAGTTTCAAATCATTCTCAAAACATTAAGGGTGATCATAATCTCCTGCTAAAGTGCTGTTGCATCCTCCAGAGGCTCGTGTCTTCGATATCACATCGTCCAAGGGATAAAGTGATCGTCTTCTGATCAGATTTCTATAGTTATACTTCCCTAGAAATCAATTGTACTCCTGTACTCTTTTTTCTTAGTTTGTAATAAAACTTTTGTTCTTTGCAAACAACACATGGAAGAGAGCGAGCAGATAATTTGTAAGCATTATATGCACGCAAGTGTGGAAAACATATGCACCCAAAAATACGTAAATGAGTATAGTTGGGTCTTTTGCAAGAGAGAATTTCAAATAAAGATTTAGTAGGTGTTAACGAAGACGGTAGTCGATTTACCAAGTAATATGCAGTCAAAAAGGCATCATCCCAAGATTCTAATGGCATGAACGAATTAGACATAAGAGTCAAACCAGTTTCGATAATTTGTTGATGACATCGTTCTGCTAATCCATTTTGTTCAGAAGTATATGGACAAGGGAATCGATGAGAAATGCCACAACCACATAAGAAAGAACCAAACTGTTTATATTCTTTTGCATTATTCTACTGGAATATCTTGATTTTGTGAGCAAAAAAGTTTTCAACCTTAATATTGAATGCAATGAAGGTAGGAAGAGCAGCTGATCTAGTAGAGAAAGGATATATCTAGACATATCTACTGAATGCATCCATAAATAAAATATAATAACAAAATCCATCACGAGCAATAACGGGGGAAGGGCCCTAAATATTCGAAACAACTAAATCAAGTGGTTTGGTATAAACTGTTTGACTACAAGGAAATAATAACTTATGACTCTTATTCATATGACAAGAATGACACAAACTAGACTTCTTATTAGAGACCGGAAGAGAATTGGAAGCAACAATCGATTGAACTATGAGCGTCATCAGATGACCAAGATAGTGATGCCAAAAATCAATGGATGTACGTTCACCAACATATGCAGAAGGAAAAGGAGAATTAGTGCCACCTTTGTCATGTCCAAGATAATATAGATCATCTTTACTCTGCCCTTGCAGCAATACCATCCCTATTTTGCGATCCTTCACAAAAAATAGATCATGATAAAATTCAAAATATGCATTATTATATTTAGTGAATTTAGAGACGGATAATAAATTTGTAGTGATACTGGGTACATGGAGAATGTTTTTCAGGTGGAAGGGGCGTGTTGAGGAGGGAAGAGTTGACATACCAATATGTGAGATATTAAGGGCAGAACCATTACCAACACGAAGCTGATCCGGGCCTTTATACTCGCTACAAATGTGTATATTCTTTAAATTGTTGGTGACATGATGAGTAGCTCCACTATCTGAATACCATGCATAATCAGGATGGTTGGTGGGTTGAGCAACATAAGAAGTAGCATTTGTACCTTATTGTTCAGATTTTAGAGGCGACAATTCAAACTCTTCATCAAAGCGAAACCAACATTCGGGAGCAATATGACTCTTACGGCCACATATCTGACACGAAACTCTAATAGAGGGTTGCTGAGTGGGTCGTGGTATGTTGTGCCCTTGAGTCTTCCTTTTGGATGTATGAATTTGCCTCGATTGTGGTGATAAGCATTCCGTGAAAGAAAAGATGGTCTCGGTGGAGGAGGATGTCGTCTGGCAGCGATGTTTGCTATATAGTGCTGATTTGTCTCAAGATGTAGATCAAATTCAATAAGTGTGCTTGAAAATCTTCCATAGACATTTCATCGAGGGTTGTAGTAAGAGTAATAATGATAGAATCATAGGCAGAATCTAACCCGGCATAGGGAACCAGTTGTAGATCAGTGTCATTCATGGGATGACCGAAAGCAAATATGCTATCAGATAATTGCTTTGCATGCAAGAATTATTCAGCCATAGATTTTGACCGCTTTCTTATAGTTTGGAGGTCACGGCGCAACTGCATGATGCGTACCCGAGAGAGAAGTAAATTGCCTCTCAAGTGCGGTCCATACTGATTTGGAACTCTTGAGACCAACCACTTGGGCCAAACAATCTCTGATAAGGAAGACAACAACCAACCAAGCAAAATTTGGTTTTGCTAGGTCCAGCTAGTATAGGATGGATTGATGGTGTTGGTATCATCAAGGGTATGAGAAGGACATTCATTTATCCCATCAACAAGTCCCTCGAGATCGTAACCTTTGAGTAGAGGAGTAAAATGATTTCTCTAAAGTAGATAGTTGTTCCTATCAAGTTTCATACTGATTAGGTGATGGACGTAGGTAGTCTGCAAAGTTACAGCAGTTATGGATGACGAAAGAGAAGATGTAGCAGAAGACGAAGCATTGGAAGCCATAGGAATAGGCAAGATCGGAAGCTATGATACCAAGCTAGAACAGATAATTGAGAATGGAATGCTCATACTTAATGAATCAGAGTGTTTGAGCAGTTTGGATTTCATAAAAAAGTTTTTGTGTGGTTACAAATATAACTGAATTTGTTACGTACAACTGATAAATCAGAACATGTGATCTTATCATTGGTGTTGAGGTTGGTAGGATAGGTAGGACTCTGTTGAGTTTGTTTAGAAGAGTCATCCTGACTTGGTCTTATATTATTCAATTGATTTAATTTGATGTTGTTGTTTATGTTACATTATTAATTGGTTATATATACATTGGATTGGTTACAAATAAGTGGCACATCTTTTTAGAGTTTTTAACTTCTCAATTAAGTATATGGCTTGTACTTGCCCACGTGTACGTCAAAAATAGTTGTAAGAGCCATATCATGATTATTCGACATCACAAAAGGTTAAACGAACTTTTTGTTTATTGAACGTAAAAAGACCTATGTAAAGAGAAGGAAATCCTAAACAGGATATTCTAAGTACAAGGGGAAGACCTGTGTACATAGAAGGAAGTTCGAAACAGGATATTCTAAGTACAAGGGGAAGAGTTCCTGGAAAAGTGTGACTGTGGAGATCGAGCACTGCAGTGGCTCCTTTACTCCGTTGATGATCTAACGACGGGTTGAACTTGCTCTGACTTCTGATGCCATTGATGGAACTCTACGGTTGCTATCAAAAGGATGCCTGGAGCTAGAGATTTGATATTCGGTGGTCTCTTCAGTCTTTGTTGAAGGAAAAATTCTTCTATTTATCGGGGAAGGAAGCACATATGCGATGTGCATTAGAGTTTTGAGATATGAAAAAATCTGCCGTCATTGTACGGTGGAGGCTTTTGCGGCGCTGAGACGTGGCAGATATTGAGATTCTCCTCAATCGAGATCTCTGGTGCTTATCAAAATAACCAAAGGAGGAGACACGTGGCGTGTGCCAATTTGCTTGTTCGGATGCAGTCGAGCAAATCTTAGGATTTTATCTCAGATTTGGATTCTGATTGATCCTTGTCTAAGATTTAAATCAATGTGATAAGATGTCAATCATGATTAACCCCAATCCTATCTTTGAGAGAGTAGGTTTAAGCAAACCGACTGGGTGGAACCATGCTTCCTGCGTCTCTAACGAGGTTTGAGTACTTCTGCACTTCTGGGGCAACGAGTAGACAGTTCTTCTGGAGACAACGGAGCATCTGCGCTTTCACGCAACGAGTGGACTATGCTTCGAAGACGATGAAGCCTATGTGCGTATGAGCGACGAGAAGGCAGTGTTTCGAGCGACAAAGTCACTGTTCTTTAGGGCGACGAGTAGGCTTGTGCTTCAGGTTGACGAGGTTACTGTGCTTTTGGAGCGGCAGGCGGACTTGTGTTGTATGCAATGGTATCTCCCAAGTCTCTAACAAAAGGTAATTGAGCTTCTGGGTCGGAGCAGAGTGCTACGCTGTTGGAGTTGAGGTAGTGTGAAAACATTACCAGGCTGTGCCTGAGGTTGGTGCAGGAATGTAGCTGCGCCTATGGATTGAAGGCATTGGCTTTGAAGTCTTCTTTTAAAGAGCACTGAATGACCGCATCTTAATGAACAACTCCTTCTTTATTGCTACCATTACTTGGGGAATTTTAAGGGGTCCTAGGATAGTCTAGGACTTAGTCAAATGAACTTTATTTAATGAGGTTCATCGTGCTGAGTCCTAGGTTCATCCCATTAATGTGGAAACTTTGACCTCGGCCATGTAGCCTGCATTTTGGACCACTCCCGCCATATATAAAGGGGTAGTTTCTTCTGAAGAGTCACGTCTACTTCTTCTTGTCCTTCAACACCATGCTGGATCTAGACTTAGCTTTGAACGGCGGTTGGCCTTGCCTAATTCAGATTTTGGTTGATGATTCATTCATTCAAAGGGGCTATGCCTTCGTAGAAGAACTGTTGATGAGCCTCGAAACATGCTGGAATACTTCTTATAAAGAGTTTAAACTTGGACGACGCCTTGGAGGTCTTGAAGGTCCTAACGACCTAGCTTGTGGGGGATGACCAACCCGAAGAGCCACAGATTATGGTCTGCCCTGCTCATTGGCGGCGACATACTTTTGTTAGGCTAGAAGAGTCTCAGAAGTTGATGTCCTTTTGAAAAAGGGCATTCCTGCTGCGCTACGGCCTGAGCTTTCGGCAGGCCAATAGCTGCTTCCAGAAGTGCTGCACGTCTGGAGGGGCAAGATGTGGTAGAGACTTTGATGAAGACTGTATTCACATCTTCTATCCGCAGTGCCTCTCTCCATGACGATCATACTGTGAAGAGTAACCCCGGTGTAGATCCGTAGGAGTTTTTAATTCGACACATGTAATCACGAAGTCTTTTGTAACAGATCCTTCTAATTATGTCTTTATGCAGTCTTTTATGTAATCATGATGATTCTGTAGCCATTATTAATAAAAAAATAACTTTTGAGTTTTTCATCTGTTTGTGACTTTTGTCTTTGCTATTAGCGTGTTTGACCGCCAGTGCCTCTGGGCTTTGTATTATTGTCACTCCCATTTTTCGTTATACGTATTTCCAGTATACGTGTACGGATATCCGACCCATAATTTAACTTGTCTAGCATGGTTTGGTCTTGGTTTAGATTAGCTAGGTTTATTTTGGTTTGGTTTGGGTGAAGATGGTTCATCATGATTGAACCCTCTTTATAACCCAACCCCCTTTTCTCTCTCCTCCTTTACTTTTATTTATTTCCCTCATCCACTTTCTTCTTCATTTATTTCTCCCAACCCTTAGGCAAGTGTAATCTTGCTTCATGAGAGATCTCATGTTTAATGGTTCCAATGTCTTTATTACTTAGTTTTATGACTCTTTAGTACTTAGCACTTTTGGTTTTGGGGGATTAAATCTTGTAGATCTAAGTTTTTCTCAAATCTTAATTTTTTTTGGGTTTTGATCTCTCAAACTTCTTTATTTTCAAGTTTTGATTGTTCCATGTTGTAGATAATTTGATTTTACTCAAAATGGACCTTTGAAAACCCAAATTTCGATTTGTTTTGAGTGATTTATGAACTTGGGAAGTTCATGGGTTCCATGAACACAAGTTCTCGGATTGGGGAAGAAGAACAGTGCTGGGCGCATAGCATTTGTATGCGCCCACAGCTGCTTTCTTTTGGGCACAAAGCCATTTGTATGCGCCCAAGGCCCCATGTTCCCTGCTTGGACGCATAGCTCTATATATGCGCCCAAGAACTCCCCTGCCTAGGCGTATAGCCTTTATATGCGACCAATTGCACCCTGTGTTCCCTACTTGGGCGTATAGTTTTTCTTATGCACCTACTTGCCATGAAAGATAGTCTCCAGACTTATCTTCCAATGCACCCTGCCTCACTCATGTGGGCGCATGCATGTGGGCGCATGCATATGGGCGCATAGACCATGTGCGTATGGACTCTTTGGTGCATACCTTCCATAGCATATGCTCTACATGATGCATTTAGCCTTGGGCGCATAGCCCTGGGTGCATGCTCTCCATGTCACTCCATTGACCCCTTGTGCCATCTCTTACAATTATTCATGTTTGTCCCCATGGTCCTTAGTATAAGTTGTGACTTTGTTTGTACTCTTTATTTGACTGGTCCTATAATGTTATTTTTTATGTTGCACATGTACTCTGAGCTTTAAACACGATCTTGGTATGGCACATACACTCTCTGATAACTCCTTCAGTGGCCCGTCGTGGCACACTCTTGACCAGTAAGTTCTTGGCATACAAGTATACTTAACATGAGCACGATATGAAAATGTGACTTTACATCATAACTCTTGATAGTGACCCGTCATGGTGCACTCTTGACAAGCAGCTTGACATGATAATTCTTGATGGTGGTCCATTGTGACACACTCTTGACTTGATAAGTAACATAACATGACATATAATCTTGATGCTGTTGCGACAGCTATCTCTGCTTGCTAAGTAAATCTTATCTTGACACCGTGAATGGTTGTGCCAGTACAAGCTACATGTCTCGTCTTGCATCATGTCTAGGACATAAATACTTGATTTTTCAGCTGGTTTTGTATGGCCAAATTTTGGAGTAGCTTCCGAGGATCTCCCAGCCTTCCAGCCAGATGGTGAACACTAGATGCAACCCTAGCAACGAGTGGGTTTTATTTTGCTCTACCACTCTATTGTAAATTATTCTTTTGAGGCGTTTAGCCGTCGAGCAAGTGTTAGCTCGTGTTGAAACTTACTTTTTTCTGCATAAGGGCTGTAACATGATTGACAAATCCTAGGGTTGATCATGTATGACTTGAACTCTTGCTAGTCTTCGCATTTTGTATGACTATCTTCTTGATCATCTGAATGTGTAATGTTTGGGATGCCTTACCTTGTATATCTGATGATCTAATATCTTGTAACAATTACTTGCTTGCTTGAGATTGAGACACTAGGTTTGTTCTTGACCATAAGAGACTGTTGGCTTGTAGTTAAACCTTCATGCATATAGACAGCCGTGACCGTATATCGAGGTAGGTTATACTTTAATGTAAATAGCTGGCTGTATCTGTCTCCCGCTCTCCAGTATTCTGGTTTTGGGGTGTGACCCGGTTTAAGTGGTGGCCCATGCAGGTCTTGTAAATTAAGATGTGTGAGAGTTTTACGGAATAGATGTCTCAATCAGCACTCGCTCTTGATCTCTACTCGTGTCTTCTAATCTTTCTAAAATCTTGACCTGATGACATGCTTATATCCTCGATCTATCTTAGCCCTTCCTTATTATTCTCCATGTCATTTATTCAATGGCATTGCTCTTGGTCCTACCGATCAGTAAGGTGGAGCACCTCTATTGAACCACCAACATCCTAGATACCAAGCCCAGCACTCTGGAGCAGCTTCCCGAGTAATGTATTCTGGGAACCCAGAGCCCCTGGTTCACCCAGTCCAGCCTGCAGAGCCTGACAATGGAACCCTAGTGGGACTCATCAGGGAATTGCTTGCATCACAATATCGTCGGGTCGATGCCCTGCACCAGACAGTACAAGATGCCATGGGCAGAGTTGGTTACCAAGGGAACAACGCGACCAACAGCTTCAAGCGCCTGAACCCTCCTTTCTTTGACAGCAGTGAAGATGCTATCGCTGTTGTTGCGTGGCTTCAGGACATAGAAGTTATCCTAGAGGCGGTTAGAATTCCTGAGGAAGAGAAGGTGGCCATTGTGCGCCTACAGTTATTGGACTTAGCCCGCAGCTGGTGGGTGATGCTAGCAGTTGGATTAGCAACGCCTATTTTATGGGCTGTATTTAGCAAAAAGTTCCAGACGAAGTATTTTGATGCAGTATCTCGGTATAATCTGCAGACAAGATTCACTAATCTCAAGCAGATAGGAAGGACGGTCGATGGATATATGGTCGAGTTTTCTAGACTTAGTTAGTTTGCTCCCACCTTGGTGGCAACCGAATTGGACCGAGCGCAGCGATTCCAGCAGGGACTCCACCTAGAGATCATTATATCAGTGGAGCAGTTTGAGGACCAGACGTTTGATGCTGTCTTGCAAGCAGCGAAGAGGCATGAATATACTTCTCAAAGGATAGTAGATCGAACCGGACGATGGAAGAGGCCCCATAGACAAATGTCCCAGTCATCAGCATCAGTTCCCGTAGCTAGGGCTTTGACTATTGGAGCTCCTAGGAGGGCGACCACAGTCTCGTCCGTTCAGCACTCGACACCGACACATCCTCAACAACAGAAGCAAAAGTAGTCTTCCGCAATGGGCTGCACTCATTGTGGGAAGCCAGGACATGTAGTATCAGAGTGTCACAGAGCACAGGGATTGTGCTTGGCTTGTGGGGCACCAGATCATAAGATAGGATCCTGTCTGAATAGAGCCAGTTCATCATAATCAAACCTAACCAGTCCATCGGTTAGGGGACCAACACCAGTGCAGCAGCAATACCAGCCTTCGAGGCTATTGCTGCCTCAGGCTCAACAGTATGCCCAAGTTCAGATTCAGAACCGGCAGAGAGGTTTCCAGCAGATGGGACTAGCACCAAGAGGACAAGGTCAGGCTATGGCTCTGACCGTGGCAGAAGAATTTGTATCAGGTCAGGTGGTGGCAAGTACCATTCTCGTCAACTCTTTTCCAGCATCGGTATTATTTGATTCTTGTGCATCGCATTCATTTATGGCTGTACGATTTGCTACACGGATAGGACTGTAGCCCGAGTCATTATCAGTAAGGCTCAATATACTTACTGGTAACGGTCTTGTGGGGTAGATAGAGTCTTTTCCTTGTACCGAATCGTAGTGGACGGTAGAGAGTTTCCTGCTAGATTGATCGAATTTTCGATGGCCGACTATGATGTGGTCCTAGGAATAGATTGGTTGAAGGATCAATAACCAAGAATAGAATACCATATTGGCAGGATTATTTTTGGTGTTCCCGACGAACCAGAGTTTTTATTTTCTATAGGCGAAGTAGAACCTTCTCCACCAGTCTTGCGGATGGCAGTAGCAGTAGTAGTTCAGTTTCCCAGAGTAGTTGTAATGCCTGTGGTTCGTATTACGTATTTTGGAATACGTGTACGTATTTTATCTTGTATTGCATGATTTCTTGCTTAGTTTTCTTCATGGCTCGGTTGTTTTCTTGGGTTGGTTCGGCTTGGCTCGGTTTGCTTTGGTTCATTGTGAACCAAGGGTGAACCCCCTACCTACCACCACCACTACCATTTATTAACCCCACTTCCTTCTTTCTCTTCATTACTTTTCTTCTTCCTCCATTAATTCTTCACCTACCAGAGAGAGAGAGAGGTCTAGGCAAGTGCAACTTGTTTCATGGAGGAACTCCAAATTTATTTGCTTCATTCTCTTCCTTATAGCATTTTAACTTACTTTAGTACTTGGCATTTCCACTTTCCATGGCTAGATTCTTGTAGATCTAAGTTTACTTTATTTTCGGATTATTGGGTTTTGATCTACTTAATCTTGTTATTTCTAAGTTTTGATGATTTCATGTTGTAGAGAATTTCATTCTGCCCCGTTTTGACCTATGGAAGTCCGGATTTGGGCTCCGGATGATGGAGTTATGGAGCTTGAGAACTTGACTCCCATGGTGTTCTTCTTCTCGAAATTTTGGAGAAGATGAACTGTGCTTAGACTTGACCGCATGAATATTTCATGCGGCAAGTGTTCTCCTAGCCGCATGACTGGAAGAACTTTGAGCCGCATAGGCTTACTCCTTTTGAGCCGCATAGGCTTACTCCTTTTGAGCAGCATGTACCTCCGCCACTTTGGGCCGCATGAATCCGAATCTCCCATTGAGCCGCATAAGGGCCGAACCCAGCTAGCCGCATGAGACCCACTTGACTCCGGCCGCATATACCTGATTGATAGCCGGCCGAATGAGACCTGCTTCCGCCAGCCGCATGAGCTGCTCTTGTTCCGAACCGCATGGACTCTTAATTCCCCTGACCCGCATGAAATTCCTTTATCCCCTGGCCGCATGGGACTCGACTCGGTTCAGCCGCATAGCCCTTTGCTCTGCGGGTCGCATGAACTCGAGTCCGTTCCAGCCGCATGAGAGCCCTCCCCCGTGAGCCGCATGGCGTTGTTCCCCTTGTAACCGCATAGCGCCAATCTTCCTAGCCGCATAGAATGTTCTGGCTGAGCCGCATACGCCCTTCCTTTACCGCTGGCCGCATATGACTGATACCCTTCAACCGCATAAGCCTTTCCCTTTCAGCCGCATGCGCCTGAACCTATTCAGCCGTATGGGCTGTTCTCTTTCCAGCCGCATGGGATCATTCCTGGCCGTATATGCCTGAGCCGCATGGCTCTCCAATAGCCCTGTGTACTATTATTTTATTATTATTTACCCATGTCTTGTAACCCCTATTGTATATTTTTACGCCTATTTTATATCCTTACGCCTTTTGTCCTGAACTTAATAAATCACAAATTGATTGACCTGATTGAAATAACAATTGTACATGACATGGTGTGACAAGGAACTAGCATGACATGATAGTGGCCGGTCGTGGCGCACTCCTGACAAGTAAACCTGACATGATATACCTTGATAAGCTGTTGCGACGGCTAACTGACATGACATGACCTGTATAAATGAGCTGGACACCGTGGGCGATTGTGCTTGTACAAATAATCCAGTCCTGTATTGCATCATGTCTAGGATGGGACTCCTGAGTACCACGGTCAGGAGTACCTACTGAAATGGACTAAGGCTAATAACTAGATTAGTACATTAGTCATAAAGAGATCTTCCAGCTACAGGCAATCCCGTTACCTGGACGCGCCTGGGATCTGTAGCCTGTCGTCGAGTAGGGCACATTTCCAGCACACTGTCATGTGTTGCACCCTTCAAGCTACCTAAGGGTACATGCGTTTCCTGGACGATGTACCCACATGAATTCAACCCCTAATTTTCGACCTGGGTAACCTGGATGGTCTGCAGGGCTTGTAGCTGTGGAATAATCTCACTGCATCTTGTTAGTAATTAGGCTTCTGATAACCCTAGTTAGTTAAAGTATCAAGCCATAATTCTTGCTTGGCCGTGAATGATTTGGATGGAATCTAACCAGTCTAGTCTTGTCCTGATTCTGTTCCAGATTACTGCATGACCAGAATGCCTATATTTATTTTACCGATAAATGAGAGAAACCAAGTTCGGTTCAGACGAAGGGTTACAATCCCGGTCCTTGTTTGGTTTAAGGATTGTAACCTGGTTATCCGAATGGTTCCATGGTTATCTTATCGTATATCCTCGTGATGTTATATTTTCTCCATTTTTACTATATTATTATTATCTTTTGTGCTAATTGATGGTTTTAGTTCCTTAGTGAAGCCTCCTTTGTGGCACTTGCTCTTTCTGGGGTCTGACCCAGCTGGTTTTTTGTGGCCAAATTTCGGAGCAGCTCCAGAGGATCTACCGACCTTCCAGCCTGATGGTGGCGACTAGACGTAACCAGGACAACGAGTGGGTTTATTTTTGGTCTCCCACTTTATTGTAAAAAAATATTCTTTTGAGGCGTTTAGCCGACGAGCACCTGTTTAGCTCGATTGCACTTACTTACTGTCTTCCTACGGGCTGTAACATGATTGACAGATCCTAGGGTTGATCATGTATGACTAAACTCTTGCTAGTCCTAACATTTTGTAACGACTAGCTTTATGATCAACTGAATATGTAATATTTAGGACGCCTTACTATTGTATATTTGGTGATCTTACATCTTGTAACTTTTGCTTACTTGTTTGTGATTGAGACACTAGGCTTGTTCATGACCTTAGAAGACTATTAGCTTGTAGTTAAACCCTCATGTATCTAGACAGCCGTGACCGTATAGCGAGATGGAATCCATTTCATATACGTAGCTGGCTATGTCCGCCCCCGCTCTCCAGTATTCTGGTTCTGGGGCATGACAGTTGTAGAAGAGTATCCTTATGTATTTCCCGAATAGCTTCCAAGCATGTCCCCAGAGAGAGAGAGAGAGATAGAGTTCACCATTGATTTGCTTCCAGGGACGGCACCAGTGTCAGAGAGAGTCTACAGAATGGCACCTTCAGAATTGGAGATCTTGTATAAGATGATTGAAGAACTCAAAACCAAGGGATATAGGAACGGAGTCGTAAAGGGGAATACTCTAGGGGGTGAATAGAGTAGGCAGCGGAATATTGTTAATTAAAAACTTGTTAGCAGTTAGATCACAGAAATAATAATAATTAAAAAGAAATAACTGTAAAGAAAAGAGTTCAGAAGGCAAACGCAAACACAGAGATTTATACTGGTTTCCCTCTTGTAAGGACTAGTCCAGTCGGAAGAACTCTAGCTTCCAGTTGAATCCACTATTAAAAAATCCAGCAAGTTTTCATACGAAGTCCTTGCAACTTCTACAGACGCGAGCTTTGATACGAAGAACTCGACCAACTTCAGTTTTGAAGAGTCTTTCTTTAATCAAGCCTCTGATTACAATTTCTCTGAAATCTTCTAGACCGTACCGTACTGGCAAATTGACTAGAGAATTGTAACTGGCTTGGGATTTGAAAATAAAATCTTTTAGAAAACTCTTTGGAAGAAACATAAGCTTTAGAAGAGAAGAGATAAAAGTGAATGAGTGATTTTAAATAATCAGAATTCTTCTCTATTTATAGTTTTTCCAAAGACAAAACTCTGGCAAAATTCGGACAGAATTCGAACAGAATTTTATGTAACAAACCGCAACTGAAGGGAGACCAAGTTCAAAAACCAACGTTCATATAACGTTCACCTTGGCAAAAATCTGGCCGAACTTTGGCCGAGTTCTGTCAGGGTTGGTCAGGGTTATTTTATGAAAAATATTTTGGGGCTTTCTGAAATCCTTCAGAAGCTTTTATAAATAATAGATGTTTTTCAAAACATAGGTCAATTTTGAAAACGATTTTGGATAGAAATTTTGAAAACGATTTTTGATAGCCTATTTGAAAACGATTTTGGATAGCCTATTTGCCTGTACGACTCGGTGTACAATGTATTTCTAGACTCAATAAAAATAAAAAATTACGTTGCATAAGGAAATACAGTCTCGAGTGGCAAACAGCTTCGGTATTGAACTGAGTAGATATCCAATCTTGATCAGTGTCCAAAACATCCTGAGTAAACATCTGAGTTGTTCCATATATCGAGACAGAGTTTGATCAATTATTAAAATCAGGTTTGACCATGACCAATGGGCCAACAATCTCTCCTATTTTGATAATTGACAAACCTTGACCGATATAACATCTTTGGTCTTTATCAAATCAAAATTGTACCGATATATATAATGTATCAAAAAAATTGTTCATAACCTGTATTCATGAAGATGTTAGATCTTATTTCTCCTCCGTTGTCACTTAGCAAAATAATTACAAATGAGAAAGCTCCCCCGCAATATATGCATAAGTAACAATCAGTAAAGAAATACAAAAATATGGATATATAAAAACATTTATCACAGGCATGGTATAAAAGTTACAAATATGAAAGAAATGTGATAACCAGAGAATATTTCACAGGCAATGTAAGTGGAAGCATAAATAAAAGATAATTCTATAAAAATGCTAAACTAAATAAAATGCTGAACTGAAGCATATAATCATGTCCATCAAACACAAAACGTCACAAATCATAACCAAAATAAGAGTACTGATACTAGCTTGGAATGTCGGAGCATTTCCAAGTAAACAAAAGACAAAATCATCAGTCCCAAAAGTATGACAAATCAAAAATCATCCTCATCGTCATCGTCATCATCTGCAGTGCCAGCATGTCCACCATGTCCGGATAGACCAGCTCCAGATGTGCCAGCTCTAGAGGTGTATGGAGTAGCAACAGAAGTACGATACCAATCGTAAGCGTTTCCTGGCTGTAACAGAGAGTGGACCGCCTCATCATCAATGCGGTAACCAGATACAGAAGGGTTTCTAGGAAGTGAGCGAGTAGAATGACCAGTCTGTGCAAATCTGAGATTGGCAAATGAGTTCGCAATAGCCTGGAACAGAGTTACGTCACGGAACTCATGTTCCCTGAAAGTGTCAACAAAAAAAGTCTGCAAATCTGAGAGGTGCTAATGAACCCTCAAAAGTCATAGGGTAAGACTGAGGAGGAATAGGTGCAGTAGGAGTAGGTGCAGGAGGTGGAGGAGCAGTGGCAATGCTACGACGAGAAAGCTTGAGAAACTTGGGCTCAGGGTCCAGAGTGCAAGTGGATAAGCCAATGTCAAAACGCTGAAAGATGCGTGGGATAAGCATCGCATAAGAGAAGTTGCAGTCTCTTCCGCGATATCTACCCATCATCTGGATGATAGTCTTAGGGGTAGAAAAAGGAATCCCCTTAAGAATGTGATATAGGGCAGAGAGTTCTAGTGTAGTGACATCATCTTTTGAAGTGGATTTCGTAAGAATAGTGGAATAGATGATACGATGTAACTCGTAGTTAAACAAGTTCAAGTTATTGGCCTTGAACTTTCCAGGACGAGCACGTGCGGGCGCACAAAGCTCATTCTTGAAACTAACAAGAGTCGTGCCCTCGGGAAAATTGAAGTCGGTGATGTCATCGAGCGGGGCACCTTCGTTTGGAATACCAAGGATTTCTGCTAGCAATACATCATCGAACTCGATATCTATCCCGCCAACACGAGTTCTTGCGGTAAAAGTATCTAACACGAAGTTACAATAGAACAATCTAAGGGCATTAGTAGGTATAAGGAATTGTAGGGTAGCAAGATAGTGTAACCCTAATGCCTTAAAGAAGGGACGGTGATCGGAAGATACAGTCCATTTAATCAGAGCGCCGGTGCATATAGTATGCATAGCAAAATCGGCATACCAAATCAATGCTTGGTCATGAGTTTTGAAGTAAAACTCATCTGATATGCCATCACCCGATTGGACCGGAGAAAAGAGGGAATCCGTGTTTGGATCAGAAGACGATGCCTCTTCACTGGCATGGGTCTTCTTCCTCTTGAAAGGATTAAATCCCTTAGGCTTTCTTTCCCAAAACTAAGAAACCCTAAAAATTTAAAAGTGGAGGAAAGAAGGAGTTATACCTTCCGAGAATCAAGTATGTTGTAGAGGACGCGATTCTCCGCACGAATCTAAATTTTGGATAGAAATCTCCACGTAGATTGGAAGAAAAGGAGTGGAGAATAGCTAGGGTTTGGGGTGTTCTTCGGCTGCTGTTGCTGTGATGATGAATTGGTTTGGAGGAGATGAATAAGAGATGGCCTCGGGTTCTGACTAAAAACATACAGCACCAACAGAACTCTGGCCGAATTCGGACCGAACTCGGGCCGAATTCGCCTAGGGTTCTCCTGGATTTTTAAATTAAAATTTTGTGGGCCATATCCTTTTCATCAACTCATTTCAAATATTTAATTCAAAGTTTAGTAATTTTAAACTTCAAATAATATAATTAATATTATTTCATAAATTATTATTTTTTATTCAGTATTTGTTTTAGATTAGCTGTAGGACTATTGTACCAGCTAACGGAAGTTCACCGTGGAACAACTAAGTACCGCATCGCTTCGACCGTAGTCGTGGTGACAGACAGACTCTTTGTAGGCTTGTCTCAAAAACAGTTATTGAGTATTGAATAAATTAATTAATAAAACAAAATTAATTAATATTATTGACATATAAAATTCCTAATTCTCGACGTAAATAATTGAAACGATCTTCCGCTAGAGGTTTTGTGAATATGTTGGCCAATTGATTCTGTGTGTCTATGTATACAAGGTCTATATCTCCATTTTGTTGATGATCTCTAAGAAAATGATGTCGAATCTCGATATGCTTAGTACGAGAGTGACATACTGGATTCTTAGTCAAATTAATAGAACTAGTGTTATCAGAGAAAATGGGTTTGTGTGTGTAATACAATCCAAAGTCTTCTAAAGTTTGCTTCATCCATAAAATTTGTGCACAACAACGACTTGCGGCAATATACTCAGCCTTGGTTGTTGATAATGCGACAGAATTTTTCTTTTTGCTAAACCAAGAGACTAGGACTTTTCCTAGAAAAGGACATGTTTCGCAGGTACTTTTTCTATCTACTTTCCATCCGACAAAATCAGCATCAGAATAACCGATTAGGTCAAATGACGTAGTTTTAGGATACTATAAGCCGACAGAAGAAGTGCCTTTATGGTATCGGAAGATACGCTTAACTGTGCACAGATGTGATTCCTTAGGATTGGATTGAAAATGTGCACACAAGCAAACACTAAACATAATGTCTGGTCGACTATCAGTTAAGTACAGTGGGCTACCGATCATACCTTGATACTTATATATGTCGACGAGTTTGCCTTGTTCATCAATATCAAGCTCGGTTGAAGTTGCCATTGGAGTGCTAAGTGGTTTGACTGCTTCCAGGTCGAACTTCTTTAATAGATCTTTTGTGTACTTTGCTTGATTTACGAACGTCCCATTGTTGGTTTGTTTGATTTGCAGTTCGAGAAAGAACTTCAGCTCTTCCATCACGCCCATCTCAAACTCATTCTGCATACACTTTGAAAATTCTTGACAAAGAGATTCATCAGTAGATCCAAAAATAATATCATCTACATAAATTTGAATCGAAAGAAGATTGTTATTCAAAGATTTTATAAACAGTGTAGTGTCAACCTTTCCCTTTGAAAAACTATTGTCAAGTGGAAAAGAGCTTAGACGATCGTACCAAGCACGAGGGGCTTGTTTCAAACCGTATAAGGCTTTCTTCAACTTGAAAACATAATCAGGATTTTTAAAATCAGTAAAACCTAGAGGTTGAGCTACATAAACTTTTTTTTGATAAAACCATTCAAAAATGCACTTTTAACATCCATTTGAAATAACTTAAAATTATGAAAACATGCAAATGCACATAACATGCGAATGGATTCTAATCTCGCAACTGGGGCATAAGTCTCATCATAGTCAATACCTTCTTCTTGATTGTATCTTTGAGCTACTAGTCGAGCCTTATTACGAGTCACTAAACCATTCTCGTTCAGTGTGTTTTGGAATACCCAACGGGTGCTAATGACCGGATAATCAATAGGCTTGGGAACAAGTTCCCAAACTTGATTCCGTTCGAATTGGTTTAATTTCTCTAGTATATCATCTAACCAAAATATCACTACATGCTTCTTCAATGTTTTTGCGTTCAAACTGTGAAACAAAAGCAACACAAGAAGCTATATCTTTATTAGAGGAACGAGTACTTACACCCTTGGTAATCTCACCAATTACCAAGTCATTTGGATGATCTGCCAAGAATCTTATTTCTTTTAGCGTATCCTCAGGATTGCTGGTTCCGACTTCTTTGCTTGAAGGTTCTGCATCTTTATGTGAAGGTTTTGTAGTAGCTGTACTTGGTATAATCACGTCTTCATTATCGTCATCGACTGAATGTTGATTTAGTTCATCAAACTTGACATTAATTGATTCTTCGATGATCATGGTTCTCTTGTTGAAGACTCTGTACCCTTTGTTCTTTGCCGCATAACCTAAAAAGATACCTTCATCGGCCTTATCATTAAATTTACTCTGATTGTCTTTAGTATTAAGAATAAAGCATTTACAACCAAATATCTTAAAATAAGAAACAGTGTGTGTTCTATCAAACCATAACTCATAGGGAGTCTTCTTTGATATAGGTCGAACTAGAACCCTATTGAGAATATAGCACGCTATATTGACAGCTTTATCCCAAAAGTATCTAAGTAGACTAAACTGGTTCAACATTACTCTAGCCATTTCAGATAGAGTCCTGTTCTTACGTTCCACAACTCTATTTTGTTGTGGAGTCCTAGGACAGGAAAACTCATGCAAATAACCGTATATATCATAGAATTGCTTGAACTATGCATTCTCAAATTCGTCTCCATGATCACTACGATTGCGAGTAATCATGAAACCTTTTTCATTCTGTACTTTCTTGCAAAATGTGACGAATTCTGACAAAGCATCGTTCTTGTGTGCAAGAAAATATACCCATGTGTATCTAGAGAAATCATCTACAATGACAAATGCATATAACTTACCATCTAGACTAGCAATTCTACTGGGTCCAAATAAGTCCATATGCAATAATTGTAGAGGTCTAGTAGTACTTACAGCGTTCTTGGATTTAAAGACAGATCGGGTAGCTTTGTTCTTTTCACATTCGCTACATACCATATCCTTCTTGAAAGATATGTCCGGTAAGCTGCGTACCAACTTCTTTGTGGATAGTTTTGAAATTGTGTCCATATTTGAATGACCGAATCTCATATGCCATAGTTGACTCTCTATGCTCTTAGCCAACAAGCATTTACCTGCTTTGTTAGCATCTTCTAACAGATAGAAAATATATATATTGTCTTCCTTGATACCTTCAAAGATAGTTCTACCTGTTGAGCTATCAACTATAGTACATTTGTCTTTGACAAAGTTAATGCCATAACCGTGATCAGCTAAATGGCTTATGCTGAACAGATTATGTTTTAACTCGATAAAAAGACAGACATCTTTAATCACAGGATTGGGAGCCTTACCAATGTCACCGATACCGATTATGTACCCTCTTAAATTATTACCGAAGGAGACGTATCCTTCTTTATTCTTCTTCGACAGTGTTGCGAAGAATGATGCATCACCGGTCATGTGCCGTGAGCAACCGCTGTCGAGGATCCATTTGCTTCTAGCATGTGAAGGGCATTCCACCTACATAATAATTTACAGATGAAACTCTTGGTACCCATTTCTTGTAGGGTCCTGACAGGTTAGTTTTTGGTATCCATGCATAAACATTTAAATCTACTAACTTTCTAATTCAATATGTAGAGGATATATGACCAATGAGGCCACAATAATGAAATTTTGCATGTTGAGTGTTGAAATTTGTGTCAGGTGCATGATTAGTAGGTTTTGGTTTTCTAGTATAGAAAAATGCATGCCTATTAGGCTTCTTGGGCATAGTTTGGTATGGTTTGGTCTAACAGTGTTTGGTTTGGATGTGTTCCGATGATTCGATAATTGACACGTGTTAGAATAGGAAGCAACAACTTCAGGCCATTTTCCTAAACTAATTTCTAACTTTTTGGAGGTGTCATATAATCTAGTATAGTCAGATGTAAGTGTTTCCATTCTGACCAGTGCACTCTGGAGATTCTTTATTTCCTTAGATAGGTCTTCCTTTAGCTAGATGTTAGTTTGGTCTTTTTCTTCGAATAACTTGGTAGTCTCATGTAACAACAGCTTAATAAAAGAAAGCTCACCAGACTCAATAGAAGAATTATTATTTCTAACATCAGCTAGTTGGTCGGTAAGTCTTTTTATCTCACCTTTGTACTCTTTGAGTACCTTATTAGAGGTTTCATATTTACTACGCAGTTTCCTGTAGTCATTTAACAGGTCACTGAAAGCATCTCATAGTTACTCAAAGGTGAAATCATCATAAGGATCAAACAGAGGATTAGTAATTACCTGATCGCAAGCCATCAAGCATACATTTTCAGCGTCATCTGATTGTTCGTCTTCTGAATTGATGGCTTCGCTTTCATGCCATATGCTTGTATTGGCATACTTCCTTGATGTATATCTCTTCAGGTAGCCTTTATCATATTTGCTACTTTTTCTTGTTGATGATGATGCTGTTGGACAATCTTTCTTCATATGTCCTTTCTTCTTACATCCGTAGCAAATAGGATCTTCCTCGTTGTTGTTGTTGTTGCTGTCTTTTGTTCTTCTGTTGAATCTCATGAACTTCTTGAATTTTCTTACCAGATGGGCTTGATCTTCAGAGTCAGAGTCGCTGTCGTCAGAATCATCTTCGACAGTTCTTCTATGTTGAGCCTTCAACGCGATCGACTTCTCTGACTTCTCTTTTGGTGTAGCATCTTCAAAGTCTTGAAGTTCCAACTCGTGAATGAGTAGCTTACCCATGAGTATTTCCAGAGACATTATTGAGAGGTCGTTTTCTTCAATAATTGTTGTTGCCTTTGGAATCCAGTTCTTTGTGAGAGCTCGTAGAAGTTTGCGAATCTTCTCATGGTTACTGTATTTCTTGTCTAATGAAGACAAAGGATTTATAATATCCCAGAATTTCGTAAACATCTGATTGACGAATTCATTTGGCTTCATCTTGATCTCCTCGTACTCTTGAGTAAGTCTGCTGATCTTTTACTCCTTGACTTGTGTTGTTCCTTCGTAGGTTACTTCCAAAAGTTTCCATACTTCATTTGATGTTGCGCAAGTCAAAACCTTGTTAAATTCAGTTCTGTCTAAAGCACAAAATAAAGCGTTAATAGCACGTGCGTCAAGACTGGCCTTTTACTTTTCATCCTCAGTATATTTATCATGGGGTTTTTTAACTAAAACTCCCTCAACAGTAATTTGAGGAGGCTTTTTGTAGCCATCAATAACTATAGACCATAAGTAAAAATCAAGAGATTTTAAGAAGAAACTCATCCGTGTTTTCTAATAAGTGTAGTTTGTGTCATCAAACAGTGGAGGTCTGTTTGTGGCTTGGTCTTCACTTATGAATTTCACAGTTGCCATGTGTAGTGTTGTGATCTATATAACAATTAAAT
The DNA here is from genome assembly GCA_029216955.1 of Iris pallida. Classification (NCBI taxonomy): domain Eukaryota; kingdom Viridiplantae; phylum Streptophyta; class Magnoliopsida; order Asparagales; family Iridaceae; genus Iris; species Iris pallida. The sequence goes on along the minus strand of JANAVB010021599.1, from coordinate 18,606,046 downwards.
ATAACTACAGTTTTACCTTGCTTTACCTGTATAACCCGCTCTGATACCAATTATAGGAACAAAGTCGTAAAGCGGAATACTCTAGAGGGGGGTGAATAGAGTAGGCAGCAGAATATTGCTAATTAAAAACTTGTTAGCAGTTAGATCACAGAAATAATAATAATCACAAAGAAATAACTGTAAAGAAAAGAGTTCAGAAGGCAAACGCAAACACATAGATTTATACTGGTTTCCCTCTTGTGAGGACTAGTCCAGTCAGAAGAACTCTAGCTTCCAGTTGAATCCACTATTGGAAAATCCCGTAAGTTTTCATACGAAGTCCTTGGAACTTCTACAGACACGAGCTTTGATACAAAGAACTCGACCAACTTCAGTTTTGAAGAGTCTTTCTTCAATCAAGCCTCTGATTACAATTTCTCTGAAATCTTCTAGACCGTACCGTACCGGCAAATTGACTAGAGAATTGGAACTGGCTTGGGTTTTAAAAATAAAAGCTTTTAGAAAACTCTTTGGAAGAAACGTAAGCTTTAGAAGAGAAGAGATGAAAGTGAATGAGTGATTTTAAATGATCAGAATTCCTCTCTATTTATAGTTTTTCCAAAGACAGAACTCTGGCAGAATTCGTGAAGAATTCAGACAGAATTCTATGTAACAAACCGCAACTGAAGGGAGACAAAGTTTAAAAACCAACGTTCATATAACGTTCACCTTGGCCGAACACTGGCCGAACTCTGGCCGAGTTCTGTCAGGGTTGGTCATGGTTATTTTATGAAAAATATTTTGGGGCTTTGTGAAATCCTTCAGAAGCTTTTGTAAATAATAGATGTTTTTCAAAACATAGGTTAATTTTGAAAACGATTTTGGATAGCAATTTTGAAAACGATTTTGGATAGCCTATTTGAAAACGATTTTGGATAGCCTATTTGCTAGTACGACTTGGTGAACAATGTATTCCTAGACTCAATAAAAATAAAAATTATATTGTATAAGGAAATACAGTCTCGAGTGGCAAACATCTTCGGTCTTGAACTGAGTAGATATCCAATCTTGATCAGTATCTAAAATGTCTTGAGTAAACATCTGAGTTGTTCCGTATATCGAGATAGAGTTTGATCAATTATTAAAATCAGGTTTGACCATGACCAATGGATCGACAAGGGATTCATTCGTGCTAGTGGATCGCCTTGGGGAGCCCCGATGCTTCTTGTGAAAAAGAAGGATGGTACGTCAAGATTATGTATTGATTATCGTACCTTGAACTCTGCAACAATCAAGAACTGATATCCTCTACCAAGGATAGATGATTTATTTGTTCAACTCAGAGGAGCGACAGTATTCTCGAAGATTGACTTGCGGTCAGGACGCCATCAGATCAGAGTCAGAGAGCAAGACATCTCGAAGACAGCATTCAGATCTAGATATAGACATTGGGAGTTCCTTGTTATGTCATTTGGAGTGACCAATGCGCCAGCCGTATTCATGGACCTCATGAATCGTATCTTCATGCCCTATTTGGACAAGTTCGTGAAAGTCTTTATAGATGACATCTTAGTCTATAGTTAGAATGAGGCAGAGCATGAGCAGCATCTCCGTGTAGTTCTTCAGATTCTCAGGGAACACCAGTTGTACGCGAAGTTCAGGAAGTAGGAATTTTGGCTGGATCGTATTTTGTACTTAGGTTAAATCATCCCCAGAAGTAGAGTGGAAGTGGACCCCCAGAAGATAGTGGCTATATAAACATAGCCAGTACCCAATACCGTCGCAGAAGTTCGGAGTTTCCTAGGATTGGACGGCTATTACTGACGGTTTGTATCAGACTTTGCTCAGATTTTAGCACCATTAACGCAGTTGACTCGTAAGGATGTACAGTTTGCTTGGACAGCAGAGTGTCAGAGTTTATTTGAGAAGTTAAAGAAAGGATTGATGACGGCCCCCATTCTTATGCTTCCAGATGGGACTAGAGGATTTTTAGTTTATTGTGATGCTTTCGGCAGAGGATTAGGATGAGTCTTGATACATCATGGTAAGTTAGTAGCTTATGCATCATGTCAGCTTCGTGATCATGAGAGAAATTATCCAACCCATGACTTAGAGTTAGCAGTTGTGTTTTTCGCACTCAAGTTATGGAGGCATTATTTGTATGGAGATCGGGTGGAGATTTTCACAAACCACAAGAGCCTTAAGTACGTGTTTACTCAGAAGGATCTCAATATGCATCAGAGAAGATGACTAGAATTACTTGTAGATTATGACATCATCCTGAAGTATCATCCTGGGAAGGCCAACGTTGTTGCAGATACATTGAGTAGAAGAGCCGGAGTTTATTTTCTAACAGCACAGCCAGAATTGTTAGCAGATCATCAGAAGATGGGTATAGAGATAGTTCTTCCTACCAATGTGGCATTGATGGCCAGTATGCAAGTTCAGTCCGGTATAGTTGAGAGGATTAAGTTAGCTCAGTCAACGAATTCTAAGCTTCAGCGGCTTAAGGCAGAATGTTTAGCAGGACGGAGAGCAGAGTTATACACTACAAAAAAAGTTGGCTTTTGGGACAACACTTTCAGGAACGCTAGTTTTAAACGTTCTAAAAAATTATTATTTGGGACTGCTATATTTTTTTTAACAAAAAACAAATTTATTGGTGACAGATTGGATGATGGACCTCTTATTTGGGACTATTAATATTTTTCGTTCCAAATAAATTTTGAGACCGTCTCAAATAATCTCAGTGGGAATGACAATTATTTGGCGGCCTAAACAAATTTTTTGGAAATCTTTTTTTCCCTTACTCCTAACCATTGGATCTCCAGAATGAATCCACACCGTTCATCCACATATATTTTTAACATGCCTCCACACTCTCTCTCTCTCTCTCTCTCTCTATTCATTATCAATTTGGGAGAACCAGACCGCTGCTTGGAGAACCTCCATTTTCTCCAACCATGCTTGGGAGAATTGGTTCTACTGAGGACCGCGACAACGGCCTCACCATGGTATCCATGGAGGAGATCCTCCTCGAGAGGCCCATGGGTTCTAGGTTTGATTCCTCCTCTTCTCTTCAAAACCCTATTTTTTGGGTTTGTATTTTGTTTGATTATGGATTGGAAATTAATGGTGCATATATCTCTCGCAAACGAAGTCGGAAGTCGCTCGAGGAGGATCGATAGCCATTGTTCAACCATCATTGTACAATGTAATGTCATCAACTAACACTGACTTTCATTGTATGCACTTGTATCGTTGCCTATTTAATGTCCACTACGATTCATTTCCGAACTTACCTGGCTATGAGTTGCACAACAAGTAGAAATTGTTCGTTTCAAGCATATTTAAGATAGTCCACCTTTTGTTCCCGGATGACGCATTTTCACTATCTAAACCAATTTCTAGGAGATTTATTACAATATGTGATATGCACTTATTTGCATTGTAGTTTGGTTAGAGCCAGAACAAGGAAGTTCCAATGATTCACAGAAATTGTTGATGCATATCAGGATCATGATTTATTTTGATGACTGAAACAGACAGTTGTACCCTATTTTGCATTAGATGTTTGAACCTTGATTTAACTCTTGTAGAGACACTTGCAAGTTGTGCTAAATTTATTGTATATGTTTGAATCTGATCTCTGTTTTCTACACCAAAATCTGTCCATAGCTTTGGCATGTATATCTTGTATAATGAACTTGTTGAATGGTTTTTCTCTGCTCCAGGAGCTACTTCAGTTGGTACTTGTTGAGCAGTTTGCAAGGTGACGATTTATGACACCTTTGATTTAGCTAGGAATTTGGCGCCAACATGGAGGGTTGACGATAACTGGTCATGACTCATAAACTTTTTCACATTTTTTATGGAGCTTTCTTATGCTCCATTGCCGAGCCCATTTTGATGGGTGAAGGCTCGAATGATGATGGCGAGGCCGATGAGTGTACACTCTAAAATCTATTTCCATTGCCACCAGCAATTGTATGCACTGAATGATACCTTTTTAAGCGACTTTCTGAAGATTGAAATCCTTCCATATGAGATTGTCATTTCTAGTTTGTTTTGTATTAAGACTAGTTATAAAGATTGTAATAGTTTCGAAATGTACCTCTTGCTTCAAAATATCTGTTCCATGTACCTTCATGTATTAGGGGATCTAACTTATATTTACAGCTCACTAGCAGCTTTATTATTTGCTTATTCAACATAACTATCTGGAAATCTCTTAGAAGTTGTTCAGAACTAAAATCTAGCAATTTGAAAATTTTAACATCTAAGCTTATTGGATAAATTCTTATGCTCCCGTTCCTCACAGTATTTCCAAAATATAGTAAGAGTTCTACAATGAACTTGGAACTGAAACCCAAACACCATGATATGGTGGGTTTGCTTTTGGAAAGCAGATATATAAATTAATATAAAAAATTAGGTGAAAACTCCATAAATTGTTCTATTGGTATGATTGCAGATTGTTTTTTCTTTCTTGTTATACACCGGAAAGTAGGTAATCCTTATGTCAATTATCAGGAATCTTACTATATATGTAGTCATTGCTTAGTTTAGAAGAAAATTGTATTTCTCTTGATGAATCTTCAATCTTTATCTGATATATACTTTTTAGCGTAAAACATGAGAACTTCTAGTTGCCCGGATATGGACACATAGGTAAGGATATGAACACAATACAAGCTCCACACCTATCCTTAAATAATCTTAGTAACAAATCCACAATAAAAAGCAAGTTTGATTTCTTATGTCTATATTGTGTTTGGCACGAGAACTGACATATGTTTTTTCTGACTTGGCTTTTGATGCATATATACAGGATCATTAATTTTCTTAGTTGGATAGCACCGATAAAAGTTGTTGCAGCATTAGTGACTTGTGGCTTGCGAGTCTGGTCCAGTGAAGGATGCACAGTACTGTATTCTTACAGTTTAGTTGGCCTTTTAGTTGGTATCTTTTTCCTTGTATTATTATGTTTCTTTTGCTTTAGATTATGTTTTGGGAATTCAGGAAAGTGCACATACATATCACATGTACTATGATCGATGAACACATGCATGTCTATAATTATGACTTTAATATAGATTATAATATTAAATTTAATATTAAGTTCAATGATTCCTTGAAGCAAGAAAGCCTTTATACACCTAAGAGCATTACACAAATAGATATAATATTAAGTTTAATTAAATGCTAGAAATATTTAGTTCCAAACTTATAACTGAAAAAAAAGTTCAATGATTCCTTGACCCACTATTGTCTTTGAACTTGTTATACCTGTGATAGACTTGCAATAATTAAAATGGCACTCATTATATAGGTGTGTATATGAGTTATTTAGAAACAAAACTAATAGAAGATGTCTTCCATCAAAGACAAAATAACGAAACGCGAACAAGTCTCAGAACAATCCTCCTTCACAATGGCTAACCACGATAAAACATAGGAAGGGTATGTGACGGTCAATGGATTTGCTTTCGATTATTTCTTTTAGAAAAAAAATACATTTTTACAATGAGAAATATGGATATCTTTATATCATGTTTTTATTTGCAGAATTATGCAAAGCTGGAAAGATTCCTTCCAGTAGAGCCTACCGAACAGAAGACATAGCACGCATGTACAAATTATACTACTGAAGTCAACCACCGATGTTGATGTAAGTTGACAAAATTCATTTTTAATGGAATATTACACTGACAGTTTTTGACTTCCACATGTCTAGAAGGCATTAATGTTTAAATATGAGTGTATTTTTATGTTTAGTAGTAATGGATGTTGCTTATTTGGTCAGCTTCCTTAGAGGTTTGAGGTATTGATCGATGTGACAGATATGCCAACATGAACATCGTCTTCCTTAATGTAAGTTCCAATTTGTTCATCCATGTTCACTAGAAGAAACATTATGATGTCTCTTTAATTTCTACTATTTTAATTTTTGTATGATATGTTTAATCAAACATATATTTTTCCAATCGAGAAGCAATTTCAAGCTTGTTGAACTAAACTAAAAGAATGAGGTCGCTTCAATTTGAAAGCACTTACAACAAGTTCCCTCCTTCTTTTTTCTCATTGAAAAGACCTCGTGCCATTATAGTGATTTTGATAGGTCTTGGTAGTCATCCAGTATGAGTGGAGGCATGCTTCAAAAAATGTCATGGGTCTTAATCTCTTTATGTACAATTAAATAGGAAGTTTCAATTCAATTTACTCTAAAGCATTGACAGGGCTTTGTATATAAATGGAGACTCCATTTTTTTAATGAAGTGATAACTGGCACCTTACCACTTAGCTTAATTATCTGTATTTGTTGGAACTTTTTTTTTATTGTTCGATGGACCATATATAAAAGTGGAAACAGGGTTCAAGTTCTCTTTCAGTATGTATGATGTACAAGTTGTCAGAATGGCTACACATCATTAATTTGCATGTGCTTCAAGTTCAATCCAGTGTGGTGGGACTTCATCACATCCACAGTAGATGCGTGGAGATTTAAATCTTTTTCATGTATAGTTTAATTGTCTAATCTCACACTAGGAAGCAGTTGCAAGATCATTTGAGAAAGAATCTCGTATGTTGAGTTTTTGTTTATGCAAGAATTGTTCATTTCTAAACTTGTATGGGCTGTATACATCTTCTTTCTATTGGTTAACTCATTTTGGTTCTTTGTTCAGTTATTGCTGTTAAATAATTAAAGACTCCCAATATTTAGATGTGAAGACTTCTTCTTTTCTTTGTATAAGTAAGTTGTTAGATTACCATCCTTTTCCAAGTAGCAACGAAGTTTCAAATATTTTATATAAAATCACTCCGAAATATAGCGTAAAAAAAACTAATTAGATAGTTGGCATATAGAACAGTTATGATACTGTAGTCATATTGTTTTTTTTAATCAAACATCAACCTTAGGTGTCCGATATTTACATACGGCCATAATATATCGTCTGATATGTGATATCCACAATTGGAAATGCCAAACTTCAATGTAATATGAAACCTAGTTTTAGGCCCTTGGATGTGAAATAATGGATCATGGCCGTAGGTAAGCTGTTACATCTGCACAAGGATCCAACGCCAGTTGATTGCAATCATATTTTGTTGTCTGATTGCAATTACATATCACATGAATTCTGCTTATTTGGCCAATCTCCTTAATTTGAACAGTGCACTACATATACCTTTCCAAGTTAGACTATGTTGTTTCCAATATTCTTTAGTTTGTGGTGGAGCTTCTTATGTTATGAAGGCTAGGAGGGCATTATGAGAGACTTTTATGAATTAATTAATGTGAGTTTTGAAGAAGTTGGCTCTTATGAAGAAATAGACATGTATATCTTTGTTCAAATTATTACTGCAAGATTTGTATATTTATCCATATTTTCTTCTGTTATCTAGGTATTGCAGAAAGTTACCAGACCCCTTCAGCACCATTGAGCTTGCCTACGTAACTTCTAACATCACAAAATTCCTTTTTCAGTAAGCAGGTCATTTGTTTGTTTAGTATGGGATATTGTTCCCTTGAATTTTCATGTATCCAATCATTGTAACATTCAAGAGACTATTCAAGTATCTGGTTTTGTAAGATTAAAAAATCTTTCTGATAACCAATTTTGAAATATGAAAGTATCTTGGATGTCACATGATATGCTAATAATATCTTTTAGTTTTCTGTGATTGTTAACCTTGAATAATTGATCAAGCAATTTAAGTTTATCTTTTGTACTCTTTATATCCTGCAGGAGGGGAAAATCTACATTTGCTGAAGCTTACAGAGTGCAAAGCTTACTTGAGGAAGCATGCCCAAAAGCAACATGTATCGAGAGAATTCTGGAGCACTGGAGGTTAGCTATTTTTACTGCCTGAGGAATTTGGATTCACATTTCATAAGACCGTTTGCGCCTTCTATAGAATCAATGCACCACGAAGGGTATACCCATTATATATTGCTTCATTCGAGAGTTGCTAGGAAGTATAATTTCTCCAATCATGCTCAGCTCAAACTTCCTCTTCATAGATTTAGAAAATCACAAGTCTCATTAGTTCTACCAAAAATTATGTTGTTGGTTTAATTTAAACAAACTTTAGCATATTTATTACACTTGAGAAAATTTTAGTATATCTTTGTGAATTTGTTTCACATTTCATAATATATCTTTGTAAATTTGTTTCATATTTCCAGACTTGCACTTTTTCATCATGATTAGGATACGAAATCTTTTGCTCCTACTCTTATTTGTTATTTAAGTTTAGTTTTATTTTGGTAACTTATTTTTATTGGAACTAGTTGTCTAGATGGCCAAGGTACGTTAGCTATATAAACTCATGTAGTCTCTAGTTTTATTCATTGAAGAGACTAGATATTGTTTCAGTCTTTGGTTTCCATCTATACCTCACTTAGAACAATTTATTTTCCAAACCCTAACCCTCCATAATTTTCAGCAATTTTCTGGCCTCTTTATTGTGTTGATGTTGATATTCTTTACTGGCCTGTTGTTCAAAACTAGAACCAGTCTCACCATCATTAGTTTTGGTCCAGAACCTGCCAACAATTCTGGCCTAGAGGCTCCATATTTGTTTTATTTACTAGAAACTTCTATTTAATCCATATTGATTGTTCTAGTTTTCTAAAATATACGTAGAATGGTTGCTTGCTTCATTTCTCACTCCTTGATTCGGCAACATGAAATGCGTATAGATGTTGACATCTTATCTCAAGGAGACCTAATTGATCCATCTAGTGGGCGCATGTACCAGATGTTTAGGAGAGTTGGGCGCTTGATAGGTAATTTTAAATCATTATCCCTACAAGATAACGTTGAAGATACACTCATCCTAAAGACACTGCTCCAGGTATCCATTGGATATTATTGTTAGCTGTAATAGGATTAGTCTAAATTGGTTTACATTCATTCCTTGGTTCTTCCCTTTTAATTTTGCAGGAAAGAGCTGCTGATATTATTAAGATTTTAACTGACTGTAGCTGGACTTCTAGCTGTATCATCACTCTACAAAAATTTCAGTCTTTGTAAGGGGTTTGGTGAAGCTTCTGCAATCTTGAGTTACTTGTCTGAATGTGGGAAAGCTCGATATTTTCAATCAGAAAGAAAGATTTCATTGAGGTAGATAACTTTGTTTTAAATTTGTATCAAGGCGAATATGAATTGTGCTCTAAAAAGAACCAAGTAAACTATTACATATTTTGTTCATCTTACAGTCTTTTCGGGCTTAGGACTTAGTTCAGTTGCTGTCTTTAGGGCGTGAAGCTATCTCTTGTATCAATATCTGTTCCCAATATCTCAAGGCTTGACTATGATACTTTGCACTTGATAAAAAGGGTTCCTTGCGGCTGAGATTGTCTTTGAAAGGAAAGAGAATTGACTTGTCATTCACAAGCCTAAATCTAATGCAATTTATGTTGACAGAGGGCTGAGGGTCCTTGCGTACATGTTTCAATGTTTATTAGTTTTTACTATCTAAGTGGGAGTTAGTATATAATATAAAAATTCTGCACTTCAGAATAAACCTTAAGGTTTTGTTGCATCTGTATTTATTCCATCAGAAATCTATTACTAGTTATGATTGTAGATGACTAATACTTGTTTTCTTGCTATTACTTCTTCAGGAATTGCTGCCTAGGGAGGCTTTTCCCTTCAGTTTCTCATATAGGTGAAGAGTCCGATGAAACAGGTGCACGACTGTGAATTTTATATATTTCGTGAACATATGTGGGTTAGTGCATAATCTAGAGCTAACCAGAGTGTTGATTTCATAAAATTCAGATTCAGAGTATTCAAATATATAGGATTTTGTGTAAGGTTTGAGTTTAATCCACATCAAGTTTAGGTTTTGTTTCTGGGTTTGTGATGGAGATGTAAAATCAGATTGCGATTCAGAAGAGTGGTCAGAATTGTGCCGACAATTGAGCCAAAATACACTACTCTGCTATTTTTTTCTTTTATTTTTCTGATTCCAAGAAAATTGCAGTAATATCTGGCACCTTATCGGATTCTTGCCAGGTATGTTTATTTTCATCTGTTTTAGCTTTTACCTCAGATGTATTAGAGAGGTGTTGATTTATAATTATGAAATCGTTGGGGACGTTGCCATCTAGTCCCCTAAGAATAAAAGCTCTACAAAATATTCTGAATTATGTTAAATTGAGACTTCTTTATACACACTTTTTTATGTTTTGTATGTTCAATGCTCTCTATTGGAGAATTATGTGATGAGTCCTTATACTTTTCTCTCATGGCTGTATGAAACATGGTCATCACTCGTGTGTATTTAGAAACTCTACTCTTTCTTTATGGATCATAGAGATTTGTGGTGATGGGCATGTGTCATTCGCTCTCTCTTTGTGTTTCCAACTTTTTTTTGCCTCAGGCCTCGTTCGGTACACTATAATGTAATCGTAATCGTAATGTAATCAAATATGTTTCTTTCTAAAGTTACTCCACCAATTACTTAGTACTAACCATATTTCTGGCTTATTCATGTGTTTCCAGGTAGCCAATGCTGCTGGCAGCTATGGATGTGTGGATCGGTTTGTCAATGGATGTGGAAAATCAAATATATATGTTTTGGACTTGTGTAAAAAGTTATAGATTTTATTTTGTAAATTAAGTGAATGCTTACTGATGTAAAGCTTGATGGGAACACTCTAAGTGATGTAAGACTTGGATTTTATTTTGTGAACAATGGAATATTACTTTTAAATATGTTTTATAGAAATCGTTTTGTTAATGTTGCGGCTACGCTTTGTTAATGTTGCGGCTACCATATGCATTTCTGATTAAATAAAATGGTTCTGTATGAATTTTTGTTGTATTTAAAATTCAATTATATATTTTATATATAAACATGAAATTAGTAATTCCATAATAATTTAAACAATTGTTAAGTTTTTTCGCACGATTACAGTACTTTTTAAAATTTCGTCCCTTATTTATTAGGACGAAATATATCTGTTACAAAAACTTATTTTTTGGGACAAATTAATAAACCGTCACACAAAAGCATAAATTTGAAAACTTTTGAGACGTTTTTCCTAACCGTCCTTTAACAGTAATTAGGACGGCAATATCCGTCTCTAAAGTTTTTGCCACGCCACCCTAATGGGACCGTCCATTCCCGTCCCAAAGGCCGTCCCAAATATTTGTTGGGACGGTAATTGCAGTCTTTAAGACAATTTTTTGTTGTCCCAAAAGGTCACTTTTTTTGTAGTGATATATTCATGAGGACGGTACACTTTGACATGGAAGCCATCTTTGTGTATCCAATGGCGACATCAGTTGAGAGATCATGGCAGAGGCTCACAGTTCACAGTACTCAATTCATCCCGACGATACGAACATGTATCGTGATATCCGTCAGCATTTTTGGTGGAATGGCATGAAGAGGGAGATAGCCCGGTTTGTCTCTCGTTGTTTAGTTTGCCAACAAGTTAAAGCTGAACATCAGAGACCAGCTGGACTTCATCAACCTTTACCAATCCCAGAATAGAAATAGAAGCACATTACCATGGATTTTGTAACTGGGTTACCTAAATCCCCAGCTGGAAGAGATGCTATCTGGGTTATAGTTGACAGACTCACTAAGGTAGCTTACTTTCTCCCTTTCAGGATTGGTCAGTCGACGGATCAGCTAGTAGAGATATACCTCAGGCAGATAGTTAGGTTGCATGGAGTACCAGTCAGTATTATATCGGACATAAATTTAAGATATACATCGCACTTTTGGTAGAGTCTTCAAGAGAGCTTGGGGACTCGTCTCAAGTTCAGTTTAGCTTATCATCTACAGATAGATGGTCAGTCAGAACGTACGATTCAAACTCTTAAAGATATGCTACGATCATGTACACTTAACTTTGGTGGTTCGTGGAAAGATCACCTGCATCTCATGGAGTTCTCCTATAATAACAGTTTCTAGGCCAGTATCCAGATGGTACCCTTTGAGGCACTATATGGTAGAAAGTACAGATCCCGTTAGCATGGGATGATATAGATGAGAGGCAGATGCTTGGTCTAGATATGATTACACAGACTATTGAGGTGGTCAGACAAGTTAGGGATCATCTTGGAGTTGCACAAGATCGTCAATGCCATTGGGCCAATTTTCATCGGCATCCTCTGGAGTTTTCTAACGGCGACCACGTATTCCTTAGGATCTTGCCTACCCATGGCGTCTTTTATTTCGGCGTACGGGGAAAGCTTAGTACTAGGTATATAGGGCCGTTCGATATTCTTGAGCGAGTAGGTGATGTGTCCTATCATCTCGCTCTTCCGCCGTCGTTACGTGAGGTACATGATATCTTCCATGTATCCCAATTATGACGGTATATCCCGAATCTGAGTCATATCCTTGATTATTCGAAATTAATTGTTGGTACCAACCTTTCCTATGAGGAATGACCGGTATCCATATTGGACCGGAGAGAGAAGATACTCAAGAACAAGACTATTAGTATAGTCCGTGTTGTTTGGGGTCATCACCCTTGGGTGAGTCAACATGGGAACGTGAGAATGATATTCGATCGCGATATCCATACCTATTTGACTCACAAGGTATAATGTCTTCCTTATGCTTATGCTTTTAATCCCTTGCTTGTATGAATGATTGCTTCATTGACTGCTAGTCATAGATTGCTCGTGATTGGTATAGCTTGCCTTGACATCTCCAGCCTCTTGATTAAATTCCAAGGACAAAATTCTTTTTAGGTGGGTAGAGTTGTCACTCCCGTTTTCTGTTATACGTATTTCTATTATACGTGTACGAATATTCGACACGTATTTTGACTTCTCTAGCATGGTTTGGTCTTGTTTTAGATTGGCTTGGTTAATTTTGGTTTTGTTTGGGTGAAGATGGTTCGTCATGATTGAACCCCCGTTATAACCCAACCCCCTTTTTCTCTCTCCTCCTTTACTTTTATTTATTTCCCTTATCCACTTTCTTCTTCATTTATTTCTCCCAACCCTTAGGCAAGTATAATCTTGCTTCATAAGAGATCTCATGTTTTATGGTTCCAATGTCTTCATTACCTAGTTTTATGACTCTTTAGTACTTAGCACTTTTGGTTTTGGTAGATTAAATCTTGTAGATCTAAGTTTTTCTCAAATCTTGGTTTTATTGGGTTTTGATCTCTCAAACTTCTTTATTTTCAAGTTTTGATTATTCCATGTTGTAGAGAATTTAATTTTACTCAAAATGGACCTTTGAAAAGCCGGATTTTGATTTGTTTTGAGTGATTTATGAACTTGGAAAGTTCATGGGTTCCATGAACACAAGTTCTCGGATTGGGGAAGAAGAACAGTGATGGACGCATAGCATTTGTATGCGCCTACAGCTGCTTTCCTTTGGGTGCATAGGCATTTGTATGCGCCCGAGGCCCCATGCTCCCTGCTTGGGCGCATAGCCTTATATATGCGCCCAAGGACTCCCCTGCCTAGGCGTATAGCCTTTATATGCGGCCAATTGCACCCTGTGTTCCCTGCTTGGGTACATAGTTTTCCTTATGCACCCACTTTCCATGAAAGATAGTCTCCAGACTTATCTTCCAATGCACCCTGTCTCACTCATGTGGGCACATAGACCATGGGCGCATGCACTCTTTGGTGCATACCTTCAATAGCATTTGCTCTACATGATGCATTTAGCCTTGGGTGCATGCTCTCCATGTCACCCCATTGACCCCTTGTGCCATCTCTTACAATTATCAATGTTTTTTCCCATGGTCCTTAGTGTGAGTTGTGACTTTGCTTGTACTCTTTATTTGACTGGTCCTATAATGTTATTTTCCACGTTGCACATGTACTCTAAGATTTAAACACGATCTTGTATGGCACATACACTCTCTGATAACTCCTTCAGTGGCCCATCGTGGCGCACTCTTGACCAGTAAGTTCTTGGCGTACAAGTGCACTTAACATGAACACGACATGACAATGTGACTTTATATGATAACTCTTGATAGTGACCCATCGTGGTGCACTCTTAACAAGCAACTTGGCATGATATTTCTTGATGGTGGTCTGTTGTGACGCACTCTTGACTTGATAAGTAACATAACATGCCATGTAATCTTGATGCTGTTGCGACAGCTATCTCTGCTTGCTAAGTAAATCTTATCTTGACACCGTGGATGGTTGTGCCAGTACAAGCTACATGTCTCGTCTTGCATCATGTCTAGGACATGAATACTTGATTTTCCACGGTTAGGGATTCATACTGAATCTGACAAGGATAATGACTAGATTGATCAAGTAGTTCATGAAGATTTTCCAGCTACAGGTAGTACCATTATCTGGGCACTTTAATTGGACTTGTAGCCTGCCGTCGAGTAGGGCACATTTCCATTACGCTATCATGTGTTGCACCCCTAAGTCACCTAATACAACTCCCTCAACTTGCAACTGGATAATCTGGATTATGTCTGCAGGGCTTGTGGATGTTGGAACATCATAATACATCTTGTTAGTAACTAGGCTTGTGATAACCCTAGTTAGTTAAAGTATCAAGCCGTACTCATTGCTTGGCCGTGATTGATGGATGGAGTCCAGTCTAGTCTTGTCTAGACAGTACTAGTCTATGATTACTTCAATGCATTTACTGTTTATGCTTTACTCTGGTCGATAAATGATTGGATACTAAGCTCTGTTCAGTTGAAGGGTTACAACCCCGATCCTTGTTTGGTTTACGGGTTGTAACTTGGTTACCGGAATAGTCTTTCAGTTATCTTATCGTTTATCACCTTATTTTCTCTAACTCATGTCTTTCGTTATCATTTATGTCTTTATGTGATAATATGCTGGTTTTAGTTCTTAAGTAAAGCCTCTCTTGTGGCACTTTATCTTTCTGGGATCTGACCCAGCTGGTTTTGTATGGCCAAATTTCGGAGTAGCTCCTAAGGATCTTCCAGCCTTCCAGCCAGATGGTGAACACTAGACGCAATCCTGGCAACGAGTGGGCTTTATTTTGCTCTCCCACTCTATTGTAAAATATTCTTTTAAGGCGTTTAGCCATCGAGCAAGTGTTAGCTCGTATTGAAACTTACTTTTGTCTGCCTAAAGGCTGTAACATGATTGACAAATCCTAGGGTTGATCATGTATGACTTAAACTCTTGCTAGTCTTCGCATTTTGTATGACTAGATTCATGATCATCTGAATGTGTAATGCTTGGGATGCCTTACCTTGTATGTCTGATGATCTAATATCTTATAACAATTACTAGCTTGCTTGAGATTGAGACACTAGGCTTGTTCTTGACCAAAAGAGACTGTTGGCTTGTAGTTAAACCTTCATACATCTAGACAGCTGTGACCCTATATCGAGGTGGGTTACACTTAAATGTACGTAGTTGGATGTGTCTGTCCCCCGCTCTCCAGTATTCTGGCTCTGGGCATGACAATTATGCCGATTTTTCATGCTTCTACGAGATCCCCTTCAAAGTGTCCCGAACTTGGGTCTAGCTCGGTGTACTTTGAATAGAAGCATGAATACGTATCTCCTTGTAGGCAAAATGCTCATCACCTCTGTTGCCAGGGTGACTTCGTGCTTAAGCTTCAATATTTAATGCCTCTGTGTATGTAACTACGTAGAGTCTATAATAGGTCTTTGCAGGCACATGCTTCTGTATAAGGACTTTTCTACCTCTTTATTTTTTTTTATCTTTGACGAGCTCGGGTGAAAGGTTTCCTAGCCCTTAATGACCATGACAAAGGGTCATCATGGAAGACATGCCAAACCAGAGGTAATATGAATGTGGCCGGCACAATCTTTGCTAGGATGTAGAACAACAATTCAGAGGTAGTATGATCGTGAACTATTTTCTAGATAGATATGATAATCATAGGATCAATCAAGGAGAGGGCGACTACTCGGAGGTAATATGGACATGGTAGCCGCGATTTTTGGTGTAGAGGAGCAATCCAGAGGTAATATGGACGTAAAGTGCTTTCTAGGTGGTCATGACAACATGGAGTCATCATGGGATAGACGACTACTCAGAGGTAATATGGACATGGTAGACGCGACTTAACCAAAGTGTTGGGAATCAATCCAGAGGTAATTCGAACGTAGAAGGTTTTCCATTAGGAAAAGGTACAGAACGGATGAATTCTTTCAAAGGAATTCATGAACACTTACTGAGATGTGGAAGATTTGGACTGCACGCGGTGCTATTCCCATTTAAATCCCAGGCGTTGAGCCCAAGGTTCATCTTCGATGTACTTGACCGCCTGTTCTTCGTCTTCGACTAGAGGGCTTGCAAAGGCCAAGTAAGCTAACAACATCCTTTTGAAGACCTGGCCGGTACTGGTAATGGAGTCAGAAGAGTGTGAGTGCATCATGACTTCTATCTTAGAGCCTTCTGAAGTAGAAGTGGGCGTAATATAACCCAACCCCCGGCGGGTGTACTGGTAATAGTTTTGGACCTTTTCCTTTGGAGCTCGAATTCGTAAGGAAAGGCGCCGACCTTTACCATAGTTGAGCCCTTGGTTGCTGTTCAGGTCGTAACCCATCTTCTGTATGTGGTGTTTGGCCTGAGTAGCGTAGTGGTAGAGCTGCACCTTATCGCTATCGGATTCTGGATCTTCGGGAACTAGTCGCTGAGGATGCTCCACTCGACCAAAGATGATGGGTTTCTCTTCTTTCCTCCTTGCTGGAACGAAGAAGTAGGCATCCCAGGAGGGGACAACTTGGCTCGCATGGTTGGCGGTTGTCACTTGCGTTTGCAGCTTATATCGAGAGTTGTCTAGGAAATATCTTGTGTTCCAATATGCACAAGAGTAATTCGAAGACAACTTTCTATTAATAAAATAAAAGATTTTATCCCGGAGGATTACATCATCAAAAGAGTGCACTTCCGTGTTGGCGCAGATGTAGTCTTCTAGCTCCTCATCGGTGAGGACTAGGGATGTCGAGGGAGGAGGAAGATGATGCTTCCCTTTTAATTTGATCCCCAAAGGGGTCGCGATCGGAGGCTCCTATGCCTTCATGGTCGACCTTGGGGACCTTCGAGGTAGCCTTATTCGCATAGGCTCCTGGACATCATCTGACGTTGAGGACAAATATGGGGCTCTGCCTCGGAGCTTGACGACGAGAGGTGCAGACACCTTGGGGGGTCTTCCCTTCAGTCGAACCTTTAGAGGTTCTTCGGCAACCGCTGCGCTTCCTGAGGCCGTCTCTGCTTCGTCATCAATATTATTGCCTCCATCATCCCAAGGGACTGACTTGTATAGATTGGCATCCTTACAATAGGCTTCAAGTCCCCGGAACGGGTCGATGTCAACGAACTCGACCTTGATAGTCCCGTCGTTGACTATGTTCTTCATGCACTGATGGAGGATGGAAGGAACGATCATGAACTCATGGATCCATGGTCGTCCCAATAGCTTGTTGTAATTTATGTCAGTGTCGATGACATATCAAGTCACTTCGGTGTGGAGATCACCTATTTGGCACTTGAAGCAAATTTTACCCAGAGGCTCGCTCTTTCCAGCGTTGAAGCTGCTGATTGTTGTGTTTGATGTAGTCAATCGATGCATCAAAATCCTTAGAGTTTGGAGCAGACTCCTTGGGATGATGCTGAGAGAGGAGGCCGGATCGATGTGGATGCGATCGACTTTAATAGCACCTACATACCCTATATAGTACAAAGGCCTATTATGTCGGTTGTTCTTTAGCAACATGTCTTGTTGGGTGAAGGTGATACTGGAGATCACTTTGAACACGTTGTGACAATGTGGACAGGCCACAGGGTCTTCCTTTGGTGGTCGCACCTGAGTGAGGAAGGACTCGACATTCTGTAAGGCTTCGCTGAGCGCATCCCGATCCTCTCTGGAGAGACGGAGGATCTCGAAAAGTGACAATCTAGTCGAGGTATTGGCTAGCTGCACCAGTATGTCGAAGTTGTAGGGTTTGATAGGCCCTATTGTCGAGTCTTTTCTGAGAGGTTTGTCAAAGCAAACCTTCTTTTGCTTCTGCCCATCTGTGGTAGGAGTCTGAGATGGACCTACCTCTGATACATCAGGAATAGGGGCTGTAGTTGGTGGGGGTACTGCCTCCTCTGGAGCCTGGTCCTCTTCTTGTCGCTGTGCCGAGCGAGTGGTCACCAAGGTGTCATCGGTCGAAGCCAAGACCATGCGACATGTCCTGACCTTTTTCCCTTTAACAGACAGGGTTGTACGTGCCATCATGTTGGGAGTCAGGTCAGGGTGGACCCACATGACCTCGCCTTGCTGCATGGAAAA
Organism: Iris pallida; assembly: GCA_029216955.1. Lineage (NCBI taxonomy): Eukaryota > Viridiplantae > Streptophyta > Magnoliopsida > Asparagales > Iridaceae > Iris > Iris pallida. The sequence continues at coordinate 18,587,809 of JANAVB010021599.1, read as the reverse complement.
CGGGATGAGCCCTTGAGCGTTGTCCCGCGCTGGTGGAAAATTGACTACTTCTATTGTCACCCTCAGGATGGGGACGACCCCGTCCTGTGCCTCCATGGTTGGAAAACTTCCAAATTGGAGAGTAACCATGTTGGCCATGATAGTCTTTTCTTTATAGTCAAGTGATATGACTTTGGCGTCGATGAAGCGCTAAATCTGTCCTTTCAATATATAGCAATATCGTGTCGAATGGTGGACATATTGACGATAATGGCAGTATTTAGGGTTGTCCACCTTCTCCACTTCGACGGGGCACTTTGGTATTGGGATAGACAGCTTGCCAGTCTTCGTCAGCAGATTGAAGTGTTCTAACGTATCCTCTTCGTTGAAGGAGTAAGTCTCCCTTGGCTTCTGAGATTCTGTAGACTTGGGGTTTATGGCTACCGAACCTTTGGAGATGTTGACGGTCATGGCCTGCTTGCCTTTTCATCTTTGGGGTTGTTGCTAGACGAATGTCTCCCTTGTCTTCGAGAGAAGGAAATTTCAGTCCCAGGAGCTGCGCATCATGTGCTTTCCTTTGTGCCATATTCGTCTCTGTAATGAAAGGCGTCCACTCTGTGCAAGGAGCACTATGCCACAATTTTATCGCAGGCAGCATGTTCTTGCGGCATGAGTCCATAAGCATGGGCTCGGGCATACCAGGCGGTAGCCTTAAGGCTGCCTGACAGATATGCTCAATATATGCGTGGACAGGCTCCTTCTCTCTATGGACGACCACCATGAGACTTGACATCGTCATGTCCATCCCTCCTTCATAGAATCGATCTATGAATAAATTCTTCAGGTCTTCGAACGATGAAATACAATCGTCCGGAAGATTGAAGAACCATTCATAGATTACCCCCAGCAGAGCTCCTATGAAAATGTTGGTGAGGAGGGCGTCATCCTTTGGTAAGTGCCCTGTCACTGAGGCAAAGTACCTCAAGTATCATCGGGAAGACTCCTTTCTCTCGTAGGGCGTGAGCGTCTGCGGATTGTATTTGGGAGGATAAACTACGTTGTCCCACTCAGGAGGATATGGCTGCCGAATCCCCATCTTCCTGAGTGTTGCTTTCTTCTTTTTGGCATCATAGCGGGCATATAGTTCTTTGATGGCTTGTTGTATCTCGGTTGACATTGCCAGGCCTATAGTCGATAGAGAAGACGATGATGGTCCCGCCTGATGGACGGCAGGCAGTTTGTTGGATCCATCATTGGCTGCTAGACCAGGTATAGGTGTGGAGGTAGTGGGTACCAAATTTTCCTTGATATCCAACATAATAGAAGACAGATTCTTCATTGTGGCATTTAACGTATCTAGGCTCGTATCGAGAGCTTCATTGCATTTCACCTGGTCAGGCGCTTCGCTATTGTCTGCATCATCACCATCGGCCATAAATACAGACCTTGTGTGTGGATGGGTGGAAGGGACAGTAGATCCCTCGCTCTCTCGCTCAGATGTTCGAGCCTCGTCTTCCTGAGGATAGATTAGGATGTTACAGTCTTCCTCAGACTCATTGCAGTTGCTAACCCCAATATGGTGGCTAGCTGCACTTGTGGAGGCATCCGTATCGTATGGCTCCTTCTCAGATTGGAACGCGACGTTGTTATGCATATTGGGAGGTCGGCTACCCCCATCATCTGACGTAGCACCCAGCGGAGATTTGGAATATGTGCCTTGGAACACACCTGTGTTGGGTACCTTAGCCTTGCTACTCTCGGGCCGCTTCTTGGGCTTGGTGGCCGACATAAAAGGATTCTTGGAGGACTTCTTGAGAGTTTTAGAACCCAGTACCCAGCAGAGTCGCCATTTTGTTCCCAGCAGAGTCGTCGTCAAATTACGTCACCGCCTTCTCAAGGTAGTCCCCAAATGTCGTCATCAAATTGTGTCAAATTGTGTCACCAGCAGAGTTTTAGAACCCTGTACCCAACAAATTGTGTCAAATTGCGTCACCGCCTTCTCGTTGGAGGAGAAGGTGTTCCCAACAGAGTTTTAGGACCCTGTACCCAATAAGTCATCGTCAAATTATGTCACCGCCTTCTTATTGGAGGAGAAGGTAGTCCCCAGCAGAGTCGCTATTTTGTTTGACATCACAAAAGGTTGAACGAACTTTTTGTTTATTGAACGTAAAAAGACCTGTGTACGGAGAAGAAAATCCTAAACAAGATATTCTAAGTACAAGGGAAAGACCTGTGTACAAAGGAAGGGAGTTCTAAACAGGATATTCTATGTACAAGAGAAAGAGTTTTTGGGGAAACTGTAATGGTGGAGATCGAGCACTACAGCTGCTCCTTTACTCCGTTGACAATTTGACGATGGGTTGAACTTGCACTGACTTTTTGATGTCTTTGATGGAACTCTAAGGTTGCCGATCAAGAGGATGCCTGGAGCTAGAGATTTGATATTCGGTGGTCTCTCCTCTCTTTGTTAAGGAAAACTCCTTCTATTTATAAGGGAAGGGAGCACATATGCGATGTGCATTAGGGTTTTAAGATATGAAGGAATCTACCGTCATTGTACGGCACAGGCTTCTACGATGCTGACACATGTCAGATATTGAGATTCCCTTCAATCGAGGTCTCTGGTGGTTATCAAAATAACCGAAGGAGGAGACACGTGGCATGTGCTGATTTGCTTGTTCGGATGCAGCTGAGTAAATCTTAGAATTTTATCTCAGATTTGGATTCTGATTGATCCTCGTCTAAGATTTAAATCAATTTGATAAGAAATCAATCATGATTAACCCCAATCCTACCTTTGAGAGAGTCGGTTTAAGCAAACCGACTGGATGGAACCATGCTTCCTGTGCCTCTGGCAAGGTCTGAGTACTGTTGCACTTCTGGGGCGACGAGTAGACAATTCTTCTGGAGACAACGGAGCCTTTATGCTTTCAGGCGATGAGTGGACTATGCTTCGAAGACGATGGAGCCTCTGTACGTATGAGCGACCAGAAGGCTGTGTTTCGAACGACAAATTCACGATGCTTTAGGGCGACGAGTAGGCTTGTGCTTTAGGTTGACTAGGTCACTGTGCTTTTGGAGCGACATGCGGACTTGTGTTGGATTCAATGGTATGTCTCAAGTCTCTGACAAAAGGTAATTAAGCTTCTGGGTCAGAGCAGAGTGCTTTGTCGTTGGAGTTGAGGCGGTGTGAAAACATCACTAGTCTGTGCCTGAGATTGGCGCAGGAATCTAGCTGTGTCTCTTAATTGAAGGCATTGGCTTTGAAGTCTTCTTTTAAAGAGCACTGAATGATCGCTCCTTAATGAACGACTCCCTCTTAATTTCCACCGTTACTTTGTAAATTTTAAGGGGTCCTAGGATAGTCTAGGACTTAGTCGAATGAACTTTATTTAATGAGGTTCATCGTGTTGAGTCCTAGGTTCATCCCATTAATGTTGGAACTTTGATCGTCAGCCAGTAGTCTGTATTTTGGACCACTCCCACCCTATATAAATGTCATGACCCGCACCCACCGTGAGGGTACGAGTACGTAACAACGCCCAGCCTACGCCGCAGTGTCGACGGTAGAATGCTGTTCTAGGTCATGAACTATAACTAGCATAATATGAATACTCTCCATAAGGAGGCCAACACAGAGGTACAACTCAATCACAATCTAAGGTAGAATGATAAAGATAGATAAACATGAAATCCAAAAGAGATACAGGAGATAGAAGTCTAAGTGTCTAAGATACATAATCCCAGAAATACATCTCAAAACTCAATTACAGTAATCCACAAGTAAATACAACTCCAGAAAAAATAAAATAACTATCTAAACAACCTCTACTGTGTCTCCTCTAGGCTAGCAGGCAATCTCAGGCTATCTGTAAAATTTATCAACAGGTCCAGTCAGGACAGGAACGAGCACATTATATCTCAACAGTTCATAGCAGGTTAGAAAATATAATCATGCAGTAAAGTCAGATACAGGTGCTGAAGAATACAGTATATAAACAGAGAGAGAAAACTGTAATAGAAATATCTACTATAAGCAAGGAACTAACAGTGGCTAGTAAGTCAGAGTACAGGATAGCACATATGAACGGAACAGATTTGTACATGATCTACACTAAAGAGTTGTACATGATATACACTACAGAGTTTTACATGATCTACACTACAGAATTGTACATGATCAACACTACAGAGTTGTACATGATCTACACTAAAGAGTTGTACATGATCTACACTACAGAGTTGTACATGATCTATACTAAAGAGTTGTACATGATCTACACAAAAAAGTTGTACATGTATGGTGAAAGCACAGGAGTACGAGATCTGTATAGTACTAATCCGTGATAATGTCGTGACAACACAAGTAAAGAAATTTAATACAAGAAATAATTCTAAGCAGGATATGAAATGATCAGATAATGTACTCGCCTGATATCTGAATGTCCAAGGTAAAGATACTGTCCGAGGAGAGGTGTCTGGCTCCTAATTGGAACAGCACAAGTCACAACATGTCCAGAAGGGTAATATAAAGCACTACAATGCATTCTACATGAATCTAGGTCAAACTAGGCCAAAGTCAACCCTTGGTCAACTCTGGTCAACTGCACTAGTCAAACTAGGTCATGTCCTAACCCAGCAAGTCTTACTAGGCCTAACCAAGACTATCCTAGCAAGCACACATCAATATAAGGCTATACAAGCCAACATACACCCAACTCTATATAGCATGCAATTATTCAATACTCAAATAGGCAAGAATTCACATTGGATATACACTAGGTAATCTATTACTTTAAACTATATATGTCTACACATATATACACATGCATATATTGGTATTCAACATTAGGTCTATAATCATGGCATTTCAAATGGTTATATAAACTTATATATTACAACACAATATGCTAACATATATATAATATACATACATAGCTAAGTTAACTGTATTCATAAATACTTATTTAAGAGGCTATGTGTGTGTTTGTGAACATAGCAAAGGGGCAAGTGAGGGTTAAATGGGCATACATAGTATATACATATCAAAAAGTGTAAGTGAACAAAGTGTCAAGTGTGATAGTGTCTACATAGTGTAAGGGGTACATGAGGTAATATAGGATTTGTGTTAACATAGAACATTACATCTCATTAACTTGTATATTGCATACATTACATCTATTATTACATTACATTCATGCTTGCATTCATTCATCATTCATTTATTCTCTTACACTACAATATGCACCATACATTACATACTATAGAACCTACATATTCATTACAAGCCATACTTATACATGCTTACATTAGATAGGATACTTATACCTCATACATCATTTATTTAAACACTTACTCATGCTTGCATTCTCTATTTAATTACATAATGTATATATATTAATATGGGTTAAAATCAAATAGAACATTATATTACACACAAAGGTGCACAAAATACATATGCCAAATAGTAACTCCTACTAATAATCAATACTGTACCATCTTAGCATGAATTAAAATCTAGGATTAAAGTATGTTATAGATCTCTGTGTTAGCTTTCCGAAACTTCAAACGGATCGTGTTTTCGTTTCCGGAAACTCCCGGAATCGCGAAAACACCGAGAACGCGTTTGTCTTTCGTACAGCTGACACTCAAATAATTCTCCAGAAAGTTACAGAAAGAATTAGGCCTATTAATATATGTTTTTGGAAAGCTAACTTCAATACGCTTCTTTTAAAAAAAATGGGAGATTAAACCGAGCTTTGAGCTAGAAGTTATGACATTTCTATGTTAGGGCTGAAATTAAAAACGTGGATAAAAATTATGACGGATTTGGGTAGTTTGAGACAAAAGAACACAAGTATATAACATAATATATCAAGAACTCATTCCCTACACTAATATATATATATATATGAGACACTATAGAACACATCACCAATACAAAAATATAAGATTAAACATGTAATAATTCATTCATACATAACAACAACACATAGTGTGTCCAAATTTGGGGTTTTCCCACATGGACACAACCACAACACAAAGGACACTCCTATGACCTCCAAATGGACATGAAATGGACACAAATGGAGATACAACCATGGGGGTCATTCCTATGGGTTCAAAATAGACCTATATGCATGAGGAAATGAAAAGGAGAAGGGATTTATACCTCCCGGTAGATCGAATCGAAGAAAAGTCTACCCGGAGCGACACCGACACGTAGAGATTCCAAAAGGACACGAACGAGCTCCGAATCCTCCCAAACTTGGGTAGCTTCCTCCTTGGCTATAATGGAGAAGGAAAGAAGAATATTTGGTGGCGAAATGGAAGGATTTGGTGAAGAAATTGCTAGGGATTACTCTCTAGGAATTTGGGGAAGAACAAGAGAGAGAGTGTGGATGAGAATAATAAAATGAAATTGAGCCTATCCTCTCCCAAAGTGGCTGGCCATATGGGGCTATTTGTCCTATTATGGTAAGGTCCGAAATGCCCCCACTAACCTATTCTATGAGTATTAGGAAAGAGCTAATTGGTTGGGGCTAAATTAGTCATTCTAAAGTCTCTAATCACACTAACCTTATCCATAATAATTAGTCTAACCTCTAACTAAAATATTTCTATCATGTGGACTAAAATTAATATCATGTGGGCCATGCCTAACTAGTGTGTGGGTCCCACTAGAGTCAAACTACCTCCGGGTCTCCGTTTCAAGTCAGATTGAGTTGAAATTCGAACCCGACTCAAATAACCCCAAAACAATATCATAAATAATAAAATAAATTTCAACCCCAAAATAATATCATAAATAATAAAATAAATTTTAAAAATATTCAAAAATGTAAAATGACAAAAATACCTCTGTTTCTGAAAACTGGGGGTGACAAATCTATCCACCTTAAAAAAATTTCGTCCTCGAAATTAAAACAAAGCAATCACAGGAAACACATGCAGAAAACAATCTCATTCAAATACTTTTCAAAAAAAATCTCTTTGAGGCACATCAAACATTTGTAAATAAAAACTGATACGTGTCCGATACGGACACAAAACCATCACAAAATCACACCTATCAAAGGTCAAAATCAACAATCACCAACGCAATAAATATCAAAATAATTCAAATAGGTCAAATGCAAAATATCCTTAGGCCAGAAATGACATTAAAATATCCTAATCACATGGTTAGGCTCTAGGTCAAACAGTCTCTAGGGTTTCACTAGCAAAATATCAAAATCACAAGTCATGATTTTAAATAGTTTTAAAATAATTTAAAAATTACCAAAAATCATATCATGATTTAAATGTCAAATCAATAAATGATTAAAATTACAAAATTTCAAAATTATCCTCATTTTAGAGAACTGGGTGTTACAAGTCTACCCACCTTAGAAAAATTTCATCCTCAAAATTTAAAATGTTCATACTCCTTCTAGGTCAAACCCCCCACAATCAAAGTCTCAGAACTTAAACAATCATACGATTTAAAAGGATGACATACAGGGTCATGGCATACGGTGGTAGTGAAAGTCTCATCTAGGTATACTAGTCATGCTAAACCAAAACGGTCATATGGTATCAAAACACACAAGCAATCTAGGGTGCTAAACTAGAAAAGATACAGAAATAACAATCATCAAGACTGTAAGGCAGTCTACCATCCTATATGAAAACTCGTACTTATCAAAATAAAATAAAGTTAACTACCATTTATCTAATAAGGGGTACTATTCAAGAAAATTAAAATCAAAAGTTAAAGAATGAAAGCCAATTGCATGGAAATCCAATCACAATATATTTATATATATAGCGTTAGAGAGGAAAAAGCTAGCATTATGTACAAGTTATATAGTTCGTGTGTGTATGGGTGTATGTGGACATGTTCATATGGTTAGATAATAGGCGTGTATGTGTGTCCTTGTACAGGGTTATAGCTTAGTATTGAAAGGTTAAACCCAATTTTAGTTCAGCATTTACATACAAAATCTGAAAATAAGCTAACATTTAAACCAGTACAATATTAACATAATGCAATTTCAAAATTTAGGAGTTTGAAACATCACAACTAATCTCAATGCTCCCAATACATCCTAACATGATAGAAATGAAACCCTAATATACTATCAATACATTTATCTACGCATACAGTTCAATATTACATGTTAAATCTGAAATTGAACTAAACATGGAAATCAATGTAAAAATGTTAACATGTATTCAGTTTTCAGGATTTTGGAGAATTTGCACATCAAAACCAACTCAATGTTTATCACAATCTAACATGTAAGAATATAGAACCTAAATTTATATCCCTACAACAACAATGTACACAGCTCTAAATATTATATTTAAAACAATCAATTTGAACTAACATTTAAAATCCCGTATTAAGGTAATATGCATGCAGTCTCAGATTTGACAAATTTAAACACAAAACTCAACCAAAAAAAAATTTTAATTGAAACCCTACGTATAACATACATGTGCAGTAATATAAATAAAACTATTATCATAAAATTTTATATTTAAATTACGAGTTAAGCTAGGAAAAGCAGAGAATCGAAAATATTGGGGTTTTGAAAATTTAAACATTAACGAAATATTAATATGTATTCAGATAGGTGGAAATCAAGTGTAGCATGCATAAGTGTCAGGAAAGTGTCCACTATATATATTCATATATATTCTCATGTCCCAATATAAAATTTTAATTCTACGTTAAGACCAACAATTAGATTCCTACCAAGGTTGCAAGCAGGTGATTGACGTAATCAAGACAGTATTATTATTATTATTTAATACAAGAATAATAGCAAGAAAGAAATAACGATAAAATCTGTTTTTGCTTATCTGTTTAAAAGAAAAACCCATTTTGAAACCCAGAGCTAAATTTTCAAATCCAAGATAAAGTCTAGCAAAATTATCGATTCATTGTATTAAGAAGAATTTCATAGTAAGAAGTTACACAAAGTTTATAAAAACAGCTAAAGCTACTCCTAAGTTAAATAAATGAGAAACAAAACAAAACAAACAAATAACAATTCTCTCTTTCTTTCTTTTTTTTCCTAAGGACTGAAACAAAAGTAGAGAAAACATGTTCAAAAATATTTAAGGTACAATCTGATAATCATATGCGTCTTCTTGAAATTATGTTGTCGGAATTCTGCCACGCCAATAAGCATAGCTGCAATAAACGATAGAGTCCATAATAAGGCATACACCCTATAATCATGTTATCTAGAATTCTTACCACGCCACCCGGTATGGCTGCAAGAAAATCTAGATTTCATAACTAAGATAAGTATAGCTATATCATGCTCTATGTCCTTGTCATGCTAGCAAATATAACTGCAATAAATTCTAAATTCCATAATAAAGTAGACTTTTACCTTTCTCACTGTCCTTATCAAGTATGTTATCAGGTTATACCTTAATTCCAAAAAAATGTACATATACATATAAATACAAACTCAAATTCAACAACTAACATCAAGATTCAAAATTCAACAATAATCCATCAAAAATCATAAAAATACAGACTCAAATTCAACCACTATCATCAAGATTCAAAATTCAACAATAATCCATCAAAAATCATAAAAATACAGACTCAAATTCAACCACTAACATCAACATTCAAAATTCATCAATAATCTATCAAAATCAAGTTCAATAATAGGAAGTAAAGGTAAATCAAATCAGGAAAAAACAGATTTCAAATCGAAGTTAAAATAAGATTCTCAAGGGTCGTCCCAGGAATCTCTCAAGGAATCCTAACCGTGATTGAGTACCTTCAAAATATATCCTATTCCTACTGCAGGCTGTAGTGGTACTCTAGTTCGAATACCACTACATAAACTCGACCTGCATGGGCCACCACTAAAAATGTGTCACGACCCGCACCCACCGTGAGGGTACGAGTACGTAACAACGCCCAGTCTACGTCACAGTGTCGACGGTAGAACACTGTTCTAGGTCATAAACTATAACTAGCATAATATGAATACTCTCCATAAGGAGGCCAACACAGAGGTACAACTTAATCACAATCTAAGGTAGAATGATAAAGATAGATAAACATAAAATCCAAAAGAGATACAGGAGATAGAAGTCAAAGTGTCTAAGATACATAATCCTAGAAATACATCTCAAAACTCAATTACAGTAATCCACAAGTAAATACAACTCCAGACAAAATGAAATAACTATCTAAACAACCTCTACTGTGTCTCCTCTAGGCTAGCAGGCAATCCCAGGCTATCTGTAAAATTTATCAACAGGTCCAGTCAGGACAGGAGCGAGCACATTACATCTCAACAGTTCATAGCAGGTTAGAAAATATAATCATGCAGTAAAGTAAGATACAGGTGCTGAAGAATACAGTATGTAAACAGAGAGAGAAAACTGTAATAGAAATATCTACTATAAGTAAGGAACTAACAGTGGCTAGTGAGTCAGAGTACAGGATAGCACATGTAAACGGAACAGATTTGTACATGATCTACACTAAAGAGTTGTACATGATCTACACTACAGAGTTGTACATGATCTACACTACAGAGTTGTACATGATCTACACTAAAGAGTTATACATGATCTACACTACAGAGTTGTACATGATCTACACTAAAGAGTTGTACATGATCTACACTAAAAAGTTGTACATATATGGTGAAAGCACAGGAGTACGAGATCTGTATAGTACTAATCCGTGATAATGTCGTGACAGCACAAGTAAAGTAATTTAATGCAGGAAATAATTCTAAGCAGGATATGAAATGATCAGAGAATGTACTCGCCTGATATCTGAATATCTAAGGTAAAGATACTGTCCGAGGAGAGGTGTCTGGCTCCTAATTAGAACAGCACAAGTCACAACATGTCCAGAAGGGTAATATAAAGTACTATAATGCATTCTACATAAATCTAGGTCAAACTAGGCCATAGTCAATCCTTGGTCAACTCTGGTCAACTGTACTAGTCAAACTAGGTCAATCTAGGTCATGTCCTAACCCAGCAAGTCTTACTAGGCCTAACCAAGACTATCCTAGCAAGCACACATCAATACAAGGCTATACAAGCCAACTTACACCCAACTCTCTATAGCATGCAATTATTCAATACTCAAATAGGCAAGAATTCACATTGGATATACACTAGGTAATCTATTACTTTAAACTATATATGTCTACACATATATACACATGCATATATTGGTATTCAACATTAGGTCTATAATTATGGCATTTCAAATGGTTATATAAACTTATATATTACAACACAATATGCTAACATATATATAATATACATACAAAGCTAAGTTAACTGTATTAATAAATACTTATTTAAGAGGCTATGTGTGTGTATGTGAACATGGCAAAGGGGCAAGTGAGGGTTAAATGGGCATACATAGTGTACATATCAAAGAGTGTCAAAGTGTAAGTGAATAAAGTGTCAAGTGTGATAGTGTCTACATAGTGTAAGGGGTACATGAGGTAATATAGGATTTGTGTTAACATAGAACATTATATCTCATTAACTTGTATATTGCATATATTATATCTATTATTACAATACATTCATGCTTGCATTCATTCATCATTCATTTATTCTCTTGCGCTACTATATGCACCATACATTACATACTATGAAACCTACATATTCATTACAAGCCATACTTATACATGCTTACATTAGATAGGATACTTACACCTCATATATTATTTATTTAAACATTTACTCATGTTTGCATTCTCTATTTAATTATATAATGTATATACATTAATATGGGTTAAAATCAAATAGAATATTATATTACACACAAGGGTGCACAAAATGCATATGCCGAATAGTAACTCCTACTAATAATCAATACTGTACCATCTCAGCATGAATTAAAATCTAGGATTAAATTATTTTATAGATCTATGTGTTAGCTTTTCGAAACATCAAACGGATCGCATTTTCGTTTTCGGAAACTCCCGGAATCGCGAAAACACAGAGAACGCATTTGTCTTTCGTACAGCTTACACTCAAATAATTCTCCAAAAAGTTACAGAAAGAATTAGGCCTACTAATATATGTTTTTGGAAAGCTAACTTCAATACGCTTCTTCTAAAAAAAATGGGAGATTAAACCGAGCTTTGAACTAGAAGTTATGACATTTCTAAGTTAGGGCTGAAATTAAAAACGTGGATAAAAATCATGACGGATTTGGGTAGTTTGAGACAAAAGAACACAAGTATATAACATAATATATCAAGAACTCATTATCTACACTAATATATATATATGAGAAACTATAGAACACATCTCCAATACAAAAATATGAGATTAGACATATAATAATTCATTCATACATAACAACAACACATAGTGTGTCCAAATTTGGGATTTTTCCACATGGACACAACCATAACACAAAGGACACTCCTATGACCTCCAAATGGACACGAAATGGACACAAATGGAGATACAACCATGGGGGTCATTCCTATGGATTCAAAATAGACCTATATGCATGAGGAAATGAAAAGGAGAAGGGATTTATACCTCCCGGTAGATCGAATCGAAGAAAAGCCTTCCCGGAGCGACACCGACATGTTGAGATTCCAAAAGGACACGAACGAGCTCCGAATCCTCCCAAACTTGGGTAGCTTCCTCCTTGACTAGAATGGAGAAAGAAAGAAGAAGATTTGGTGGTAAAATGGAAGGATTTGGTGGAGAAATTGCTAGGGATTGCTCTCTAGGAATTTGGGGAAGAACAAGAGAGAGAGTGTGGATGAAAATAATGAAATGAACTTGAGCCTATCCTCTCCCAAAGTGGCTGGCCATATGGGGCTATTTGTCCTATTATGGTAAGGTCCAAAATGCCTCCACTAACCTATTCTATGAGTATTAGGAAAGAGCTAATTGGTTGGGGCTAAATTAGTCATTCTAAAGTCTCTAATCACACTTACCTTATCCATAATAATTAGTCTAACCTCTAACTAAAATATTTCTATCATGTGGACCAAAATTAATATCGTGTGGGCCATGCCTAACTAATGTGTGGGTCCCACTAGAGTCAAACTACCCCCGGGTCCCCGTTTCAAGTCGGATTGAGTTGAAATTCGAACCCGACTCAAATAACCCCAAAACAATATCATAAATAATAAAATAAATTTCAACCCCAAAATAATATCATAAATAATAAAATAAATTTTAAAAATATTCAAAAATGTAAAATGACAAAAACACCCCTGTTTCTGAAAACTGGGGGTGACAATAAAGGGGGAGTTTCTTCTGAAGAGTCACGTCTTCTTCTTGTTCTTCTTCTTCTTCTTCTTATCTTTCAACACCATGTTGGATCCAGACTTAGCTTCGAGCAACGGTTGGCCTTGCCTAAGTCGAATTATGGTTGAGGATTCCTTCGTTCAAAGGGGCTATGCCTTTGTAAAAGTTGATGAGCCTCGGAATGTGCTGCATGGCTTCTCATGAAGAGTTCGAACCAGGGCGATGCCTTGGAGGTCGTGACGATCGAGCTTGTGGGTGGATGGCCAACCCGGAGAGCCACAGGCTGTGCTCTGCCCAGCTCATTGGCGGCGGCGTGCTTTTGTTCGGATAGAAGAGCCTCAAAAGCTGATGCCCTTTTGAAAAATGGCCTTCCTGCTGCGCTGTGGCTAGAGCTTTCGGCGGGCCAATAGCTGCTTTCGGAAGTGCTGCACGTCTGGAGGGTGGAAGCTGTGGTAGTGACTTTGATGAATACTGTATTCACATCTTCTATCGACAGTACCCCCCTCCATGACGATCATACTGTGAAGAGTAACTCCGGCATAGATCTGTAGGAGTTTTCAATTTGGCACATGTAATCACAAAGTCTTTTGTAACAGATCCTTGTAATTATGTCTTTATGCAGTCTTTTATGTAATCATGACGAATCTATAGCCATGTTTAATAAAAAAAGGACTTCTGACCTTTTCATCTGTTTGTGACTTTTGTCTTTACTGTTAGCTTGCTTGACCGCCTGCGCCTCTGCGTCCTGTATTATGCTGAGATTTTTCATGCTTCTATAATGATATTTTTATCATGCATTTGAACGTAAGATCAAGCTCAAATGGAATACATTTTCAAGATATCGTTAGAGCAAGCTTTCTTGATTATTTCAAAGTCCTTATCAGTTTATGGATCGTTATAACTTGTAAGACTCTCCTTATGGGTTTTGGTATCAGTCGTTTCAGATCGTACTTTTCGAGTTGGTGTGGGAAACCCAAAAAGTAAAAAAATTATTAAAAACCAGATAAATTTGATACATGAAGTCTTATATTTATGTTTTATTTATGTTATTTTTCTATACTAATTTTGAATGAAATAATATTGTGCATTGTTGAATGGATCAAAGAAACGTAATATTTGAATTGACATGTATATATAGAGGTAGTTCACTATCGTTCTCCTTCTCTATTTTTATCTTTTGATTTCTTGGTATTAAATTCCATGCCTCTACACCAAAACTATAAACTGTTGGTAATGGTTATATTTTTGAATTATTCAATATACCCCCAAATATATTGAAGATCTACATTTATGGGTTGAGAGTTGGATTCAAGTACTGAAATAATTTTCTTTTGTAAAATCAACTTAAAAAGCTTTCCAAAGAGATTGAACCTGGATTCCTTGGGGTTGTTTGGATAGAAAGAACTCCTTGGAAGTGAGAAAGTAGAAGGTATAGTGTAGAAACTTTTTGGATTTTTTTGGTACTTTTTTGACCACTCCTTCTAAAATGTGTTTGAATAGCCATTATGAAAGGAAGTTAAAAACTGTAAAGTATATTATAATATTATAAAATATTATTAATAGGTAACTAAATTGATATAGAATAATTAATATTTTGTCATAATTATTGGAGGATAATTAAACATTAGTTATTGAGTATTATTTAGTTATCTTTATCACTTTTTTGATATTAATTAATCATGTCCAATATGATAATATATTATGTAAGCATTATTAATTATTTTAATATAATTGAAAAATCTTAATTGTGTGGCTTATGTACTAATGTTTTAACTACTAATTGTTATCAATTTATGGTTTTTATTTTGAATATTAATTAATTATCTTAGTTATTACATAGTAATTAAGAATTACTTACATGTTAATTAAAAATTACTAATTATTTACTTAGTATTAAGTAATAGTATTTAATTATTTAACATTATTACAAACAAAATAATTAAACAAATAATATTCGAGAAGTTCCTTCTCACTTTTGTATGTTTTGAGAAAGTTAATGAGGTCTATAGTAGGGGTGACCATATTCGGTTTTGGACTGAAAATCAAACCAAATAAGAGATTCGGTTCGATTTTAAAAAATAGGTTCGGTTTCGGTTTTGAAAAGACTAAAAATCCTTTATTTGGTTTCGGTCGAAAATTGAAAACCGAATAAGACTTGTACAATTATGTAAATATCATCAATTTTATGTATATTTTTGTGATTATATATAGTGATTATATATATATATAATTTTAATATATATAAAGTATGTGTTTTAAAACCTAATTTTGATAATTTAACAGCTAGTCCAACTTTGGGTGCAACTTTTAAATACAACAAACGTGTATAAAAAAATATATATATATTTTATAAATTTATCTATGATCTCGAGTTTAGGTTCGACCCATTAATCAGTAGAAATAGTCTAACCGAAACAACCGAATTGATTATTTGGTTCGGTTGAAACCTAATAAACCGAACACTTATTTCGAGTCGGTTTTGGTTTTTATTTTGGATTTTTAGAATTTTGGTTTATTCGGTTTTGACTATTTCGGTTCATTTGAAACCTAACAAATCGAACGCTAAAAGATAGTCTATAAGGCTAAGATGTTCGCTTACAATGAGGTTACTATCAAAGCCTATAATTATGTTGCAACCGATGCATACTACGAAGCTATAATAGTTCTTTCAAGACCCCTCCCTAGCCTAGTTGTCCTTACTGGTTTCTTCCAAACACTTACCTCTCCAGCCCTTCTTGGTCTATGGTTTTCTTACGTCATCCGCATTACTGGCTTGATTTTGTTCTTGCTTGGTTCTCGTCTTTAAAGCTGCTATACTTCAAAATTTGCTAGAGGAAAAAGTTATTAGTAGTTATGCAAAATTTTATTTTTATAAGTGATGTTGTATTTTACCTGATGCACATGGGAGTTTTGGAGATTCAAAAAATTAAAACAGGAGAAATGGTGGTACGGTGATCTTTCATGACTTACTTTAAAATAGGCTAAATTATGTGCTTTATTTAGGTTGTTGCATGTTTACTAAAGAATCTTTTTGAGTGTATATATGGTTACTTGGGTATTATATATGAATTATCATGTTGTAGTTTCTTAAAATGATATAACTAAGCATTTATTCGTGAAAACTAGGAAATAACTACATAAATATTTTATAAAATTATGTTTTATTTCTTATATTTTGGTTAAGTTTGTAGGGTATTGAAACTTTTTTGAAGTGAAGCTTGAACTCAATATTGTTATCTGAAACTGAGGAAAATGTTAAACTACCAATATTGATACTGATAGAGAGGTTTGTGTAAGATCCCGATTGCATAGTTGTAAACCTTGCTATCAGAGAATTACAATTAGGAATATAATATGTATTAGTTAATTCGCCATATAGTAGTTTCATATTAAGCAGGAGGAAAAAATAGGATGAAATGAAGTAACTTAGAAATCTGTAGATCACTTGCAGCATGTTTTAGAAAAACTCCCCCGCTATTTAGTCACTCTAAGATACCTAAGCTTCTAAGATTGCTAAGGAGAACACAAGTGTAAAAAGAGCATAAAATGCGTTTAAGCTGTATTTAGAATGGAAGAGCATGCTTGGAGCATATGTGGGTGTTGTATCCTTTAGGGGTTTCAAGTAATATTCTTGTGATTGGATGTCTAGTTACCTCACCCTTGGGGAAGACTATTAAATCACTAGACAAGACTTATTTTATGAATTCAACCTTCCACCAAGTGGGCATCTTGGTTTTCTGCCTGAATACCCACCTCCCCAGCATACACACCTAAAGCTGAGTAGGTCGAGAATTCGACAAAGATCATGAAGAAAGATGTCTGTTCGATAGTCAGTCGCAATAAATATACATAATGCATGTGTAAAACATAATGTGCGTCATCACTCATTTGTCAAAATGGGTTTAGGCTTGGTGTCAAAAATACATTTGTATTGTTGGACATGGTTGGAAATATGAAAGGAGGCAAAACTCATTCTTTATCCAGTCATCAAAATTCATTAAATAATTTTATTGCACGAATAATTTTGAATAATTATTGTAGATAATAGCTTGTGTATGGAAATCTTTGGATGCATGTTATACTATTTTTTCCCTTTTGGTGACAATATTATTAAGGTCTCGTCCTTGTAGAAGCATGAAAAATCTCAGCATAATACAAAGCGCGGAGGCGCAGGAGGTCAAGCACGCTAACAACAAAGACAAAAGTCACAAACAGATGAAAAGCTCAGAAATCCTTTTTTTATTAATCATGGCTATAGACTCGTCATGATTACATAAAAGACCGCGTAAAGACATAATTACAAGGATCTGTTACAAAATGCTTTGTGATTACATGTGCCGAATTAAAAACTCCTACGAATCTACGTCGGGGTTACTCTTCACAGTATGATCGTTATGGGGAGAGGCACTTTAGATAGAAGATATGAATACTGTCTCCATCAAAGTCTCTACCATAGCTTCCCCCCTCCAGATGCGCAGCACTTCCGGAAGCACCTATTGGCCCACCGAAAGCTCAGGCCACAGCGCAGTAGGAAGGCCCTATTTCAAAAGGGCATCAGCTTCTGAGGCTCTTCTAGCCTAACAAAAGCACACCGCCGCAATAAGCATGGCAGAGCACAACCTGTGGCTCTTCTGGTTGTCCATCCACCCATAAGCTAGGCCGTCAGGACCTCCAAGGCGTCCCCCTAGTTCGAACTCCTCATGAGCAGCATTGCAGCATGTTCCGAGGCTCATCAACAGTTCTTCTATGAAGGCATAGCCCATTTGAACGAAGAAATCCTCAACCAAAATCCGAATTAGGCAAGGCCAACCACCGTTCGAAGCTAAGTCTAGATCCAACATGTGTTGAAGGACAAGAAGAAGAAGAAGATGTGACTCTTCAGAAGAAACTCCCTCTTTATGTAGGACGGGAGTGGTCCAAAATGCAGGCCATATGGCCGACGGTCAAAGTTTTCACATTAATGGGATGAACCTCATTAAATAAGGTTCATTCGACTAAGTCCTAGACTATCCTAGGACCCCTTGAAATTCCCCAAGTATTGGTGGCAATTAAGAGGGAGTCGTTCATTAAGGAGCGGTCATTCAGTGCTCTTTAAAAAGACTTCAAAGCCAATGCCTTCAATCGAGAGGCGCAGCTACATTCCTGCACCAACCTCAGGCACAGATTGTTGATGTTTTCACCTCAACTGCAACGACACAGCACTCTGCTCCGACCTAGAAGTTTAACTACCTTTCGTCAGAGACTTGGGAGATACCATTGCATCCAACACAAGTTCGCCTGTCGCTCCAAAAGTATAGTAACCTCATTAACCTGAAGCACAAGCCTACTCGTCGCTCTAAAGTATAGTGACTTTGTCGCTCAAAAAATAGCCTTCTCGTCGCTCATACGCACAGAGGCTCCGTCGTCTTTGAAGCATAGTCCACTCATCGTCTGAAAGCATAGAGGCTCCGTTGTCTCCAGAAGAATGGTCTTCTCGTCGCCCGAGAAGCACAGTAGTACTCAGACCTCGCCAGAGGTGTAGGAAGCATGGTTCCAGCCAATCGGTTTGCTTAAACCGAATCTGTCAAAGATAGGATTGGGGTTAATCTGATTGATATCTTATCAAATTGATTTAAATCTTAGACGAGGATCAATCAGAATGCAAATATGTGATAAAATCCTAAGATTTACTCGGCTACATCCGAACAAACAAATTGGCACACGCCACGTGTCTCCTCTTTTGGTTATTTTGATAACCACCAGAGATCTCGATTAAGGACAATCTCAATGTCTGCCATGTGTCAGCACCGCAAAAGTACGGGCATCGTACAATGACGGTAGATTTCTTCATATCTCAAAACCCTAATACACATCGCATATGTGCTCCCTTCCCCTATAAATAGAAGGAGTTTTCCTTCAACAAAGAGAGGAGAGACCACCGAATATCAAATCTCCAGCTCCAGTCATCCTCTTGATCGACAACCCTAGAGTTCCATCAAAGGCATTAGAAAGTCGAAACAAGTTCAACCCGTCGTCAGATTGTCAACGAAGTAAAGGAGTCGCTGCAGTGCTCGATCTCCACCGTCATATTTTTCCAGAAATTCTTCCCCTTGTACTTATAATATCCTGTTTAGGACTTTCTCTGTACACAAGTCTTCCCCTTGTACTTAGAATATCCTACTTAGGATTTCCTTCTCTCTACACAGGGCTTTTTACGTTCAATAAACAAAAAGTTCGTTCAACCTTTTGTAGTGTCAAACAAAATAACGACTCTGTTGGGGACTACCTTCTCCTCCAACGAGAAGGCAGTAATGCAATCTGACGACGACTTGCTAGGATCTTCCCAGAAGATGCTGGTTGTACGCTTCGACCAGCAAGCTTTTGAAGATCTTCTTTCTGATGAGAAGTCGAATCATTCGAAGTGGTTCGTAAAATCGAAGAAGACTCGACGTGTCTGGAGTCCCAAGGCGGCTACGACGAGCAGCACGACGGAGGAAACTGTAATCCAGAAACCCCTCAATATCGAAGCCCCGGAGAAGATTTCGGCTGCTATAGCCATATCTCCTCACTCGATTCCCACCCTGCGAAAGTATGGCGAGGAAGACGGTGTATCTATGGCGGTCCTGACAAAGGCACAGTACCGAAAGAAGTGTACGCCGGTTCAACCCCTTATGACGGGAGCATTACCGACAAGAAGATTCGTCTTCGACATAATCGCCTTCCCATCAGGCGAGCCTTCAATGTATTCTGAAAACTATGCACCCGCTGGGGGTAGTAGGAAGAAATCTAAGGCAGTACGTGCCTCGTGCAGCAAACGTACCATACCTATGACCGACCAAAGGCCCATGTTGACAGTCACACGTGCTGCCGATGTGAAGTTATACAAGACTAGTCCCGTGCTCTGATGCGTCGACCAGTTGGACCCCTCTGTCACTTGAGCAATCCTGTGCGTGATGCAAGCTAGGAGGTACATTCTGTAGAGAGATACTCGTACGAACAGTGTTCCTGTAAGCATGATAGGAGTCTGCCTCGCCAGACCCTCTCTAATCGTACCCATGTACAACTTTCCTGCACGTATAATGAGGATACCATGACAGAAGACCTGGTGCTATCCCAAGCAGAAGAAGAATCGGTGGTACAGGGTATGCCTAAATCAAGGCATTCTTGTACCCAGATTACCATCAACTGCTATTGTCAAAAGGCGGCTGCACTACCATCGAGAAGACACTCCATCTTTCAAAGACTTCAACCTATGTCAACTGTACGTCAGAGATACAATAGGGGGTCAACGAGCAAGAGAGAAGATGAACTCCGTGTCGCCATATGCAACATGGTACAGGGTTCTAAAACTCTCAAGAAGTCATCCAAGAATCCTCCCGTGTTGGCCACCAAGCCCAAGAAGCGGCCCGGGATAGCAAGACAAAGGTACCCAGCACAGGTGTGTTCCAAGACACACATTCCAAATCTCCGTTGGGTGCCATGTCAAATGCTGGGGGTAGCCAACCTCCCACTATGCATGACAATGCTGTGTTCCAATCTCAGGAGGAGCCATATGATACGGATGCCTCCAAAGGCGCAGCTAGCCACCAAACTAGGGGTAGCAACCACAATGAGTCTGGGGAAGACCGTAACCTCCCAGTCTATCCTCAGAATGATGAGGCTCGGACATTTGACCCAGAGAGCGAGGGATCTACTGTCCCTTCTACCCATCCACACTCAAGGTCCGTATTTATGGCCGAGGGTGATGAGGAGGACAATAGCGAAGCGCCTGACCAGTTCAAACACATCGAAGCTCTCGAGACGATCCTAGATACGGTAAATGCCATAATATAGACTCTATTTTCTCTCATGTTGGAGATAAAGAGGAATTTGGTACCCACTGTCTCCATACCTACGCCTGGTCCAACAGCCAATGATGGATCCAGCAAACTGCCCACCGTCCATCAGACGGGACCATCATCGTCTATTCTATCGACTACAGGCCCGACAATGTCAACCGAGATATAGCAGGCCATCAAAAAATTGTATTCTCGCTACGATGCCAAAGAGAAACAAGCCACACTCAGGAAGATGGGGATTCGGCATCCATATCCTGCCGAGTGGGATAATGTAGTTTATCCTCCCAAGTACAATTCGTAGACGCTCACACCCTACGAGGGAAAGGAGTCTCCCAGACGATAATTGAGGTACTTGCCTTAGTAACAGGGCACTTGCCGAAGGACGACGCCCTCCTCACCAACATCTTCATAGGAGCTCTGCAGGTGGTAGCCTATGAATGGTTCTACAGCCTTCCGGACGATTATATTTCATCGTTCGAGGACCTGAATAATTTATTCATAGATCGATTCTATGAAGGAGGGATTGACATGACAATGTCAACTCTCATAAAGGTCTTGCAGAGAGAGAAGGAGCATGTCTATGCATACATTGAATGCTTCTGTCAGGCAGCCTTAAGGCTGCCGCCTGGTATGTCCAAGCCCATGTTTATTGACTCATGTTGCAAGAACTTGTTGTTTACGATAAAATAGTAGCACAGTGCTCCTTGCACAGAGTGGACACCTTTTATTATAGAAGCGGATGCGGCACAAAGGAAGGCCCAGGATTCACATCTCCTAGGACTAAACTTTCCTTCTCTCGAATACAAGGGGAGACGTTCGTTTAATAACAACCCCAAGGGCAGAAAAGGCAAGCAGGCTATGACCGTCAACATCTCCAAAGGTTCGGTAACCATGAACCCCAAGTCTACAGAAGCGCAAAATCCAAGGAAGACTTACTCCTTTAACGACGAGGATATGCTGGAACACTTCAATATGTTGACGAAGAGTGGCATGTTGTCTCTCCTAACACCAAAATGCTCGACAAAGTAGGGAAGGTAGACAACCCTAAGTACTATCATTATTATTAGTATGTCCACCATTCGACATGAGATTGCTACGTGTTGAAAGGACAGATTCAACGCCTCATCGACGCAAAAGTTATATCACTTGACTATGAAGAAAAGACTATCACGGCCAATATGGTTACTCTCCAGTTTGGAAGTTTCCCAACCACAAAGGTATAGGCCGGGTCGTCCCCATCTTGAGGGCGATAATGAAAGTAGTCAATCTTCCACCAGCGTTGGATAACGCTCAAGGGCTCATTCTATTCTCTATGCAGCAAGGCGAGGTCATGGCGGTCTGCCCTGACCTGACTCCTGACATGATGGTACCTACAACCCCTTCCATCAAAGAAAAAAAGGTCAGGACATGCCGTATGGTCTCGGCTTTGATCGATGACACCTTGGTAACCACTCGCTCGACACAACGGCAAGAAGAGAACCAGGTTCCAGAGGAGGCAGCACCTCCACCAACTACATCCCCCGTTTCTGATGTATTAGAGGCAGGCCCGTCTCAGACTCCTGCCGCAGATATGCAGAAGCAAAAGGAGGTTCACTTTGATAAGCCTCTCAGAGAAGACTCGACAGTAGGGCCTATCAAACCCTATAACTTCGACATACTGGCACAGCTAGCCAACACCCTGGCTAGATTATCACTTTTCGAGATACTTCGTCTCTCCAAAGAGACCCGAGATGCGCTTAGCGAAGCCTTACAAAATGATGAGTCCTTCCTCAATCAGGTGCGACCACTAAAGAAAGACCCTACGGCCTGTCCACATTGTCAAAACATGGTCGAAGTGATCCCTAGTATCACCTTCATCTAACAAGACATGCTGCTGAAGAACAACCGGCATAATAGACCTGTGTACTATACAGGGTATATCGGTGCCATTAAAGTCGATCGCATCCACATCGACCCAGGCTCCTCTCTCAGCATCATCCTAAGAAGTCTGCTCCAAACTCTAGGGAATCTGATGCATCGGCTAACTGCATCGAACACAACAATCAGTAGCTTCAACGCGGGGAAGAGCGAGCCTCTAGGCAAAATTTTCTTGAAGTGCCAAATCGACGATCTCCACACGAAGTGACTTGCTATGTCATCGACGCTGACATAAATTACAACATGCTATTGGGATGACCATGGATCCATGAGTACATGATCGTTCCTTCCACCCTCCATCAGTGCATGAAGTACGTGGCCAGCGACGGGACTATCAAGACCGAGTTCGCTAACATCGACCCGTTCCAGGGACTTGAAGCCTAATGTACGAATGCTGATCTATACAAGTCAGTCCCTTGGGACGATAAGGGCAATTATGCTGATGACGAGGCAGATTCTGTAGTGCCCCGCTCCCGTTGGGGCGAAGCACTATGTAATAGGCTTGTGCCAAGTCAGACATGGTCGGGAACATAGATGGCTAGTCTGACTCGGCGACGAATTGGGTATATAAAAACCACGGCATCAATAAAATCGATTTGGACGAGTGATATTAGTACCGTTCCAACTAATGGATCGACTACAGTTGGAATAAGTCCGAGATGCGGTAGGCGGCGTCTTGGCGAAGGA
The DNA here is from genome assembly GCA_029216955.1 of Iris pallida. Taxonomy (NCBI): domain Eukaryota; kingdom Viridiplantae; phylum Streptophyta; class Magnoliopsida; order Asparagales; family Iridaceae; genus Iris; species Iris pallida. The sequence goes on along the minus strand of JANAVB010021599.1, from coordinate 18,564,134 downwards.
ACTCTAAAGAGAGCGACGCAACCCGTCTGCCGTTGGTTTTATTGGTTTTCTTGGCTTTCTGAATGAATTGTTGCGTGGATTTGATAGTGTGCTTTCACGTCGATTTCTGAATGCGCCTTTGGGAATTTCGAAGGAAGGATTGAAGGAAAGGTTCTAATTCGATGCTCGTGCCATTGCAGGAGTTCGTGTAACTGATGCTTGACCGTCACGAAGCGTTCTCCTACTCTCGGCGCAATCTCTTTAGGTGGGTGGTTCTTCGACCCCTTCTTTTCTACTCCTTTCCGCCAACTAAATTCTTAAAGTTCAACGTTCAAATCGATGATGCTAACGGAATGTATGCTTGCCACTAAGATCAAGAGCTTGGGATAATATATCAACCTAGAGAAGTTAACTCCAAATCTATAAGTTCACACTAAGTAGAGAAAAGATAAAGTTCTAAGAAAGAGATAGAATATATTTCATGCCATGCAAAACACAACGATGAAAACCTTGGTGGTGGTACATCATGCCTCGGAGAATTTGGTGCCTATGGGATGCTAAATCAGAACGTACAGTTTCGGGGAAAATGACCCTTGTACGAGTAGGAATGATTATGTGATTTGATAATAGTTATGCTATGCAATTTACTTCATACATATTAAACTGTTCATACATTCGCATGGTCAAGGACGACTTATGCACAAGGTGAGCTTTCCTCGAGACGGTACCCGGGGCCCTGGGACCGAATCGGCCTAGGAGAAAATTATGGAAATTGTGCTTCAGCACGAGGCATTGCGAGACCTCCAGTTAGGCTCGCTATCTGGACTGGAGGGCGCGTCGCAAGGCTACGTAATCGTCTTTCAAGGTGTCGATATTATCAATGACCGCATATAGGATAGATTGCATGCTCACTTATTGTCTTGTGCAGGTGGTAAGTATCATGTATATTTTGTGCAGGAAAGGAGCACGGCCGTGGTAAGAATGCCTTTAAATTGGTTATGTATTATCGTTTAAAATGTGCCTTCGATATGAACTGCAATTCATATAGTTCTAAATAGAAAGATCACTTCGTATGCTAGAATCCTTAATAAGCAGTGTCGGTTTAGACGAGTGGGTTCGTCCCATCCACTAGCAAGTGTGCTAACCCCCAACTCTCCAGGTAATGAGTGCGCTGCGGGAGCTCGAGACTAGACCTGAAGCTGAAGAACGGGAGGCGGCACGGAGCCCTCCTATTTTGAAGTATTTTGAAGCCCAACTCAGATCGAAGGCTTTGTTCAAATGTATAAAGGGGCGTGAATGTATGGAACGACAAAGATTATTTCAGGGCAAGCTTGTCGAGAGTTTTTCTTTTGTGTTTCAAGATGTAGCCGCAATGGCATATGTAATGTAAAAATGACCTTGCACATACTTTGCAAGCTTATGAATGAAAAGCTAAATTTCTTCCTATGCTATGTCTTCAACTCTCTGCCCTGTTTAATTTCAACGCATCGAGTTAAAAAGAAATTTCCAATTGCACATCCTTGCCTTGTGCAAGTCCATTAAAGACTTGCACGGCATCACGTCCCGACCCATGGGGATCGATTTATATCGAGTCAAGGCGATGGCGACCGATTCGGCGAGTCGGGGCGTGACAAGTTGGTATCAGAGCACGGTTCACACCTCGGACCTTTCAAAATACTTCTTTTAGATGATACCGTTGCGATTTTTCAAAAACTATACTTTTCGACATATACGGCCTGAAATAATCGTTCCATACATATAAGCCCGTAGATATTTTGAAAATACTAACGGGTTTGGTCAATTTTGTAGGAATGACGGAAAGACTGGGTGTTCCTGCTATCAATGCCATATTGATTAGCATGGATAGCACCGAAGGCGCGACGCCTAGCGAATCTGCCATGGAGCGACTACTACGCCTCATGGAACTCAAACAACGCCAGTCAGAGACGCAGCAACGACAGCTGCAGGAACAGATCCAGGCCCAAGTCAGCGTCCAACAAAAGCAAATGGAGGCCCTGACCCGGAGTGTGAGCACCATAGCGACGCAACAGAACTCGACGACCGTCATGTCCGAGGAAGAAGTGCAACCCGTAAAGACAAAAAATGTGTCTTCCTCCTCCCTGCTCAAGATGACCAAGTTCAATAAAATGAACCCGCCTAAATTCAACGGTCAAGCAGAGCCTGACAAAGTCATGGGGTGGCTAGTGAAGATTGAGGGTCCGTTCACTCTCCTCAACATCAAGGGGTCCAAGAGAGTCGGGTGCGCGGCGTTGCAGCTCAACTTGAGGGCCTACGACTGGTGGGAGGCGAAGAAACAGGAACTCCAAGAGACCAACCCCAACGCCAAGATCTCGTGGGAGACGTTCAAACTGGCCTTCCTCGAGCAATACATCCCTCGTGCCCTTCGTCGACAGAAGGTAGAGAAATTCATGTCCTTGAAGCAAGGAAACTTGTCCGTTGAAGACTACGATATGAAGTTCGCGAAGCTTGCGAAGTTTGCCGGGGCCTTTCTGCCGAACACGGAGGCGTGGTAAGAGCGCTTCTAGCAAGGCCTGAATGATGATTTGCGTCGGGACGTCATGAACCAGAGATGCCAGACGTACAGGGAATCATACAGCGCCGCCCTTGATAGTGAGCGGATCTTCGGTCGAGCGTCGCAGAAGGGCGGATCAAGCGTCCGCAACAACTTCAACAAGCGTCCTCACGACGCGGGAGGATCTGGTATGCCAAAGCGCCAGAACACGTTCGAGTATCGGGGGCCTCACCCAGGCGTACGGTGCCATCGCTGCGGCAAGATGGGACATCTGGCTGTCGATTGCCGAGGGGGATGCTTCAAGTGTGGCCGGCTAGGTCACAAGGCAGTAGATTGTCGCATGGGGAGGGCGAACCAACATCCACCAAGGGACGTCCAGAACCAGAACAGGGCGTCTCCCGCCCATGGTGCAAACACGGTGCCCGTGAGCCCACAAAATCGCCAAGGGACGCAAGGCCGAGTCTACGCACTGACTCGGGACGAAGCCTATGCGTCCGACACTGTCGTGACAGGTATACTACTCTATAAAAATATGCCTGCTAGAGTATTGTTCGATTCGGGTGCTAGGCATAGTTTTATATCTGCCGACTTTGTAAAAGAGAATCAACTACCTATGCAACTTTTAGATATGAATCTTAGTATTAGCACTCCATCGGGAGTAGATATGTCTGCCACTCAAATTTGTAGGGATGGTTACATATGCATCGGAGGGAGGAATCTATCCTTGGAAGTTATCGTCCTCGACGTCAAGGAGTACGATATAATCCTCGGCATGGATTGGTTGGGTACATGCCACGCAACGATCGAGTACGCAGAGAAGAGAGTTATGTTCCGCCTTTCCGGTGAAACCGAGTTCTCCTATTCGTACGGAGCAACATCAAAGTCGGCAATAATGATATCGACGATTTCGACAAGGCGTATGTTGCATTCTGGGTACAGCGGGTACCTAGCATCAGTTCGAGACACGAGAACGGAGATTGCAAGCATAGCCCAGACTGAAGTCGTGTCAGAATTTCCTGATGTGTTCCCAGACGAGTTGCCAGGGATGCCGCCAGACCGAGAGATAGAATTCAGTATCGACACCTTCCCGGACACCCGACCGATATCCAAAGCACCTTATCGAATGGCGCTGGCAGAGCTGAAGGAACTGAAAGCACAACTACAAGAGCTACTAGATCGCGGATCGTGGGGTGCCCTAGTGTTGTTTGTGAGGAAGAAGGATGGATCGATGCGGCTGTGCATCGATTATCGAGAACTCAACAAAGCCGCGGTACGAAACAAGTATCCGTTACTGAGGATAGACGATTTATTTGACCAGCTGCAAGGGGCGACGGTATTTTCCAAGATTGATCTTCGCTCAGGCTACCATCAATTGAAGATCAAGTCCGAGGACGTACCGAAGTCCGCCTTCCGAACTCGATATGGTCACTACGAATTTCTAGTCATGCCCTTCAGCTTGACCAACGCTCCTGCCGCGTTCATGGATCTAATGAACCGGGTGTTCCGACCGTTCATAGACAAATTTGTCGTCGTATTCATCGATGACATCCTTATATATTCGAAGAGCAAGGACGAGCACGTGGAACACTTGAAGACGGTGCTACAGACTCTGCGCGAACACCAACTCTATGCCAAGCTAAGCAAGTGCGAGTTCTGGATGAACAGCATGACGTTCCTTGGGCATGTTGTCTCAGCTGAAGGCGTCACGGTAGACACAAAGAAGATTGAAGCAATAGTCGAATGGAAGCGGCCTACCTCAGCAGGCGACATCCGAAGTTTCCTCGGCTTGGCAGGCTACTACTATAGATTCGTGAAAGATTTTGCCAAAATTGCGTCGCCTCTGACTCGCCTCACCCAGAAGGGAGTCGCATTCGAGTGGAACGACGCCTGCGAATCGAGCTTCCAAGAGTTGAAGAAACGGCTCATCTCAGCGCCGATCCTTGCACTTCCAGACGGGCCAGAAGGGTTTCAAATATTTAGCGATATATCGCGGACGGGTTTCGGATACGTGCTTATGCAAAGGGATAAGGTAATTTTGTTTGCTTCGAGGCAATTGAAGCAACACGAGAAGAATTATCCTACACATGATCTTGAGTTAGCGGCTATTGTGTTCGCGTTGAAGCTATGGCGGCACTATCTTTATGGTGTGGCTTGCAGAATCTATACGGACCATAAGAGCCTCAAGTACATCTTCACTCAACGGGACCTGAACTTACGGCAGCGGCGTTGGCTCGAACTCATTAAAGACTATGATCTGACTATCGAGTACACATCGGGTAAGGGAAACGTCGTAGCGGACGCTCTGAGTAGAATGTTTCCAGGGTGCTTGTCTATCAACCGTAACATACAGCGAGACTTGGCAGAGATGGGTATCGAACTCCGAATCCGTTACCGTGGAGCACGATTGGCCCAATTGCACCTTGAGTCGAGCTTGCACAATAAAATAAAGACCGCACAGGAGGACGACCCATTCCTGAAGAAGATGTGCGAGCTGATTTCGACGGGAAAGGCGACCGACTTTATGGTGGACGAGGGCGGAATGACGCGGATGAAGAGGAGGATATGCGTGTCGGACCATGCTGAACTTAGAAAGGAGATTCTGACGGAGGCCTATTATACGAAGTACTCGTTGCACCCCGGGAGTACCAAAATGTATAAGGACCTACGCACGACCTTTTGGTGGCACGGCATGAAGAAAGGCGTGGCAACGTTTGTGTCACAGTGCATGGCCTGTCAACGGGTGAAGGCCGAGCATCAAAGACCAGGTGAGGAGCTACAGAACCTTGACATTCCAGTATGGAAGTGGAACGACATCTCTATGGATTTCATCATGGGCCTTCCGAAGACGTCGCGGGGGAATGATGCGATTTGGGTCATTGTCGATCGTTTGACCAAATCTGCTCATTTCATCGCTATTAAAGCAATCATGGAGCGTCGATCGGTTAGCTCAGATTTATTTTGACGAGATCGTCAGACTGCACGGGGTACCTGCCACAATAATTTCGGACATAGACGGGCGATTCTTATCACGTTTCTGGATGAGTCTACAGGCGACGCTGGGCACTAAGTTGAACCTTAGCTCCGCATACCACCCACAAACCGATGGCCAGACCGAAAGAGTGAATCAAATCCTGGAGGATGTGCTACGTCTGTGCGCGATAGATTTGAAGACTAGTTGGGACATGCACTTGCCGCTCGCAGAGTTCGCATACAACAACAGTTATCAATCAAGCATCCAAATGGCTCCTTACAAGTTGCTTTACGGGAGGAAGTGCCGATCTCCGATTTGCTGGGACGAAGTCGGGGAGCGACAGGTGCTCGGGCCAGAACTAGTCGAACAAGCCGTCGAGAAGGTCCGCATGATTTAAGATAGGCTCCGTATTGCTCAGAGTCGACAAAAGAGTTATGCAGATACTCGTCGACGACCATTAGAGTTCTCGGTTGGAGACCATGTGTTTCTGAAGGTGACGCCGATGCGGGGCGTCATGCGATTCGGAGTAAAGTGCAAGCTGAGTCCGAGATTCGTAGGGCCCTTCGAGATCCTCGAAAGAGTGGCGACCGTTGCTTACCGGATCGCGCTACCTCCTGCCGTGGCTGAAGTGCACGACGTCTTTCATGTCTCCCAACTTCGGAAGTACGTGCATGACCCAAGTCATGTGGTTAGTTTCGATCAGTTGGAGCTACGTGCCGATCTATCATACTCGGAGGAGCCCGTACAAATTTTGGACCGTAAAGAAAAGATCCTGCGGAGCCGAACGATGTCCTTGGTTCACGTACTCTGGCGCAACCATTCTGTGGAGGAGTCGACATGGGAGCTAGAGGCGGAGATTAAGGAGAAGTACCCTTCACTTTTCGCCGACGAAGGTCAGACCCTTGTTCTTAAGTTTCGGGATGAAACTTTTTCTTAGTGGTATATTATGTAGTGTCCCGCTCCCGTTGGGGCAAAGCACTATGTAATAGGCTCGTGCCAAGTCAGACATGGTCGGGAACATAGATGGCTAGTCTGACTCGGCGACGAGTTGGGTATACAAAAACTACGGCATCAATAAAATCGATTTAGACGAGTGATATGAGTACCGTTCCAACTAATGGATCGACTACTGTTGGAATAAGTCCTAGATGTGGTAGGTGGCATCTTGGCGAAGGAACTCTAAAGAGAGCGACGCAACCCGTCTGCCGTTGGTTTTATTGGTTTTCTTTGCTTTCTGAACGAATTGTTGCGTGGATTTGATAGTGTGCTTTCGCGTTGATTTCTGAATGCGTCTTTGGGAATTTCGAAGGAAGGATTGAAGGAAGGGTTCTAATTCGATGCTCGTACCATTGCAGGAGTTCGTGTAACTGACGCTTGACCGTCGCGAAGCGTTCTCCTACTCACGGCGCAATCTCCTTAGGTGGGTGGTTCTTCGACCCCTTCTTTTCTACTCCTTCCCGCCAACTAAATTCTTAAAGTTCAACGTTCAAATCGATGATGCTAACAGGATGTATGCTTGCCACTAAGATCAAGAGCTTGAGATAATATATCAACCTAGAGAAGTTAACTCCAAATCTATAAGTTCACACTATGTAGAGAAAAGATAAAGTTCTAAGAAAGAGATAGAATATATTTCATGCCATGCAAAACACAACGATGAAAACCTTGGTGGCGGTACATCATGCCTCGGAGAATTTGGTGCCTACGGGATACTAAATCAGAACGTACAGTTTCGGGGAAAATGACCCTTGCACGAGTAGGAATGATTATGTGATTTGATAATGGTTACGCTATGCAATTTACTTCATACATATTAAACTGTTCATACATTCGCATGGTCAAGGACGACTTGTGCACAAGGTGAGCTTTCCTCGAGACGGTACCCTGGGACCGAATCGGCCTAGGAGGAAATTATGGAAATCGTGCTTCGGCGCGAGGCATTGCGAGACCTCCAGTTAAGCTCGCTACCTGGACTGGAGGGCGCGTCGCAAGGCTACGTAATCATCCTTCATGGTGTCGATATCACCAATGACCGCATATAGGATAGATTGTATGCTCACTTATTGTCTTGTGCAGGTGGTAAGTATCATGCATATTTTGTACAGGAAAGAAGCATGGTCGTGGTAAGAATGCCTTTAAATTGGTTATGTGTTATCGTTTAAAATGTGCCTTCGATATGAACTGCAATTCGTATAGTTCTAAATAGAAAGATCACTTCTTATGCTAGAATCCTTAATAAGCAGTGTCGGTTTAGACGAGTGGGTTCGTCCCATCCAATAGCAAGTATGCTAACCCCCAACTCCCCAGGTAACGAGCGCGCTGCGGGAGCTCGAGACTAGACCTGAAGCTGAAGAACGGGAGGCGGCACGAAGCTCTCCTATTTTGTAGTATTTTGAAGTCCAACTCAGATCGAAGGCTTTGTTTAAATGTATAAAGGGGCGTGAATGTATGGAACGACAAGGATTATTTCAGGGCAAGCTTGTCGAGAGTTTTTCTTTTGTGTTTCAAGATGTAGCCGCAATGGCATATGTAATATAAAAATGACCTTGCACATACTTTACAAGCTTATGAATGAAAAGCTAAATTTCTTCCTATGCTATGTCTTCAACTCTCTGCACTGTTTAATTTCAACGCGTCGAGTCAAAAAGGAATTTCTAATTGCACATCCTTGCCTTGTGCAAGTCCATTAAAGACTTGCACGGCATCACATCCCCACCCGTGAGGATCGATTTATATCGAGTCAAGGCGATGGCGACCGATTCGGCGAGTCGGGGCGTGACAGATTTGACCTCATGAAGCTCAACGGTTGACGAAGAACCTCTAAAGGTAAGACTGAAGGGAAGACCCCCCAAGGTGTCCGCGCCTCTTGTCGTCAAGCTCCGAGGTAGAGCACCACCTTTGTCCTTAGTAACGTCAGATGATGGCTAGGAGCCTATACGAATAAGGCTACATCGGAGGTCCCCAAGGTCGACCATGAAGGCACAGGAGCCTCTGACCGCGAACCATTTGGTGATCAAACTAAAAGGGAAGTGTCGTCCTCCTTCTCCCTTGATAGCCCTATTCCTCAATGATGAGGAACTAGGAGACTACATCTGCGCCAACACGGAAGCATACTCTTTTGATGATGTAATCCCCTGGGATAAAATCTCTCATTTTATTAATAGAAAGTTGTCTTCAAATTACTCTTGTGCATATTGGAACACTATATATTTCCTATATAACTCTCTATATAAGCTGAAAATGCAAGTGACAACCGCCAACCATGCGAGCCAAGTTGTCCCCTCTCGGGATGCCTACTACTTCGTTCCAACAAGGAGGAAAGAAGAGGAACCCATTTTCTTTGGTCGAGTGGAGCATCCTCAGCGACTAGTTCCCGAAGATCCAGAATCTTATAGCGGCAAGATTCAGCTCTACTGCTACGCTACTCAGGCCAAACACCTCATACAGAAGATGGGATACGACCTGAACAACAACAAAGGGATCAACTATGGTAAAGGCCGACGCCTTTTCTTACAGATTCGAGCTCCAAAAGGAAAGGCCTAAAATTATTACCAGCACACCCGTGTTGACCCAAACTGGATTGCATTCAACCTAATCTTGATAACTAACGAATCGATATTTGACATGATCCAACTCGACACATTAATTGACATCAAAGCTACAAATCAGACGACTACAACACATCAAGTCGGACAATCATCTTTGACAACTGCTCGACGAATACTGCTGGAACTTGTCTTCGAAAGTCTATATTTTTATATTTTATTTGAGTCTAGGCTATTATACTTTGAGTCGCACTGAGTACCTCAACTATAGACTAGATAACCAAAAGCCCCACAAACAAAAAGCCAAACTACCAAAGCCTAATAGCCCAAATGAGCATAATGTAAGCCGAACTCTGCTCCCACACATAGTTCAGGCCGAACTCTGTTTCTTAATTTCTAGGAGCAAATTTTTAGGGATTGCTTTGCAAGTTGTCCAACGGCCATAATTTTTGAATTTTGGACAGAGTTCTGGCCGAACTCTGCCTCCCAGGACTAGTATATATAGGCACCTTTTTCTCCCATTTTAATCCATCCAATCTTATCATCTCTTCTCTCTCATAGCCTATACATCCCAAAGAGCCATACTCTTCTCATCTACTAGCCACAAAACTTTTCAAGCCTACAAGGTGCTCGGTGCGAGTCAATTAGAAGTTTTGTGCAAGAGTCTTCAAGAAGTCACTTGGAAAATTCTAAGTTTCGCCTCAGTGATCTTTTCAAGAAGGTGGCGTGATCTTCTGTGTAAAGGCACGTGGTTGTAAAGCTATTTCACAAATAGTAGATTTCAATCTTGAGCTAGAGTTCTCAGGCCTGGACTAGTCCTCCACGAGGAAAACCAGGTTAAAAATTGATGTGTCTGTGTATGCTTTCTAATCTCCACTTTATTTTCGCATTATACTCTGATTTATTATTTACTAGTTGGGATTGAATAGAGTTGATTTTTTAATTGATCATTATTTTTACAAGTACTCTATTCATCTCCCTCTAGAGTTGCCTACACGAACTTCAATTGGTATCAGAGCCCCGTTCTCTTGATACAGGATTTACATCCTAGAGTTGATCCATGGCAACTACACAAACCATCTCTACCAACTATGGTGAGGGTCAATCCACAAATAGGCCACCCCTATTTGATGGGACCAACTACACTTATTGGAAGACTATAATGAGTTTTTATCTTAAGTCTCTAGACTTTGACCTGTGGACTGTAGTCACTGATGGCTACAAGAAACCTCCTAGAATAACTGTCGAGGGAAGTCTCGTCGAGAAACCCAACGACAAGTATACTGATCAGGAGAAGAAACAAACAAGTCTAGACGCTAGGGCTATTAATGCTCTTTTATGTGCCATAGACAGGACTGAATTCAACAGGGTCTCCACATACACCATCTCGCATGAAGTATGGAAGCTTTTGGAGGTGGCTCATGAAGGGACCATGCAAGTCAAAGAATCGAAGGTCAACCGTCTGACACAGGAGTACGAGACTTTCAAGATGAAGCCTAATGAGACAATCACTCAAATGTTCACCAGATTTCTCGACGTCGTCAACCCGCTATCCTCTCTTGAAAAAGATTATTCCAACCATGAGAAGATACGTAAAGTGCTACAAGGATTGCCAAAGGTTTGGAACCCCAAAGTCACGGCAATCATCGAAGGCAATGATCTCACGACAATATCACTAGAAACATTGATGAGCAAGTTGATGACGCATGAGCTCGATCTAAAAGACTTCGAAGAAACAGCTCCAAAAGAGAAGAAGATTGCATTGAGAGCTCATCGATGAAGAACTAGCTCAGAAGATACCGATGACGACGACTCCAAAGGTGACAATCAAGCTCTCCTAGTTCAAAACTTTAAAAAGTTTCTACGCTTCAACAAGAAGAAGAGAGAACAAAAAGATGATGAGGAAGAACCCACCTGCTTCGGATGTAAAAAGACGGGACATGTCAAGAAATATTATCCCTTAGCAAAGAAGGAAAGCAGATATGAGAAGCCGTACAAAAAGCCAACAACGAGGAAGTATGCCAACACTAGCATCTGGCATGAAAGCGAGGCTAGTGATTCAGACGAGGAAGAAGACTCTCCACAAAATACGGCTAACGTCTGCCTAATGGAAACTTCAGAAAAGGTAAAAGATTCTTATGATGATTTCTCATTTGATGAACTTGGTGATGCCTTTGGTGATCTACTAGATGATCACAAAAAGGTAATCAATAAATATAAACATACAAAGGATAAGATCAAGGACTACGAAATTGAGATCCATATACTTTCATGTTTACTAAAAGATGTTAGAAACACTATACCCATGAAAAACACTGAAGAGGTATCCAAGCTTAAATTAATCTTACACGATGCCGAATCAATCATTAAGAAACAAATACTTGAGATTATGGCACTAAACAAAAAACTTGCTAATGAGAAAAACAAGTTCAAAATTGCTACAGGTAGAATACACGGTCTTACTGCTAAATATGATGAGTTGAACGTTGCCTCTAAGAAATTAGAGAGTAAACTGGGCAAGAAGGTTATTCAATCGCAAGTTCAGTCTCATAGTCACAACATGTGCAAACACGTACCAACTCAACACAAAAAGGCACGTCACCACAAGAACACTCATCCACGTGCTAAACAAAATCATGCTTTCATGTACACCTATTCACATGCAGTAAGTAGGACACATACACGTAATCATTATCATCATCATGCTGCTGTACACAGTCACTATAATTATTATAGATACCCTGCTATTGCATACAGTCACTATAATCATCATACCGACCCTGCTGCTGCACATAATCACCATACTCACTCTACTGCTGCACGTAACTATCATCACCCTACTTATACACACCACTATCAACATGCTCCTAGTATAAACATGCATGCTAAATGCATATATTGTAACCTACATGGACATAATTCTCCACAATATAGTATTAGAAGATTAGTTGATAGAAACATATATACATGGGTACCAAAGTCTAACCTGTCAGGACCCAAAAGAATCTAGGTACCAAAGGTCACATCTACTCGTAGTGTAGGTGGACCTTCCCCCCTCAACTAGAAGCAAGTGGATTCTTAATAGTGGGTGCTCACAGCATATGACTGGAAATGCAAATCTATTCGCAACACTATCGATGAAAAAGGAAGGATACGTTTCCTTCGGCAATAATCTTAAAGGCTACATCATAGATAATAGTACAATTGGTTATCCTCCCTCTTCTGTCATTAACGATGTCTGTTTAGTGACCGAGTTAAAGCATAATTTGCTCAGCATTAGTCATCTTGATGACAACGATTATGATATTAACTTCGGGAAAACTAAATGTTTTATCTATGATCGATCATCTGGAGACATTGCTTTTGAGGGGATAAGGGAAGATAACATTCATATTTTCTATCTATCTAGTGATACTAACAGTGCAGGAAGATGCCTTTACGCTCACAAAGACGAAAAGCTCTTATGGCATCAGCGTCTTGGTCATGCCAATATGGATACTATATCCAGACTATCCAACAAGAGTTAGAGGACTGCCGGATATCATATTCTAGAAAGACACGGTATATGCTGAATGAGAAAAGAATAAGGCCAATAAATCTTCATTTAAATCAATAAACACTGTAAGTACTACTCGACCTTTGCAATTACTTTATATGACCTTTGCAATTACTTCTAATTTCCAGGAGCTAATTTTTAGGGATTACTCATTGCAAGTTGTCCAACGGCCATAATTTTTGAATTTTGGACAGAGTTCTGGCCGAACTCTGCCTCTCAGGACTAGTATATATAGGCACCTTTTTCTCCCATTTCAATCCATCCAATCTTTTCATCTCTTCTCTCTTATAGCCTATACATCCCAAAGAGCCATACTCTTCTCATCTACTAGCAGCAAAACTTTCCAAGCCTACAAGGTGCTCGGTGCAAGTCAATTAGAAGTTTTGTACAAGAGTCTTCAAGATGTCACTTGGAAAATTCCAAGTTTTGCCTCAGCTATCTTTTCAAGAAGTTGGCGTGCTCTTCTGTATAAAGGCATGTGGTTGTAAAGCTATTTCACAAATAGTGGATTTCAATCCTGCGCTAGAGTTCTTAGGCCTGGACTAGTCCTCCACGAGAGAAACCAGGTTAAAAATTGTTGTGTCTGCGTATGCTTTCTAATCTCCATTTTATTTCTGCATTATACTCTGATTTATTATTTACTAGTTGGGATTGAATAGAGTTGATTTTTTAATTGATCATTATTTTCACTAGTACTGTATTCACCCTCCTTCTAGAGTTGCCTACATGAACTTCAACCCGCCAGGGGTTGGATTATAGTACGCCCACTTCCACTTTAGAAGGCTCAAAGACGGAAGTAATGATGCACTCACACCCTTATGACTCCGATACCAGTATCGGCCAGGTCTTCAAAAGGATGTTATTAGCTAACATGGCCTCTGCAAGCCCTCCAGTCGAAGACGATGACCAGGCAGTCGAGTACTTCGAAGATGAACCTTAGGGTCAACGCTTGGGATTTCAATGGGAATTGCGCCACGTGCTGTCCAAATCTCCCACATCTCAGTAAGTATTCATGAATTCCTTTGAAAGAATTCATCCCTTCTATACCTTTTCCTAACGGAAAACCTTCCACGTTCGTATTACCTCTGGATTGATTCTCTACACCTTAGTTAAGTCGCGTCTACCATGTCCACATTACCTTTGAGTAGTCACCTATCCCATAATGACTCCATGTTGTCATGACCACCAAGAAAGTACTTCACATCCATATTACCTCTAGATTGCTCCTCTACACCCAAAATCGTAGCTACCATGTCCATATTACCTCTGAGTAGTCGCCCCCTCCTTGATTGATCCTATGATTATCGTGGCTATCTAGAAAACAGTTCACGATTATACTACCTCTGAATTGTTGTTCTATATCCTAGCAAAGATTATGCCTAACACGTTCATATTACCTCTGGTTAGGCATATCTTCCATGATGACCCCTTGTCATGGTCATCAAGGGCTAGGAAACCTTTCACCTGAGCTCGTCAAAGACAAAAAAAGACAGAAAAGTCCTTATACAGAAGCATGTGGCTACAAAGACCTATTACAAACTCTTTGTAGTTACATACACAGAGGCATTAATGCTAAAGCTTAAGCATGATGTCTGCCTGGCAACAGAGGTGATGGGCATTTCACCTACAAAGAGACATGTGTTCATGCTTCTGTTCAAAGTACCCCGAGCTTGACCCAAGTTCGGGACACTTTGAAGGGGGTCTTGTAGAAGCATGAAAAAATCTCAGCATAATACAAGGCACAGAGGCGTAGACTGTCAAGCATGCTAACAGCAAAGACAAAAGTCACAAATAGATGAAAAGCTCAGAAGTCCTTTTTTATTAATCATAGCTACAGACTCATCATGATTACATAAAAGACTGCATAAAGGCATAATTACAAGGATCTATTACAAAAGACTTTGAGATTACATGTGCCAAATTAAAAACTCCTACGGATCTACGTCGCGGTTACTCTTTATAGTACGATCATCATGGAGAGAGGCACTATGGATATAAGATATGAATACGGTCTCCATCAAAGTCTCCACCACAGCTTTCCCTCTCCAAATGCGTACTGCTATTGGCCCACCGAAAGCTCAGGCCATAACGCAGCAGGAAGGCCCTTTTACAAAAGGGCATCAGCTTCTAAGGCTCTTCTAGCCTAACAAAAGCACGCCGCCACCAATGAGCAGGGCAGAACACAACCTGTGGCTTTTCGGGTTGGCCATCCACCAACAAGCTAAGTCGTCAGGACCTCCAAGACCTCCAAGGCATCATCCAGGTTTGAACTCCTCATGAGTAACCTTTCAGCATGTTTCGAGGCTCATCAACAGTTTTTCTACGAAGGCATAGCCCCTTTGAACGAAGGAATCCTCAACCAAAATCTGACTTAGGTAAGGCTAGCCGTCCCTTGAAGCTAGTCTGGATCCAGCATCTTGTTGAATGACAAGAAGAAGAAGAAGACGTGACTCTTCAGAAGAAACTCCCCTTTTATATAGGGCGGGAGTGGTCCAAAACACAGGCCACATGGCCGACGGTTAAAGTTCCCACATTAACGGGATGAACCTAGGACTCAGCACGATGAACCTCATTAAATAAAGTTTATTTCGACTAAGTCCTAGACTATCCTAAGACCCCTTAAAATTCTCCAAGTAGTAGTGGCAATTAAGAGGAAGTCGTTCATTAAGGAGCGGTCATTCAGTGCTCTTTAAAAAGACTTCAAAGCCAATGCCTTCAATCTAGAGACACAGCTACATTCCTACGTCAACCTCAGGCACAGACTGGTGATGTTTTTACCTCAACTCCAACGGCACAACACTCTGTTTCGACCCAGAAGCTCAACTACCTTTCGTCAGAGACTTGGGAGATACCATTACATCCAACACAAGTCCACTTGCTGCTCCAAAACTACAGTAACCTCGTCAACCTGAAGCACAAACCTACTCGTCGCCCTGAAGCACAGTGATTTTGTCGCTTAAAATACAGCCGTCTCGTCGCTCATACGCATTGAGGC
Organism: Iris pallida; assembly: GCA_029216955.1. NCBI lineage: Eukaryota > Viridiplantae > Streptophyta > Magnoliopsida > Asparagales > Iridaceae > Iris > Iris pallida. Next base: position 18,548,555 of record JANAVB010021599.1, on the reverse strand, counting down.
TCTGTCATCTTCGAAGCATAGTCCACTCGCCGCCTGAAAGCACAGAGGCATTTTTGTCTCCAAAAGAACTGTCTACTCATCGCCCCAGAAGCGCAGTAGTACTCAGACCTCGCCAGAGGCACAGAAAGCAAGGTTTTATCCAGTCGGTTTGCTTAAACCGACTCTCTTAAAGATAGGATTGGGGTTAATCATGATTGATATCTTATCAAATTGATTTAAATCTTAGACGAGGATCAATCAGAATCCAAATCTGAGATAAAATCACAAGATTTACTCGATTGCATCCTAACAAGCAAATCGGCACATGCCACGTGTCTCCTCCTTCGATTATTTTGATAACCACCAGAGATCTCGATTGAGAAGAATCTCGATGTCTGTCATATGTCAGCGCCGCATAAGCCCGTACCGTACAATGATGACAGATTCCTTCATATCTCAAAACCCTAATGCACATCGCATATGTGCTCCCTTCTCCTATAAATAAAAAGAGTTTTCCTTCAACAACGAGAGAGAGAGAGAGACGACCGAATATCAAATCTCCAGCTCCAGGCATCCTCTTGATCGGCAACCCTAGAGTTCCATCAAAGGCATCAAAAAGTCAGAGCAAGTTCAACCAGTTGTCTGATCGTCATCGGAGTAAAGGAGCCGCTGTAGTGCTCGATTTCCACAGTCACACTTTCCCAGAAACTCTTTCCCTTGTACTTAGAATATCCTATTTAGGACTTCCTTCTCTGTACACAGGTCTTTTTACGTTCAATAAACAAAAAGTTCGTTCAACTTTTTGTAATGTCGAACAGTCCTGTATTCCATTCAAGTATCTCTTTCATTTTAAAGGACAAAATACTATTCTGTACTAGACTATTAGTATGGTCCAAACACAATTGATGATTACTGAAATAGTCGATCCACAGATAAATTTAAGAGAGGCCAGAGAAACTTCTCAAATCTTCTGGTTATATCAGCTTCCTAAAGTAAGCATTATAATCTCACAACATGTAGTATGTCCATAAGATGCAACCAAATTGTTCAAAAAATCATGTATATTATTGAAAACTTTATCATCCACAAAATGATTGGTAAATACAGTACTTGCAAAAGTAGCTTATATCAGGGTTTTACTTTTCATGTAACTATACAACATGGTAGTTGGAAGTGTGAGATGGGTGGAGTACAAAATCCATAAGCCTCCTTTTTAAAAAGATAAAAACATTATTTCTATTTAGTCATGCTGCAAAGGTTGAATAGGCTAGTTTTTTCTCCCAATTGATTTATTGTGCTGGCACCATTGTACTGCTCATGTCACCATTTGAAGGGATTTTCATATTGTAACTTTTTTTCAAACATGATTGATATATCATATATTTTCTATTGACAAATATTTATTGATATTCAACAAAAAAATCGAACTTACATGAGTACATATCATACAATGCATATTGATATGTCAATTTAGAGCTGCCAGTCCTTTTGATAGCTGTATCTGTCAAACTTTGATGTTTGACCAAATAATTTACTACCAACCTGACACTAGCATTCCTGGCCAAGGCAAGTATTTCCAGGAGAGACTTGTCATTAAGCCTGGATAGCTAAGTTGTTGTTGGTATCTGCATGTTTGAGTTTTATTCTCCTGCATCAGATTCTTTTCAAAATATCAGGTTTCAGCTTCATTTGGCAACATGGCACATTTATCCAAGGATATTATTAAGCCATCTTCTTTTTTGTTCTTCAATTTTATTTTATATGCACTAGTATTTAGATGTCTTAGAACATAGCATAGCTTTATTCAAAAGCACATTGAGATTGTAATGAACATTAAAACTTGGATGGTAACAATTATTATGATTGTCACATAACTCATTGAGGACACAAACCAAGCCAAATCTTACTACAATCCCCAACTTTGGTTTGTTGACTTCGATTCTCAAAAGCAGACTGTAGGTTAAAGTAAACTGCGTCAAAACAAATTGCAGATTGGGATGTGAAACATGACCAAAGCAAAAAAGAGTAGGTATAGAATATAATAGTTTTCGTGATATGTTTTTATTGGAGTGTATTTAACTTTGGCTTATGCTCTATGGTGAAATGGATAGGGTAAGCTCTACGTAAAAAGTTTGAGCTTACCCGAATTTGTTGGTGATTGGAACGGGGGTGTCTATTAAAAGGAATCAAGCCCACACAGATTCAAAATAAAACTTACTTGGCTAGCGTCCAGATCCAACTACCAGCATAGCTAGGTCGTATTTCAATTATATTATGGTAGGTGGTCAAATTACCTAATTAATAATATATGAGTTGATCAAATAAGACAAGAATACTTTTCTTTAATATAAATATTCTTGTTTGGAGCTAAAAATTTTCTAATAAACAAAAAGTAGAAAGGAATGCAGATAGTGAACATAGTCGTTAGAGTGACACAATAGTTTTTGGAAAAAATAAAGTGCTAGTTTTGGACCGAAGTCACTCCTTGGCAAGTAGCAACTAGAATATAGGTGAGCTAGAGGGGACAATTCTTACTGTAAGGGATCACAAACCTGTTACAAGTATAAAAAATGACTCATGTTAAAGCTTTTTTGTTAAATTAGACCCATTATTGAATATGTGATCATGGTCTAGTAACGTAGATAGTTTAATCACAAAAACCATCGAGGAACAAAACTAATATGCACAAAAGCTGGTAGTTATAAGACTAAATATAATATTATATCTGAAACTGGATGCATGCTTATTCGGTTATTTTTAATTAGTTTTGGAACACGACATTACCGAATGAGATGCTAACTTTCAGGAAAATCATATTTAGACAGGTGAAATGGAATTTATGTTATATTTTTTTAAAACATCTTTCTTGTTTTGGGGGTATATGCTCCACACCATAAACTGACTCTTATGGATTATAAGCTTAATCTCGAGATATAGAGGTTTATTTTGTTTTTTCCAAGTATCATTTCTGATTTTTTTTGCATTGTACTAATAATTGCCTCTATGCAGCCTACTCTGCACTTTTTTCATGATGGAAAGAAGGCCAATGTATTGGTGGGTGCTGATATTACTTGGCTAAAGTACTTATTTAGCTAACATCTCTTTAGTTCATATTAACTCATTTGAGTAAATCTCCTGCAGAGGATCTAAGGTCAGTCATTTCAGTAAAGGTTCATGCTATTTAGTTTATGGATTCATATAATTAATTATAATCCACATATATAAATGGTTTTAAACTTTAGCCATAGAAGGGAAAAAATATATTTCTAAATTGTCTTGACTCATACTCATCTTTAGTGTAAGCATTCAACAATCTTAACAACGTGACTTAAGAGACAGAAAAATACTGAATCTAGTATTATTTTCTCGGTTTCTTCTACTACACATTAACTCTTCATATAGTGAATAATTTAATCCATAAGTGTCCTGTTGTAAGATTTTTTTTTACCTATAAAGTGATAGTCTAGATATCGCATTATGCTTACTTTGAACCTCAATCTTGATGCCACTGGGCGCTAACCAAATATAGTGGATGATGTACCACTTGTATACTAGGACATTCATTCTTTGATTTCCCTAATGCATACAGATAATACGCTTACAAAACACTTGATTTTTCGATTTCTGATCGTTACAAATATTTAGATAAGTACTATTTTTGGAATCTCAAGTCAGTTTTTATATCATATAATTGAAGTTGAAGTAGCCTATCATGGTGGCCTACATTTGGAAGCTCCTCTGGTATGAATTAGATTATTTTTTCGCTATTTTGCTTATTGAGTATATATTGATCATCAGACATTTGTTTTCTGACAGAAAAGATTAGTCTGACTGAGACAAATACAAAGATAAACATTTCGGTTGGAACACCGTTTTACTTCAGAGGTTTGAAATCTGCTAGGCTTAAAACTATAGTTAGTTGGGGTAGGTGTTTGTTATATACTCCTTGATAAAATTTGCTTGGTACTCACTTTATTTCCTACCAACAATTCATTTCTGCAAACAAAACCTCTAGTTCTCTTGTGAGGATTAAATGTTTTATGATTATGTTGCAGATATACCAATATGCTCTATTTGTTTTCCTTGATGTGAACTGTTATTTCTTCTTAATAGAACATCCTTACTGCTTAGCCTGGTTACCAGATTCACTCTATTTACATCGTTTCAAAGCTTTATTTGCAATAAGGAGAAAAGTGTTGAAAGTGATATTTTATGGGAAAATTATTTCCCCTTTTTCTCTCCAAAAAGTAGTTGAGCAATGTCTAGTTCTCTCCATTTCGTCGAAAAGTTACCATATCCATATGATTTAACAATTTCCCATTTATATACTCTTCCTAATTCCTAATTTTTTTAAAACAAAACCTTATTCTCCACTTTTTTTAATAATGGTGGGTGAAGCACACCCAAATGAGGAGATCAGTCTAGTGGTGGGTTGATCACACCCAAGTATCAAGGATCAGCAAGTAAAGGAACCACGCCCGAGCCTAAGTCCTAGGATGAGAAGAGTGGCATAGGGCATAGCTGAGATCCAGTTTCGCCAGTCTGCTGATATAACTCTTTGTAATAAATTGCTATTAGTTTGGCAAAATTTTAAAATTATTTCTGATTTATAATTGTTTGCAAAGCCTATAGCTTCATGTAAATCCATAAATTCCTAATTTGGTGTCGGTTATATAAATAGAGATATTATATGATATTATTATACATGCACATCTAGTGCATATATTTCATAGATTATATTATGTCCAATGCTTGTAGCTCAAGTGGAAAGCAGCGCGGACATTAGACGGGGCCAGAAGGGTTCAGCCTCCCCAACCGTAAGGATGTGTAGGTGTGTGTGGGTTGTAATAAAAAAAGATTATACGATGAAGACTAAAAGACAAATGTTGTAATTATTACAATCATTATTAAGACTACTTATAAAGAATAAAAGACAGTTGGCTTAATTATTCTAAATTTATTATTATTATATAATTATATATTTATTTTGTACCTGCATGCAAGATTATTTAGGAAGACCAAAGGATAACTCCCGTAATTTCCTAGATGCCTTATTAACTTTAATGAATAATTTTAATTAGTAAACATATGTAATGGTATATTTAGAAAGAAAATTTGTACGATAAAGTTGAACTTTTATCATTATATAGTGGTATAGATAATTAGACATTGTACTTTGTGGATCAAAAGTTTTATGGGCGAATTGATCATTGTAATACCTATGCATGAGAGTTGGAGATGGTTCTGATTGATAATATAAGGCTATGAAGTAATGACCTTAGTAGAGAGTTGTATGGCCAATTGTTACACTATATATGTAGTATGCTGATCTTGAAGGCTAATGCCTACTTTTGGAAGAAGAAATTTTTTGTAAAATGAAGTTAACTTTAGCTTGGAGTTTTCAACTTTGTATTTGGTCATGAAACTCTGTTCAAGTTAACTTAAGTTGGAGTTGATTTTTGGATGTTTTGGTATGGTGTGTCATGTTTTCGGGGTTACGGAGGCACTATAGTAAACAATAGCGTAGCCAAAATTTTATCTAGGGGCACAACGCTTGATTACATAATATTTTGACCAGAAAATTTTAAATAGGGTGAAGACGTTTATCTAATTTGCACATAACAGGACAATTTTATGATATTTACAAAAAAGTGGAATCTAGCGCCAATGCAACTGATGTCAGACAAAAAATATATTAAAAAATGAGGTGCCAGTGCAACTGGCGCCATGCAAAAATATATATAAATAATGAGGCACCAGTAACACATTCTCAATCCTGATTTATTTTTGTTTTTTTCTTTGCTTAGTTTTACTTTGGTTTGATTTATCTTTTAGTTTAATTTTGCTTAATCTTTTAGTTTTGTTTAATCTATTTATTATTTTGTATTTTCTATAAATGGATAATAACAAAATATATTAGTTAATATATATATATATATAAAAAAAAAATATATATATATATATATATATATAAAATATATATATATATATATATATATATATATATATATATATATATATATATATATAACCCCAGCGGACGGGCAGTCTTTATCGATTTCGTTCTCCTCCTCGGACCTGGCGTCGCTTTATGAGCGGTTCTCCTCCACGTTTGTGTTACGGTTCCCCTCGGGTTGCCCCAAGCTAACCCGAGTTCAGGAGAAATTTGCCAAATGGAGCCTAACATCGCATTACAGAGTAGCTCCTCTAGACCCCAAAAATATCCTCCTTCACTTATCCTTCGCGACAGACCAAAAGATAGTCCAGACTCGGGGCTCGAACAAAATTGACTCAAAAGTCATGACAGTAGTTAGATGGTCTCAGGACCACAACCCCAAAAAGGACTCACCCATTGTGACCGCTTGGGTCACCCTCCCCAATCCACCTCTCATATGTTTCATCCCAGCCGCTCTGAAAAGGATTGTCAACTCTTTTGACACTTTCGTTGCCATGGCAGAGGAAACAACGAACCTTACCAGAGCCAATTACGCTAAAGTTAGCCAAAAACTAGACATCTCCAAAGAACTCCCAAAATCCATCAACATCGAGCTAGGAGACAAGACCCACATGCAACCAATTTTATATGACAACAACGTCATATATTGCAATCACTACAACAAGAGAGGGCATCTTATCAAGTATTACTTCAGAGCCCATCCAGAATTGAAACAGAAATTGGTGCCGAAGGTGCACCATCCAAGGAAGGATCGGGATCAGAGAGCACCCCTCCTACCTCCCTCGAACTCGCACATCAGATTTGGAGCAAGCCCACAGCCGATTCAGCCACCCAACAAATCCGTCGAGCAGGAAAGCACTCCCACAACACCAAAAAGTACCACCATCAAAACCCATAACAGATTCGACGTCCTAGCATCGGAAGAAAACACCCACACCGAAGAAGATCACTCTGACATAGCCACCACTGGCAGGAAGAGCAACCCCGCACCCACAGACATTGCTATCCAGGCCAACCAAGAAGAAAATATCACTCCTCCCAACAGCCCACAGAGGAATGAAGAGAGCTCAGAGCACAACAAACCCGATGCACGCACAAGATACACAGAGGAAATCGAGAGTCAGAAGAGCCAATGACCCCGAACCAGTCTAGCGGAAGACCTTTCCATCATCAGCCCAGAGCAAGTCATCAGCTGTCAGCAAGCCATCGACGCAGGAGCATTCGACCCATCCACCCACTTTGATGCTTCTCCCGGTCCAGACAGAGAAATAGATACTCACATCTGTAGAAGCATAGAAAAGAGGATATTGCTTTTAGTCCCACATCGAAAAGGAGAAGAAGAAAGGGGCTCATTCCATACTATATATATAGAGCACCCTTGTCTCCTTTGAAAAGGAAACCAAAATAAAAAATAAATCACTCAATTGAGTCACTCGCTGTGATGGCATGGATGAGTTGGGTTTTGAGTACTATGCGCCTTCACGGGCTAGTATAAAGAATTCCAAGATGGCACGGGCCATGCGCTTCAAACGTGCTATGCCAATAGTAAACCAGAGATGCGTACGCAAAATCATGCGCGCTACCGATGGTAAACTGTACAGAATCATCTTGGGTGCATTTGTACCAGATATGAGCCGACTCTTAAAATCCTCCTCCCATATGGGTGCTATTCTTGCGCTTGAACCAAGTCAGAGCGAGAAATCTCTTGCGGGCCAGACCCCATACGGCCTATTGAGAATGTCGAAGCTTCCAACTTGGACCCTTCCTACTACGTACCTTCGGGTGCTAAGTTGAAGAAGTCTAGGGCCATGTCGCATATTTTATGCATGAGACTGTCATAGCTCGTCATGTCTCGCAGTGCTTTACTAGCCTCAGATCAGGGAGCCAATATGATGGTCCCAAAAGTCTTCCTACAACGATCGAGAGCAAGTGCTTTACTAGCCTCAGATCAGGGAGCAAAGTGGACTCGAGCCGCAGAAACAAGTGGACTCATGTGGCCAAGTGGACTCGATCTACAGAAGGAAGGCTCCTGGAGATCCCATGCGTCCAAGTGAAACCAAGCCGCAGAAGGAATGGTCCTGGAGACCCCATGCGGCTAAGTAGACTCGAGCAACAGAAGAAGGCTCTCGAAGATTCTATGCGGCCAGGTTGACTCAAGCCGCAGAAGCAAGGCTCTCGAAGAACCCATGCGGCCAAGTGAAACCGAGCCGCAGAAGCAAGGCTCTTGGAGACCCCATGCGGCCAAGTGGACTTGAGCCGCAGGAGGAAGACTCCTGAGACTTCATGCGACTAAGATGATCCGAGCCGCAGAAGGAAGGCTTTGGAGATTTCATACGGCCAAGCCGATCCAGGCCGCAGAAGAAAGACTTTTGGTACCGCATGCGGCCAAGTTGATCCGGGCCGCAAAAGAATGATTTTACTCTGTTGCGGAGGGGACACATGGCAGTTTGACCAAGTCTCAACCACCCAAATTTGTTACAATAAAATCTCAACAACCCCCACCAGCTGGTAGCCCAAGATCGAGTCTTTGTGCGCTATGACAGACACGTGGCCACGTGGCCTTTTATGCGGCCCAAAATCTGCTATTGCAAGAATCACTATAAATAGCAGGGTACCACACACATGCTAATGGTTGGCAATCCAAGGCTGGTAACCCACGAATGGTAATTTCTTCAAGAGCAAGGAGTGCGTCAGATAGTCCAAGGAGTAAGAAAGAGTTGCTACACTTTCTCGAGCCTCTATCGTCACACCCCGGAATCAAAACTAAACAATTGTACTTAGATTGTTTCCTAGGCTTTCTTTCTAAGCTCTCTCTTGTACAAGCGAGTTTGCAATCAAGTTCAATTCATCTGTAATTTTGTTGTCCTTAAAATTTAATGGCAAACATGATGGCAACTCTGCTGGGGACATCCTTCTCCACTGATGAGAAGTTGGTGACGCAATCTGACGTATCCACTCGGCTCCATGCAGCAAATGCTCGTGGTTCGATTTGACCAACGAGCATTCAAAGAAATGCTCTCTGAAGGGAGCGCCAGCCCATCGCAGAAACGAGCCAACCCAAAAAGAGCCCACAGTATGTCGAAGCACAAAACTGTTGCCGTCGACCAGGTTCTCGAAGAAGCTCCTTCTGCGGTCCAAGACGGTCATCAAGACTCTCCTGTGGCCTTGCTTCCGACCACAAATAACCTTACTGTCCCCAAATCCAGCAAAAGAAAATACTACGATGCTGAGTTTTTAGGGCACAAGGGAAATCTATGCGGACGAGGAAGAGGCCGCATAAAAGAGATGGAAAGATGACTCATGCGACAGCCAACCCTGGCCGCAGATAGATCGCCCATGCGGCAGCAAACTCTAGCCGCAGACAGGTCGTCCATGCGGCAGCCAACTCTGGCCGTAGGAAGATCGCCCATATGGCAGCCAACTCTGGCCACAGGCAGATGGCCCATGCGGCAGCCAGTCCTGGCCATGGACAGAGTGTCTCATGCGGCCCTGTCAGAAGCTCTGTGTTCGACCGTCTCTCATGCAGGCCCAACTCCATGCGGCCCATTGACAATCTAGGATGTATCAATCTGGACGCTTTTTACTATGCGCCTTCGGGTGCTAAGTCAAAGAAGTCTATGGCAGTGCGGGCCCAACAAGCCCAGTCAACTATCCAAGTTGCTGACCGTCAGCGGGCACCGTTAACTGTTATATGGGCTCCTAATGGAAAGTTGTACAGAACCACCCGCGTCCAGTCCCCCAGGGCTAACGGACAAGGTGGGTCTCAAAAGTCTCCCTCCAACGATCGAGAGCAAGTGCTTTTACTTGCCTCAGATCAGGGAGCAAACATGATACCTACGCACCCGTGTGCTCGGGATACCCTAGTCCACAAATGGGATACAAAGGTAGATCAATCCGCTATCGCCTTGCGAGAGGTGATTACTCATAAATGCAAGGAGAAGGAAGCAACCTTGGCATGCGATGAGCCCCTCTCGGGACGTCGTTGCACCTAAGTCATCATCAACTGCTGCTGTGACAAGTCAGCGGCACCTGAAGATCGGCAGTCCATTTTCTAATGACTGCAGCAGCTAGCACCCTTCCAACAACAACTTCAAAAATAGATGTAAATTTTGGGAGACGAGGAATTTTCTGTCGCCTCCTATAATTCAACCCGGAAGGTTCTTTTCGATAAGAGAGGAAAGAAGACAGGCTCTTCCATCCCGACAATCTCCGCCAGTATTGCAAGGAAACCCTCGTCAGGAGGACTACCACCGACAACCACAGGGGGTGCCTACCTAGGCACTCGATCCAAAAAGAAGCTTCCAACACCTGCGGGTGCATCCTAGACCACCCTGGGGGTAGATGAGGCCGGGGGTAGCAGTCCCCTCAATGCACGCGATAACCCGTTGTAACAAAAGCATACACAGGGGTAGCGATCTACTGGAATTATGTAACAGACGTGGACGTCCCTGAGGATGACCACCTTCACCAAGACGATGTAGCTTCCTGCACAGGGGGTAGCAGCCCTTTCGAGTCCGAAGAGGAAGACATTCTGATATTCCCCGATGATTTCTCGGTACGGGGGTACGACACAGAGAGCACCTCTGCTACGATCCCTTCCACCTCTACCCACGTACGGACTGTCTTTATGGCCGACGAGGATCATGAAGCGCCTACTGACAGACAATGTCTAAAAGTACTTGAAGCCATGCACCTGTCCTTGGTCAAGTCAGTAGACGAAATCAAAGCTGCCTTGCCGACTCAACCAGCAGGGACGCCTGGACAAACAAGCTTGGGAACCGCAGTCAACGCGGACTCCAACATGACCTCTCCTCCTTTGGGTGACAATCCTCTAGGAGCATCCGCTCCTTCAGCTACAGATGAAGCAAGGGAGGCAAGGAGGGAAGTCCAAGACTTCGGACAATGTTCAATGCCCGAGACTCCTCCCGGGACCTCAAAATACGGCAGTCGTATCCCATTGCGTGGAGAGATGTTCCTTTTCCACTACGGTACAAGCCGTTTCATATCGATTCATATGACGAAAAAACCTCTGCTAGTCGGTACATGACTTATTTCGAGGTCACAACCGACCACTTTCTGTATAGTGACGCCATCCTCACACGATTATTCATCGGAGCATTGGAGGGGATCGCGTTCGACTGGTTTCACAACCTTCCTGACAACTGCATCCATTTTTTTGATGGCTTCAAGCACATGTTCCTAGAACGATTCTACGAAGTGGGATATGATATGACAATGTCATCCCTCATGGACGTCGTTCAGGAGGAGAGGGAGCTGACAAGAAACTATATCGAGCGGTTTCGCCAAACTGCAATGAGATTGTCCCAAGGCAATCCCGAAAGCTTCTTGATTGAAATATGCCAAAAGAAGTTACTCCCCGCAATCAGCCTATGGATGGGTGAAGATTAGTTCAGGGATTGGACGACCTTCATTATAAGCGCAACTAATGCGGAGGCAAAGTTAAAGAAGGCTCGCCAGCTGGGATTACACATCCCAGACGGAGAGGTCAAAAGCAAACGTCCTGGTACCGCCTCCAATAACAACAATACTGACGACACCTCCAATAACCGGGACAATAAAGGCAAACAGGCATTGGTCGTCGGTATGACCAAGAAGACTGAACAAAACAGGCAAAAGCTTAGTGGTACCAGGTGAATTACTCATTCGAAGATAGTCATGTCAAGCCTATCTTCGATATGCTATTGCAAGGGGACAAGATCCAACTCCCTCCACCAAGGTGCGAGCCCCGAGCGGCAGAGATGGAGGACCCAAAATACTGCCATTTCCACCGCTGTGTACATCATGCCACTCAAGACTGCATTCAATTAAAGCGGTACATCCAGAATCTTATCGACTCCAAAGCTCTGTTCTCACGACCCGCACCCGCTTTTTCGGACGCGAGCTCGTGAGCAAGCCATCTATGCATCAAGCGGATTTCAGTCCAACTCGAATTCGTAAATGCTGTCACGGCTAGGGTAAGCTGCCAAATCATGACAAACCCATCTATATCTCAATCTACAATAAGAATAATAAACATGAATGGACACTATGGATCGTGGTCTGCAGCCCACTAGTATATATGTCCGATAAGACTATAAAGGAAATAACAAGAGTCTCTAAACTGAATCAATAAACAAGATAACTCATGATAAGGAATGTAGATCATGAAAGGATAACAAACGTACTAATGATACCTGAATCCCATAAGAATCATAAATCCTCCGCCATCCAGAAGTACTAGCTAACTCCATATAATTGCTAAACCTGAAGAGATTATCAGGTCCTCAGAGGACATAGCAAGATACATAATATACATGCCTATCTAAAAGTTTTATCATGCGCAAGAAAATAAACAAGAAAAATAGGAACACGACAAATGACTACGAATACGAATACGAACACATGAACACTAGAACAACTACGCATAAATGAACTGCCGAGCGAACGATGAACACGAGATCAATGAAAGAACCAAACCCTCATCCCGAGTGTGGACTTACGGGTTTGAACTAAGCACTAACCCTCGTCCCGAGTGTGGACTCTCTGGTTAGTTCACGGCAAGGCACCCTCGTTCCGAGTGTGGACTCTCTGGTGCAAGTATAACATCCTCGTCCCGAGTGTGGACTCTCTAATGTAAACACCCTCATCCCGAGGGTAGACACTCTAGTACAAGTCAAGTCAACACCCTCGTCCCGTGTGTGGACTCTCTGGTACAAGTCAAGTCAACACCCTCGTCCTGTGTGTGGACTCTCTGGTAAAAATAATCGACATCCTCGTCCCGAGTGTAGACTAACGGATGTAAATAGATCAAGAAAAATACCCTCGTCCCGAGTGTAAAATCTCTGGTGTCAAGAAAACAATATCAAGGATTTAGCAGTTCAATTACACGTACTCGTTCTATGACACGACTCAAGCAAGGTACTGACGAAAAACTCCAAGTGTGAACCACAAGTCCAAACATGAACACGGCTATATGCAATGAAAACAACTCAAAATAATATAATATAAAAAGCACATATCCATAAACAGTCAAAACTGGAAAATAAAATACAATGCATGTAAATAAAACTGTAGAGGAAGGTAAGGTATACTTGCCAGGAGGTTGCACGCAGATCCAACAAATATATAGTCAACGGATAAGCCACGAAGTCCAAGCAATCACAACTGTCTCCGAAAGCTGAAACAAATATTGCCAACATTCTCAGAATAGTCAAATTAGCTAGGATTGCCTGTCCATAAATCCAATTCTGGACACAGGGAAAAACGGTAATTTAGGGCCAAAATGGTGTCCGTCGTTGGACCCGCTTTGCACCGAAAAATATGACAGAGTCAATGGTCTCTAAAGTCATCAAACTACATGTCTACAAATTTGTTTTGATGATATGAACCCAATGGTACGTCCAATTTTGGATTCCGGTGGGCCGTGCACAAAATCGCCCGTTGAATCGGATCGTGGGGCCCGCGAAACGGCGATCCGATCAATTATCTCAGAATCGGACCAAACCTGCATATAGGACCAAAAAAATGATACGGTCCTGTTGGCGCAAGTTTCGTCTCGATCTGACTAACGTGCACAAAGTAATTAGAGTTTGTGCAAAGGGGTCGATACGGTAAATTTCGACAGATACGCATCAAATTCGTCGCGCACACGCGACCAATTTGAATTTCGTCAAAGCCCACACGTCCACAAAGCCATTACGCACCTTTCGATGCCTTCGATTTGTGACCACGTCGCCCGGATTGGCGGGACGCACGTCGTATCGAAGGGTTTTATTGAATTTAAAACAGGTTTTTGAAAAACTTTGGGATTCGATTTCTCGACGCATAGTCGATGATTTCCAAATCCACAAAAAGGGTTGTGAAGCCCTACATGTTGTTAATAAACTCCTTCAAATAGGTTTTCGAAAACATGTATGGTTTGGAAGATAATTAAATGAAAAGTAGGCTACTTGACTGTTGTCAGTCCTGTTTCGAATCAGTTTTTCGCCCATTTTTGGCATCGATTTTATTTCGATTTGGTTCGAAACGATCCATTGGGGTCAAAGACCTATAGGTTGTGTTTCCAACGCCTATTTTGGTTTGGAAAAAGATAAAGAATCGAGGGAGAAATCTTACAAAGAAGTGGGGCGCCGCGCTGTTACTGCTGTCGCGTTCGTTGTCCTGCGCGCGATTCCTCCGCCGTCCAAAGACTCACACAGCGGCACGTGGGGCCAAGGGAGGTCGTCCAGCCTCGACATGCCCCTGGGTGTCAGGTTTTGCAATTTGGGTTAGGATTTTGTTCTCTGCATCTCTCGGTTTTCGATTGTATATATAACAAAACAAAAGGAAACGAACTGTGGGAGAAGGCTTGGCTCGGGCAATGCTGAACTCGGGTTGGGGGTTCTCGGTTTTGGGCTGCTTTGCTCGGGCCTGAGATGTTCTGGCCTGGGCTGGCTTCTTAGCTTTCTTCTTTGATTTTAATAACTATTTGGTTTCTATCTAAACCATATATATATATATATATATATATATATAACCACAAATATATATATATATATATATATATATATATATATATATATATATATATTTATATATATATATATTCTTTTGTTTATACAAAAATCTAATGATACCCTTATTAGCTATTCCCATAACGCAATTGGAAAATATCATTATAAGTTGTAATTATATATATATATATGAGATACCTTTATTATTATACTTTAAACGAAATAACCATTATATAACATTAATAAAATAATAAGGATAACAAAATAAGGTAATGCGATAATAGGGTTCATACCAATGTGTACAGTAAAATCCTACTGCACGAAAATAATGTAAAGGAATAGTTATCACATTCCCAAGATTAAATATTCAATCAAAATAACTAAATATTGATAATATATATATAACAATTATTGTAGAAAAATATTTATTAGATACTTAAAACAAGGTAGACGTATATACTCAAGGTATATCGTCATGGACGTCTCGCATGACTACATGGGCTTGAGTTTGGTCCGGGTTCAATCTGGACTGGTTTGGTACAACCGGGTTCCTTAAAACTCAATAATATAATTAATTAACAAATAAATCTTCGGTAAGGGTCAAGTCGCAACTTGGCCTGGTTTTCCTAGTTAGAACAATCCTATGGCTCGGCTTTCCCCTACCATGGCTAAGCACTAGTCAAGGCACGTCACTGCACTATCCGTGCCATGATTCCTAGTCGTCTTGTACTCAAATTCCTAACTATGACTAAAATCATCTACCGTAATAATTAACTAAATAATTATTTACAAAAATTCTAAAAATTACCATTTAAATCAAATAAATAAATAAATAAATATTAAAAATTTTGGGAAGGGAGGCTACAAATCTACCTACCTTAAAAATAATTTCGTCCTTGAAATTCTAATCCATGACTATCCTTTAAAATTTTAAGTCTACTACTACCTTAATCTTCTCAAAAATAGTTTATATCCTGCTCCTAGCCATTTGTAATTATGAAACCTCGAGGACTTCTACCCACCTTTAGACACACTACTCCTCAAAACACAGGTCACTAAAAATTTATAACCATCCAACTAGTTGTTAAACTTACTACCAACAGCTACCTAGGACATATGGCTCTATAGTCTTCATTAGCTATCGAGCAACCAAAAATTAGATAATCAAGCAATATTATACTATATCTTAAGAATTTTTGATAAGTTCTAGTCGGCACGATTATTCGTCACACCGAAAAATGAAGGAACGAGATTCAATGGTACGGAAAACAAGGAAGAATAATCGAGAGCAATTATGGAGTTTTCAAGGACGTAGAGAATTTCTAGAAGAATTTTCAAGGTTGAGTGGATTGAGATTTCTAAGGGTTTAGTCAAATTCGTAGGCTCGTACTAGTACAGTTACGTAACCGGTACGATATGCTCAGACCTGCATGGGCCACCAAAAAAACTTGTCACGACCCGCACCCGCTTTTTCGGACGCGAGCTCGTGAGCAAGCCAGCTACACAGCAAGCGGACTCCAGCCCGACTCGAATACGTAAACGCTGTCACGTCTAGGGTAAGCTGCCAAATCATGATAAACCCATCTATATCTCAATCCACAATAAGAATAATAAACATGAATGGACACTATGGATCGTGGTCTGCAGCCCACTAGCATATATGTCCGATAAGACTCTAAAGGAAATAACAAGAGTCTCTAAACTGAATCAATAAACAGGATAACTCATGATAAGGAATGTAGGGCACGAAAGGATAACAAATGTAATAATGATACCTGAATCCTATAAGAATCGCAAATCCTCCGCCATCCAGAAGTACTAGCTAACTCCATGTAATCACTAAACCTGAAGAGATCATCAATTCCTCAGAGGACATAGCAAGATACATAATATACATGCCTATCTAACAGTTTTATCATGCACAAGAAAATAAACAAGAAAAATAGGAATACGAAAAATGACTACGAACAAGAACACGAGCACTAGAACACTAGAACAACTACGCGTAAATGAACTTCCGAGCGAACAATGAACACGAGATCAATGGAAGAACCAAACCCTCATCCCGAGTGTGGACTCACGGGTTTGAACTAAGCACTAACCCTCGTCCCGAGTATGGACTCTCTGGTTAGTTCATGGCAAGGCACCCTCGTCCCGAGTGTGGACTCTCTGGTGCAAGTATAACATCCTCGTCCCGAGTGTGGACTCTCTGATGTAAACACCCTCGTCCCGAGTATGGACTCTCTGGTGTAAGTCAAGTCAACACCCTCGTCCCGTGTGTGGACTCTCTGGTATAAGTCAAGTCAACACCCTCGTCCCGTGTGTTGACTCTCTGGTGCAAATAATCGACATCCTAGTCCCGAGTGTGGACTCACGGATGTAAATAGATCAAGAAAAACACCCTCATCCCGAGTGTGGACTCTCTGGTGTCAAGGAAACAATATCAAGGATTTAGCAGTTCAATTACACGTACTCGTTCTATGACACGACTCAAGCAAGGTACTGACGAGAAACTCTAAGTATGAACCACAAGACCAAACATGAACACGGCTATATGCAATAAAAACAACTCAAAATAATATAATACGAAAAGCACATGTCCATAAACAGTCAAAATTGGAAAATAAAATACAATGCATGTAAATAAAACCGTAGAGGAAGGCAAGGTATACTTGCCTGGAGGTTGCACGCAGATCCAACAAATATATAGTCAACTGATAAGCCACGAAGTCCAAGCAATCACAACTGTCTCCGAAAGCTGAAACAAATATTGCCAACATTCTCAGAATAGTCAAATTAGCTAGGATTGCCTGTCCTTAAGTCCAATTCTGGATACAGGGTAAAATAGTAATTTCGGGCCAAAACGGAGTCCGTCGTTGGACCCGCTTTGTACCGAAAAATGTGCCAGAGTCAATGGTCTCTAAAGTCGTCAAACTACATGTCTACAAATTTGTTTTGATGATACGAACCCAATGGTAGGTCCAATTTTAGATTTCGTTGGGTCGTGCACAAAATCGCCCGTTGAATCGGATCGTGGGGCCCGCGAAACGGTGATCCGATCAATTGTATCAGAATTGGACCAAACTTGGCATACAGGACCAGAAAAATGATACGGTCCTGTTGGCGCAAGTTTCGTCTCGATCTGACGAACGTGCATAAAGTAATTACAAAGGGGTCGATACGGTGAATTTCGACGGATACGCATCAAATTCGTCGCGCACATGCGACCAATTTGAATTTCGTCAAAGCCCACACGTCCACGAAGCCGTTACGCACCTTTCGATGCCTTCGGTTCGCGACCACGTCGCCCGGATTGACGGAATGCACGTCGTATCGAAGGGTTTATTGAATTTAAAATAGGTTTTTGGAAAACTTTGGGATTTGATTTCTCGACGCGTAGTCGATGATTTCCAAATCCACAAAAAGGGTTGTGAAGCCCTACATGTTGTCAATAAACTCCTTCAAATAGGTTTTCGAAAACATGCATGGTTTGGAAGATAATTAAATGCAAAGTAGGCTACTTGACTGTTGTCAGTCCTATTTCGAATCAATTTTTCGCCCATTTTTGGCATCGATTTTATATCAATTTCGTTTTGATCTGGTTCGAAACGATCCATTGGTGTTAAAGATCTATAGGTTGTGTTTCCAACACCTATTTCGGTTTAGAAAAAGACGGAGAGTCGAGGGAGAAATCTTACAAAGAAGTGGGGCGCCGCGCTGTTACTGCTGTCGCGTTCGTTGTCCTGCGCGTGCTATTCCTCCGCCGTCCAAAGACTCACACGATGGCGCATGGGGCCAAGGGAGGTCGCCCAGCCTCGACATGCCCTTGGGTGCCAGGTTTTGCAATTTGGGTTAGGGTTTTGTTCTCTGCATCTCTCGGTTTCCGATTGTATATATAACAAAACAAAAGGAAACGAACTGTGGGAGAAGGCTTAGCTCGGGCTATAATGAACTCGATTTGGGGGTTCTCGATTGTGGGCTGCTTTGCTTGGGCCTGAGATGTTCTGGCCTGGGCTGGCTTCTTAGCTTTCTTCTTTGATTTTAATAACTATTTGGTTTCTATCTAAACCATACATATATATAACCACAAATATATATATATATATATATATATATATATATATATATATATATATATATATATATATATATATATATATATATATATATATATATTCTTTTGTTTATACAAAAATCTAATGATACCCTTATTAGCTATTCCCATAATGCAATTGTAAAATATCATTATAAGTAGTAATTATATATATATATGAGATACCTTTATTATTATACTTTAAACGAAATAACCATTATATAACAATAATAAAATAATGAGGATAACAAAATAAGGTAATGCGATAATAGGGTTCATACCAATGTGTACAATAAAATCCTACTGCACAAAAATAATGTAAAGGAATAGTTATCACATTCCCAAGATTAAATATTCAATCAAAATAACTGAATATTGATAATATATATATATATAACAATTATTGTAGGAAAATATTTATTAGATACTTAAAATAAGATAGACGTATATACTCAAGGTATATCGTCATGGACGTCTCGCATGACTACATGGGCTTAAGCTTGGTCCGGGTTCAATCTGGACTGGTTTGGTACAACCGGGTTCCCTAAAACTCAATAATATAATTAATTAACAAATAAATCTTCGGTAAGGGTCAAGTCGTAACTTGGCCTGATTTTTCTAGTTAGAACAATCCTATGGCTCGGATTTCCCCTACCATGGCTAAGCACTAGTCAAGGCACGTCACTGCACTATCCGTGCCATTATTCCTAGTCGTCTTGTACTCAAATTCCTAACTATGACTAAAATCATCTACCGTAATAATTAACTAAATAATTATTTATAAAAATTCTGAAATTCACCATTTAAATCAAATAAATAAATAAAAAAATATTCCAAAAATTTTTGGGAAGGGAGGCTACATCTGTCGCTAGACTTTGAAGAGGTTACCGTGGCGGCAAACATGGTGTCAATTCAGTTCGGCGACTTCCCTCCAACAAGTACTCAAGACGGGGTAATACCTATTCTCCGGGCAACGATGGAGGTTACTAATCTTTCTTCCGTCCGGGACCAGATAACTGGCTTGGTACCTCTCACTACGTCACGAGGAGAAATTATGTGGGTGCACCCTGACTTAGTGCCCGAAGTGACCCAGGCGGCATCATCTCCAGCCAACAAAAAGAAGGGCAGGAAGTCCAGATCCTGCCACACAATTTCAACCGAAGCTGAGGAGGCGACAGCTGTTGTTACCCGGTCTGGGGCACAAGTCCAGTCCACTCCGGGTAGTTCAGTTGAAGACCCTCAACCAGCAACGCTACCAGCCACTGATGTTCCGGGGCCATCTCAGCCCCCATCGGCAGACATGTCCAAGCCAAACGAAACCCGCTTCGACAGACCGCTTCGTAAAGATGCACCTCAAGGGATGGAGAGACCTTACAACTTTGACATATTAGCACAATTCGCTAATACGTCGACAAAGTTATCGTTGTACGAGCTCCTAAGGCGCTCCAAGGATCTTCGTGTTGCATTGAGCGAAGCGCTCTAGAATGCTGACGCTTACTTAGCCCAGGTCAAACCTACAGGGAAAGACTCGTCGGCAGATCTCCAGGGCATGAACAGTATGGATACAATGCCCAATATCGTATTCACCCCACAGGACATGATGATCAATACCAATATGCATGATCGCCGCTTGTACTATACTGGATACATAGGCGACATCAAGGTGGATCGGATGCACATAGATCCTGGATCGTCGATAAGCATCATCCCGAAAAGCTTGCTTCAAGTCCTCGGCATCCCTATGCACTAGCTAACAGTGACCAACACCGCCATTAGCGGTTTCAACTCAGGAAGGAGCTATCCCTTAGGAAAGATCCGTTTGAAATGTCAGATCGGCGACCTGAGGACAGAGGTTACCTGCTACGTCATAGATGTAGACACGTCCTACAACATCCTCTTGGGGCATCCGTGGTTACATGACTATATGATCGTTCTATCCACCCTCCACCAATGCTTCAAGTATGTCAGTAAGTACGACTTCGTAAAGACTGAATTCGCCGACATCGATCCCTTTAAAGGGGTTGAGTCTTATTACTCTTCGGAGGCGTGTCTATATGATGAATCCAAGAAACACATAACTGACGAACTGGAGGCCATCACAGGGCCAGAGAAACGTTTGAAAATTCATCACCAGGCCCGTAAATCGGGTAAAGCCGTACCCCTTGTCGCAACTTTGCATAAAGAGGTGCCTGGTTCCCCCACCCCAGCTGTACAGTTGGAGTCGATGGTCATCCGACTCCCAAGGACCAGCCAAGAACCCGTCATAGGGCCGATGGTGATCCGATTGCCAAAATCCAATCAAAGGAGACCGAAAGACGAAAGTCCCTCTAGGGAGCCGACGGTGATCCGAGTGCCAAGATCCAGTCAAAAGCAATCGGAAGACACAAAGTCCCCTGCCGAACCGATGGTCATCCGTCTTCCCAAGACGAGCCGACAACTAAGTGTCGATCCGACACCCTCAGGCAAGCCAATGCCACAAGCTGAACCCTTGGTGGTCAAGTTTCCCGGGATAGCGTCCCCACCTCCGATCACGTAGGGGGTAGCTGAAGAGGATACAGAACTCACAAAGTATCTTGTGGCAAAGGTGGATAGTCCCTCTCCTGATGATGTAATCCCTGTGGATAAAGTTCCTTATTTCATCAATAAGAGGCTGCCATTGAACTATCCTGAGTGTAATAAACTCATTATGATGTATACTATGGGACTCGATCGGGACATTAACCTGTACACACAAGTGACAAACGTCCATACCACGAACGGACTTGCTCCCATTAAAGACGCCTACTTCCTAGTCCTAGGCAGAAGAGAAGGGGATCGCACGATCATCTTTGGCCGAAAATAAGGACCTCAACCCTTCATGCCTCAAGAGTATGATCATGAACCCGATACTGGAAGACTACCGCTCTGTTTATATAGTCCTTAGGCCAAGTCTTCATGCAAAAGCAGGGATACGACATGGAGGCTACCCCAGGTCTGAATTATGGCAGTGGTCGGCGATCGCCTGTGCAGCAGTCAACTCCGTCTGGGAAACCTCAGGATTACTACGTGTAACGCCCCAGTCCCAAAATACATAGGACTAGGAACGTAGACATGCCAGCTGTATACATACAAAGTATACTCCAATATATGGAATCCTCGTATGTATACATAAGCTGTAAATGCAGTAAAACCAAGGCTAACTAATCTCATCCACAAAATGAAAGAATAAAAGATGTCATATAATCAACTATAAATTATCATTGATACATGTAGTTTGGCGGAGACAAATCCACTACCAACTATGAAAAGAAATACATAACAAAAGAAAGTTTGGTGAGCGAAGCGAAGACGATCAAAGTACAATCATCCCCGAAGAATAGCAATGATCATGGCCATGGCTAGAACACCTGCGAAAGACAAGAGCACACACCTGGAGAGATAACCAGGTCCACAGAGGGACGTAACAAGATACAGGAAGAATATGCCATAAATACTGAATACAAAATATGCCACAAAGAAAATAAGTGACAAGACAACAATAAGGTAATCTAATCGTACTACTGTGTTCGTGCGGTTAAGAACAAACCTCCAATGTATGGACATCTGGCTCAGGAGCAGTAATCTCAGGTATGGTCCCATCAGGATACCAGGGACCTCAAAGCATAACATTCCTCGAATGTCAGAGGCCAGCAGGATCAGTAATAGGAAAAGTAACTTTTCGTTAGTCAAAATATTTTGTAGAAAAGTAACTTTTCGTTAGTCAAAATAATTTGCTTTTAGGCTAAACTCACATTTAAAATATATATATGTATAATATATTTTGTAGAAAAGTAACTTTTTGTTAGTCAAAATATTTTAATAACATATAGAAAAAATAATTTTTAGGGCTATTGAGGTTTGTCAAAATAATTTTGGAAAATATTAATTATCAAAATTTATAAACAGAATAATACACTAATAATTCTAATAATAAAAATCATAAACAAAAGTATTTAAAATAATACTAAAGATTTAATAATAATAATAATTATAGCCTATATATTTATTGAAATAGCCTATAATAGCCTATTTAATTCTAATAATAGTAATAATAATAATAATAATAATAATAATAATAACTTTGACAGTAATAATAATAATAATAATAATAATAATAATAATAATAATAATAATAATAATAAATTAATAGATAATAACAGTAATAATAATCATAATAATAATACTAATAACAAGAATAGTAATAATAATGATAATAATAATAATAATAATAATAATAATAATAAATATTATAATAAACATAATGATCACAGGACAGCGTTCTGAAGGGGGCGGAGCGGCTGGGTGCGGTCAGCGTCGGGTTTGGGCGGCGCGCTGGACGGGCGAGCCAGCGCTCACGCCGGCGGCCGGCGGTGATTTGGGCGGAGGACACGTTGCTTACCAGAGAGGTCTCGGTGGTGGCGTGGCACGGCGGTCGTCCGTGAGGCTCTTGGTGGCAAGGCGGCCGGTGGAGGCAGAGAGCGTCGGATGAGCAGAATCGACGGGGGAACCTAGCGGAGGGAGGACGCACCTGGAGGAGCTGGTCGGACAGGCTTGCCGCGGGAGTGCGTTCCTGGGCCGGCGTAAGAAGAAGAGGCGGGGATTCTCCGCGGTAGCCACCGTACACTCGCGCGGCGAATCTTGCCGAGGTGTCGGAGACGACGGGGAGGAGGGGCGGCAGGATTAGGATTTGGATTTATTTGTGTCGGGGTTGTCGACACGGAGAAAAAATGTATGTGTAAAGGATGGAATAAGAAGCTGGACACGGACACGATGCACATATGTGGGTGGTAGAAAATCATGGAAGAGTACCTCTCCTTATATATTAGGTGGGAATTCCCAGTTGGATAAGGATTACTAGTAGTTTAAATCCGACTAGATAATTCTATTTTTAATTTAGATCGATTCAAAAATCATTTAAATCAAATCAAATTCCAAATCGAATTTATATAGATTCAATCCTTTATTTAAAACTATTCAAAAAAAACAAAAATCAGTTACCATAAGTAAGTTAGCTTTAAATCTAAATTTCAAATTATCTTTACATAATAAATAAAATAATAAATAAATAATTTTGAAATTCATAATAATTATTTAAATATTTGAGATACACTTTGCAATGAATAAAACTATTTCGATAAATTTTTGAAACCCAAAATATATGTGAAATTAATTTCATGTACCTCACAATTAGAATATTTATATAGAATATAGTTTTACCAATAAAGTAAAATAGCCCTTTTTTTATCGTAAAGGAAGAAAATAAAATATTGGCAATTCTCGATGCGACGTTCTTCACCACTTTTAGCAAATGAAAAATGGAAATATTTATCATATATATTATTTTGAACCTATATTGCTTTTATATAAATAAAATCTTAAATAAAAATATTTTATTTTATAAAAATATGTACCTTGCATACATTCGCACTCGTCGATCAAATACGGAAAAAATGCGAACTCCTGCGCGACGCACAATTACGAAAACAAACAAATCGATATCAAATTATTATTTTATTTTTTTTTAAACGTAGTAAAAATTTAGGGGGTTTACATCCTACCCAACTTAAAAGAATTTCGTCCTCAAAATTTAGGGATAATTAGGGTAGGTAGGCTTAAGGAGATAGAAGCAGTTTAATCGATGAGAATTTGATTCATATTGAACAAAAAAGGCAATCAATTGTTGGACGAGAAGGAAATGACATTTCAACGGCTGTAAGTCATTTATTAGGACAAGAAAATTCAATAGTTCTAATACGATCATGTGTATGACAACCCCTTAGTGTCTATAATCCATCATTTATTATCATTTGTGCAAGCTCCCAAATAGGTAATAGTTTTCAATATAAATTTTGATCACTAGATAATATCCCCGATTCAAACTTTCAGTGCACATTTTCAGTATCGTTAAAATCTCAAATCGTCCTTACCAATTAGTCATATTAACCTTTCTCACTTTGTTTTGTCCGTAATTTTATATTCCATCTTTATCTTCTTCTTTAATTACTTCGATCATTTACCTCACCTTTTTTTTTTGAATTCCAAAATGTATGCATATATCTAATTTTGATGTTTCACAAGGAGAATTCAACAAGCTCAACAAGTTCAACTCTAATGAATCTCTAATATACTTTCCAACATATCTATAAATATAATTATTTTCCTTAAAATAGATTTCCTCGTTCCTAATCTCTTCCAAGAGTAGGTAATCGATATTTAGTCAAAAATGAATCAACATTCTTTGTAGAAAATTTGTACTTACCCCTAAATAAAATATCCCTTCAATATTTGTGGATCATAACTTCATAACACCATCATAATTGAAAATTTTCTCAACCTTTAAATCCATTAGTCGAAGATCAATTCAATCTTACTTCAATATGAAATTATGTCTAAAATCTTAAAATTTGATAAGTCCAACTTTCAATTTAAATAATCTCTAATACTCCTCTTCCTACATATTTTCTCTCAAGCTAATTTTGCCATGCAAAATTTTCCTTTAAAATAAATTTTCTTCACTCAATTAGTCAAGTGTAAATTCAATCTCACCTTAATATGACCTTTGTATTTAAAATCATCCCATAGTTAAATTCTTGATCATTAAGGATTTAAGAAATTACATTCTTCTTGAATTCTTCAAACACTCTATTTATCATCTCATAAAATAAAGACTCAATTTGTCAAACAAGAATCTATTCTCCCTTTATCATAAAATATACTTCGTCTCATAGGTTTACCATAAAATTTCACTTATGCATGCTCAATCATCTTATTCTACTTTACCACTTTTCTCTAGGGATTTTCTAATCTAACCTCTCTCCAACCAAAGGATGTCATGATCAAAATCATCTTCGAGCAAGGAAATCATAACATGAGCAAAATTGCATAAACCACAGAGGAATCAAGGTAAAATATGACGAGCAATTTAGTGAGAAGGGAGAAGAGTAAGGGTTACTAATATCACACGAAAAGTAAAAGTTGTTATTGGTCGGGGTAAATCAAGATAAGGCATAAAAATAAAAGGACAAGGGTTAAGCAATCGAGTTAACACATAAGTTATACATAATTAGAAATTATGTAGATCACAATCATATATTGGGTCGAAAGATTTGAGTCAAGATTTGGTCTCTAGATGAAGTCAGAAAGGACACTGTTATCAAGGTAGGGTTTACAGCTAGCCATTTTGACTTGAAAATCGTATCATAAAAATAGAGTACATAGGAACGTGTTTTAGTGGGACATGATATACCTACATGAAAGTGAGCTCGTCTAGGTCTTGCATGTGAAATTTGTTGGAAGGAAAGTCTAGTGTTGTGCTCCAAATATCAAAGTCACGATAGGGAACGCCAAACGATCAAAATTAGAAAGTGGGTTTTCATAAGGTACTAATTAATGCACAAAAATAAAAGGTTAAAGCACGAAATAAAGAAAATTTAGGAAATCTCGTAGATCAAGTTAAGATAAGTTAGCGACACAGTTCTAGAGAGAAAGTAGTCTCTTGGTTAAGAGATTGATTCTATTCATTTCCAAGTTTCAAATAATTAATTGGTCATGATAAAGATCTAGAATTGAGGGAAGGTTGAGTAAGGCAAGATAAAGATATAGTTATACAGTTTGGTCGATGACTAACTACACTTGTGTATATGTAATATCATAATCATACGTGGTATGGCAATCTACTGTGGAATACTTCTAGCTCACTATGGTGACCTTACTTGCTTCTTGGTCCTCTACCAATATATGATCTAATCTGAAATTCCAAGTTCCTCGAAAGTTTCTCAATAAAATTTTCAAGATGCTCCACCAAAATTTCTAATCATCTTAGGTTGTCAAGTTTAATCAAAATCTAAATCTCTAATCAATCTCGAATTTAATCCTTGTATATCGCAAATCGAATATCTTCTTCTTCTTCTTCTTCTTCTTCTTCTTCTTATTTTTTCCAAAATTTAAATATCCATAATCAAGGCTTTAAACTAAAAATCTAAATAACTTTATAAATCATAGATCATATGACACAATTTGAAATTTGAATTTTTTTCCTTCAAAGTCGATTTCATATCTTCCAAAATATTTTAAACAAATTTTTTTTTACCATCATCTCTTCAAACTCAAAATTAAATAAACTTATAAATCGTACGACTCAATTTAAAACCTCAAGCTCTCTAATAAACCGTAAATCATAAACTCTCCACATTCTCTAGTCGTTTACAAAATCATAACTTATAATTTAAAACTCTTTAATAATTTCGAGATAAACTTTAACATATTACAATCCAAACTTGAACTTAACCGTAAATCATGTGTCACAATTTAAAGATGTTTCTCAAATCGGTTTCATATCCCAATAAATCATAAACTATTTCGCAATTTCCAAAAATCAAAATCATATATTTGTTTTCTCGATCTAACTATCCTCTTGTGTATACCAGCTTGTAATAGCAAAATAAATTCCAACTATCCTTTGAAGGCGTGAATATGCTACTACCCAACTTGGAATTAACTAATCCTTAAAATTATACTTTTAGAAAAAATGTCTCTATAACTCAAATAAGACCTCAATGTACAATTATTGTTAATGTATTCTTCCTAGCCATGTATTTGACCTATGAGCATATAATAGTGTAGTCATCTTCCTAACTGTCATTAAGCACGCACGATGAGAATTTAGGTAGAAAGAGTTCAAGCAGGATGCAAATCAAGGATGAGAGTTCAAAACTTGAAATAAGGAAGGAGGTCAAGCTTGTGGATGAGATTCCTAGACACTAATCCAATATTGCAGGCTCACATCGGTACAATTACGTAACCGAAGTGACAAACTCGACCTGCATGGGCCACCACAAAAATATGTAACGCCCCAGTCCCAAAATACATAGGACTAGGAACGTAGACATGCCAGCCGTATACATACAAAGTATACTCCAATATATAGAATCCTCGTATGTATACATAAGTTGTAAATGCAGTAAAACCAAGGCTAACTAATCTCATCCACAAAATGAAAGAATAAAAGATGTCATATAATCAACTATGAATTATCATTGATACATATAGTTGGGCGGAGACAAATCCACTACCAACTATGAAAAGAAATACATAACAAAAGAAAGTTTGGTGAGCGAAGCGAAGACGATCAAAGTACAATCATCCCCGAAGAATAGCGATGATCATGGCCACGGCTAGAACACCTGCGAAAGACAAGAGCACACACCTGGAGAGATAACCAGGTCTACAGAGGGACGTAACAAGATACAGGAAGAACATGCCATAAATACTGAATACAAATATGCCACAAAGAAAATAAGTGACAAGACAACAATAAGGTAATCTAACCGTACTACTGTGTTCATGCGGTTAAGAACAAACCTCCAACGCATGGACATCTGGCTCAGGAGCAGTAATCTCAGGTATGGTCCCATTAGGATACCAGGGACCTCAAAGCATAACATTCTTCGAATGTCAGAGGCCAGCAGGATCAGTAATAGGAAAGTGCATAAAGTACCCATACGTTAAGGAACTGTTCTTCCCACCCAATGCCTACAGAGTCACATCCATGTCATATATATCTCTACTAACTGCTAAGTCTCCTAACATGCCTCTATTAGCAGTTAGCTCTAACGCATGCACATGGGGGATCTGCCCATACGCAAGGACCCCTACATGCTACTCGTCTCACATATCCTCGTGGTACAATTGTGTCGAGGCATATGCATTACACTACAAACGGTAGTCCCCTAACTCTAGATTTATACGCAATCAAAGGTTGGTAACAAAGTAACTAATAATCACTGAGCACGTAGTAAATCAAGAACTGTAATAACTGGAAATAATGAACAGTGATATGTAACAAAATGCAGACTGAATGTAAACAGTATAATGACAAGGTATCTTGCCTGGTGTGTCGCCTGGTGTTGTGCGATATTCTATAAAGTTCTAGTTGCCTAATCGCCATATCCGATGGGGAAGATTCCGAATTCACGAGGGAATAGGGAATGATGATTAGTCTTGATAATGGTGATAATCAAGGAGAAATTGTGGAGATTACGTATATAAATTTTCTAAAAATATTTTTATGTAAATTCTTGAAAATACTTTACATATATATCCAATTTGAAATTTTACATTGTTATTAGTCAAATATACGTTTAGATGAATACTTGAAAAATCAAAATTTGTTTTAGGCTAAACTCACATTTAAAATATATATATATGTATAATATATTTTGTAGAAAAGTAACTTTTCGTTAGTCAAAATATTTTAATAACATATAGCAAAAATAATTTTTAGGGCTATTGAGGTTTGTCAAAATAATTTTGGAAAATATTAATTATCAAATTTATAAACAGAATAATACACTAATAGTTCTAATAATAAAAATCATAAACAAAAGTATTTAAAATAATACTAATGATTTAATAATAATAATAATTATAGCCTATATATTAGTTAGAATAGCCTATAATAGCCTATTTAATTCTAATAATAATAACAATAATAATAATAACTGTGACAGTATTAATAATAATAATAATAATAATAATAATAATAATATTAATATTAATAATAAATTAATAGATAATAACAGTAATAATAATCATAATAATAATACTAATAACAAGAATAGTAAAAATAATGATAAAAAAAAAATAATAATAATAATAATAATAATAATAACAATAATAATAAATATTACAATAAATATAATGATCACAGGACAGCTCTGCTGTTCTTAATAATATTTAGGAACAAAGAAAGGAAGTGGGGAGAGAGAGGGGAAAGTGTGGGAAGAAGAGTTCGGGAGAGAGTTTCACCTGTGGCTTGGCCGGGCTCCGGCGGAAGGCAGCGGCACGCTGAAGGGGGCGGAGCGGCTGGGTGCGGTCAGCGCCAGGTTTGGGCGGCACGATGGGCAGGCGGGCGCGCTCACGCCGGCGTCCGACGGTGATTTGGGCGGAGGATACAGCGCTCACCAGAGAGGTTTCGGCGGTGGCACGGCGCGACGGTCGTCCGTGAGGCTCTTGGTGGCACGGCGGCCTGTGGAGGCGGAGAGCGCCGGATCTGGAGCGGAATCGGCGGGGGAACCTAGCGGAGGGAGGCCGCACCTGGAGGAGCTGGTCGGACCGGCTTGCCGCGCGGAGCGCGTTCCTAGGACGGCACGAGAAGAAGAGGCGAGGATTCTCCGTGGTAGCCACCGCACACTCGCGTGGTGGATCTTGCCGAGGTGACGCGTACCCGGCGACAAAGAAAGTGCGGCAAGGGCTGGATGTCGGGGCGTCCACAGAGGACGGGCAGAGGAGATCGGGCCAAATCACGGAGGACAGACGCCCAACATGGCGGTGTGCTAGGGACGGCATGATCGCAAAAGAAAGATGGAGAGGACTGCTGTCGACATGGGGCGGAGTGGGTCTGCAGCGGGGCATGGCTCCGGCGTTCACCGGACGCGGTGAAGGTGAGCGAACTTTTATTTTCCTCTTTTTTCCTTTTCTTCTGGTGGTGGTGATATCGGTGATGGTTCTGTTGGTTGTGGAAATGGCGATCAGTGACGGGTGGAGGTGAGGTGTTACTGACTTTGGCCGATGGTGGCCATGGGGATGATGATGATGACGAAGATGCTGGTGGTTGTAGACGGGAGGGGAGATGGACAGGGAAGAGATGGTGATTAGGTAGTGATGGTGGTGGTGGAGTTTGTGATGGCGGCGGGTGTCGGAGAAGACGGGGAGGAGGGGCGGCAGGATTAGGATTTGGATTTATTTGTGTCAAGGTTGTCGACACGGAGGAAAAATGTATGTGTAAAGGATGGAATAAGAAGCTGGACATGGACACGATGCACATGTGTGGGTGGTAGAAAATCATGGAAGGGTACCTCTCCTTATATAGGAGGTGGGAATTCCCAGTTGGATAAGGATTACTAGTAGTTTAAATCCGACTAGATAATTCTATTTTTAATTTAGATCGATTCAAAAATCATTTAAATCAAATCAAATTCCAAATCGAATTTATATAGATTCAATCCTTTATTTAAAACTATTCAAAAAAAATCAAAAATCAGTTACCATAAGTAAGTTAGCTTTAAATCTTAATTTCAAATTATCTTTACATAATAAATAAAATAATAAATAAATAATTTCAAAATTCATAATAATTATTTAAATATTTAAGATACACTTTGCAATGAATAAAACTATTTCGATAAATTTTTGAAACCCAAAATATATGTGAAATTAATTTCATGTACCTCACAATTAAAATATTTATATAGAACATAGTTTTACTAATAAAGTAAAATAGCCCCTTTTTTATAATAAAGGAAGAAAATAAAATTTTGGCAATTCTCGATGCGACGTTCTTCACCACTTTTAGCAAATAAAAAATGGAAATATTTATCATATATATTATTTTGAACCTATATTGCTCTTATATAAATAAAATCTCAAATAAAATTATTTTATTTTATAAATATATGTTTCTTGCACACATTCGCACTCGTCGAGCAAATACGAAAAAATGCGATCTCGTGCGCGACGCACAATTACGAAAAGAAACAAATCGATATCAAATTATTTTTTTTAAATGTAGTAAAAATTTAGGGGGTTTACACTACGGCAAGTCCAAATGCAGCCTCGGTTACGTTACACCAGCAACAACGCCCGAGAGCTCCGATGAGGAATGTGAGTGACATTCTCATTCATCCGAATCACCTACATACGATTCCAACGACAACATTGGAGATATGTTCAAGCAGACATTATCTGTCAACATGGCATCCGCTGACATTAAAGAGGAAGACGAGGATCTACTCGAACCTCTTGAATTAGAGCCATGGGTCCAAAAATTGGATGCACAATGGGAGAAGCGCTTTGAACTACGTGACCCTCCCACTGAAGATGAGGTCATGCAAGTTAACCTCGGTAATGATTCCTCTCCAAAGCCAATCTTCGTCAGTAAAAGCCTGACAGACGATGAGCAGGAGTCGTTGTTGCAACTCGTTAGAGGGTATATCGACGTCTTTGCCTGGAGCTATGAAGACATGCCAGAGCTAAACCCCAAGATTGTACTTTATAAGCTCAATATTCATCCGGACACAAAACCAGTCAAGCAACAGCAATGACGGTTCCGTCCAGACATTGTAAACTCTATTGAAGCAGAAGTAAACAAGCTCATAGCTAGCGGTTTCATCTGCGAAGAACAGCACCCAGACTGGATAGCTAATATAGTACTAGTCGTCAAGAAGAACGGGAAGATCTGAATCTGCATTGACTTTCGTAATCTGAATGCGGCATGTCCTAAGGATGAATTCCCTCTTCCCATTACTAACATAATGATCGATAATACGTGTGGCTTTGAGCGTATGTCCTTTATGGTTGGCTTTTCAGGATACAATCAAATCAAAATATCTCCTGACGCTGAGAAGCATACATTATTTCGAACACCGATCGGCGTGTATTGCTACACAGTCATGCCCATCGGCCTAAAGAATGCGGGTTCTATATATCAGCGAGCAATGAGCGTCATTTTCAGGGATCACTTGTGCAAGACAGTGGAGTGTTACGTTGACGACATTCCCGTCAAAGGCCGATCCAAGGATGACCACCTATACGATTTGATGATAGTGTTTGATCTTATGCGAGCACACAATTTGAAGATGAATCCCACCAAGTCTTTCCTGGGCATATCCAGCAGGAAGTTCCTAGGCTTTGTCATCACTTCTCAGGGCATTCACATAAACCCCGATAAGACAAAGGCAACCCCGGAGATGAGTCCGCCGAAGAACCTCCGTGAACTCTGCGACCTTCAGAGAAGACTAGCCTACATCAGGAGGTTCATATCTAACCTCTCAGGGTAATGTCAACCCTTCACACAACTTATGAAGAAAGGTATCTCTTTCATTTGGAACAAGGAATGTCAACGCGCCTTTGACGACATTAAGGAATAACTGACAAATCCGCCAGTCCTGGTAGCCCCGATCACCGAAGAGCCTTTCCTGCTATATGTACGAGCAATGGAACACTCCTTTGGCCCCTTGCTAGCACAAAACAATGATACGGGGCATGAACAAGCCATCTATTACCTCAGCCGAATGATGGTGGGGCTGAAGCATAGGTAAATCGTCGTAGAGAAGGAATACCTTGACTTGGTATTCGCCATTCAGAAAACACGACATTATGTGTCAGGGCAGGCCATCCATGTTATCTCGTGAGTCAATCCCCTCAGGGTTCTCATGACCAAGCCAGGCGTACTCAGTTCTCGTCTAGCCACATGGGCGATACTGTTATCCCCCTACGATATGGTCTTCGTTCCACAAAAGGCTGTCAAAGGTCAACCCTTGGCCGACTTTCTGACAGCCCATCCAGGCTCAAAAATAGCCAGAATCTATGAGGAAATTCCAGATGAAGTCATTGACTCAAACATGACTTTACATGAAGACATTTGGTGAATGTTCTTCGATGGTACCTCAAGAACGGGGCCCCAATATGATACCATCGTTGGAGTTGTGTTAGTATTGATTTCTCCCTCTGGATTGGTGGTCAACCGGGCATATTATATCACAGAACCATGTTCAAACAATGTAGCCGAATATAACGGTTTGGTCATCGGGCTCCGACTTGTAAAAGAAGTGGGAGTCAAATACCTAGAAGCATAAGGCGACTCGCAGTTGGTTGTCAATTAAATCTGAGGCTCGTACGAAGTTCGCAACGCGAACCTGATTCCCTATCATCAGACAGCAATTGCTATTATAGCAATTTTGGAGGGTTTTCTTATAGAACATGTTCCTAGGTTCCAGAATATTGAAGCCGACGCCCTAGCAGGTCTCACCGCTTCTTTGGCGGTTCTAAATTATGTTCATCATCCAGTTGACATTATAGTCCATGAGCTGGTCTGTTCCAAAATCAACGTTCAACTGGATATGAGTTATTGCGCCCAGATAACCAATGATGTGCAAGACTGGAGACACCCGTTCATCGATTTTGCAGTCTACAAAATCCTGTCTGTGAATTTAAAAGAAGCAACTTCAATTAGAAGGCGTTCTCTCAGATTCTTCTATGACACAGAAACAAAAATGCTATATCGACGATCTTACGATAGATTACTGCTAAGATGTCTATCAAACGCAGAAGCCAAAGAAGCCTTACGCGAGGCTCACGATGGCGTTTGCGGGGCTTACCAACAGGGTCCGAAGTTGCAGGACCGTCTCCGTCGGATGGGTTACTACTAGCCTACGATGGTAGCAGACGCAGTTGATTATGCAAAGAAGTGGAAGGCTTATCAGATCCACGCAGATTTCATATATCTGCCATTCGAGTTCTTACACCCAATAGTGGCTTCTTGGCCATTTGAAGCATGGAGAATGGACATTGTTGGCCCAATCACCTTGTCATCGTCCAAAGGGCACCAGTTTATTCTCGTGATGACCGACTACTTCTCCAAATGGGCGGAAGCTGTTCTGTTGGCAGAGGTAAAGACATCAAACGTGCGGTTTCATAAAACATTATGTCATTTACCATTTTGGACTGCCAAGGAGGATCATTCATGACAATGGTCTACAGTTCGCAAGCCATGTCTTCTATCGATTCTGTGACAAGAATCGGATTTAGAATATGGCTTCAACGACCTACAATCAGTCAGCTAATGGTCTGGCCGAAGCCTTTAACAAGACCATAATCAAGCTTCTAAAAATGTTCGTGTCTTCAAACAAGCGCGACTGCAACGAAAAGCTGGGCGAATGCTTATGGGCGTACCACACTACGAGTCGGACGGCTATGAGAAATACACCGTTCTCTCTGGTGTACGGAAGCGAGGCAGTTCTCCCATTAGAGACTCAGATCCTCTCACTTCGTGTGGCCCTTACTTACCGGTTAACGTCGGACAATAACTACCGCCGACGGCTATAAGAGCTGGAAACCCTAGACGAGAAGCGCTTACAAGCTCAACAATGAATCGAGCTCTATCAAGCACGCATCTCTGGAGCCTTCAACAAAAAGGTCAAACTGAGAATATTCCAAGTAGGTGACCTCGTCTTGGCAGTTCGCGGGCTGATGGTTATGACTCACAAAACTGTCGGCAAGTTCCAACCCAAGTAGGAGGGCCCATTTGTCATCGAGACCGTATTCTCCAACGGCGCGTACCGCCTCGCAAAACAAAATGGAGACTTGCTCATGATGCCCGTCAATGGCAAGTTCCTCAAGAAATATTATGTCTAAACGACATCTTCCAACTATCTCTCAGATTGTGAGTTATGTACCCTCTGGTACCGCTGAACTTACACTCTGACCCCAAATCTCCCAGATTGTTGAGTTGTGTACCCTTAAGTACCGCTGAACTTACTCTCTGACCGCTCCGAGTAGATTCATATCGCATCTTCTACGCAAAAAGTCATGTATGATCATACCTCTAAACTTCCATACTAAATACTTTCCTCCACCGGAGTTTGCCTCAAAATCTATTACTCGCACCACGAGTGCACAAAAAGGGTAATAGGTCCACAAAATTCCCCAACGGGAAAAATAACCACGTCCATATTACCTATGAGTTATTTTCCCGTCCATCACAAACAAACCACCCAATACATAGAACTTCCACGTTGATAGCACCTCTAAGTTGTTCTGTGTATCCTCATTAGGCCCACTCCTACCACGTCCTCATTACCTCTGAGCAGGAAGGCTCTACTTTAGACCTATATTTACCACGTCCTCATTACCTCTGAGTAAATATGTTGGTTTTCTCTCCACTTATTATCCGTACTCGTACTGCCAGTACACAAAAAGGGATAATAGGTCTACAAATGTCCTCTGTTGACCATAAATGCTATATTAGGTCCTCTAGTACATGCACCCCTTCTTCACAGTCATATGCTTCTGGAACCCAATTGTTCCGTAGCATTCATTACCCGTTATGTAGAACTTCCACGTCCATATTACCTCTGAGTTGCTCTATGTATCCTCATTTGAGTCCACTCCACCACGTCCTCATTACCATCAACCCTATATCTACCATGTTTCCACCACCTCTGAGTAAATATAATGGTTCCCTCTCTAAACTTATTATCCGTACCTAAAACCAAGGTATGCCAAGGATGATAAGTCCACATAAAATCCCCAGCGGAAGTACCCAAACCTATCACGTCCATGCTACCTCTGATAGGATTGCCACACCTAAACAGCTCT
The DNA here is from genome assembly GCA_029216955.1 of Iris pallida. Taxonomy (NCBI): domain Eukaryota; kingdom Viridiplantae; phylum Streptophyta; class Magnoliopsida; order Asparagales; family Iridaceae; genus Iris; species Iris pallida. The sequence goes on along the minus strand of JANAVB010021599.1, from coordinate 18,512,863 downwards.
ACTTTCCATGCTTCTTATTCAAAATTTTCCAAATTTACAATTTGAAAACTTTGAAAGGGGTCTTGTAGAAGCATGGAAAAGAGGATATTGCTTTTAGTCCCACAATGGAAAGGAGAAGAAGAAAGGGGATCATTTCATTCTATATATATAGCCCCCTTGCCTCCTTTGAAAAGGGCACCAAGATAAAAAAAGAAAAAAAATAATCACTCAATTCAGTCACTCGCTGTCATGGCGAGGATGAGTTGGGTTCTGAGTACTTGTGCCTTCACGGGCTAGTATGAAGAAATCCAAGGCGGCATGGGCCATGCGCTTCAAACGTGCTATGCCAACAGTAAACCAGAGATGCGCACACAAAATCATACGCGCTACCGATGGTAAACTGTACAGAATCATCTTGGGTACGTTTGCACCAGATATGATCCGACTCTTAAAATCCCCCTCCCACTTGGGTGCAATTCTTGTGCTTGAACCAAGTCAGGGGAAAATCTCTTGCGGGCTAGACCCCATGAGGCCCATTGAGATTGTCGAAGCTTCCAACTTGGACTCTTCCTACTATGCACCTTCGGGTGCTAAGTTGAAGAAGTCTAGGGCCATGTCGTATATTTTATGTGCGTGCCTGTCATAGCTCGTCCTGTCTTGCAGTGCTTTACTAGCCTCAGATCAGGGAGCCAATATGCTGGTCCCAAAAGTCTGCCTACAACGATCGAGAGCAAGTGCTTTACTAGCCTCAGATCAGGGAGTAATATGGACTCTAGCTGTAGAAACAAGTGGACTCTTGTAGCCAAGTGGATTCGAGCCGCAGAAGGAAGGCCCCTGGAGATCCCATGCAGCCAAGTAAAACCAAGCTGCAGAAGGAATGCTCCAGGAGACCCCATACGGCTAAGTAGACTCGAGCTGCAGAAGCAAGGCTCTCGAAGATTCCATGCAGCTAGGTTGACTCAAGCCGCAGAAGCAAGGTTCTCGAAGAACCCATACGGCCAAGTGAAATCGAACCACAAAAGCAAGGCTCTTGGAGAACCCATGCGGCCAAGTGGACTTGAGCCGCAGGAGGAAGACTCTTGGGACTTCATGCGGCCAAGAAGATCTAAGCCGCAGAAGGAAGGCTCTAGAAATTTCATGCGGCCAAGCTGATCCAGGCCGCAGAAGAAAGACTTTTGGTACTGCATGCGGCCAAGTTGATTCGGGACGCAAAAGAATGATTTTACTCTGTTGCGGAGGGGACACATGGCAGTTTGACCAAGTCTCAACCATCCAGATTCGCTATAACAAAATCTCAACAACCCCCACCAGCTAGCAGCCCAAGATCGAGTCTTTGTGTGCTGTGACAGACAAGCGGCCACGTGGCCCTTTATGCGGCCTAAAATCTGCTGTTGTAGGAATCACTATAAATAGCAGGATACCACACCCATGCTAATGGTTTGCAATCCAAGGCTGGTAACCTATGAAGGGCAATTTCTTCAAAAGTAAGGAGCGCGTCAGATAGTCCAAGGAGTAAGGCAGAGTTGCTACACTTTTTCGAGCCTCTATCATCACCTCTCAGAATCAAAACTAAACAATTGTACTTAGATTGTTTCCTAGGCTTTCTTTCTAGGCTTTCTCTTGTACAAACGAGTTTGAAATCAAGTTCAGTTCATCTGTAATTTTGTTGTACTTGATATTTAATGGCAAACAACATCACAGAGGAAGATCCCACGGCCTCACACCTGAATCAGAACCCTGACATGTTATCGGTGAACAAAAGCTTTAAAACTAAAAGTGCCAACGAGTCCTTGGCTATGACTACCAGGTCGGCCGCGAAACTCACCAAACACCAATAACCCAACAAGACTAGTACCTAACATCCTATCCTGGAATGTTAGAGGCCTAACAAACAAATCCACCTTGAGGAGACTAATCAGCTTTAAGAGAATTCATAAAATCGACATCCTAATCATCTTACAACCCAAAATACCCCCAAATAGACTCAAGTCGATTCAGCTGCAGGTGGGTTTCCACTATGCCATAGCAGGCACGACATTTGGCTCCTTTATTCCTCTGAAGTTAATATCAGGATCGTGTTCGATACTACTCAAGCTCTCTCATGTTGGATGGAGCACCCCACCCTCCAGAATCGTATCCTGCTCTCAGCAGTCCATGGTAGATGCGATATTACCGAATGCAAACAGCTCGGGGTGGACCTCCTAGACACTTTTTCCAACACCTCCTATCCACCTGGCTTTGTGTAGGACACTTCAACGCTGTCACTTATAGAGAGGAGAAGACGGGGAGCAGGCCTCCCCTTGGCGGCCATGCAAGACTTCAACAACTTCATCTTCAACGACCACCTCACTCCCCTTCAGTTCACCGACAACGCTTTCACCTGGTATAACATGCAAGAAGGCGTCTGCAGACAATACTCTCGAATATTCGGATACGAATCGGACACGCCCAGCCTTCGTCGTTAGACACGACGAAGTAAGCTGTACCAATACTAGGAAAAGCTAACAAGTAATCATAAAAGTGAGATAACATCACAGCATCTATAAACGAATCCCAGAACAAGATATGTCTAAGTATTTTATTACATTCATCTAACAAGAAAGTAAAGTTTGTCTAAAGTCTCAAAACAGGAAAAAGACATAAAGGAAAGGTACTAGTCCTCAGCGGCCTCTAAGTCCAATACAGCTCCAGCTGGCTCAACATGTATGGCAGTGTCACGTCCATAAAAGGTATTGCAAATGGCCTCCATCTCACTTGCAACTTATCCGGTCAGGAGCGAAGCAAAGCACAGTTCTAGGTAATGAACAATAACATCATGATATGAAAATGAGCTGAAAGAACATGATAAGAACATGGTATGTAAAACACAAGAAGATCATGAAACTACTGCTATAAGGATACCGAAAAGATCATGAATATCGTAAGTATCAAGATCAGGATCACAAGAACTAATGTAAGAATTAATCCTGAACATGTGTGCAAGATATTTTAAAATACAACTATAAGATGTGACCGGCTATGGGTAAGATCATGAAAAAACATGGAAGATCCTGAAAGATCCTGAAAGATCATGTAATGGTACGGCTTAGGACTCGCATGCACGATGCAAGGCCTAAACTAAAGATCATGAATAGTAACATGGGTTTGGTCACATATCTAGTGCATTTCCCCACCCCAAGATACTGATAAGAATATGAATAAGAACAAGCCAGAAAGATCATAAATCGTGTCACAGTGTCCGCAATAAAGAACATGAGATAATGTAATGCACAGAACCATAGAATGTACTTGCCTTGCTCCAGGAAATAGGTAGGCAAAAGTGCTGGATGATCACCTATTTTTAATTAGGTATAAGTTGGTTAAGATTTAAACAATCATCCATTAATTAAAACTGGCTAGCTAAAGATGGTTTATCCAAAATTAATTATACCCATAATTTAGCTAATATATCCACATATGATATAGACCTGGTTTAGTAAACCATTTAGCAAGGATAATTAGGTTAACAAAATTCTAGTTTGAAAATATTAGTAGATCTGATTGGTTTTTAAAATCATTATTTTAAATACTTTTAATATTAGAAAGTACTTAACAAATTATATAGTGAATAGTTTTAAAGTCACTCTATATACTAACACTTAGAAATATAATTCTTATTGATAAAATGGTGGAATTATAGCTCTGATATAACATGTAGTTAATGATAAGCCACGAAATGCATATATTAGAACTAGTTACTTAAATTTTTTGTGTAAGAAATTAACTATATATTTAATCATGCCTTAAAATGCTTCAATCCAAAGAGTGGATGATACGACTGGATTTCCAATACTCTTATTCTAACCTGCTATCACAACCATATCATCATCACACTTGGTAAAGTTTGGAAAGAGAGAAAACTCAATACTGGCCCATACACTATGGTTTAGTATTTGTGGCTAAGGACCAACTGAGAAAACCCAATGCACCAAAATCAAAGTATACACTTATCCATCCACAACTCAATTAATATGAAACTGATATGACCCTGCCTCCGAATATTAATACCAGGCAGCAGGGAACCGACAGTTAACTACATTGAGACATAATATCAATATAACTCAACACCAACCATCAGCCATCCCAACCCAGAAATTTAAAAAGAATATACAATAATTCCAATTGAGAAACTGAACAAATAATAAAAAAAGAGGTCCAGTCTTCAAGCTCCAGTCGAAGAGTTCGATCCACTCCCAGAAATGACACACACCAACTCGATAGAAAGCATCAGGACACGAATCGCCCAAGATAAATCAGCAATGGACACGGCTACAGGTTCGGCACGGGCACACGACAGTCTTCTATACTCAACACAGGCGAACACGCTACCAACTTTACAGGTCCTGACATCGGTCACACAGCCGGACAAGGACTCGCATCAATTCGACAAGGAAAACAAAATCAAGAAGTTCAGCATATACCTGAAGGAAGGATTCGAAGAATATGAGATGTGTCCAACTGAGCTGGACATGGTCAGCTACTCAAGATCACTGCAGCACACGATATCAACAGAACATAGCAGAATGCTCATTAGTTCGGAACAAGAGATGATCACAAGAGATTCACAATTCAACTCACTAGCTGCTTTGGTAAAGAGAGATCCAGATCAGGACTTCTAAGAACCACTCAAATCTAACACAGAAGAATAATAACCAGAATCAAAAGACCTAGCTACGAAACTCTCAACAAAACTCTGACTCAGTTCTTCAAATTCACCAAAAAGGATGATCGGTTGAACGATCTATCGATCTGATACACAGACGCCCAGATATGAACGTTCGGGGTTGGAGAAGCTCGTGACGAAGAAGAATTGGTGTCCGATCGCACGATTGTCGATGAGATCGCCGTGGGAAATCTCGGTCAGATCTGACCAAAAGCCTTTTAATATAAGAGAAAACTCAAGAAAACAAAACTCCACCAGAGGTTGAATCGAACTCACCAAGTCATGGTCGCCGTCGTTATCCGTCCCGCCTAAGCGCCGTCGAGAAGAGGCTGTCGTCGATGAAGAAAAGGTGTCGAAGAAGACGACTCAGTCACCGGAGAGCGAGTTCCTCGCCATCGCCAAGGAGTTCGTTGGCGGAGACAAAATTAGGGTTAGGGTTTGGTTCGGTGGAAAGAAAAAGGAATTTGTATGGCTTTCGAAAAATCAATAGAGAGAATGATTCTCTCTTTCTCCCAATTCTCTGGGTTAAAAAAGAATTGGAAAAATTGTAAAATAGTCCTTCCGCCCAAGGGATATTTACGAATGGACCCCTTGGTTTTTCACTAATTACAGGATGGCTGAATTTAGTTTAGAAAATTTGAAAAGGGAAATGTGGGGACCACTAGTAGTTAATTATAACAACCTGAATTCAAAATTAGGAAGTAACCAAATTGGGGAAATTAGAACATTTCAATTAATGGAGAAGTGGGGTTACAAATCTTCCCCCCGCAGAAAAATTTTGTCCCCGAAATTTCAAAGATGACCAAAATGAGGAAAATAGAAAAGAGTTGATCACCATAACCAATCCTTTATTAAAATTAGAAAATTCAACAACTAAAATACAATCAAAGGAATAGGCTAGGATAGTACTCCCATATCTCATCCTCGTGCTCCCATGTGGACTCTCTAGGAGAGTGGTGCCTCCACATGACTCGAACAAGTAGAATCGTCTGGTTCCTCAGATGCTTCACTCTGTGGTCAAGAATCTCCACCGAGTGCTCTGTGTAAGTCAAACTGGGGCCCACCTCCAACTCTGAATAGTCGATGACATGGCTCGAATCTGGAATGTAGCGTCGAAGCTGGGACACGTGAAAGACGTCGTGTACTCCCTCCAAGCTAGCAGGTAGTGCAAGTCGATATGCCACCTCGCCAATCAACAACGTCACGTCGAAGGTCCCGATGTATCTGGGACTGAGCTTCCCGCCTCTGCCGAAACGATTGGTGCCTCTGGTCGATAAGATCTTCAGAAACACTCTATCTCCACCTGCAAACTCCAGTGGCCGTCTGCTACTGTCCGCCCAATGCTTCTGCCGATCCTGTGCATCTCTGAGATGCTCTCTGATCAGTCTGACCTTCTCAACTGAGTATACCACCATCTCTGGCCCAAGAAAAGTCATCTCGCCAACGTCGTCCCAAGATAAAGGGGTACGATATCTCTGTCCATATAGTGCCTCGAACGGTGTCATCTCAATGCTAGCCTGATATCTGTTGTTATAGGCAAACTCCACAAGATACAAGTGATCCTTCCACGATCCGTCGAAATCGAGTGCGCAAACCCGCAGCATGTCCTCCAGAGTCTGAATGGTCCTCTCGGACTGCCCGTCTGTTTGTGGATGATAGGCGGTGCTGAACTTCAACTGTGAACCCAAGCTCAGATGTAGACTCCTTCAGAAGTATGATATAAAGCGGCTGTCCCTGTCTAAAATGATGCTCACTGGTACTCCGTGAATCCGTACGATATGTCGTATGTAGAGGTCTGCAAGCTTCTCGGTCGATAGCCCTACCTTGAACAGAATAAAGTGAGCAGATTTCGTCAGTCTGCCCATGATAACCCAAATAGCGTCCTTGCCACCGGGCGTACACGGTAAACCAGAGACAAAATCCATGGTTATGTTCTTCCACTTCCACTCCAGAATAGGTAAAGGCTGGAGTAGTCCTGTTGGTCTCTGGCGCTCCGTCTTAACCTGCTGGCACACAAGGCATCTGGAAACGAATCTGGCAACTTCTCGTTTCATCCCATACCACCAAACATACTCCCGCAGATCCTTATACATCTTGGTATGTCCAGGATGAATAGAATACTATGACTGGTAGGCCTCCTACATAACCTCCTTCCGTAAATCCTTGGGCACACACAACTGGTTTTCGTGTCTCAGGGATCTATTATCTGTAATAGTGAAGTCGTCGAGCAATCCTGCATCTGCTTGGCCTCTGAGACATCGGAGTCCCTCGTCTAGAAATTGGGCCTCCTTGATCTTCTCTATCAGTCCTGACTGTATTTGCATGTGCATCAGCTGTCCCTGAACTCCCGGAAGAACAATCTCGATCCAAAGACTCTCAAGATCCTCTAGAAGATGCCGATCCATAGTGAAAAACATAGCAATATGTGTCATGACCCGCACCCGCTTTTCGGATACAAGACGTGTCCAAGCCCAGCCTACGCCGTAGTGTCGACGGTAGAACACTGTATAATACACTCAAGTCACTGAATCTAGAATCACGGGGAAATATATATCTCATCCACAGAAAAATCAAATCACAACCAAGATCAATGAATAAGACATGAAACTGAACAATAATGAATATAACTGAATATCTCCAAGAATCAAAGTCACGTCCGGTGGACAAAATCCACTACCAATAGACGGAAATAGAGATAAATACATGAAAAATATACCATCTGAATACAATCTGCTAACCAAGCAACCTCAACTACAAGCACTGCGATCTGACGCTGACTCAAACCCTTTCGTCTGCTCCTGACTCAAACTCGGCTAAACCTGAAGAGATCATCAGGTCCTCAGAGGACATAGCATGATACATACCTATCTAACAGTTTTATCATGCACAAGAAAATAAGCAAGTAAAAATAGGAACACGACAAATGACTACGAACACGAACACGAACACACGAACACTAGAACAACTATATATAAATGAACTGCCGAGTAAACAATGAACACGAGATCAATGGAAGAACTAAACCCTCATCCCGAGTGTGGACTCACGGGTTTGAACTAAGCACTAACCCTCGTCCCGAGTGTGGACTCTCTGGTTAGCTCACGGCAAGACACCCTCGTCCCGTGTGTGGACTCTCTGGTACAAATGGTCAACCCTCGTCCCGTGTGTGGACTCTCTGGTACCAATGAACACGACAAACACCCTCGTCCCGAGTGTGGACAACCCTCGTCCCATGTGTGGACTCTTTGGTTGTATAAAACAACAATCAAGGATTTAGCAGTTCACTACACGCACTAGTTCTATGACACGACTATAGTAAGGTACTGGTGAGAAACTCCAAGTGTGAACCACGAGATCAAACATAAACACTGCTATATGCAATGGAAACAGCTCAACAGGATATAATACGAATGGCACATGTCCATAAATAATCAAAACTGGGAAATAAAATACAATGTATATAAATAAAACTGTAGAGGGAGGCAAGGTATACTTGCCTGTGGTCCTGAGCTGTTGTCAAGGATTACAACCCGTATGGAGATCCAAGTAACCTGTTTATGAATTTAATAGAATCAATACACAATGTTTAAGAGTATAAACTAGCTTATCTATTTAGTTTATGAGGTTTCTAGGTCATTTCCCATATCTCTCCCTCTGAAATCCCAAGTCCTATTTTAAGATACTTCACAAATCCTGTACTCTAAACTAGAACCCATGCCCAATGGCCAAACAAACCTCTGTAGCCCACTACTCTGCAGAGACATGGCCAAAAGAAAAGGGCATACTTCTGTTGCTTTGCTTGCTGCTACTAAGTCCCTTGCTGTTGTCTCATACCTGGGTTTTTATCTAACTTGGATAGGCTTGCAAACTGCAGTTTGCAGTTGTTACACTGAGGTGCACTTTCCCTTCCTTGTATACATACCAGTTTGGTTTTCATCCTAGTATCCTCTATATGCTGGTGGATGCAGGTGCATTACAAATATGTGCATCCTAGCCACTGCATTCGAACATAACTGGTAATTAAATGTGAGGATAAAAAGTAGGACTGAGAATACAAGGTACAGGGACTGAGCAAGATATCAGGGTAAACTGATACACAACAAGATTAGACTGAACACTACGACAGTTGGGACTGCAACTAAACAACAGGGGACTGAACCATCACTGATACAACTTGGACTAACAAAGGGACTGAAACAAAGATATTTACTCCTAAGGAGACTGATGCAATAACAAGTAAACTGGTACAAGCAACATGGAGGACTAAGTTAAAGAGAACTGGGCTGTACCATATATAATAAGGAACTGATAAAATGGTTAATGGACTGGACCACTAATGCAGTGAACTGAACTAATAAGTAAGCAGGATAGGACTTATATATGGCTAGACAGCGTTAATCTGAACTTTAAAAATTAAGTAAGGGATTGATCCCTAACAAGGAATGATAATCTGTATTGGGTTTAGCACTGAACAATAGTATTGATTGATACAAAAAGCCATTCCCCATCCTCCATTACTGCTACCAAACGAGTAGGCAACTGATTGCACTATTTGTCCAGAATAGACTGAACCATATTTGAAAAATAAGCAACACACTAGGAATTGATACAAAGTAATATCTGATTCTTAACATTAGGACTGAAATAATGGTTCAGGGAGAACTGAACTAATATGAAGGCTTGATCATTCAGAATGACTGAACCTAAAAATATAAAGGACTGAACACTCACAAGGTATTCAATTGACTATTAAAAAAGGAACTAGAATGAATATAGAGATTGCAGTAAAGAACACTAATAAGTGGGGAACTAAACATTTGTAGTAATGGCCTATGCTAACAAATGCAATGAACTTAACGTTGCTCATAAGGACTGATTAATGAATGCATGGAATAGAATAATAGTGTTCTGTGGACATAACACAGAGTAAATTAGACTGTACACAAATGTAGGTATTGGACGGGACATGAGTTCAAGGACTGATATACGAGGTTAAGCCTACAGAACAGGATATGGGCTTGAAAATATACACATATGTAGAGACTGATCAATGTAGGTAAGCAATGGATTCGGGATACAAACACTTTGTATCCTGACACACGAAGCTCCTGTGTCATACCCCCATTTAAGTTCTTCTCAGGAATTCAATCGAACACATCATCTTACCAATGGAATTAATCGAGTATGTTCAAGTTTAACTTAATAGCAGGAGAAGAACTAATACTAATGGAAGGGATTCAGAATTACCTGTTGATGAATCATATGTTTCCTCTACTGCGTAACACTCAGAGGCTGCCCTTCCGATCTTTTCCTGGTAGTTCCGTGGCAGGAAGAAAATAGTTTGCTAGAGTTTGAAGATGAGGAAGGAGTCGCATGTCCTTCTCTTCCTTTATATAGGATTGTTGATAAGTGGAGAGTTTGTTAAAATTCCTGCAGGTTTATCCCTATATTCTGAGGAATCTGATTTGAATCAGGGTTTAGGTATATCCTTCTATTCGAAGGTGGTAGGGAGGAATTAGAATTGGCTGTTTGAAACAAATTCGTATTTAAATTTGGTTTGATCCTTGAGAGCAGCCAATGACAGCACTTAGGTCCGAATACAAGGGAATTGATCGTATCTAAGTTTTTGGAGATTTCAAATTTCAATTTTAAACCGAACACAATGGTTGGGTGCTCGGTTTAAAAAGGAAAGTGAATTATGGATAATTTGCACTAATATCCTTGTTCATTTCTATATCACCCTTTGGTCCTTCATTGGTATTTCAAAAAAAATAAAGTATGAAACATAACAATAATTTGAAACAATAAAGGATAGCTTTTAAATCAATAAATAAGAGAAAAAAAATTGGGTTGAGGGATTGACAACTCTACCCCCCTTAAGCAAATTTTGTCCTCGAAATTTTTGAGCCATGATCTACTAGAATGATCGTCTAGAATAAACTGCTATAAAAGAAATTCAATTTCTCTTAAATCAAGGTCTAATATGGCATGTCTATGATACTGCCAAATTCTACTGAAAATTCTCGCCAGCTGCTCCCTGTGGTGTTGTCATATCCACCGTGTTCATGGCATAGGCTTGTCCTCCCTGTGCGGCTGGTAGTGGTGGTGTAGTCGTGTTCTTCTTCGGGCAATCTCTAGATAGATGCTGGTTGGACCCACAAGTGTAGCACAACCTTAACCATCTTCGGCAGTCTTCTTGGACGTGGCCTCTTTTCTTGCAATACTGGCAGGTAGGAACATCTTGAACTTATTGTGGGGCTGCTCATGGTTGCTATTGAAGCTGCTATGCTGAGCTCTTCTCGGGAATATTGGGATGTTTTGTCTGTGCTGATTGGTCGCTGCCTCCTCCGAATGCGTCTCGATTTCTCTTCGGCTTGTGACTCAGCTCTTCCTCTACAACTTGGGCGACTTCCAGAATCTCCTCGTATGTGGCGGCTCGACTAGTGGCAATGGCTAGACGAATCTCGTGAGATAGTCCCTTCCTGAATCGTCGGGCCTTGTCTTCAAGGGTGCTGACCAAGTTCTCCGCGAAACGGCTGAGGAGAGAAAACTTCGATGTGTACTCGTCGACGGTGTGGTTTCCTTGCTCTAGGTGCTCGAACTGTCTCATTAACTCCTCTCGTGCTACGTACGGATAGAATTTCTTCTTGAACAGTCGCTTGAATTCCTCCTAAGTCACGTCTGGAGCAAAAAATTGGGGCTCGCCTTGGTACCATGTCCGCGCGATGTCGAAAAGCTATCCACTAGCTGACTCGATCTTCAGATCTTCTGGGACTCGGGCTTCAGATCTTCTGGGACTCGGCCATCTTCAGGTATCGTTCAACGTTCTCCAACCACTCGTCAGCGTAGAAAATCCCCTCTGTCCCATGAAACTCTCTAGGCCGGAGGTCTATGAACCCCTCTGTCCCATGAAACTCTCTGGGCCGGAGGTCTATGAAGTTCTTGGAAGTTCTAAGGCACTGTCGCGGAGCATCTCTAATCTGAAGAGCCTTCCTCAAGGTGTCGCGGAACATGTTGGCTTGCTGCTGGAAGATCACCAAGAGTGTGACATTGTCCAGTGCTGGGGGCGGAGGCAAAAATGGTGCTGGATACATCGGAGGTGCTAGGTACTTCATAGGAGCCGGATACATCGTTGGTGCTGGGTGCCTGGCTGGAACTGGATGTAGAACACGTGCTGGATGCGGGACTTGTGCTGGCGGTGGGACAGGTGTTGGTGGCAGACCAGGTGCTGGTGGTGGAGTCTGCGGAGGAAACTGCAGAGGTGGTGGAATGTCGTCTCTGCGGAATCTCAAGAACTGTGGCTGTGGCGGATTGCCCATATGAGTGAGCTGGCCTCCTTGTGTCGGTGGAGTCATGTACAAGCCTCCGACAGTCGGTGGAGTGTTCAAGGGTGCGTTGTTCCTGTCTTGAGAGTCCATCTAAACTGTAACAACAGAAAATACTTTAGCCGTTGAAGAAATTTCAAGCAGGATGCAAGTCAAGGATTCAATGAAATCAAGGATTAGAGACCAGTAATGAGTCAAGACATGTGGATGAGATCCTAAGTGTCTAATCCTATTCGCAGGCTCACGTCGGTACAGTAACATAACCGAAGTTATTAACGTTGACCTGCATGGGCCACCAAAAAAATTTGTCACGACCCGCACCCGCTTTTTGGATACAAGACGTGTCCAAGCCCAGCCTACGCCGCAGTATCGACGGTAGAACGCTGTCTAATACACTCAAGTCACTGAATCTGGAATCACGGGGAAATCTATATCTGGTCCACAGAAAAATCAAATCACAACCAAGATCAATAAATAAGACATGAAACTGAACAATAATGAATATAACTGAATATCTCCAAGAATCAATGTCACGTCCGGTGGACACAAATCCACTACCAATAGACGGAAATAGAGATAAATACATGAAAAATATACTATCCAAATACAACCTGCTAACCAAGCAACCTCAACTGCAAGCACTACGATCTGACGCTGACTCAACCCCTCTCGTCTGCTCCTGACTCAAACTCGGCTTAACCTGAAGCGATCATCAAGTCCTCAGAAGACATAGCAAGATACATAATATACATGCCTATCTAACAGTTTTATCATGCGCAAAGAAATAAGCAAGTAAAAATAGGAACACGACAAATGACGACGAACACGAACACACGAACACTAGAATAACTACGCATAAATGAACTGCCGAGTAAACAATGAATAGGAGATCAATGGAAGAACCAAACCCTCATCCCGAGTGTGGACTCACGGGTTTGAACTAAGCACTAACCCTCGTCCCTGTAGGAACGAAATCGTAAAGCAGAATACTCTAGGGGGTGAATAGAGTAGGCAGCGGAATATTTCTAATTAAAAACTCGTTAGCAGTTAGATCACAGATATAATAATGATCACGAAAATAAATAACTGTAATGAAAAAGAGTAATCAGAAGGCAAATACAAACATATAGATTTATACTGGTTTCCCTCTTGTGAGGGCTAGTCCAGTCGAAAGAACTCTAGCTTCCAGTTGAATCCACTATTGGAAAATCCCACAAGTTTTCATACGAAGTCCTTGCAACTTCTACAGACGCGAGCTTTGATAGAAGAACTCGACCAACTTCAATTGTGAAGAGTCAATCTTCAATCAAGCCTCTGATTACAATTGTTCTGAAACTTCTAGACCGCACCGCACTGGCAAATCGACTAGAGGATTGTAACTGGCTTGGGATTTGAAAATGGAAGCTTTTTAGAACTCTTTGGAAGAAATGTAAGCTTTAGAAGAGAAGAGATTGAAAGTGAATTGGTGATTTGAAATGATCGAAATCCTTCTCTATTTATAGTTTTTCCAAAGGCAGAACTCTGACAGAATTCGGGCAGAATTCGGACAGAACCCTTTCTAACCAACCGCAACTGAAGGGAGACCAAGTTCAAAATCAAACGTTCACATAAAGTTCAACTTGGCCGAACTCTGGCCGAACTCTGGCCGAGTTCTGTCAGGGTTTGGTCAGTTAATTTTGTGAAAAATAATTTTGGCTTTTTGAAAAGACCTTCAGAAGCCTTTTGTAAAATAGATGTTTTTCAAAAACATAGGACATTTTAAAAAGATAGGTCAGTTTTGAAAACGATTTTAGGATAGCCTATTTGCCAGTACGATTTGGTGTACAATGTATTCCTAGACTCAATAAAATGAAAATTACATTGCTTTGAAGGAAATACATTCTTGAATGGCAAACAGCTTCGGTCTTGAACTGAGTAGATATCCATCTTTGATCAGTGTCCAAAACATCGTTAGTAAACATCTGAATGATTCATATATCGAGACAGAGTTTGATCAATTATTAAATTCAGGTTTAACCATGACCAATGGGCCAACAATCTCCTCCATTTTGATAATTGACAAACCTTGACCGATATAACATCTTGGTTTTGATCAATTCAAAAGTGTACCGAAAGTATCGAAAGATAAAATAAAAAAATTATTCATAACCTGTATTCATGAAGATGTTAGATCTTATTTCTCCTCCGTTATCACTTAGCAAAATAATTGTAAAAGGGAAAGCTCTCCCGCAATAAATGCATAAGTAACAAGTAGTGAAGAAACACAAAAAATATATAAAAACATTCATCATAGGCATGGTATAAACATTTATAGAAAAATAAGATAGGCAGAAATAATATAAACAACACAAACAAGGTATTTGTCACAGGCATTTTATATAGAAGCATAAAGAAAGATAATGCTATAATAAAGCTGAAACAAATAAAGTGCTGAATAATAAACTAAAGTGAGTCATATGCCAAACTGAGGCATAAAAACATATGTTCACAAATCATATCTAAAATAAAGAGTACTGATAATATCTTGGAATGTCGGAGCATTTCCAAGTAAACATAAGACAAAAGTCATCAGTCTCAAAAAGTAACATCTCAAAAATCATCATCTTCATCCTCATCATCATCGGCTGCAGTGCCAGCATGTCCAGATGGACCAGCTCCAGAAGTGCCAGCTCCAGAAGTATGTGGAGTAGCACCAGAAGTACGATACTAATCGTATGTATTTCCTGGCAGGAACAGAGAGTGGACCACCTCATCGTCAATGCGGTAGCCAGATACAGAAGGGTCTCGAGGAAGAGAGCTAGCAGAGTGACCCGTCTGTACAAATCTCAGATCGGTGAAGGAGTTGGCAATAGCCTGGAACCGAGTCACGTCACGGAACTCATGTTCCCTGGAGGTATCAACGAAGAATGACTACAGATCTGATAGATGCTGGTGAATACCCTCAAAGGTCATAGGGTAAGACTGAGGAGGACCAGGTGCTGTGGGAGTAGGTGCAGGAGGAGCATGTGCAGTAGGTAGAGGAACAGTGGCAATACTGCAACGAAAAAGCTTGAGGAACATGGGCTCAGGGTCAAGAGCACAAGTAGATAAGTCAATATCGAATCTCTGAAAGATGCATGGGAGGATCATCGTATAAGAGAGGTTGTGGTCTCTTTCGCGACATCTACCAATCATCGAATGATAGTCTTAAGGGCAGAAAAAGGAATCTCCTTAAGAATGTGATATAAAACAGAAAGCTCAAGTGCAGTGACATCATCTTTTGAAGTGGATTTCGGAAGTAGAGTGGAATAGATGATGCGATGTAATTCGTAGTTAAACAAGTTCAAGTTATTAGCCTTGAAATTTCTAGGATGAGCACGTGCGGGCGTACAAAGCTCATTCTTGAAACTAACGAGAGTCGTACCCTCGGGAAAATCAAAATCAGTGATATCATCGAGCGGGGCACCTTCGTTTGGAAGACCAAGGATTTCTGCTAGCAATTCATCATTAAACTCGATATCTATCCCGTCGATATGAGTTCTCATGGTAAAAGTGTCTAACACGAAATTACAGTAAAATAGTCTAATGGCATTAGTAGCTATAGGGAATTGTAAGGTAACAAAGTAATGTAACCCTAATGCCTCAAAGTAAGGACGGTGGTCAGGAAATACAGTCTATTTGATCGGAGATCCGGTACATATATTACGCATAATAAAGTCGGCATACCAAAATAAGGCTTGGTCGAAAGTTTTGAAATAAAACTCGTCCGATGCACCGTCATCCGATTGGACCAGAGAAAAGAGGGAATCCGTATGCGGATCAGAATACGATGCCTCTTCACTGGCATTGGTCTTCTTCCTCTTGAAAGGATTGAATCCCTTAGGCATTCTATCCCAAAAACTAGAAACGCTAATAATTTAAAAGTGGAGGAGAGAAAGAATTATACCTTCCGAGAATCAGGTATGCTGTAAAGGACGAGATTCTCCGCACGAATCCAAATTTTGGACGAAGATCTCCACGTAGATTAGAAGAAGGAATGTGGAGAAAAACTAGGGTTTTCGGGGCACGGCTGCTGCTGTTTGATGCGGTTTGGAAGAATGAAGAAGATGGGGGCCTCGGGTTCTGACTGATACATATATATACCCAGCCGAACTCTGGCCGAATTCGGACCGAACTCGGGCCGAATTCGCCAAGGGTTGCCTGGCAATATATATAAAAAATTTGTGGGGCCACATCTTTTTCATCAATTCGTTTCAAATATTTAATTCAGAGTTTAGTAATTTTAAATTTCAAACAATACAATTAATATTATTTTATAAATTAATATTCTTTACTCGGCTTCTATTTCAGATTAGCTGTAGGAGTACTGTCCCAGCTAATGGAGGTTCACCGGGGAACTCTTAAATACCACTTCGCTTCGACCGTAGTCGTGGTGACAGACAGACTCTTTTTAGGCTTGTCTCGAAAGTAGTTATTGAGTATTGAATAAATTAATTAATAAAACAAAATTAATTAATATTATTGACATCTAAATTTCCTAATTCTCGACGTAAATAATTGAAACGATCTTCCGCTAGAGGTTTTGTAAGAATGTCAGCTAATTGATTCTGTGTGTCTATGTATACAAGGTTTATATCTCTATTTTGTTGATGATCTCTAAGAAAGTGATGTCAAAAATCGATATGCTTAGTACGAGAGTGACATACTGGATTCTTAGTCAAATTAATAGAACTAGTGTTATCACAAAAAATGGGTATGTGTGAAAAGTACAATCCATAGTCTTCTAACATTTGCTTCATCGACAAAATTTGTGCACACAACGTCCTGCGGCGATATACTCAGCCTCGGTTGTTGATAATGCGACAGAATTTTGCTTTTTGCTAAACCAAGAGACTAGAGCTTTTTCTAGAAAATGACATGTGCCGCTAGTACTTTTTCTATCTACTTTGCATCCGGCAAAATCAGCATCAGAATAACCGGTTAGGTTAAATAACGTGGTTTTGGGATACTATAAGCCGACATAAGAAGTGCCTTTAAGGTATCGGAAGATACGCTTAACTGCGCACAGATGTGATTCCTTAGGATTCGCTTAAAAACGTGCACATAAGCAAGCACTAAACATAATGTCTGGTCGACTAGCAGTTAAATACAGTAAGCTACCGATCATACCTCGATACTTACGTATGTCGACGGGTTTGCCTTGTTCATCAATATCAAGCTTGGTTGAAGTTGCCATTGGAGTGCTAAGTGGCTTGACTGCTTCCAGGTCGAACTTTTTTAATAGGTCCTTTGTGTACTTTGCTTGATTTATGAACGTCCCATTGTTGGTTTGTTTGATTTACAGTCCGAGAAAGAATTTTAGCTCTCCCATCATGCTCATCTCAAACTCATTCTGCATACACTTTAAAAATTCTTGACAAAGAGATTCATCAGTACATCCAAAAATAATATCATCTACATAGACTTGAATCAAAAGAATATTATTATTCAAAGATTTTATAAATAATGTTGTATCAACCTTTCCCTTTGAAAAAATGTTATCAAGTAGAAAAGAGCTTAGACGATCGTACCAAGCTCAAAGGGCTTGTTTCAAACCGTATAAGGCTTTCTTCAACTTGAAAACATAATCAGGATATTTAAAATCAGTAAAATCGGGAGGTTGAGCTACATAAACTTCTTCTTTTATAAAACCATTCAAAAATGCGCTTTTAACATCCATTTGAAATAACTTGAAATTATGAAAACATGCAAATGCACATAACATGCGAATGGATTCTAATCTCGCAACTGGGGCATAAGTCTCATCGTAGTTGATACCTTCTTCTTGATTGTATCCTTGAGCTATGAGTCGAGCCTTATTACGAGTCCCTAAACCATTCTCGTTCAGTTTGTTTCGGAATACCCAACGGGTGCCAATGACCGGATGATCAATGGGCTTGGGAACAAGTTCCCAAACTTGATTCCGTTCGAATTGGTTTAATTCCTCTTGCATAGCATCTAACCAAAAATTATTACTACATGCTTCTTCAATATTTTTGGGTTCAAACTGCAAAACAAAAGCAACACAAGAAGCTATATCTTTATTAGAGGAACGAGTACTTACACCCTTGGTAATCTCACCAATTACCAAGTCCTTTGGATGATCTGCCAAGAATCTCATCCTTTTTGGTGTATCCTCAGGATTACTAGTTCCGACTTCTTTGTACAAAGACTCAGCTGGTGCTTGATGTGAAGGTTCTGCATCTTTGTGTGAAGGTTTTGCAGTAGCTGTACTTGGTGTAATTACTTCTTCATTGTCGTCATCGTCTAAGTGTTGATTTAGCTCATCAAACTTGACATTGATTGATTCTTCGATGATCATGGTTCTCTTGTTGAAGACTCTGTATCCTTTGATCTTTGCTGCATAACCTAAAAATATACCTTTATCGGCCTTTTCATCAAATTTACTCAAATTGTCTTTAGTATTAAGAATAAAGCATTTACAACCAAAAATCTTAAAATATGAAACATTGGGTGTTCTATCAAACCATAGTTCATAGGGAGTCTTTCGATATAGGTCGAATTAGAACCCTATTGAGACTATAGCACGCTGTATTGACAGCTTCAGCCCAAAAGCATCTAGGTAGACTAAAATGGTTTAACATTACTCTAGCCATTTCAGATAGAGTCCTGTTCTTACGTTCCACAACTCCATTTTGTTGTAGATTTCTAGGGCAAAAGAATTCATGCAAATAATCGTGTGTGTCACAAAATTGCTTGAATTCTGCATTCTCAAATTCGCCGCCATGATCACTACGAATGCGAGTAATCGTGAACCTTTTTTCATTATGTACTTTCTTGTAAAAGGTGACAAATTCTGATAATACATCGTTCTTGCGTGCAAGAAAATAAATCCATGTATATCTAGAGAAATCATCTACAATGACAAATGCATATAACTTACCACTTAGGCTAGCAATTCTACTTGGTCCAAATAAGTCCATATGCAACAGTTGTAGAGGTCTAGTGGTACTTACAGCGTTCTTGGATTTAAAAGCGGATCGGGTAGCTTTGTTCTTTTCACATTCACTACATACCGTATCCTTCTTGAAAGATATGTCCGGTAAGTCGCGTACCAATTTCTTTGTAGATAGTCTTGAAATTGTATCCATATTTGCATGACCGAGTCTCATATGCCATAGTTGACTCTCAATGCTTTTGGCCATCAAACATCTACCTGCTTTGTTAGCATCTTCCAACAAATAGAAAACATATATGTTGTCTTTCCTGATACCTTTAAAGATAGTACTACCAGTTGAACTATCAACTATAGTACATTTGTCTTTGACGAAGTTAATACCATAACTGTGATCAGCTAAATGGCTTATGCTGAGCAGATTATGTTTTAACTTGGTAACTAAACAGACATCTTTAATCACAGGATAGGGAGCCTTACCAATGTCATCGATACCAATTATGTACCCTGTTAAATTATTACCGAAGGAGACGTATCCTTCTTTATTCTTCTTCGACAGTGTTGTGAATAATGAAGCATCACCAGTCATGTGCCTTGAGCAACCACTGTCGAGGATCCATTTGCTCCTAGCATGTAAAGGGCGTCCCACCTACAAAACAATTTACAGATGAAACTCTTGGTACCCATTTCTTGTAGGGTCCTGACTGGTTAGTTTTTGGTATCCATGCATAAGCATTTAAATCTACTAACTTTCTGATTCTACATGCAGAAGATATATGACCAATGAGGCCATAGTAATGATATTTTGCATGTTGAGTGTTGAAAGTTGTGTGAGGTGTATGATTGGTAGGTTTTAGTTTTCTAGTATAGAAGAATACATGCCTATTAGTCTTTTTGGGCATAGGTTTGGTATGGTTTGGTTTGACAGTGTTTGGTTTGGGCGTGTTCCGATGATTCGATAATTGACACGTGTTAGAATAGGAAGCAGCAACTTCAGGCCATTTTCCTAAACTAATTTCCAACTTTTTGGAAGTGTCATCTAATCTAGTATAGTCAGATGTAAGTGCTTCTATTCTGACTTGTGCACACTGGAGACTCTTTCTCTCCTTAGATAGGTCTTCCTTTAACTGGATAATAGTTTGGTCTTTTTCTTCGGATAACTTGATAGTCTCGTGTAACAACTTAATAGATGAAAGCTCACCAGACTCAATTGAAGAGTCATTATTTCTAACATGATCTAGTTAGTCGATAAGTCTTCCTATTTCACCTTTGTACTCTTTGAGTACCTTCTTAGAGGTTTCATATTTACTACGCAGTTTCCTGTAATCATTTAACAGGTCACTGAAAGCCTCTCCTAGTTGCTCAAAGGTAAAATCATCATAAGGATCAAATAGAGGATTAGTGATTACCTGATCGCAAGCCATCAAGCATACATTTGCAGCGTCATCTGATTGTTCATCTTCTGAATCGCTGGCTTCACTTTCATGCCATATGCTTGTGTTGGCGTACTTCCTTGATGTGGATTTCTTCAGGTAGCCTTTGTCATATTTGCTACTTTTTTTTGATGATGATGATGCTGTTGGACAATCTTTCTTCATGTGTCCTTTCTTCTTGCATCCATAGCAAATAGGATCTTCCTTGTTGTTGTTGCTATTGCTGTCTTTTGTTCTCCTATTAAATCTTATGAACTTTTTGAATTTCCTTACCAGAAGCGCTTGATCTTCAGAGTCGAGTCACTGTCGTCAAAGTCATCTTGACAGTTCTTCTATGTTGAGCCTTGAGAACGATCGACTTCTCTGACATCTTCTTTGGTGTAGCATCTTCAAAGTCTTGAAGTTCTAATTCGTGAGTGAGTAGCTTACCCATGAGTATTTCTAGAGACATTGTTGAGAGGTCGTTTCCTTCAATGATTGCTGTAGCCTTTGGAATCCAGTTCTTTATGAGAGCTCGTAGAAGTTTGCGAATCTTTTCATGGTTACTATAATCCTTGCCTAGTGAAGACAAAGGATTTACAATATCCAGGAATCTCGTAAACATCTGAGTGACTGATTCACTTGGCTTCATTTTGAATGCCTCGTACTTCTGAGTAAGTCTGCTGATCTTTGACTCCTTGACTTGTATTGTTCCTTCGTGGGTTACTTCAAGAAGTTACCACACTTCATTTGATGTTGTGAAGGTAGACACCCTGTTAAATTCAGTTCTGTCTAAAGCACAAAATAAAGCGTTAATAGAACGTGCGTCAAGACTGGCCTTTTTCTTTTCATCCTCTGTATATTTGTCATGGGATTTTTCAACTAAAACTCCATCAACCTTAATACGAGGAGGCTTTTTATATCCATCAATAACTACAGACCATAAGTCAAAATCAAGAGATTTCAGGTAGAAACTCATACGTGTTTTCCAATAAGTATAATTTGTGCGTCAAACAGTGGAGGTTTGTTTGTGGCTTGGCCTTCACTTGTGAATTTTACAGTTGCCATGTGTAATTCTGTGATGTATATAACAATTGAAAAATTATTGAATATAGCTACAATTTTACCTTGCTTACCTATATAATCTGCTCTGATACCAATTGTAGGACGAAATTGTAAAGCAAAATACTCTAGAGGGGGGTGAATAGAGTAGGCAGCAGAATATTTCTAATTAAAAACTCGTTAGCAGTTAGATCACAAATATAATAATAATCATGAAAATAAATAACTGTAATGAAAAAGAGTGATTAGAAGGCAAACGTAAACACAGAAATTTATACTGGTTTCCCTCTTGTGAGGACTAGTCCAGTCGGAAGAACTCTAGCTTCCAGTTGAATCCACTATTGGAAAATCCCGCAAGTTTTTATACGAAGTCCTTGCAAACTTCTACAGACGCGAGCTTTGATACGAAGAACTCGACCAACTTCAATTGTGAAGAGTCAATCTTCAATCAAGCCTCTGATTACAATCGCTCTAAAACTTCTAGAC
Source organism: Iris pallida (assembly GCA_029216955.1). Taxonomy (NCBI): domain Eukaryota; kingdom Viridiplantae; phylum Streptophyta; class Magnoliopsida; order Asparagales; family Iridaceae; genus Iris; species Iris pallida. Next base: position 18,490,963 of record JANAVB010021599.1, on the reverse strand, counting down.
CGCACCGCACTGGCAAATCGACTAGAGGATTGTAACTGGCTTAGGATTTGAAAATGGAAGCTTTTTAGAACTCTTTGGAAAAAATGTAAGCTTTAGAAGAGAAGAGATTGAAAGTGAATTGGTGATTTGAAATGATCGAAATCCTTCTCTATTTATAGTTTTTCCAAAGGCATAACTCTGACAGAATTCGGACAGAATTCGGACAGAACTCTTTGTAACCAACCGCAACTGAAGGGAGACCAAGTTCAAAATCAAACGTTCACATAACGTTCAACTTGGCCGAACTCTGGCCGAACTCTGGCCGAGTTCTGTCAGGGTTTGGTTAGTTGATTTTGTGAAAAATAATTTTGGCTCTTTGAAAAGACCTTCAGAAGCTTTTTGTAAAATAGATGCTTTTCAAAAACATAGGACATTTTAAAAAGATAGGTCAGTTTTGAAAACGATTTTAGGATAGCCTATTTGCCAGTATGACTTGGTGTACAATGTATTCCTAGACTCAATAAAATGAAAATTATATTTCTTTGAAGGAAATACATTCTTGAATGGCAAATAGCTTCGGTCTTGAACTGAGTAGATATCCATCTTTGATCAGTGTCCAAAACGTCGTTAGTAAACATCTGAATGATTCATATATCGAGGCAGAGTTTGATCAATTATTAAAATCAGGTTTGACCATAACCAATGGGCCAATAGTCCCGAGGGTGGACTCTTTGGTTAGCTCACGGCAAGACATCCTCGTTCCGTGTGTGGACTTTCTGGAGCAAATGGTCAACCCTCGTCCCGTGTATGGACTCTCTGGTGCCAATGAACATGACAAACACCCTCATCCTGAGTGTGGACTCTCTGGTGTACTGATCAACCCTCGTCCCGTGTGTGGACTCTCTGGTTGTATAAAACGATAATCAAGGATTTAGCAGTTCACTACACGCACTAGTTCTATAACATGACTCAAGCAAGGTACTGGTGAGAAACTCCAAGTGTGAACCACAAGATCAAATATGAACACGGCTATATGCAATGGAAACAGCTCAACATGATATAATATGAAAAGCACATGTCCATAAATAATCAAAACTGTGAAATAAAATACAATGCATATAAATAAAACTGTAGAGGGAGGCAAGGTATACTTGCCTGTGGTCCTGAGCTGTTGTCAAGGATTACAACCCGTATGGAGATCCAAGTAACCTGTTTATGAATTTCATGGAATCAATACACAATGTTTAAGAGTACAAACCTGCATATCTATTTAGTTCATGAGGTTTCTAGGTCATTTCCTATATCTTCCTCTCTGAAATCCTAAGTCCTATTTTAAGATACTTCACAAATCCTGTACTCTAAACTAGAACCCATGGCCAATGGCCAAACAAACCTCTGCAGCCCACTACTCTACAGAGACATGGCCAAAAGAAAATGGCTATACTGCTGTTGCTTTGCTTGCTGCTACTAACACCATTGCTGTTGTCTCATACCTGGGTTTTTATCTAACTTGGATAGGCTTACAAACTGCTGTTTTCAGTTGTTACACTGAGGTGCACTTCCCCTTCCTTGCACACATACCAGTTTGGTTTTTATCCTAGTATCCTCTATATGATGGTGGATACAGGTGCATTACAAATATGTGCATCCTAGCCACTGCATTCGAACATAACTGGTAATTAAATATGAGGATGAAAAGTAGGACAGAGAATACAAGGTACAGGGACTGAGCAAGATATCAGTGTAAACTGATACACAACAAGATTAGACTGAACACTACGACAGTTGGGACTGCAACTAAACAACAGGGGACTGAACCATCTCTGATACAACCTGGACTAACAAAGGGACTAAAATAAGGATATCTTGAATGATTCTAAAGGTTTACTCCTAAAGAGACTGATACAATAACAAGTAAATTGGTACAAGCAACATGGAGGACTGAATTAAAGAGAACTGGACTGTACCATATATAATGATGAACTGACAAAATGGTTAATGGACTGGACCACTAATGCAGTGAACTGAACTAAGAAGTAAGCAGGACAGGACTTATTTATGGCTAGACAGTGTTAATCTAAACTTTAAAAATTAAGTAAGGGATTGATCCCTAATAAGGAATGATAAACTACATTAGGTTTAGCACTGAACAATAGTATTGACTGGTACAAAAAGCCATTCCCCATCCTCCATTACTGCTACCAAACGAGTAGGCAACTGATTGCACTATTTGTTCAGAATAGACTGAACCATATTTGAAAAATAAGCAACACACTAGGAATTGATACAAAGTAATATCCGATTCTTAACATTAGGACTGAAACAATGGTTCAGGAAGAACTGAACTAATATGAAGGCATGTTCATTCAGAATGACTGAACCTAAAAATATAAAGGACTGAACACTCACAAGGTATTCAATTGACTATTCAAAAAGGAACTAGAATGAATATGGAGATTGCAGTAAAGAACACTAATAAGTGGGGAACTAAACATTTGTAGTAATGGCCTATGCTAACAAAAGCAATGAACTTAACGTTGCTCATAAGGACTGACTAATGAATGTATGGAACAGAACAATAGTGTTATATGGACAGAACACAGAGTGAATTGGACTGTACACAAATGTAGGTATTGGACAGGACATGAGTTCAAGGACTGATATAAGAGGTTAAGCCTACAGAATATGATATGGGCTTGAAAATATACACATATGTAGAGACTGGTCAATGTAGGTAAGCAAAGATTCGGGATACAGACACTTTGTATCCTGACACACGAAGCTCCTGTGTCATACCCCCATTTAGGTTCTTCTCAGGAATTCGATCGAACACATCATCTTACCAATGGAATTAATCGAGTATGTTTAAGTTTAACTTAATAGCAGGAGAAGAACTAATGCTAATGCAAGGGATTCGGAATTACCTGTTGATAAATCGTATGTTTCCTCTACTGTGCAACACTCAGAGGCTGCCCTTCCTATCTTTTCCTGGTAGTTCCGTGGCAGGGAGGAAATAGTTTGCTAGGGTTTGAAGATGAGGAAGGAGTCGCATGTCCTTCTCTCCCTTTATATAGGATTGTTGATAAGTGGAGAGTTTGTTAAAAATCCTGCAGGTTTATCCCTATATTCTGAGGAATCTGATTTGAATCAGGGTTTAGGTATATTCTTCTATTCGAAGGTGGTAGGAAGGAATTGGAATTGGCCGTTTGAAACAAATTCGTTTTGAATTTGGTTTGATCCTTGAATGCAGCCAATGACAGCACTTAGGTCCAAATACAAGGGAATTGATCGTATCTAAGTTTTTGGAGATGTCAAATTTCAATTTCAAATCGAACACAATGGTTGGGTGCTCGGTTTAAAAGGGAAACTGAATTATGGATAATTTGCACTAATATCCCTGTTCATTTCTATATCACCCTTTGGTCCTCTATTGGTATTTCAAATAAAATAAAGTATGAAACATAACAATAATTTGAGACAATGAAGGATGGGTTTTAAATCAATAAATAGGAGGAAAAAAATTAGGTCGAGGGATTGACAACAGGATATCGACTGAGAGCATCTGCTACCACATTCGCCTTTCCAGGGTAGTATTGCAGATTGATGTCGAAATCCTTCATGAGTTTCAGCCACCTTCGCTGCCTCATATTCAGTTCCTTCTGAGTGAAAACATACTTCAGGCTTTTGTGGTCTGTAAAGATGTCCATTCTGTCTCCATACAAATAGTGCTCCCACCGTTTCAAGGCAAAAATGACTGCTGCAAGCTCCAAGTCATATGTAGGGTAATTCTTCTCATGAGGCCTCAACTTTCTAGAAGTATAAGCAATAACCCTCTTATTCTGCTCAAGCACACATCCCAAGCCCTTTCCTGATGCATCGCTATATATGACGAATTCTCCAGATCCTGATGGCAAAGCTAAAACTGGTGCTGTAGTAAGTCTTTCTTCAGTTCTTTAAATGTTGTCTGGCAAACGTCGCTCCAGATGAACTCCTCGTACTTCCGCGTAAGCTTCATCATCGGCTCTGCTATCTTGGCGAAGTCCTTTACGAACTTCCTGTAGTAACCTGCTAGCCCCAAGAAACTACAAATCTCGGCTACTGACTTGGGAGGTGTCCATGCTTCCACAGCCTCAATCTTCTTAGGATCTACAGAAATCCCCTCTCCAGTCACTACGTGCCCCAAGAACTCCACCCTGTCTAGGAAAAACTTGTACTTCAAGAGCTTCCCATACAGCTTCTCCTTCCGCAGAATCTCCAAGACGATTCGCAGATGCTCCACATGTTCCTTCTCAGTCTTTGAGTAGATAAGAATGTCGTCATTGAACACCACGATAAACTTGTCCAAATACTTATGAAAAACCTTATTCATAAGGTTCATGAACACTGCTGGAGCGTTGGTGTGTTCGAATGGCATCACTAGAAACTCATACTGGCCGTAACGGGTATTGAAGGTTGTCTTCGGAATGTCCTACTCCCGAACCTTCATCTGATGATATCCCGACCGAAGGTCAATCTTGGAAAAGACCTTCGCTCCACCGAGATGATCAAACAGCTCATCAATCCGCGGCAACGGGTATTTTTTCTTGATGGTGATGTTATTGAGTGCCCGGTAATCGATACACATCCTAACAGTCACATCCTTCTTCGGCACGAAGAGTACTGGTGCTCCCCAGGATGAAGCACTGGACTGAATAAAACCCTTGCCATCTAACTCATCGATCTGAGCCTTCAACTCTGCAACTTCCTTCGGGTTGATCTTGTAGCAATGTTGGGACTTCGGCACTGATCCGGGTACTAAGTCGATGCTGAACTCCACATCTCGATCTGGCGACAATCCTGGCAACTCCTCGGGGAAGACGTCGAGAAACTCTGCAATCAGCGGATGCGGCAACTCCTGGTATTTTGCAACTGCTCCGAAGTAGACTCCCTTTGGCCTCTCTGCAATCTGCCTCCTGATCTCAAATGGTGGAACTCCAGGTGGACTGAAGATTACTCTCCCTCTATGGCAATCAATAACAGCATACAGCTTACTCAACCAATCAATCCCGAGGACTACATCGAATCCCGGAAGTGGCATTACGAGGAGCGGAACCCTAAAATCTCTACCATCTATGCTAATAGGGCAATCAATCATCTCACTAATAGGCACTACTCCACCTTCTATCATGATTCGACAGTTACTGCGATAGGTCGACAAACTCTTTGGCGATGGCAAGGAACTTGCTCTCCGATGACTGAGTCGTCTTCTTCGACACCTTTTCTTCATCGATGGCAGCCACTTCTTGACGGCGCTTAGGCGGGGCGGATAACGACGGCGACCACGACTTGGTGAGTTCAATTCAACCACTGGTGGAGTTTTTTTTCTTGAGTTTTCCCTTATATTCAAGGGCTTTTGGTCAGATCTGACCGAGATTTCCTACGGCAATCTCGTTGACAATCGTGCGATCGGACACCAATTCTTCTCCGTCACGAGCTTCTCCAACCCCGACTGTTCAGATCTAGGTGTCTCTGTAGCAGATCGACAGATCATTCAACCGATCATCCTTCTTGGTGAGTTTGAAGAACTGAGTCAGAGTTTTGTTGAGAATTTTGTAGCTAGGTCTTTTAATTCTGGTTGTTGTTCTTCTTTGTTAGATTTGAGTGGTTCTTAGAAGTCCTAATCTGGATCTCTCTTTACCAAAGCAGCTGGTGAGTTGAATTGTGAATCTCTTGTGATCGTCTCTTGTTCCGAACTAATGAGCATTCTGCTCTGTTCTGTTGATATCGTGTGCTGCAGTGATCTTGAGTAGCTGACCGTGTCCAGCTCAGTTGGACACATCTCATATTCTTCGAATCCTTCCTTCAGGTATATGCTGAACTTCTTAATTTTGTTTTTCTTGTCGAATTGATGCGAGTCCTTGTCCGGCTGTGTGACCGATGTCGGGACCTGTAAAGTTGGTAGCGTGTTCGCCTGTGTTGAGTATAGAAGACTGTCATGTGCCCTGTCGAAACTGTAGCCGTGTCCATTGCTGATTTGTGTTGGGTGATTTGTGTCCTAATGCTTTTTATCGAGTTGGTATGTGTCATTTCTGGGAATGGATCAAACTTTTCGACTGGAGCTTGAAGACTGAACCTCTTTTTTTTATTTGTTCAATTTCTCAATTAAAATTATTGTATATTCTTTTTACATTGATATTATGTCTCAATGTAGTTAATTATGGGTTCCCTACTGTAGAAGCATGGAAAAAAGACAAGGAAAGCCCATGCGGCTCAAAACAGAAGGAGTCTCATGCGGCTCATAAGCCCTTCAGGATCCCATGCGGCTCAAAACAGAAGGATCCTCATGCGGCTCATAAGTCCTTCAGGATCCCATACGGCTCACAAACAGAAAGAGCCTCATGCAGCTCCAAAAGTCCTTTATACGGCTCGGATGGCTCCATGCCACGTGGCCTCACGCTGTCCGATCTAACAACTGGCCATAAAGCAGCAGCTTGAATTAATTACTCTGACGGCAGCCCTGACAATGACAGCTCTGACATAAAAATCGAAATAATGACTCTGACATGATGGCGTGTTCCTAGGAAAAAGAAGAAAATCTTTTATAGCTGGCATGATCCGTCAAGTCCAAAGCTCCCTATGCGGCTGCCATTCCTATACGGTTGCCACTCCTATGCGGCTACCACTCCTATGCGGCTGCCACTCCTATACGGCTACTCTCTTCATGCGGCTGCCATCTTCGTGCGGCTGCTTCCTTCATGCGGTTACCTCCTTCATGCGGCTGTCACCTTCATGCGGCTGTCTTCTTCATGCGGCCGTCTCCTTCACGAGGCTACCATCCCCACGCGGCTATCCCCCTCATGCGGCCGCCACCCTCATGCGGCTGCTACCTTCATGCGGCTAGGAGTGTAGGGGGCCACCCATATGCGGTTCATTTAGAGACTGCATTTATGCGGCTCTGTCAGGCGTCCTACTCACGACAGTTGAGACACGTGGCGGTCCTTAGGACAGTTGATACACGTGGCGATCCTCATGACAGTTGAGACACATGGTTGTCTAATTCCCTCGGAGTTATGGCTGCTCGTAAATCATAACAACCTGATTTAGTACAATCACCATTATTACTCAGATCAAATCAGATTTGTTGTAATTAAGCAAATTGGACACGTAGCGGAAGATCCGAGCTTGTCATGACAAATTATGAATATTCATCGCAATCAGCATTAATTGCCCATACGGATTTGGCGCAATGAAGAATTAATTTCCCAGATGTGATACAATCAAGATTAATGGTCCAGATGATTGGCTGCCAACTTTTCAAGGAGGGAATCATTGCAAACCCTAATGATCACATCCCACTTCTATAAATAGCAAGGTGCCATTCCCTTGCAAAGGGCAAGAGAAGAGAAGGAGGAGAATTCTAGAGAGAAAAGAGACTCTCTCTACTCGGCTGGACACACAGAGAGACAAAGACACGCACAGAAGAGTCTCCCCACACATTTCGAGAGCATTTCTTCATCAGAGCCAAGGCTACGTCCGATCGTCCAAGGAGTAAGGCAGAGCTGCCGTCGCTTTCCCGAGCCTCTATCGTCACCCCCCAGAATCAAAAATAAACAATCGTACTTAGATTGTTGTACCTAGATTTTTATTCCTAGGCTTTCTTTGTACGAGCGAGTTTGTATTGTGAGTCTAAGTTCAGTCCTCCTATAAAATTGTTCTGTACTTTTACAATCAATGGCAAACACGATGGCGACTCTGCTGGGGACCAACTTCTCCACGGCTGAGGAGTTGGTGACGCAATCAGACGCAGCCAAACTTGGCTCCACTCAATAAATGCTGGTCGCCCGGTTCGACCAGCAGGCATTTGAAGAAATGCTCTCCGACGGGAGCGCTGGCCCGATCCACCGGTGAGCCCGCACGAAGAAGGCCTACATGGAGTGGTGGCCCAAATCATTCGCTCCTTCCCAAGCTCTCGAAGAAGTACTCTCTGTTGCTCAAGATGGTGTAGAAGCCTCGCAGGCAACCCCACTTCAGACTATAGAGGACTCTGCTGTCCCCAAGTCCGGCAGAAGAAAACACTATAATGCTGGACTTACAGGGGCAAAGAGGAACTCTATACGGTCCAAGCCGCATAAAGGCGCCAGCCGCATGGAGAAGGCTCATACGGCCGCAACTGCCAACCGCATGGAGAAAACTTATGCAGCCACAAAAGTCAGCCGCATGCAGAAAGCCCATGCGGCCAGAACTGCCAGTCGCATGCAGGCAGCCTGCACGGCTATGACTTCCAGCCGCATCCCGGAGGTTCATACAGCCACCGCTTCTAGCCGCATACAGAAGGCTCATGCGGCCACAAAGGATAGCCACATGCAAACAGCCTGCACGGCCACTGATCCCAGTCGCATACCATCTGTCCCATGCGGCTCACGGTCAGTCTTCGACCGCCTCTCAGGCGATCCGGACCCCAGATGCTCTCATGTGCCAATCTTCATAGACTCTTCCTACTATGCACTCTCAAGTGCTAGAAGGAAGAAGTCTCGGGCAGCGCAGGCTCGACGAGCTCAGTCGGCTGTCCCAACTTCCGACTATCAGGGCGTCCCGCTGACTATTACGCGGGCCCCTGATGGAAAGTTGTATAAAACTACCCGTGTCCAGCCCTCGGCGGCCAACGAATGGGATAGTTATCAAGAATCTCCCAACAATGATCAGGGGCAAGTACTCGTGCTACCCCCACATCAGGGAGCAGGTAGGAGGCCAACACACTCATGGGCTCAGAACTTCCGGGCCCACAAAATGGGTGACTTGTGCAACGTAATTCTTCACAAACACAAGGAAAGGGACGAAGATTTGATGTGCAGAGAGTCCTGTCAGGGACATCAATGTACCCAAGTCATTGTCAACTGCTGCTGCAACAAGGCAGCAGTACAAGAAGACCGGCGGTCCGTCTTCCAACGGCTGTAACACCCAAGCTCAGAAGACGAGGCGCTTCTCGTCGCCTCCTACAATTCTGCTCTGAAGATTCCTGGCAGTGGTAGAGGGAAGAAAACAAATGTCTCCAGTCCAAAAATCTCTACCGGCGTAACCAAGAAACTCTCTTCTAGGCGGTTGTCTACCACCGTTACAGGAGGAGTTTACCAAGGTACCCGCTCAAAGACGAAATCTACCACACTTGGAGATTCGTCGTCCACATCTCTGGGAGGCACTGGAGCCGGGGGTGGCACTCCCCCAAATAACTACGATAATTCGGTATTCCAAGAAGACAATCCAGAGGAAATAATTCACCCAACAGATGCAGCAGATCCCGACGTCCCCGAGGACGTCCACAATTCCCAAGATGAGGCAAGCTCTGAAGCTGGGGGTACCACTCTTTCTGAGTCCGAACCAGAGGAGAACATTCCCACATACCCTGACGACTTCTCTGTACAAGGGTATGACTCAGAGGGCACGTCCTCTACCGTTCCTTCCATCTTTCCTCATGTGAGGACGGTATTCATGACGGACAGCAACCAAGACGGTCCCAGTGATCGCCAATGCATCGACACTCTGGAGGCCATACTGCATGCCTTGGTCAAGTCCATGGAAGAGATCAAAGCGGTCCTTCCAACTCTGCAAAAAAGAACGCCTGGCCAAACAAGCTTGGGTCCCGCGGTCAATTCGGATTCGAATTCAGCTGCACCAAACCCGGGTGATAATCCTCCTAAAATATCAGCCCCCACCGCTGCAGACGAGGCCAGGGAGGCAAAAAGAGAGGTCCAGAAGCTCCGGGCCATGTTCCATGCCCGAAAAAACTGCCAAGACCTCAGAATACGACAATCGTATTCTGCTGCATGGAGAGATGTTCCCTTCCCACCAAGATATAAACCGTTCAACATCAATCCGTATGATGGGGAGACATCTGCAAGCAGGTACATCACCTACTTCGAGGTCACAATCGACCATCTGTCTCATGACGATGCCATCCTTATACGATTGTTCATCGGGGCACTGGAGGGGGTCGCCTTCGACTGGTACCGCAACTTGCCGGACAACTGTATCTATTCTTTCATCGGCTTCAAACATATGTTCCTGGAGAGGTTCTACGAGGTAGGACAAGACGTGACAATGTCTACCCTCATGGACGTTGTTCAGGGAGAAAAGGAGTTGACAAGGAACTATATCGAGCGATTTTGCCAAACCACGATGAAGTTGCCTTCCGGTAACCCGGATTCCTCCTTAATTGAAATTTGTCAAAAGAGGCTGCTTCCCACGATCAGCCTTTAGATGGGCGAAAGTCAGTTTAAGGATTGGAAGACGTTCATCATTAGTGCCACTAGCGCAGAAGACAAGTTGAAAAAAGCTCGCCAATTGGGATTGCATGTCTCGGAAGGAGAAGACAAGGGCAAACGCCCTAGCACCAACAGCAACAATGGTGGTAACCCCTCCAACAATCGAGACAACAAAGGCAAACAGGCTATGGTGGCCGACACAGCATCGAAGCCTGAACCGAAGCCAGTAGAGAAGCAGTGGCCTCAGATGACCTATTCCTTCGAGGACGGCCATGTCAAGCCCATCTTGGACATACTCATACAAGGGGGTCGAATTCAGCTCCCTCCTCCAAGGCGTGAACCTCGACCTGCATAAATGGAGAACCCCAAGTACTGCCAGTACCATCGCTATGTCCACCATGCTACACATGACTGCTATCAACTGAAGCGACACATCCAGCATCCCATCGATTCTAAGGCCCTGGCCATTGATTTCGAAGAGGTGACCGTAGCAGCCAACATGGTGTTAGTATAATTCGACAGCTTCCCTCCGACGAAGACTCAAGATGGAGTAGTACCCGTCCCCAGAGCAAGGATGGAGGTCGCTAACCTTCCACCTCCCCGAAACCAGGATGCTGGCCTAGTGCCCCTTACCACATCACGAGAGGAGGTTATATGGGTCCATCCAGATCTGGTACCTGAAGTAACTCAGTCCGCTCCTTCCTCCACTAGCAAGAAGAAAAGTAGGAAAGTCAAATCATGCCACACAATCTCGACAGATGTCGAAGAAGTTACTGCTGTTGTTACCCGCTCTGGCGTACAAACCCAACCTCCACCGGGTAACTCGGCTGAAGATCATCAACCAACAGCTGCTGATGCTCCAGGACCTTCGCAGCCTTCAACGACCGACAAGCCTAGGCCGAAGGAGACTCGCTTTGACAAACTGCCCCGAAGAGAGACGCCTCATGGGCTGGAGAGGCCCTACAACTTTGACATCTTAGCACAATTGGCTAACACACCGGCCAAATTGTCGCTATACGAGCTCCTGAGGCTCTACAAAGATGTTCGCGTCGCACTGAGCGAGGCGCTCCAGAACGCCGATGCATATCTGGCTCAGTCCAATCTCACTGGGGAAAGCCCGCCTACAGATCTCCAAGACAGCTCTTGCACAGGCACAATGCCCAACATCGTCTTCACTCCGCAGGATATGCTTATCAAGACCAACCTGCGTGATCACCCTCTGTATTATACTGGGTATATTGGCGATATCAAGGTGGACCGGATGCATATTGACCCCGGTTCCTCCATAAGCATCATCCCGAAGAGCCTACTACATCATTTGTGCATCCTAATGCATCGCTTGACGCCAACAAGCACCGTCATCAGCGGTTTCAATTCAGGCAGAAGCTATCCGATCGGGAAGATTCGCTTGAAGTGCTAAATCGGCGATCTTCAGTCAGAAGTGACATGTTATGTCATAGATGCGGATACTTCCTATAATATTCTCCTGGGGTGTCCTTGGATACACTATTACATGATCATGCCCTCCATACTGCACCAGTACTTCAAGTACGTCGACAAGTATGGCCTCGTGAGGACAGAATTTGCCGACATCGATCCCTTTAAAGGGGTCGAATCCTACTACTCAGACTCATGCTTGTATGAGAAGTCGAAAAAGCATCTTGCCGAAGGAGATACTCAAGCTCAAATTGAGGCAGCAATTGGATCAGAAGAACCTCTGACGATCCACCTCCAAGCCCGCAAACCTGGCATAACTACGCCCCTTACAGCCACTCTGCGTAAGGACGCAATTAGCCTCTCTGAACAGGAAGAACAGATGATAATCCGACTGCCAAGGTCTGGCCAAGCGCCAAAACCCACGATAGAGCCACTGTCAATCAGGCTGCCTAAAGCTAACCAGCAACAAACAGAGGAGCTCAATCCCTCTGTCAGGCCGATGACAATTCGTCTTCCTAGAATGAATCGGCAGCCGAGCATTAAGCCAGGGACTGCTAGCCAGCCAACAACTCCTCGCCCAGCACCGAGCGCCAAACTGGGGGTAGCTAGTACGCCAACGACTCTACGTTCTGCTCCACCCATGGAGCCTCTGATGATTAAGTTGCCTAAGTCATCCTTCCAGTCCTCATTTACACAGGGGGTAGCTGAAGAAGAATCAAAATTGGCCAAGTATGTGGCTGCTTACACTGATGTGCCATCTGCAGATGATGTAATCCTACTGGAAAAGATACCTTACTTCATCAATAAAGGGTTATTTTTGAATTATCTCGAGCTTAATAAGCTTTGTATAATGTATGCTAGGGAACACGGTATAGGTTCTCACCTGCACACACAGGTAACAAATGTCTACACCGCAAACCAACTTACTCCAGTGGAAAATGCTTACCGCATAATCGAGGGAGAGGATCATCCAATCATCTTCGGCCGAAAGAATGACCCACAACCCTTTAGGGTAGAAGAAATTGATCTCGAACCCGACATCGGGAGATTGCCCCTTTATCTGTATAGTTCCCAATCCAAGTACCTCATGCAAAAACAAGGGTATGATCTGGAAACTACACCAGGCTTAAACTACGGCACTGGACGACGGTTACCCTTGCAATTGTCGGTCCCGGCTGGTAAACCACGAGACTATTACAACAAAACCAGATGTGGGCTAGGTTATGTTACACCGGCAACGACCCCTGAAATCTCAGACGAGGAATACGACTGGCACTCACACTCAACCGGATCACCCACTTTCGATTCGGATGTCAGCATCGGGGACATGCTCAGGCAAGTCTGGTCCGTCAATATGGTATTTGTCGACGCCTACGAAGAAGATGAAGACATCCCTGAACTTCTTGAGTTAGAGCCATGGACACAACAACTAGATGTACAGTGGGAGAAGCGGTTCGAACAAAGAGAGCCTCCCACCGAGGATGAGGTTGTACAAGTCGATCTCGGTGATGAGTCCTCTCCAAAGCCCATCTTCGTCAGCAAGAATCTGACAGACGAAGAGCGAGAATCACTACTACAACTCGTCAGAGAATATATCGACGTGTTCGCCTGGAGCTACGAAGATATGCCAGGACTGAACCCCGAGGTTGCACTTCACAAGCTCAACATCCGTCCGGACATAAAACCGATCAAGCAACAGCAACGACGGTTCCGTCCCGACGTCATGAACGCCATTAAAGCTAAGGTCAACAAACTGATAGCCAGCAGCTTCATCCGTGAGGAATAGCATCTAGACTGGGTTGCCAATATAGTACCAGTCCTCAAGAAAAGTGGAAAGATTCGAATCTGTATCGACTTTCGCAATTTGAATGAGGCGTGTCCTAAGGATGAGTTCCCTCTCCCTATCACAGACATCATGATCGACAACACCTGCGGCTTTGAGCGTATGTCATTTATGGATGGTTTCTCGAGGTACAATCAAATCAAGATGTTCCCTGATGACGAAAAGCATACATCATTCTGAACACCAATTGGCACATACTGCTACACAGTCATACCTTTTGGTTTAAAGAATACTGGCGCCACCTATCAAAGAGCTATGAGCATCATCTTTAGAGACCACCCGTGCAAGACAGTGGAATGCTACGTCGACGACATCGCCGTCAAAATCCACTCTAAGGAATATAATATACATGATCTGAGGACAGTGTTCGACCTGATGCGAGCGCACAATTTGAAAATGAATCCTACAAAATCCTTTTTGGGCGTATCCAGCGGGAAGTTCTTGGGTTTCATCATTACCTCCCAGGGTATCCACGTAGACCCTGAGAAGACGAAGGCAATCATGGAGATGGGTCCCCCGAGAAATCTCCGTGAACTCCGTAGCCTTCAAGGGAGGCTAGCCTACATCAGGAGGTTTATCTCTAACCTCTCCGGACGATGTCATCCATTCACCCACCTCATCAAGAAAGGCATTTCATTCGTATGGGATAAAGAATGCCAGCGCGCCTTCGACAGCATCAAAGAATATCTAACGAACCCTCCAGTCCTGGTAGCTCCGGTTGCTGGAAGACCGTTCCTGCTCAATGTAAAAGCGATGGAACATTCTCTCGGTGCTCTGCTAGCACAAAACAACGAGGCAGGCCATGAGCAAGCTATATATTACCTCGGCCGAATGATGATGGGGTCGGAGTATCGATACACTGTCGTAGAGAAAGAGTGTCTTGCTCTGGTTTTCGCCATTCAGAAGACGCGACACTATGTCACGGGACAAACCATCTATGTCATATCAAGAGTCAACCCCCTCAGGGTCCTCATGACTAAACCAGGTGCACTCAGCTCTCGCCTCGCTACCTGGGCGATATTACTGTCCCCCTACCACATGATCTTCATCCCGCAAAAGACTGTTAAAGGTCAAGCTCTGGCAGACTTCTTAGCAGCCCATCCAGGTTCGGAGTCAACCAAAATAGACAAAGAGATTCCGGACGAGGTTGCTAATTCAAATGTGGCCTCCCATGATACCATATGGCGAATGTTCTTCGACGGTGCTTCTAGAACTGGGCCCAAGGGCAACATCGTCGCTGGAGTCAGAGTAGTATTAATTTCTCCCACCGGACTAGTGATCAATCGAGCTTATTCCCTCACGGAGTCCTGCTCAAATAATGTGGCCGAGTACAATGCTTTGGCCATTGGCCTCTGACTTGAAAAGAAGCTGGGGGTAGAGTATCTTGAAGCATACAGCGATTCGCAGCTAATCGTCAATCAAATCCGGGGTTCATACGAAGTGCGTCATGAAGACATGATCCCCTGTCACCAAATAGCGATTGCATTATCTTATCCTTGGAAGGGTTCTTCATAGAACACATTTCCAGGCTCCAGAATATTGAAGCCGACGCCCTAGCAAGCCTTGCCGCTTCCTTAGCAGTTCCAAATTATGCTCACCACTTGGTTGACATCATAGGCCGTGAGTTGATATGTCCCAGGAATAATGTTCAATGTGTTGAGAGTTACTTCGCCCTGACAGTCGATGAAGCACCCGACTGGAGACAGCCATTCATAGACTTCGTAGTCTACGACATCCTGCCGGAGAATCTGAAGGAAGCCACTTCTATCAGAAGACGTTCCTTAAGATTCTTCTTCGATAAAGAGACAAAAATGCTGTATCAGCAATCATACGATGGATTACTTCTTCAGTGTCTGTCAAATACAGAAGCCAAAGAAGATGTACGCGAAGCTCACGACAGCGTCTGCGGGGCCCATCAGCCTGGCCTAAAGTTGCAAGACCGCCTTCGCTGAATGGGCTATTACTGGCCTACGATGGTTGCAGATGCAATAGACTATGTACGAAAATGCAAAGCCTGTCAAGTCCACGCAGATTTCATCTACCAGCCATCCGAGTTTCTACATCCGACGGTGGCATCCTGGCCATTCGAAGCATGGGGAATGGACATCATTGGTCCGATCACTCCGCTTTCATCCCAAGGACATCGCTTCATACTCGCAATCATATATTACTTCTCCAAATGGGCGTAGGCTATTTCGCTGGTAGAAGTGAAGACTTCAAACGTGATCAGCTTCCTCAAGCATCACGTCATTTACCGCTTTGGACTGCCCCGAAGGATCATCCATGATAATGGTCCGCAGTTCGCAAGCCACGCTTTCTATCGGTTTTACGACAAATACCGAATCCAGAATATTGCTTCAACACCATACAACCCAGCGGCTAATGGTCTGGCTGAAGCGTTCAACAAAACAATCATCAAGCTTCTCAGGAAGTTCGTGTCATCAAACAAACGCGACTGGAATGAAAAGCTCGGCGAATGCTTGTGGGCATACCGCACTACAGTACGGACGGCCACTGGAAATACACCATTCTCTCTGGTATATGGGAGTGAGGCAGTTCTCCCACTGGAGACTCAAATCCCCTTACTCCGTGTCGCTCTCACCTACCGATTGATGACAGACGATAATCACCATCGCCGACTACAAGAGTTGGAGGCCCTAGATGAGAAGCGCCTATTAGCTCAACAGCGAATCGAGCTGTACCAAGCACGTATCTCCGGAGCCTTCAACAAAAAGGTTAAAATCAGAACATTCCAAGTGGGCGATCTCGTTCTGGTAGTACGGAGGCCGATGGTTATGACTCACAAAACCGTTGGCAAGTTCCAGCCAAAGTGGGAAGGCCCGTTCATCATCGATGATGTATTCTCCAATGGAGCTTACCGCCTCGCAAAATAAAATGGAGACTTGCTCATGTTGCCCATCAACAGCAAGTTCCTAAAGAAGTATTACGTCTGAAACGACATCTGCCAGGGTATTGGGTTATGTACCCTCTCGTACCGCTGAACTCACATCCCGACTACAAATTTCCAGAATGATGAGTCATGTACCCTCTCGTACCGCTGAACTCACATCCCGACTACAAATTTCCAGAATGACGAGTCATGTACCCTCTCGTACCGCTGAACTCACATCCTGACTACAAATCTGCCAGAATGACAAGTCATGTACCCTCTCGTACCGCTGAGCTTAAATTCTAATCCCAAATCTCCCAGATTGTCAAGTTATGTCTGCAGGTACCACTGAACTTATACTCTGGTCACTACAGATAAATCCATATCGCATCTTTTAGGTAGTAAGTCATGTATGATCATACCTCTAAACTTTTCTCCTAAAAGAGCTCCCTCCTCATGATCCAATACCCGCACTCTCAGTGCACAAAAAGGGTAACAGATCCACAAATCCTCCGAAACAACAACGTCGATGCTACCTCTGAGTTGTTTCCCTTCCATTAAAAACAAATCGCCCCTCACATAGAACGTCCACGTCCTCATTACCTCTGAGTTGTTCTATGTACCCTTCATGGAGCCCACTCCTGCCATGTCCTCATTACCTCTGAGTGGAAAGGCTCTATCGAAGAAACCCTCATATTTACCATGTCCTTATTACCTCTGAGTAAGTATGTTGGTTCTCTCCCAACTTATTATCCGTATCCAGAACCAGGGTACGCCAAGGATAATAGGTCCACAAAAAGTCTCCCATTGGGGCGATTA
This sequence comes from Iris pallida, assembly GCA_029216955.1. Classification (NCBI taxonomy): domain Eukaryota; kingdom Viridiplantae; phylum Streptophyta; class Magnoliopsida; order Asparagales; family Iridaceae; genus Iris; species Iris pallida. The sequence goes on along the minus strand of JANAVB010021599.1, from coordinate 18,473,757 downwards.
CTACAAGCAAAGAATAAAGTGAATGTATTCTGTTCATTCAAGATCAGTTACATTCACATGACTACATCTCATAAGCAAGCCAGAAAAGTTCTCTATCATTTCATTCAGACAAGAAGGAAGAAGATTACATTGATGTCCAAAAGAAGCAAAACACAAACTACAGCTAAAGACAGACAGAAATATCAAGACAAAAGACGGACATTTATGAGAGCCCACCAATCCTAGTTGCGGGGGTGCATATACCAATCCCTCAACAATTTTTCATATGAAGGATCTACTTGAGTAAAATCCTCATCCGGAGTAGGAGGGTCAGAACTCCCAGAACTACCGCCGTCAGATTGGGGCTCCTCCTTTACAGCAATAGGCACCAGCTCTCCTTTTTGTTCCTCCGTTGTTGGTATTACCTCCTCCTTAACAAGCGATGACTCTTGTTTGAGAGGAGGCAGCAGCTCTTCCTTCACAATGATCTCAGCCTTTGGCAGGGATGCTGCAAGAATTAAAGATAAAAAGAAACAAAGTTAGATGGCCAGAGCCTTATGCGGCCCAATCCAGACGAGCTTAGGCGGTCCTGTTTAAGGGAGGCTTCATGCGGTTCGATTCAGAGAGACTTATGCGGCTCTGTGCGACGGGTCATTATGCGGTTCAGTTTGTGAAGTGCCTATACGGTAACTAGACAAACTCCCATGCGGCTCGGACATGGAGTATACCCCCATGCGGCTCGGACGTGGGACATACATGCGGCCCATACAATTTGAACAGTTCGATGAAGACGAGGGACGCATTAAAGGCTTGTGCATAAAGCATGCAACAGAGCCGTCTTTGTTAGGGTTTCGAAGTATACGATACTCCCAAACCCTTACCAGCAATGATGGGGTAAACGTCGGGGTGGACTTCGGGCGTCGTGGCTGACGAAGAAGCCACTCCCTTACCCTTCACCGCGGCTTTGGAAGACTTGGGGGCTATTGTTAATTGATGAGCGGAGAGGGAAGATGAAGACAGCAACTTAGGGCAAGAAGAGTTGAAGACGAGAGAAAGTAAAGAAGTCTTCCCGTTCCGTAAACCCCCTTATTTATAGGCTGACAAAAGGGGGGCTCATGAACCGACGGACGCTTCGATCCACGTGCTGCATAAAAAACAGAATCGACTCCTCGGTCATCAAGGAAAATCCGGATATTTAAAACCGACCCTTGGGATCCTGCCCCAAAAGTCGGCTTTAAATCCAAAGCAAATTAAGAGCAATTAATAAGACGCACACGTGGCAGGAGACGCATATGTGGCAGAGAGCCTATGCGGCCAGACAGTCCATGCGGCTAGGAAGTCCATGCGGCTAGGAAGACCATGCGGCTAGGAAGTCTATGCGGTTAGGAAGCCCATGCGGTCAGAATATCCTCTGCGGCCAGAAAAGCTTATATATATAGCCATGCTTCTTATTCAAAGTATTTCAATTTTGTAATTTGAAAACTTTGAAGGGGGTTTTGTAGAAGCATAGAAAAAAGACAAGGAAAGCCCATACGGCTCAAAACAGAAGGAGCCTCATGCGGCTCATAAGTCCTTCAGGATCCCATGCGACTCAAAACAGAAGGATCCTCATGCGGCTCATAAGTCCTTCAGGATCCCATACGGCTCACAAACAGAAAGAGCCTCATGCAGCTCCAAAAGTCCTTCATACGGCTCGGATGGCTCCACGCCACGTGGCCTCATGCTGTCCGATTCGACAACTGGCCATAAAGCAGCAGCTTGAATTAATTACTCTGACGGCAGCCCTGACAATGACAACTCTGACAAATGACAGCTCTGACATAAAAATCAAAATGATGAATCTGACATGATGGCGTGTTCCTAGGGAAAAAAAGAAAATCTTTTATAGCTGACATGATCCGTCAAGTCCAAAGCTTCCTATACGGCTGCCATTCCTATGCGGTTGCCACTCCTACACGGCTTCCACTCCTATGCGGCTGTCATTCCTATGCGGTTGCTCTCTTCATGCGGCTGCCATCTTCGTGCGGCTGCTTTCTTCATGCGGCTACCTCCTTCATGCGGCTGCCACCTTCATGCGGCTGCCTTCTTCATATGGCTGTCTCCTTCATGAGGCTGCCATCCCCATACGGCTATCTCCCTCATGCGGCCGCCACCCTCATGCGGCTGCTACCTTCATGCGGCTAGGAGTGTGGGGGGCCACCCATATACGGTTCATTTAGAGACTACATTTATGTGGCTCTGTCAGGACGTCCCACTCACGACAGTTGAGACCACGTGGCGGTCCTTAGGACAGTTGATACACGTGGTAATCCTCATGATAGTTGAGACACGTGGTTGTCTTATCCCCTCAGAGTTATGGCTGCTCGCAAATCATAACAACCAGATTTAGTGCAATCACCATTATTACTCAGATCAAATCAGATTTGTTGTAATTAAGCAAATTGGACACGTGGCAGGAGATCCGAGCTTGTCATGACAAATTATGAATATTTACGCAGTCAGCATTAATTGCCCATATGGATTTGGCGCAATCAAGAATTAATTGCCCAGATGTGATGCAATCAAGATTAATGGTCCAGATGATTGGCCGCCAACTTTTCAAGGAGGGAATCATTGCAAACCCTAATGATCACATCCCACTTCTATAAATAGCAGGGTGCCATTCCCTTGCAAAGGGCTAGAGAAGAGGAGGAGGAGAATTCCAGAGAGAAAAGAGACTCTCTCCACCCGGCTGGACACACAGAGAGACAAAGGCACGCACAGAAGAGTCTTCCCACACATTCCGAGAGCATTTCTTTATCAGAGCCAATGCTACGTCTGATCGTCCAAGGAATAAGACAGAGCAGCCGTCGCTTTCCCGAGCCTCTATCGTCACCCCCCAGAATCAAAAATAAACAATCGTACTTAGATTGTTGTACCTAGGTTTTCATTCCTAGGCTTTCTTTGTACGAGCGAGTTTGTATTGTGAGTCTAAGTTCAGTCCTCCTATAAAATTGTTCTGTACTTTTACAATCAATGGCAAACACCTGCTGCCTGGTATAAATATTCGGGGGCAGGCTCATATCAGTTTTATATCAGTTGAGTTGTGGGATGGATAAGTGTATACTATGATTTTGGTGCATTAGATTTTCTCAGTTGGTCCTTAGCCACAAATACTAAACCATAGTGTATGGGCCAGTATTGAGTTTTCTCTCTTTCTAAACTTTACCAAGTATGATGATGATATGGTTGTGATATCAGGTTAGAATAAGAGCATTGGAAATCCAGTCGTATCATCCACTCTTTGGATTGAAGCATTTTAAGGCATGATTAAAAATATAGTTAATTTCTTACACAAAAAATTTAAGTAACTAGTTCTAATATATGCATTTCGTGGCTTGTCATTAACTACATGTTATATCAGAGCTATAATTCCACCATTTTATTAATAAGAATTATATTTCTAAGTGTTAGTATATAGAGTGACTTTAAAACTATTCACTATATAATTTGTTAAGTACTTTCTAATATTAAAAGTATTTAAAATAATGATTTTAAATACCAATCAGATCTACTAATATTTTCAAACTAGAATTTTGTTAACCTAATTATCCTTGCTAAATGGTTTACTAAACCAAAGGATAAACTTGTCTATATCATATATGGATATATTAGTTAAATTATGGGTATAATTAATTTTGGATAAACCATCTTTAGCTAGCCAGTTTTAATTAATAGATGATTGTTTAAATCTTAACCAACTTATACCTAATTAAAAATATGTGACCATCCAGCTCTTTTGCCTACCCATTGCTGGGAGCAAGGCAAGTACATTCTATGGTTCTGTGTATTACATTATCTCATGTTCTTTATTGTTGACACTGTGACACGATTCACGATCTATCTGGCTTGTTCTTATTCATGTTCTCATCAGTATCTTGGGGTGGGGAAATACACTAGATATGTGACCAAACCTATATTACTATTCATGATCTTTAGCTTAGGCCTCGCATCGTGCACGTGGGTCCTAAGCCGTACCATTACATGATCTTTCAGGATCTTTCATGTTCTTTCACGATCTTACCCATAGCCGGTCACATCTTATAGTTGTATTTTAAAATATCATGCACACATGTTCAGGATTGATTCTTATATTTGTTCTTGTGATCCTGATCTTGATACTTACGATATTCATGATCTTTTCGATATCTTTATAGCAATAGTTTTATAATCTTCTTGTGCTTTACATACCATGTTCTTATCATGTTCTTTCAGCTCATTTTCATATCATGATGTTATTATTCATTACCTAGAACTGTGCTTTGCTCCGCTCCTGACCGGATAAGTTACAGATGAGATGGAGGCCATTTGCGATACCTTTTATGGGCGTGATGCTGCCATACATGTTGAGCCAGCTGGAGCTGCACTGGACTTAGAGGCCGCTGAGGCCTAGTACCTTACCTTTATGTCTTTTCCTTGTTTTGATACTTTAGACAGACTTTACTTTCTTGTTGGATGATTGTAATAAAATACTTAGATATATCTTATTCTGGGATTTGTTTATAGATGCTGTGATGTTATCTCACTTTCATGATTACTTGTTAGCTTTCCCTAGTATTGGTACAGCTTACTTCGTCGTATCTAATGACGAAGGCTGGGCGTGTCTGATTCGTATCTGAATATTCGGGAATGGGTCATGACAGCAGGCCTCCCCCTCGGCGGCCATGCAAGACATCAACAACTTCATCTTCAACGCCCACCTCACTCCCCATCAGTTCACCGGCAACGCTTTCACCTGGTGTAACATGCCAGAAGGCGCCCGCAGACAATACTCTCGATTGGACCGAGCCCTCATCAATGCTCAATAGAAAGACATGAACATCACATCCAACCTCGTCTATCTCAACGCCACCGAATTCGACCAAGCTCCCCTCCTTATCGAAATCAATCGTAACTTAAACCAGATCAAGAAAAGTTTCAGCTTCTTGGACATTTGGTGCCACCACCCCCAATTCTTGAGAATCGTGGCAGACGCATGGTTCAGGACTGACTCTCTCGACCCTCTCATCCGTGTGTCCAACAAACTCAAGGCCACCAGAAAAGCCCTCATTGCTTGGAGCAAGCAGGCATTTGGGGACATTTTCTAAGCAGTCCGCACTGCCAAAGATGATGTGACCCGAGCTGAAGCCCTTTTTTTGACTGACAATTCGCAAGCGACTAGAACAGCCCTTAACCTAACCAAAGCCATCCTCAAATTCTGCTTAAAGGTCAAAACGGATTTCTGGAAGCAGAAAGCCAGGCTTAAATGGGACAGTGAAGGAGACAAAAACACCAATTACTTCCACGCCTGCGTCAAGGGTCGTAGACAGAAGCTTCATCCATCAGATCGCCGACGACACCGGGACCATTATCAAAGATCAGCGGTGAATTCAACTAGCGGTGAAAAACTTCTACTCGCAGCTGTTCTCTAAAGAAACAGTCACGAGGGACGATAATTTCCTTTCGAAGATCCCCCTCCTCATCATCGACATAGACAACACCCACCTAGAGCACCTCCCCTCCAAGCAGGAAGTGAAAGCAGTCGTTTGGGCACTTGAAGCCCACAGTGCCCCCGGACCGGACGGATTCAACGACATATTCTTCCGCACGCGTTGGGACATCATCAAGACAGACATCCATGAAGCGGCGATCGCCTTCCTCCAAGGAGCCAAGTACCCTAGATCTATTTCTTGTGCTAAATTGATCCTCATTCCAAAATAGGACAATCCGAAGACTTTCTAAGATTTTAGACCCATCAGTTTATGCACTTTCACCAACAAAATTATTGTCATGACCCGTACCCAATGTAAGGGCACGAGAAGTGGGTACATCCAGCCAATGTCGTAGTCTCGGCGGTAGAATGCTGTTCTAGGTCACCATAACAACTAACACTATATGATATAATCTCCAAACGGAGGACAATCACGGAAGGATACAATCTCAATCACAAACTAGAGGTAGATAATCAACAAGATGAAATAAATAAGAAATTCACAAAAGAGATACAACCATAAGTGAAATATGTCAATTGTTTAACAACGCAAAATCTCAATATCTAAAATAAATACATCTCCAAGACAACAAGAAATAAGATAAACAAAACTCTAGACCTCTACTCCAAGCTCTACTAGTATCCTCTAGGCTAGCTGTGATCCTCCAAGTTACCTATAAAATTTTATCAACATGTCCAATCAGGACAGGAACGAGCACAATACATCTCACATGGTTCATATCATGACAGGAAATATAAAGCATGCTATAGAATAAGATACATGAAACTGTAAGAATAAACATGGAGAAAAAGATAGAATTTGATAATAGGAAATATTTATACATGGTAATAGAGAACTGTAAGTGACTAGTGATTTAGAGTACAAGATAGACATATGAACGGCTTGATTTACACATGATTACACTATAGAGTTTATACATGATTACACTACTTTGGAATTGCTCACATAACTACTTCTACTCCTCTGTACCCCAATCAATACATAAGGATCTAGACAGGTTATGTTATTGTATATGAAAGTTTATACATGAAGCTCATGAGATCATGAGAGTACATGAAAGCACATGAGTGTACATGAATAATAAAAGTCCATGAAATACATGATATTCGTGAAAAGCACATGACATGATATATTCGATGCACCCGAGGGGGATAACATCTCATGTAAAGATCCATATAGTAATAATCCGTGATAATATCATGTCAGCATCAAGTAAATTAGTCTATAACAAGAATACAATTTCCAGCAAGTATGAAACGGTCAGAGAATGCACTCGCCTAGTATCCCGAATGTATGATGAGAATACAAGTCCAAACTGGAGTTACAAAGTCCTATTTAGAGCAACCAGAGGTTACAAAGTGTCTAAAATGGAATAAGAGTAATCTAGAATGCATTTTAAATGATTGTAGGTCCTTCTAGGTCAAAGTCAACCCTTGGTCAACTCTGGTCAACCCTTATCAACCATTCTAGTCAAACTAGGTCAAAGTCAACCCTTGGTCAACTCTGGTCAACCATTCTAGTCAAACTAGGTTAAACCTAAGTCAACTAGTCTATTATCCCAAGTTTAGGTCAAACTTAAGTTATCTAACAATTTCAAGTCCGTTTGAGTCAATTTGGATCATGTTTGACCCAAAGTTGACTTTTGTCAACTTGGTCAACTTGGTCAACTTGCTCGTCAACTTGGCCAAGTTAGGCTTATTTGGTCATTTCAAACTAACTCACAAATCCATAAGCTATATCCTATAGCAACAATAGTATATATATATATACACATTTACATTCAAAAATATTTACAATAGGATATATATACATATATATATACATACACGTATATAACACAAGAAAGAAGAAAGCATGTGTGTGTGTGGTTACTGCTGTTGTGTAGGGAGGAGTGCTGTTGAGGGCTAAATCTGAGAACAACTTACATTTTATTTTTTATTTTTACATATATATATATATATATATATATATATATATATATATATATCTATATATAATATATATATATATATATATATATATATATTTATATATATATTATATATATATATATTATATATATATATTATATCTATATATTATATATATATATTATATATATATATATATATATATATAATATATAGATATATATATAATTATATATATTATATTCAATATTTTATATTTATATATATATATATATATATAATATATATATATATATATATAGATAATATATATATCTATATATAATATATACATAGGAAAGAAGGAAGGGGTGTGTTTGTGTGATGGGGCTGCTAAGTCTCAGAACCGATATTATTATCTATATATATATATATTCTTAATATATATATAATTATATATATATATATATAGTATTC
>JANAVB010021599.1:18427990-18446147 GCA_029216955.1 Iris pallida | reverse complement strand
TGGTTCCAGGAGTCGAAGCTACCCCTGTTGAGGATGGAGTATTCGGTTGCTCAAACCTTTTTGCTGTGAATGATGGGCTCTTTAAATAAGGAGCCAAGTAGAGCTGGTGCCTCCTGCTTGTTCTTCTGCAAAAAGTAAAATTATTATTTTATATTTGCCAATAAATAAAAGATCAAATAAAAACAGTCTTACCTTGATTTGATCTATCAACAACTGCATCTCCTGCTGGAATAGATCCCGTTGAAAGGAAGTAGCTTCATTGCGACAGCTTGGCTGCTGCCCGCTTCAGAGCCGCAAGATAAGTGATGGCTACTACTAACAACCACCGTCGGAATAGGCACCATTGCCAGGTCCATCGGAGGTGTTGGTAGAGTATCAAGATCTGCAAGAACTACAAATGAAGATATTAGATATCAATCTATTTTAAAGAAAGAAGATTGTTAAATCTCGTTTTATATACCTTGGGGTTCGGTGGCGGGATTTTCTTGCTGAACATCTTCACCAGCCGCTTCTTCAGGAGATAGTTCTATCTCGATGTCTTCATCTGGGTTAACAACCTTTTCTACGGACGCCTCTACTTCAATATCCTTTTTAGGATCAGAAGCATCATCGGCGGTATCAAGAGATATGTGTTCTTCGTTGTCCCCTTCAGGATTCTGTATATACTCATCAACATTTCCAGATGAAGAGCTTTCTTCTTCCTTATCTTCTTCTTCTTCTTGGGCTGCATTCCCACTGTCAGTTGCGGTTAGATCCTCCTGCAGGCTATAACAATCGGCCAAAGCTGCTATCATTTCATGCTCTTCTTCTTCACGAAGAGTCTTAGGAGTAGGAGGAAGCTGAGTTGTTTCCGCGACGGGTGAAAGAGGTTGTGTAATATTTTGCTCATCTTCAATGATGTTTTCTCTGAATGTTTCAACTTCAGTTCTGGGGTCAAGATCTCCCCTCTGTTCAGTTTCTTCAAGGGTTTTACTCCCTGATTCAGAAACAGGGGTGGGAGATGGCATTATAAATCCTGCTGCAGCATCTACTGAAGTCAGGAGTTGTTTGGAAGAAGAGGCTTCTAAATTTCTTCTGGTAACCAACTTCTTTTTCTTTCTGTGTAGAGGTCTATCGGGACTCTCTACATTTATTGGTGCTATTTGCTTCTGTACAGAAGTTGGTGTTGTAGCAACTTCCTGAGTTGTCTCGGCTAGCTGTCGAGATTGGGATCTTGTAGTCACTTTATCAGAAGAATGCTCCAAGACCAATTTCTTCTTTGCTGCAGGAGCAGGAGGCTCCTCTCTTCTTCTTTTCTTGGCAGGAGACTTTTCCACTCTTAGAGAGATCCGCATTGCTGCGTTTATCTCTTGTTGGAACATCATTTCTCTTGAAGTTTCTAAGGGTTCATCCGCCGGTTCGTTTGCCTCATCATTGGCAGGGATTGATAAAGCTATCCTCCCTTTCCTCAATCTTATCGCAGAAGCAAAACTATCGGCGAGGTTAAAGTTCTCGGCAAAAGTATTTGCAGATGTGTAGAATACCGAGTATGTAAAGAGCATCCGAGGCCCTTGAGGAGTGCTCTTTGGTGGCATAGAGAAGGTAGCCTTTGTGTCACGGGCATTGTAGTAGGCCCAAGCTCGGGCCCCGTCAATCAAGAAGCCCTTGCCCTGAAGGCAGGTGATTGCGTTCCCTACGTGGAACTGATCATACCCAAATTGTCTAGCAAAACGGCTAGGGAGGTATGGTTCCAAAAAGCATTCTTCTTCAAAGCGGTATACTAAATGAGATGGTCGAATTGTCTTCAACCATTCAAAGGCCACACGGTTTAAGGGCTGCAGTTTTGAATCTACCATGTTGGGTGGCATTTGGTCATGACCGGCCGGGAGAGGGGCGCAACAGAAGTTCCATCCTCTGTTTAAATTTAAAACAAATCTGCACTCACTCAGAGAGGTGTACTTCCATTTACCCTGAGAATATCTGCGCAAGAAGCTGCCATCTACTGGTCCCATACCAGGGTCCATTAAAGTTGGATAGTGGAGGAGTAACCATCCAAAGAGATAAGTGTACGGCATTTCGAGACGGGGGAATTCTTTCTCTCCCTTTGCCTTTAGCATCGAGTCAACATACAAGCGAAGACTCGCATTCAATCTGCAGGTCATTGCCGATAACAAGTCAACCTTATAACCGAAGACTAGCTTGACGGCAGCAAAAAGTACACCACGATGAAAACGGTCCACTGCACTAGATCCCGGGACCACGAATCGTCTGAGCCAGTGTGTCAGAAACCCTGCTAACTGGGCTTCTTTGGACATGGGTCTGTAACCCATTCTCAAAAAACTTTCCAAAATGTCACCTTTCTTTAAAGGTGGACATTGATAATCATCCTTCATTTCCTTATCATAATGTTTATTTTCTTCCATCATCTTCATGACTTCCGTGTTAATCAGGGGTTTGAAAAAATGAGGGTAACATTTGTCATTTTCCTTGGTTTTCTTCTCTTCAATATGATTTAGGAATAAATATGGCAACCACTTCGAAGAATAGCAAGTGTTGGCCGTAGCACTCTTATAGTACAAAGAGCAAATTTTGTAATGGCATAGCAGTTCTTCAAACACTGCTACCATTTCTGCATTTTCTTTTCTGAGTTTCTCTAACTCGTCATTTGTGGGAACAAACTCCTCATATGGAGCATCCGCCATGGGCAAGTATGAGATGTATTTCATCTCGTGGAGTGCAAACCCCATCTCTCCACCCGGGGTCATGAAGGTTCCTGTTCTGTAATTGTATCGCTCAGCCAAGGCCAAAAACATTTGAGGGTTAGGAGCAAACCCGTATACAGTGGCATGTACTGCTTGAAACAGGTTAATTTGTTGAAGTTTATCTTGGAAGGTTGTCAGAACCCAATTTACAATGCAATTCCATCGTTTGTAATCTGGATTCACTAATCCAGTCATCCTGATATCCTGTTCAGGGTATCTTCCTTCTTCCTTCGCAAATTCATTTGCGAATATAGGGGTTCTGACGGGCATCAGCATAGATGAGTTTTCTGGTGGGATGCAGCTGGGTCTTAAACCTCTCAACATAACACTGTATCTGTCAGAAGAGCTGTAAAACATATCTTTCCCGTTAACCTTCTTTACAAAGATCTTCCCTGCACGAGCATCCTGGAGAAGGGTGATGTTCCAATCCATTTTCCTTGGGTAGCTCGCATGAGCGTACCGTGACAAAGGAAGGCATCGAGCAATTTTAGGAATGAAGAATGATCTGTCTTCCCGGTGGACTACCATCTCCTCCATCATTGGCCTAGGCTGGGAGACTTTTTCAAAGGCATCACCAAACAAGAATAAGGGTTTCTTGTGGATAACAGCATCTGCTGATTCCAGAGGCTGTCCATTCATCAGACACATTAAAGTTTCGTTGTCCTGAGAAATCAATATTGCCTGACGAGAAGTCGGCAGATCGTATTGAGGATAATGGACGTGAGACAAATCTTCTTTATATTCAGATTCAGACAAAGTTCCCACAAAATGTTCATAGTTTGGATCTTCATTGGTTTCAACTGCATCAAAGACAGATAAAGATCAGTACAAATCAAAAAACTCTATTTTTTCAGACAAGCAAAACAGAAGAGTACACAATCCTCAGATTGCGCTAACATGGATTGCGCAAGATTAGTTTGCGCATCATAATAGGGTGCGCAAACCAATCGATTGCGCTGACATTCAGCGCAAATCAATTGATTGCGCTGACTTTCTGTCAGCGCAATTCGATAGATTGCGCAGGATTACAGTTTTCATAAAAATGAAGACTGACTATTTATGCAACCAAAAATCCTAAAAAGGATGGCGCAAGATGAACTCATCTCTAAAAAGAAATGAGTTTCGAAGATCAAAGGAAGTCAAAACACCCTAAAAAGGGTTTTCGATCGGTTAAACACCTCTCAGAGCGGGCAGCGCAGCTTCGTGACGAGAGGCTCGTCGCGCAGTCCTGGATGAAGACTCGGCCGGAGCTTTGCCTTTCGCGGCGGCGGCGGCGGTGGAGGATCGTCGGGGGGCCATTGTTTGTCGAAGAAGGAGGACAGCAAGGGTTCGGGGGAATTTCTCTCAAAAGATCAACGGATGCAAAGTAAAAATGAAAGTGAAAAGAGGCTATTTATAGCTTTCGAAATACGAAACGGCTGCCATGGATTGCGCCTGAAATTGGGGGCACTTCGCTTTGCGCAGACAGCTCATCATCATGCGCAACTTGATTCAAAAATGCAAAAATTCAAAGTATTTCGAAACTTTGAATCAAATCAACTTTCGAAAACTTTGAAGGGGGTCTTGTAGGTCCTAAAAAATCAAGTTGCATCAATCAACAAAGTCAAGAAATCAAGAAACCCATCATTTTGATGAATTGCGCAGACAACAGATTGCGCAGCAATCCGATTGCGCACACTGCTTTGCGCAAACAACCGATTGCGCAAGCTGACGTGGCAGAAGTCATCATTACTAAATCAAATCAAATCTTTTCTGACAACTGACAGCACGAATAACAAGGAGTCTGTTCGTTTCTTGCGTCGCACAGTGCTCGAGGGCGGCTGACAGCTGGCAGCGCAAACCAATGCTGCGCAGTTTGAGTCTGCGCAAATCATGTATGCGCAATTCAACTCTGCGCACTCTATCAAATGTAACTGTTAAGTTACACGTGGCATTCATGCCATCAATTGTTCATTACGTGGCAACTGTTTATGTACGATCATGCGCATTTCTATCAAATCATGCCATGTGTCCACGATAGTCGGCCCACGATCCAGTAACTATCTGCGCAAATCAATGTTGCGCAAACCAATGCTGCGCAAATCATCATGCGCAGTCCAAAATAACTGAAAGTTAGTTATTTCCAGAACTCTATAAATAGAGTTTCAAGTCTTCATTCAGGGGGATCAAGATCAGAGATCAGAAATTAGAGAGTTCAGGAGTTCTTGCCAAAGTGCTGCTGCATTCTTCCGAGACTTTTGTCTTCAACTTCCGAGGCTTTCGCCTTCAGTTTTCTTGAGTTGTTTTCAACTTCAAAGGCTTCGTCTTCAAAGTTCACATCGTCCAAGGGATAAAGCAATCATCATCGAGATTGGATTCCTACAGTTGTAATTTTTCCAGAATTCTTGTAATCTTTATTACAGTTTGTATCAATAAAGTTCTATACTTTTGTTTTTGCAAACATGTGGCATCTGACATGGCAGATGACATAACAGCTGACATGGCAAATTTTACCCCAAAAATTAATTACCCAAATTTTTTTAATGTTAATGTTAATGTCAATATTAATATTAATGTTAATGCTAATGCTAATGCTAATGTTAATGTTAATATTAATGTTAATATTAATCAATGTTAATTTAATAATAAATTATTTATTTACTATTAATGTTCATTTTAATATTAATTTTATTGTTAAATTTTGCCATGTCAGCTGTCATGTTAGCAACCATGTCATATGCCACATAATGGAAGATGGTATCACCCAAATTTTTTGGGAGCAAATAGCATTTTTGTAATATTAGTTTTAATTATATTGTAAATTTTAAATTAACAGAAAAACCAATGTAGATTTAATATTAATGCTCTGAATAGCCCAACTCATCATGCCAATTGGCTACAACGCTCATGATCTCTCTAGCTCACAAAGGAGTACATTGTTCCATATATTATGCCTCTTTATAGCCAACAAGTAGTCTTCGGCTGAACATCTCGCAAGTCCGAACGCCAATGTGGTAGCTCCTCTTGAACGCTAAGGACTCCATGCATCTGGAAGTCCAAGCCGAGCCCCGCCTCGAGCCGAACCTATCCTGAACTTGTCCACCACCGTGTCCCTGCGGCAGATACAGTTAGACATAATGTTAACATAAACATTGTGATCGTGCTCATCTATGTCCCATTTCGCCTAGCCTGCAAGGTTAGAACTTTACATAAGAAATCATATCATTTCACTCAACCAACCAACCGTAAACTTAAACATATGCATAAGGGTGGCAGGCCCTGCGCCTGCACCCAGCACTAATCTCAGTCCCACCGGCCCTATCTATATGAAGGTCACGGTGTTTCTGTCACAACCCGCACCCTGATTAGGGGCACGAGTACGTGGTTACGTCCACCCTGATTAGGGGCACGAGTACGTGGTTACGCCCTATCTATATGAAGGTCACGGTGTTTCTGTCACGACCCGCACCCTGATTAGGGGCACGAGTACGTGGTTACGTCCAGCCTCGAGCCGAACCTATCCTGAACTTGTCCACCACCGTGTCCCTGCGGCAGATACAGTTAGACATATTGTTAACATAAACATTGTGATCGTGCTCATCTATGTCCCATTTCGTCTAGCCTGCAAGGTTAGAACTTTACATAAGAAATCATATCATTTCACTCAACCAACCAACCGTAAACTTAAACATATGCATAAGGGTGGCAGGCCCTGCGCCTGCACCCAGCGCTAATCTCAGCCCACCGGCCCTATCTATATGAAGGTCACGGTGTTTCTGTCACAACCCGCACCCTGATTAGGGGCACGAGTACGTGGTTACGTCCACCCTGATTAGGGGCACGAGTACGTGGTTACGCCCTATCTATATGAAGGTCACGGTGTTTCTGTCACGACCCGCACCCTGATTAGGGGCACGAGTACGTGGTTACGTGGTTACGTCCAGCCTCGAGCCGAACCTATCCTGAACTTGTCCACCACCGTGTCCCTGCGGCAGATACAGTTAGACATAATCTTAACATAAACATTGTGATCGTGCTCATCTATGTCCCATTTCGCCTAGCCTGCAAGGTTAGAACTTTACATAAGAAATTATATCATTTCACTCAACCAACCAACCGTAAACTTAAACATATGCATAAGGGTGGCAGGCCCTGCGCCTGCACCCAGCGCTAATCTCAGCCCACCGGCCCTATCTATATGAAGGTCACGGTGTTTCTGTCACGACCCGCACCCTGATTAGGGGCACGAGTACGTGGTCAACGGTATCCTGTCAGAAAAATGAGCAAGTACAAACACCAACAGAAGTTCCATATGAATTGACAAATACTATAAGAGACATTATAATGAAATACAAGACAAAGATATAGGCGACTTGGAAACCATTTGAAGCCGAGTTACAACCCTTGGACCAATAAATGTAAAATGTGATTTGAATTATTAGAGCGATATGTGATCTGCTAGGGAGTCATGGTGCTCCCTGAACTGTAGCCGGTGCACCTCTCTCCACTGCTGCCATAGCTAGCTGATGCAAGTTCTCCATGGTCTGTCGCAGCAATGACCCTGGCCTGTCATCACGCAATGACCATGGACGGTTCGCACCGTAATGCATCTTTGGCATCCTTATGTGTAAGACTATGATCGCTTCGATACAGGTTGCTAGACCAATATCCGAAGGATCCCAAACCTACTGATATCATAGCTTATCACAACACTTGACGGTCGCAACCCGTCCTAATGATGTGCACCATAAATACCATACATAATTCCCTCCTTTGAACTACTAGGTTGAATTAAGATGATGTGCACCATAAATACCATACATAAATACGTACACTGGACGGTCGCAACAATATCATAGCTTATTGAGTATATTATATTGACATTGCTTGTCCTCCATTCGTAGTTGATCGTTCTTGACAGGTTTTGATATTATATATGTTGTTAAATAGTAGAACTAGACAGCGTTCTACGTCGTTTCTGCGGTGTAGGCTGGGACGCTGTCACGTTATGGAATGGCTTCTCTGGAACCATCCTGGACGTATAGCTTTGTTAATCGGGGTCCTTTCAACGCAAGTAGCTAGCTCCGATGCAAGTCCCCGCTAAACCTGTGCTGATCGAGGAAACTACGTTGTCGACAAGTTGTCCATAACCGTGCGAAGACATATTTTCCTTTTAGTTATTAAGACATAGCCTACATTATCTTTGAAAACTCAATCCCTTTCCCGTGTTTGCGCCCTTGCATTTATCCTTTCATTCGCAACAACATTATCAATTTACCTAGGAAGGGGGTCGAGAAGAGGAGGGTCAGCCACTCACATTGAGTTTACTTCAGGCGAGAGAATGGATCTTAATTCAACCGTTCCCGTTCGATCGAGTCAATCGATCCCGACCTATCGGTCCCGACCGAATCAATAGCGACAGTGTTCCTTTCTCGCGCACCCTATCACGACCCGCACCCGGAGTAAGGGCATTCCATAACGTAACAGCGTCCCAGCCTACACCGCAGAAACGACGTAGAACGCTGTCTAGTTCTACTATCTAACAACAGTTAGATATTACAACCTGTCGAGAATCAAGGGTCGTCGTCTAACCCAGCTATGGCAGTCTATTCTTGTGTATTGCTCCTTCAACCAATCCATTCCTAGGCCAAGGGACCGATTCGGCCCGCAGCAAAAGGGTCGTCGTCTAACCCAGCTATAGTCCGTGATGTCTTGACATTGCCAGTGGCCTTCACACCCTTTCACTGCTTAACAAATGCACGTGACACGGGACGCTGCTTGCTATACTTCGATAGCCCAACAAAACTCTTTTCTAATGTGTTCGTGCAACGACTTGACAAGCAAGGGCTACGTCAAGCCTAGCATCGAGGGAAATACGACTTAAACTATGGGACAAGCGAATGTTAGTATTAATTGTAGTTCCAATTACATTTTAAATAAAAAAGAATGCAATTTTAACTTTAACTAGTTTGAAGTAAATGTTAAATCCAAAACTATTTTTAATTTTAGTAGTCATATTAGTTTCAATAATATTGTAAATGTTTAAATTAACATGAATGCCACGGTATTAGAAACCTAGCTAGCTGATGTCACGTTGCTCGGGGCTCGGTTAGTGTTCGTCTAAACTAGTACGTGCCAACTAGTTATTAGTAATGATAACCAAAAATTGAATTTTAAGTTTAAAATCTAGTCGAGCTCGATCCTTCCTCTTTATCCCATCTCCCACACTCTCTTTCTCTCTCTCTATCTCTCTCGGGTTCTTTCTCACATGTTGTGTTCCTTAACGCAACAGGTCCCGTAGCATTAAATGCTCTGCATGCGTTATTCTACACAATTTAATAATAAACACTGATACCATATCATTAGAAGAGCAAAGGTTGTCTTGGAAGTCGTAAAAAATTACTTTATATTGTCTTCTCAATACTTTTTTTGCATTGGAGATGACTTTTTAAACTTCTTGTCATTTTTGAATATAGCCGCCTATGCAAGTTATTGTCTTCTGCGGCTCTGTCTCATGCCACATAGGATACACAATACATAACAAGACAATAGGGTTTCGTAGCATTAAATGCTGATGCATGTGTTATCCTACAAAAGAGGGCCACGTGGAGATTGCTGTTGCATGCTTCCTCATGCGTTATTAGCTACACATTTTAATAAGGCACGTACCCAGAAGACGAGAAAGTTTTGTTGGAAGTTGTTTCCTTAAAATTATGCTTGCTCCTAGAATCACTCAAGATTTTTCATGAGCCATCAAAAGAGGGCCACGTGGCGGAGTTACAATGAAGACGAAAAGGTTGTGTTGTTGCCTTGCTGGAAGTTGTTTCTTCCTGCATAATGTTTTTTGTACCTCCAAATTGCACTTTCAAACTGTCCATCCTTACGTGGCAGCTGACGTGACATGTTGATCTGGCAGCTGACGTGGCAAATTTTTTTGTAAATAAAACTAAAAATAAAAATTAACATTAAAGTTAATATTCCAGATTAACATTAACATTAATATTAATATTATCGTTAACATTAACAATAATATTAATATTAACATTAACCTTAACATTAATATTAACATAAATTAATATTAACACTAAAATAACTTTGATATTAACGTTAAATTATTATGGAGAAAATTGGGTTGTTAACTTTTTGGATTAAAATTTGCCATGTCATCAGTCATGTCAGATGACACACTATTAATTTAGGAAAATGCTAAGAAGCTCATTTATTTAACATGCCACATCAGATGGGAGGGCTATATATAGAGGGTCAATATGGAGGTACGATAATATCATTACTCTTTCTTCTTCTATTGTTTCTTGTCCTTCGTTTCTTCTGCTGGTTTCTAACACACACTATTTTCTTCAATGTCGACGTCACATGGAGAAAGTGATCGTCGTGGGGAAGATTTAGTCGATGAAGAAATCCTCCATTCAAGAGGACTGTCAGATGATTTGCCGCAAGATGAGCAAAGTTTGGAAGATGTTAGCTTAGGAGACAGTAAAGAACAAGATGAAGACATCAACTCAAACAACGAAATGTTATTTCGCATCACCCTTTCTAATGGATTTAAGAAATGCGTTATAGTTTTACATATATTTCTCATGTTTATTTTGTTTTATTCTGTTCTTAGGGACGCCGATGAATCTCCATTGGATTTCGATGCAGCGACAATGAAAAAAATATTGCAATCTGCCAACATTAATAAAGATCCAACTATGCTCTTAGAAGAAGATGTTGTTGGCCTACAGTTCAACTCTATTGAAGAAGCAGGGACATTCTACCGAATTTATTCAAAAGCATATGGTTTCAGTATTAGAAAGAACGAGGTAAAGAAAAACAAATCTGGTATGGTGACGATCCGTAGTTGGTGTTGCTCGAATGCGGGATTCAGACACAAGAAATACAAGGAAGCTCCAAACAGGGTTCGTGAGCCAAGAAGTGAAAGCAGAACTGGTTGTAAAGCAATTTTTCGTATTGGGTACACCCATAAAACAAAGATGTGGTCCGTCAAAAAATTTCATGTACTTCACAACCATAGCCTGGCGAGTAATTATGAATCAGCGTTCTTGAGATCCCATCGTAATATAACACCCGCAGAGTTGGAAGAAATTAAGCTTATGAAGCAATCAGGGATGGGGACTGGAGAGATATGGAATTTACTTGTCGAGAGGAAAGGTGGCTGGGATAATGTTGGATGGACGAGAAAGGATTTATACAACGTTCTAGCTCGAGATAGTAGAGCACTCGACGATGTTCATGCTTCGACAACACTTATATTTCTTCAATCAAAGGAGAATAGTGACCCAGATTTCTTCTACGACTACAAGGTAGACGAAGATTCCAGATTGACCCATCTCTTTTGGGCTGACGGTTCTTGTCGATTCGATTACGAACTATTTGGAGATTCACTAGCATAGGAACCGTAGCATGACTCCTTGAGGCAAGTCACTTCATCGTGCATCCTCCGTGCAAAGGAACTCACTGAGGCAAAGGAACCCACTGCCTCAAAGAATTTTATTTTGAGGGAGAGCACCGTGCAAAGCCATCCTTCTTCAACAAGGAACATGTCGAAGAGATAGACTCCTGAGGCTAAGGAACCCACTGCCCTTTTGGCGCATGAGTTCGAGTTGTTTCATATGTAAATAAAAGTCAAACTTTTCGTGGTTTTGACGATGTAAATGTAATTCAAAAATGATTATATTATAAAAGCAGAGCTTATAAAAGACAGAAGTTCCTTGCCCAATTACATCATAATTACATTGTTGTTTTACAATGTCATTGCTAGGATCGATTTACATATTTGCTTGAAAGCAACTCCTTAGCCCATGACAACCTCATCTTTGTAATCTTCTGGTGAGTTTCATTGTCATTTCCTCCCGGTATTTCGAAGGGAGGAGTCGTCAACCTATTCATATAATACGCCGTGTACGAGAGGCAGTTGGGTGCCCGTTGTTGTGGGCAATTTAGAGAACAATTCAGCACTTTGCTCTCATACTCCTTTTTCGCCGGGCATCTCTCCCTCATCATATCAACTTTTCTCCTGACGATAGGCTCTAAGGTTTTCTTCGTTAATTCTGCATCCACCTTGCACGTATCGTACGTGGTTTGCCACAAGGAGTTGTAGTGTGTCCAGTCGTAGGAGATAAAGTTGAATGTGAGCAGAGTATAGTGTTTGATGGTTGCATTAAAAAGTGGGATGAATAACAACTCTATGTCGTCCTCCAAACCCATGACGAAGTCTTCTACTTTTGGATGTCTTCACAGGCGCCGGGTTTTGCGGTTTCTTCATTGACACGTTGAATGACAGTCTGTTGTTTCCCAAAAACAATACACAATATCATGAGTAATTTTTTTCTGTCATTTTTCATCGGTGTACACATGAATATGGATTTTTCTGTTTGAATTCTTACCAATGTGTGGGCCGTCATGAATGCAGACCACTTATGGGATTGGAGCGCCGGCTTTTTTTTCTGGATCAATGGCACCTCCTTCGAACTAGACGGGGCACACCTTTTACTGCCTTGAATTTCTTTCAGCTTCCTTATTATTATGTCCAGTATGCCAGCCTCCATGTCGTCATAGTTGAGTATGCCTTGCATGTCTACTGCCGACAGCTGGACTGAAACTTCATTTTCACCCTTTTCCGGATAAAATTCGTATACCATATCACTGCACATAAATTTAGTTTAGATTAAATTAATAAAGATAGATTCTCATTACATAATTGTGAAAAAAGTCTAGAAAAAACGAAATAAAAAAAGGGTTCAGAATACATACTTTGGAGAATTCTTTCTGGGAATTACGATGTCGATGTATTGTTTCTTCAGCTCTTCATCCGCATGTTTCCAAAGTAAGAGTTCATCGCATTCCCTTAGTATGACGCGGTTCTTCTTTAATTCAGCCATTTTGGCGTCTTCTCGGGATTTCGTAGCATCATTAACCTTCCGCTTTTTATTAGCCTCTCCAACTGTATTGCTTTTTATTAACCTCTTTCCCCCTGATCCTCCTCTTCTTCTGACTTCTCTTGGAGCAGCAGGTTCAGCAGCAGCTTGTAACTCCTCATTCTGAAGTACTTTAGCCATGGCTTCGAGATCTTTAATTTTGCAATCCTTTTCATTGGCTTCAATCTTAAATGATTCAACTTTATTTTGAAGCTCCCTTTTCTCCTCAACGAGCCTTTCATTTGTTTCTCTGAGTTGTTTGGTTGTTCGCACTGAAATAAAACAAACAACAATGAAATATATGATATGAACCTAACACGGAGAATGACATTCTCCGTATAATATAATACGGAGAATAGAATTCTCCGTTTGGAATTACACGGAGAATAACCTTTCCAGTATCGACATGATAGGGAATAGCAATTATCCGTTCCAAATAACACGGAGAATGACTATTCTCCGTGTTATAGTACATGGAGAATAGTCATTCTCCTGGAAGATTACAAATCAAAAATTTAAAATAGAAAAGATTTTACCTTGTGCATGTAGATCTGATTTAAGAACAGAATTCTGCTTTCTCAAATCCTCCAGTTCATGCACAGAGCCCTCCATCAGAACGTTGACTACACGTTGTTGTGATTCTTGTGCCTCGAGCTCTTTCAGCTTTTCTTTGAGTTTCTCGTTCTCAAGGTTGGCTGCACGTAACTGCGCTCCTTGTGCCTCCATCTCTTTTAAATTTTCTTTGAGTTCTTCATTCTGCGCTTTAAGAACAGAATTCTGCTTTCTCAAATCCTCCAGTTCATGCACAGAGCCCTCCATCAGAACGTTGACTGTACGTTGTTGTGATTCTTGTGCCTCGAGCTCTTTCAACTTTTCTTTGAGTTCTTCATTCTGTGCAAGAATATCAGAATGATGTCTTCTCAAATCCTCCATTTCATGCACAGAGCCCTCCATCACAACGTTGACTGCACGTTGTTGCTCTTCTTCTGCCTGGAGCACTTTCAGCTTTTCTTTGAGTATGGCATTCTCAAAGTTGGCTGCACGTAACTGCGCTCCTTGTGCCTCCATCTCTTTCAACTTTTCTTTCAGTTCTTCATTCTGCGTAAGAATATCAGAATGATGTCTTCTCAAATCCTCCAATTCCTTTGCTGAGTCATCCATCACAGCGCCCATTTCATGATGCGGTGTTATCCGTTGTTCATCAAAATTATCCCCACCTGCTTCTTGGTGTTCTTCCTCTCCCTCTTTTTCAACTTCTTCTATAGGTGGCTCCTCTTCTTTGTGCCCTTCTTCTTCCCCAACAGGTATAACCAGATCTTCCAATATCATCTTCGATCTCATTTTGTTGTGATATTCGGCCTTGAGGAAGTTTGAGATATCGTACCCATTCCATGTGAAAAATCTTGGGTAATCAGGAATTGGGGCGAACTTTCTTTCCACAAATTTACTATGTTCTGCAAACCAATAGAGGAAGTATATTGTGCAACCTTCCAATTTGTGAAAAGCCATTGAGTAATCCCCCTGTTCAGTTTTGCTTCTACTCCTCTTTAAGCTATCCATTACATATGCCAGGATTAACCTTGGCCAGCATATACTGTTGATCACGTCCACACTGTCTACCAAGGCCAAGAATCTGTACGGCAAATTTGAACCGCCAGACTTTGTGAAGAATACAGTTTGGCACAAGTGGAAGATTATTAGCTTGGCCAAATCATCTGGATTAACAGCGTTATCTCCGCCACGAAGCCGTCGTAACAATTCAAAGAACTTGTCTCTCACTTCCTTATTCGTGACTTCTGAGTGTTTGCCCTTAGTATTAGCCAGCAATCTTGTGAAATGATCTCTGTACAGGCTCAATGATGCTGGTGGTGTGGGCTGCTGTTGTTTTTCCTTTATCAATCTTCTGTAAGAAACATCATCAACGCTTTCTTCATTCAGCGGTAGACCGAATATGACTGCCATATCCTTGACGCTTGGCGCGATTTTAACAGTGGTGCTCAATTCAAAGCACCCGACGCCATCTTCTTCTTCTGTGTAACTTGCAATTAAATTCTCAAGCCCTTCCGTTACCTTGGCCATTTCGGAAACGTGGACTCTGTTTTGGTAGAAAATCTCGACAAAATTCCAGAAACCGGTATTCTTCAAGGAACCAATAACTGGCTCAGGTAAACGGCCAGCATCTCGATTGACCTCCTCCATAAGATTTAGCATTGGCTTGAAGGTAGAACGAAAAAGTCTTGAATCCTTATTCCTGACAGATTTTCTTTCTGCAAAACAAAAAAAAAACCAAAAATTAGGTCGGAGAATGGCCATTCTTATGGGTTTTAACACTGGGAACGACATTCTCCGTTTCAAGTTAGACGGAGAATGACATTATCCGTTCCAAATTAAACGGCGAATAGAATTTAACATTCAAATGCGTTTTATGACGGAGAATGTCATTTTTCTTGAAATATATACAGAATTTACGAACATAAAATCAAAGTTATACCTTCTGTTTGCACTTCTTCTTGCACTTCTTTTTGTTTAGCAACTTTTTCCTTTTTCTTTTTTGCAACTTTCTTAGAATAGGGTTTCCGTTGTTCTCCATCTGTCGCTTTTGGATTTTCTGTAACTGGTGCATCTTCTCTATTTGGTAATACTGCCGGTGATGATTCTGCCGCTGATGCCGACATGGTGTGAATATTGCGAATGGGGAGAAAGGTTTGAAGATTTTGGAGGAGAATGATCTAGGTTTGAGTACAGAGTGGAGTATGGAAGAAGAGGAGGCTCCGAAACGGTTTTCTTTTTCCCTTTTCTTTTTTTAATAAAAGGGTTCGGGGGTGTTTTGAATTAATTAGAAGGGCAAAAATGTCATTCGATGGAAGGGCAAAATACTCCTTTCTGCTTAATTAAAAAGAATTGAAGCCGTTTGGCAAAAATGTCATTACAACTCAACAAAACAAATGAACATAATACATTAGGGCTTTCCATACATTAAATATAAAAGAAGAAGAAAAAAAATCATCGTCTTCCATATTCAACCAGATTGGACTTCTTTTTTAGCTCTTCATTGTGCTCTGAAGTTGTAATCCATTCAGCAACTATGCGTCTTTCCTTTTCCGCATCAAACTGCATATAACAAACAAACATCAAAAATATTGCTCTAAAAAGTTGAAGTTTTTGACGACATATTTTCATACTTACATCGATAGAACGGTAGTCCAGGCTACATCGGTCTTTCATGAATGCAATTAAAAAATTCCACAATCAACTAAATTGCCTTGGCGGGGAACATAAGAAGGACGTTTTATTGCAAAAGTAGAAAAGCTGAACCTAGCATCTCTCAGCTTCAAAATCTCTTCTTCGAGAAAGATATCCAAATTTGAAAGCTACAATTACCCGAAAACAATATGTATTGGTATAATGCGTATTCTTGTACCCAATTCATAAAAATTGATAAATATGAGCTTACTATTTCTTTTATAACTGTTCTGCTTCGAATCGGATCATCTTTAGATGCAAGTGAGTCCCAAATTTTAACAGTCCTGTTTTTAAACACAACTCTTGCAAGAGTATAGTGTTCGCCCAAATGAATGGGTATGTATATCTGAATCAGGATAATTAGGTAAAACAAATTAGTAAATTTTCAGAAAATTAGGATTAATAATTAAACATAAATATATTAATACCTCTTTACAAGTGCTTAAAGATCCCATGTAATCCTCAAAGTATTTAAACTTCTTCCATACTTCATGAGCCTTTTTGACGGATTGAGGTAACGTTGCTTTCTATATACACATCAATTAATACATTACGAAGGACAAACAAACGATAAAATTGTTAATGCATATGCATTGAAGAATAAAATGCTCACTCACCGACATCCTTATTGGTAAAAACCATACATTAGCTTTATTGGAGGTTCTTTTCCGTTCCTCCGCGGTGAGAAGAGCAGAGACAATACTTACAATCTGAATAAAACATTAAAAATGTCAGCGATGGAATCGAAGTAAACATAGATGGCATCTAAGAAGAAATATACTATCTATACATACCCCATTGGTAATTCTCGTTAAAGGAGCTAAGGTCTTCATCTCCCACCGAGACACATAGGTTTTGTTGCAAGATGATATTATTTCTCTAAGAAAAGAAACGAATAAATTAGGAGAAAAAACTGTTGGAATTAAATCAAAACTCATATTACTTACTCGTCAGGTCTATCATCTGCAAAAATATAGTCGTAATATCTCGAAGAAACACTAGTACAATTACTAGGCTTCGAGGTTGAACCCCTTATTAAATTTTTGGATGGTGTGACCGGCTGTAAATTTCGACGCATTCTTTTAGAAGGACTGCTAAAGTCAGTTTCTTCTTCTTCTATAGCGTCCAATACGAGATATCGGTCCAATGCTTTACTACGAGACTGCAGCTCCACGTCCTCCTCTTCGGAAGAAGATTCAACGGAAACCACCTTCACATTATTAAATGCTCTAGATGAAGATGCCTCCTTCAAAGCTTGAGATTCTTCAATCTTATCCAAACGCCGAGATAACTTCATTTGTTCAATTTTTATCTTTGCAACATCAGCTGAAATCATCGACAGATGTTGTTCAATCTTGCGCAACAAACGCGGAATGAAGGTTTTATTTGGATTTGGCATCCAATCTTCTACGTCTTCTACATTTCCCCCCACACGAGTAGACATCTTGAGAACAAGAAAACTATTGTATTTCAGAAAACTATTCTATGTATTTCAGAATGAATAATAGTACTATGAAACAAGAAAACTATTATATATATAGCAAGAGAGAAGTACAAAAAGTGAGGAAGATGGAAAGACAAATAAATTTCGAGACTAGCAAACAATCTACTAGCCGTTTGATTAAGGAGAGCTCGAGGAAGATTCTACTAGCCGTTTGATTGAGGAGGGCTCGAGGAAGATTCTACTATCCGTTTGAAAATTACAAAAGGTTATCGTGATCAACTCCAATTAAGGAACTCTATAAGAGGTTTAATTTCGCTTGATTGAGGAACACGACGAAGTCCACCGCGAACCGGAACTTCTTCTTTTCTTCTTCATCTCCGTTTCTTCTTCCAGCACCACCATGTCCTATAGATTTATAACAAAAATATTAAATTGTTAGATGAAACAAAAAAACTAAATACGGAAAGATTACTAAATCAAAATCAAACAGAACACATATTCATAGAAAACATGAGATTAAAGATGAAAGTGCCACAGAAGCAACACCACAATTTTACAACAACTAAGCAGACTCTGCTAAGCAATAACTAAAATTAGGGATTGTGTCCTCCTTGGATTTAATTTACACAAAGAAGAGATTTGAGAGAACGAGCTTTTGTCGGCTTCCTTAATATACCATTCTCCGTCCTAAATGTACCATTCTCCGTCCATTCGCCGTATTAAAAGCAAAGAAAATGGCCATTCTCCGTGTTAAAAGCAAAGTGAATGGCCATTCTCCGTCCATTCGCCGTATTCACCGTCCATTCGCCGTA
>JANAVB010021599.1:18082990-18425490 GCA_029216955.1 Iris pallida | reverse complement strand
TGCCACGTGGTCAAGTCCCTGGTTAGCCTAGGTCTAGGGCTTTGTGTCGTGTCCGCGAATGAAGGCCGTGTCAGCGGCAATTTCTCGCGTGCGTACACTGTAGGCTGAACCGTGCGGCCTCGATTTCTCCGCGCTCGCTCCATGAAACGTCGTAAAATTTTAGGAGCACATGGGCAGAGGTTGACCACATATGTCCATCAAATTTCACATGAAACCGTGTCATATACGTCGAGTTATGACACTCGAACAGCAGGGCATGCACGGGACTGTGCACGGGCCTCGTACACGCGTGTCCGTGTCCGATTTGGACACTAAAAACGTGTCAAATCGAGATCCATCTTTATGAAAGTTGTTTCAAATATAAACAACAACAAATTCATGAAAACATAATCAAAAAATAAAAACTTTCGATTCTAAGAGGCATTTCGTCGAACACGTGTCCTAATACACCGACACGCATTCGATACGCCTATCAAACGGCTACAAAAACCTACCAAACTTCATGTACAGGTCCGGAGTACCTAGAAGGATGCATTTATGAAAAAAAATGGAATTTACAAGTGTTTAGAGGGGATTACCAATTGAGAGTCAATATCTCAATGAAACGAGCCTCCGAACGCGTCGACGCCGATTTTCTCCGGTCCAAAGCCTCTAATTCCTTGCTAGCAAGTTCCTCTCCTCCCAAGGATCGTAATGCATTTTGTTTGGATGGATTTGGATTAGAATTGAGGAAAAGAGGCTATTGGAAGGAAAGGGAATTTCTAGGGTTTATAAAGCTTGACGGCTACAATAGTAATAACACATATATAGGGGGGCTGTTGTTTGTGGCCGGCCAGCATAGCTAGGGTAAGGGTTAGGGTTTATGTATGGGCCATAATTCACTAAAGTCCAATAGAAGCCCATTAGCAAAAGGCCTAAATTGTCTCATAATTAGGACTAAAAACTTAAAATTCAAATCTAACTTGGTAATTAGGATTCTAATGTCATGGTTAGTCTCTAATCATGGTTAGCTAAGGTTAAACCGACTGCTAACACAACACCAATTAAAATATTATAAATGAATCCAAAAATAAAAAAATTACATAATTACCAAAATATTCTTATTTTAGAAAAGTGGTGGTTACAATCATTTCCAAGATTATCGCCATGCGCATGACCGACATCCTCCCCAAAATCATATCCGAGGAACATAGCGGCTTTGTCCGGGGAAAAAACATCCAAGACAACATCATGCTGGCGCAGGAAATAATTACTTGCATGAAATTACCGTCTAGGGCGGGAAAATCGTTATCAAATTGGACATAGAAAAGGCTTACGACAGGCTCGATTAGCAGTTCATGATCTGCGTCTTCAGAGCCTTTGGATTCTCAGAAACCTGGATCAGCGTTGTCTGGCGATCGATAAATAACTCGTGGTTCTCCACGGTGATCAACGGACAAGTGGGCGGCTTCTTCAAATCCAGTCGGGGAGTTAGACAAGGGGACCCGCTTTCGTCTCCTATCTTCATCATAGCAGCAGAAGCCCTGAGCAAAAACCTAAACAAGCTGCCGACGACCCCACACTTCAAGTAGTTTCATACAGCTAGTGGATGCCCGATCATCACTCACCTAGCTTATGCCGACGATATCCTCATCTTCTCCTCCGGAGATGCTGGGTCCGTGGAAGTAGTGCATAATATGCTCCAAAGAAACGCTCGCTGCTCAGGCCAACGAGTCAATCCCAAAAAAAGCGTTATTTAAGAACACCACAAAGCCAACAGGGAGCACACTGCTACCCTCACCAATATCACCTCCTTCTCTGTCGCTTATCCTTCTTTCGCCTATCTCGGATGCCCGTTGGACTACGGCAAATCGAGTGCGGGCATTTTCAAAGGTCTTATCGGCAAAATCAGGAAAAAAATTAGAAGATTGGCATAACGCAACCTTATCGCCAGGCGGTAAAATAGTCCTGATTAAGCATGTGTGTCACGACCCGCACCCGTCTTTCGGGATACGAATGCGTGTCCAAGTCCAGCCTACGCTGCGGTATCGGAGGTAGTACGCTGTCTAGCCCGCAATAAACAAAGTGCTCATAAATACTAACTGCTCATTCACAACAACTAAATCAACTTTACAAAATATAGAAGTTTTACATGTGAAGAAGAATGTAAGCTTTTACATTTATAGAAAACTACCACACAACTAACTAGTCTTCTATGGTTTGGCCTTCGAGTCTCTACCTCCCCCTCGTATGGTCCATAGTGCAAAAGTAGACACGTCATCCTCACCTATAACAACGATCTAGTCATGAAAGGAGCAGAGTACAACCATATTGCAATTAATATTGTTAGTCCAAATAAGTTAGAACAACGAGAAACCATGATGACAAAGAGTATATAAAGAACTAGCAAGAGATGAGCTAACATGATATGAACTAGCACTAGCAAGATATGAACTAGCAGAACGTAACTAGCAAGGTATGAACTAACGACATACGAACTGGTAAAATATAAACTAACAAGATGTGAACTAACAAGATATGACTAACAAGATAATGGACTAGATAATGGAAAAATAGGAACAACTATGTGTGTGTGAAATACCTTTTAATACGTGAACGGCTGGGCTAATATGGCACATCATACGATGGCTATCCACAATAATAGGGTACGGCTAACTCATACGTGGGGTGTATGACTTAGCTATCCACAATCAAAATAGTTGGGTTTGTTCACGTACTTACCGAGTATTTCCCCTCCCGACTCTCTAACAATAAATAACGGTTAATGATACACTAAGAAAGATATAATAACTACGGTGTCACAATCGTGTCTCAACGAAATATCAAGCAATGTCTCAACGGGATATCAAACAAGGAAACGATAGATAAAACGTTATAATAAACTAAAACATAAATGCAATGTTGTACTTGCCTGAATCCTTGTACAAACCATAGTCACAAGTCAAGGATGAGGGGATTGCCAATCTAGAAGTTTTCAACCTATAATATACTTCGTACTACGAACCATGCATGAAAACCACAAGTCAATTCTAATGTTCTAGTTCTAAATTCATAGAATCGGTGGCTAATTGGGTTACTAATCTTTTAATAGTTAATTCTGAAATAAATTATTTAAAAACCTAATTTAACCTATAATAATCCAAAATATCATCTAAACTAGGAAGTTTTTGCCACAAAAATTCATGTTTCCAATTTTAAAAATCATGGCACGCAAATCGAGACGTGTCGTTGACTATCTAATCAAACATCGTGAACTCTAGATTTTGAAAATGCATATTGATAGATTTCAGTGCCACAAGTGCGCTAGAATCAACCGTTCCACAAATTCACGTTTTGGTCAAAAGATATCACCGTTATGGCTAATCATGACCAAAATGGTAATTCACCGATCAATTCTGAGTTCAACAGAATAAATAAAATAATATATGAACGAAATAATTTCTAGAAAAAATATATGTCGTAGAACTCTGTGTTAGCTTTCTGAAACTTCAAACGGTTCGTGATTTTGATTTCCGGTCCTCCCGGAATCTCGAAAACACCAAAACGTGTCAAGTTTCGGACAACCGACACTCTACGAATTCTTCAGAAATTTGGAAATAATATATATGAAAATAAATTACATATTCAGAAATTTATCTCGATACGAATCCAACAAAAAAAATGGCACACAGAAAGAAGGTCAGAGTTGACGGCAATCGCCTCGGGAAGTCGAGGTCTCCTTGGAATCAAACACCTCAAAGTCGGCCAGGAATAACTAGGGTTTTTTTCTGTTCTGCGTGTAATATATATATAAACAGGCGGGTACAGTCAGCACCCGCTGATTGGGCGCTGCGCTAGCTGACGGATGGGGCCGGCCACTGCTGACTGGATATTGACTGTGTATTTATTTTCAGAAAATGATTTAAAAATTAGTTTAACTCCAAATAACTTCAAATAAAATCCTAAAAATTCCAGAAAACTTTTAGAAAATTATAGAAAATATATCTAACCTTCTAGAATATAAAAAAAAATATTTTACATCATATTAGTCCCAAATGGCCTCATAATAAATATTGGAAGCCTTTAAAAATATATAAACCTTAATAAATAAATACTTAAATATTGCCAAAAATTATGGAAAATTTCTAAAAAATATAAAATTGCAAAATGAACCCTAGAAAAATATTTGGGGTCAATATTTGATCTTAGGCAAGCACAATAAATTCCAGAAGTCCTAGAAAATAGGTTTTTTCTATATTTTATTATCAAAGTAATTCCAGAAAATACCAAAAAAAATCCAAAAAATTTAGAAAATAGTTTTTGAGGTTCTAGGACCTAAATAAAATACTGGGTCCCAAAAATAACCCCAAATGGCCATATGGTAAATCATAAAATTTAATAAAGTATATAAATCTTCAGCAAATAGATATTTAAAAATTATATAAAATATCTAAAAATTATGATAAACTATATAATAGCTAAATAATGCTTACTAAGGTCCAAATGACCATAAAAGTAAATCATAATCAAATATAAAAAAATTGGGAAGTGGGCTTACAATGTGCTCTCCTTAATCCCTATATACACCCTAGCAACATCCCCCCCCCCCCCCGAAGAAGGTCCTCACCTCCATCGAGAATCTCTTCGCAAACTTCCGCTGGGGCCACAATGACTCTAAAGACAAGCACCATTGGGCCGGCTGGGGTTCCATGGCCAAGCCCACTTATGAGGGTGGCCTGGGATTCTTCCGTCTGTATCACATTGTAGACCTATTCTCCATGAAACTGTGGTGGAAGCTTCGCATGGGTAGCTCCCTTTGGGCACGCTTCATGAAGGCCAGATATTTCAAACACATCCACTCAGCTAGTGCTATTAGCAACAGTAGAGCATCAGCGGCGTGGCACCGCACTCTGCACGGTCGCACCCTCGCTGAACCGAAGGTTCGCCTTCAGTTGGCCGCAGGCGACACAGCGCTCTTCCTTGAAAGGTGGATGGGAGCCGATCTTACCCCTCGCCTCCCAACCGCCCCGATTACCGGCAAGATCGTAGAATTGTGGAATAACGCAGACAACTAAAACTGGCACAAAGTTCGGGACTGGATCAAAAATGAGGCCGCTATCGCCCTCCGTAACTCCGGCCTGAAGATAGGCACGGATGACGATGCTCTCACGTGGTCGGAGACCCACAACAGCGCATTCACAGTAGCCTCTGCCAGAAGGGTCGTTCGTGGATCCGGACATCTCGCACCTATCTTGGGTCCTTTCTGGAACCCAGTATTACTAAAAAATGGTCGTTTCTTGTGTGGAGATTGGTTCACAAGAAACTTCCAACTGATGACATCCTCACCACCATCGGTTTCAGCTTAGCGTTAGCTTATCATTGCTGTGCCGACAAACAGCCGAAAATAATTGACCACATTCTTCGTCACGGTGATTCTGCGGCTAACGTTTGGTCGACCCTTTCCCAACGCTGTAGCATGGTCATGGTTGGTGGGAGCTTTAAACGATCTTCTGACCACATGGGCCAACGCATCGCATTGCCACCAGATCGTTGCAGCCACCACCACGTGGGTCATATGGAAGAACCGTAACAAAGCTAGATACGAAGGACGCCAATTCTTGGTCGAGCAGCTCACTCGCGAGGTCATCCGCCAGAGCCTCAAGACCTCACGTCATTGCAACCATGGCCACCAGGATTTCTGGGATCTTTTGTCCTCCTGATCTTTTTATCTGGAGTGGCTTCCCCCTTCCTTGTTGTATTTTGCTTTTTTGTGCTTACTTATAAAGGCTTCAGCATTTTGCGCCTTGAATGAATTAAAAAAGGGAGTTTAATATATATATATATATATATATATATATATATATATATATATATATATAAACAAATTAATTTGTATTTTTTTATTATCTATTTTTTGTGTTAATAACAAATCTCCTATAAAAATATATATATAGTAGTATAGATAATAACAAATTAATATACTAATTACTATAGATAATAACAAACTAGTACATTAGTATACAAATAAATATAAATAACAATAAGTTAATATATAGTTTATTATTTTATATATTACTTTATTGTTATTTATTTTTATTTGTATAATAATATATTAGTTTGTTATTATCTATACTTATTAGTATATTAATTTGTTATTACCTACATTGCTATATTTTTTATAGACAATAACGCAATTTATTAGTTACTGTAGATAATAACAAAATTTACTATTTAATATAAAATTATTATATACAAATATATTAACTAATATATTTTGTTAGTATACATAGTATAGATAATAACAAAATAACTGATAGATTAAACTATACTAAAAGATTAAACAAAATCAAACTAAAAGATAATTCAAACCAAACCAAATTAAAACAAACCAAACTAACCAAACAAGAAAACCCAAAAAAAATGGAGTTTGGTGCCAGTGCAACTGACGCAAGGATTGAGAATGTGTTTGGCACTAGTCACACCGACGCCTTTTTTTTAATTTTTTTGTCTGGCGCAAGATTTTAGATTTTGTAAATATGTTATGTGCAAATTAGATTAACTTCTTCCCCTATATGAAAATTTATGTATTTTGACCCATAAAACGCAATGTCTAATTATATCATAGTAGAAGTCTTGCACGTACGTTGTATATATTTTTTGTCTGTGTTTTTTCTTTCGTTTCTATACGTATACTTGCATGATAAATCTATTTTGAAATAATGTAAATATTTTGAACTAAATTTGAGATGGTGAACATTTCGTATAGTTGAAAATGTGTAATTATTAGTGGTTCGTAATTATATTATTAGAGAGGTGTAATTTACATATTCCTCGAGACTTAATTTAAGCATATATATAAAGTTGGAAAAGAATATTTGTGGAACAAGAATGTTGTCATGTCCCATATCCGGTTGACCGGACATGAGTTGTGAGTGCGTGTAAACTCCCAATTATTATTATTATTATTATTATTATTATTATTATTATTATTATTATTATTATTTTATTCATTATTTTTAATTACTATAACCAAAACTTAGGCTAAATTTCAACTTGATACCCTCAACTATCTATGTTTTGTAACTTGATACCCTAAACTTTTAAAATAGTTAACTTAATACCATCAACTATTGAATATTTACAACTTCATACCCTAAAATCCAAAAAATTCCAAAAATACCCTTCCCCCCCCCCCTCCCTCCCTCTCCGGCGTCCCCCCCCCCCTCTCTCCCCCGGCGGGACGGCGCGCAGCAGCAGCGGCGGCAGGAGCAGCAGCGACGGCGCGTTCAGCAGCAGCAGCAGCGGGGCGGTGGGGCG
This sequence comes from Iris pallida, assembly GCA_029216955.1. Lineage (NCBI taxonomy): Eukaryota > Viridiplantae > Streptophyta > Magnoliopsida > Asparagales > Iridaceae > Iris > Iris pallida. The sequence goes on along the minus strand of JANAVB010021599.1, from coordinate 18,418,194 downwards.
GCGTGCAGCAGCAGCGGCGGCCGGAGCAGCAGCGGCGGCCGGAGCAGCAGCAGCGGCGGGCGCGCAGCAGTAGCGGCAGCGGGGCGGCGGGGCGGCGCGCAGTAGCGGCGGCCGGAGAGGGAGGGGGGGGGGGGGGTTTGGGAAATAGAGAGAGGGGGGAGGACATTTTGGGAAATATATTTTTCAGGGTATCAAGTTGGCTATTTTGAAAGTTTAAGGTATCAAGTTGCAAAACATGGATAGTTGAGGGTATCAAGTTGAAATTTAGCCCAAAACTTATATATATATAATCTACCCAACCCGAACCCAAGTCTTTTAAATTCGTAAGTCAATTAACCTAGATTCCTAATTAATATACAGTCCCTAAAGTTAACACCCAATCCTACATAACTAAACTAGCAGCCCCCCCTAATCGGGTTGCAAACCCAAACCTACTATCCTACCAAACCTACAGACACCTATTGGGTTTGGAACCATTTGTTCCTAGTGTTTGGAATACACAAACCTACCATAAAAAAAACCCAAGTCCTTCCCCTCCCGAGTCCCGCGTGGAAGGCTCGACACGTCCCGAGCTGCTGCTGAACTCCTTGCCATGCATGCCTCTAACGTCCACTTCTTCATACTCGATCACAGGTTTCTCTTCTTCTAATTCTCCTCCACTCCATCTACTCATCCTCTCCTCTCCACATTCATTCCTCCAAAATTCTCTTTTAAGAACGTAAACCTCGTAGCATATGTTCGAACCCACGCCGTGCACACCAACCCTGTCGACGACCACCTCGAGCACCACTGTGAGATTAGGCGACCCTCTCACAACCACCCACGTGAGCCGAGATGCTGTGATCGGTAGCAAAGACCACTTCGATTCGAGTGCGTCGCAGAAACTATCCTCGTCGAGCCACTTTCAAGGACTCCGTTCTTCCTCCTCGAACAACCAAATCTCGATCCAACTTCCCAGGTGCACACCCTAGTTAACCCCTTTGCTTTCGATATCATTCATAGCAATAATTTCTAACTAAAATTTATTTTAAATTCTAGTTGAAAACCTAGTAAAAAATGGATTGTTTGATTAAATTCATCCAGTCATAAATTGAGTTCATGACACCCTTTTGGAAGACAAATAACTTTGTAATCCCTTAAACAATCTCGAATCCAATTTCACATATGTATGTCCTATATAACCAGGTCCAATTCCCAGCTATTAGTTTGATTTATTGTCCATTAAAAATCTGATAATTTATGTTCCAAGTTTTTCGAAAACCATAGCTTTTAAATTCAGAATTATATGGTTTTTCTTGAAGTTTGAACGAGCATAACTTGCTGCTCTTTCAACGAAATCCAGTGCCACTTGCGCTCATACACTCTTGATTAACATGTTTATAATCGTGCCAAGTTACAGAACCTAAATCAACCAATACATAGACCAAAACTAGTGTCTCTATGAAACAATTTAATACTTAGAATTTCCTCGAATTAGGGTCTGTCCCGACAAACCGGACATCTTCGACTTGAATCGATTGCACTGAAAGGTGTGTACGGTCTACTCCGACGTGTGGGGTTGATGAAATTTGAATTGGTCGTATGTGCGCTACGAATTTGACTCGTATACGTCATAAATTACCATATCGAGATTTTTTAGAAAATTATAATTACTTTATGTGAACTCATCATATCGAACTTATACCATTAGACTCCACAATATTTGACTTGTCATATGATCCAAGTTTCGTCCAATTCTGAGACTGTTGACCGGATAGCCCTTTTACGGGCCTACGATTCGACGGACAATTTTGTGATCGGCTGAACGAAGTCTAATTCTGGATATACCGTTGGGTTCGTATCATCGTTCTGGTCTTGTACACTTATAATTTATTGAATTGAGAGAACTTAGGTTCTAACACATTTTCTGGTACAATGTGGGCCTACTAGCGTGTCACACCCTGCTCCTGTAGGAGCGATCGTCCTCGCTAAGGCGTGATGCCGCACGAGCCTAGATTGCGCTCGTACATGGCGGGTTCCATAACGGCCGATTTCAACGGCTTCGAAGGGATCGTCGCACAGAAATCCCAAGCAGAGAAATTGAACACACAGCGGAAAATTTAGAATAAACACAAGTTATTCAAAGAAGCTCTTTATTGATATTGAAATAACGGTTACATTGGGGGCGCAAGGCCAAGATTACAATCACTCAAGCTCACTCTTCTCACATTTTACAAGTTCACTCAGCTCTCTCTCATTTCTCAATCCATGTCTCGAGCCAGCGGATGCTTCGGAAGGTGACGTCCATACATTATGCCCCGTATAAGTCTTGACTCCATGCGACCGCACGCTTCGAATCGCCAAGGAACTCCGTGCCTCGACGCATCCAAGCGAGCTCCACGCCACGAGCTTCTACATGTGTCTGCACATGGAAACTATGTGGGTGTCAGTACTCAACTGTACTGGTGGAATGAGCTCCTCGTCCACCCATACAAAACCAACACGTTTGATTTACTTTGTGCAACTTAGTCCCTTTATGATTGTCTTTCTACTCTTACCTTAGGATTATTTTAGGATCCACCCCTTGGCCTATTTCGTGTCTTTAGACCATTCCATGCTTGCAGCAACTATGTTAACTCATACTTTGTCTCTAGACCCTTCTCGTGCCAACAACGTTAACCTGTCAAGTCGTATTTGCCTTACGACCCAAAATTAGAGACGCAACTACACGATAGACTCCATTTCCGTGTGACCGTGCTACAAAATCCTTACTGAGGCCGTGCCTCGCAACTATGTGCGACTCAACCATATCGCCGCCTCGCGCCCCTTTGCTACTAAATCATCAACCGATCCAATCAAGACTTGTGAACTTAGTGTCACTCAACCAACTTTACCTTGCGGCGGTTTCCTGACTTAAACTCAAGACAACTTACACCCAAACTATGCAACTTATATGCCGACAACTCAAGACTCGATGCCACATCTCGTGCCGAAGCACGAGATCTTCGTTGCAGCCAAATCTTAGGCCCAAACATTTTGTGTTACCGACTAAACATACATTCAAGTTCTAGACCAAATACAAAGGCATACACGCGGTTTGCCGCTATTCTGCCGACTCAACTATATGAATTTGGTCACTGGCTCCCAGAGCCATTGTGGACTCCTTTTGTAGTTTTGATTAGATGGACTCCCCTTGCCAGCGCGAGTAGCTAACTCCGCTGCAAGTCCCCGCCTAACCCGTGCGGTCATCCAGCACACAGTCAACGAAAAGTCTCAATCGCAATAGTTCCCCTGGGCCGTCGGGGTCACCGTTCGAGAAACTGTTTATTTTATTTACCTTGTACAAGTTGTCCAATGACCATGCAAGACTCGACTCAAACTGACATCTCACACAGTCATTGTACCTCTAGTGTTACCATCTCCTTCAGGACTAAGTGCAATACTTCTCACATCTGAGATCTTGCCTCGACGACCCGTAGTCGCGAGCATTCTTCTTTCTTGCCTCGACGACCCAGTCGCGAGCATTCTTTCTTTCTTGCCCTATCATTTCACTCAACTCAAGAACAACTATTGAAACACTTTCCAAACTCAATAAATCAACCGTGGCCCGTGCCTTAAAACACTAAGTCCGTGCCATCGTGTCTCAAACCAACGTAAAACTCTATGTGACACCACCGCCCAAGTCATGCTCTATATGACGGGCCTTACGATCGTGAGACTATGTGGTTATACCTGGCCGTAGAACTCCTAGGGTCGTGCCTGCTACTACTCCTGATAGCTTAACGTAACTTGCCTAACTTACTTTGCAACAACTTGACGAGCAAAGGCTGTCAGCCTTTGCGTCGTAGGAACGTGCCGTGCACGCGTTCGACGTAAACAACCAAGTTATTTGAAGTGCCTAAACTTATGCCACAAGCCGTGCAATACAACTTAACCCGTCGGCGAGTAGAGGCTATGCCACGTCTTGGGCGAAGAGACCGTGCATGCTTTATGAAGTATTTATGCGGGCGACGCCTATGAATTTGGCTAACTCTTATCTTGTGGCGAAGACCAACTCTTCATTCTCCCAAGCCACGGGACGAAGGACCAAGTGTCATTTTCAAAGCACGTTGTGCACCAACTCTAAGACGATCGTTTTGGACCTTTCCATATTCTAACTCAATTCGACCCGTCGGGATTATTCCCTTATCTATGTTGATTCGACTCTTTTATTATCAAGCCTACTTGTGCAAGTTGAAAACATGTGATTTATTATGTGAAGGCAAAGATGAGACGAGTTCACCGAAACTATCCCACCTGAGCGAGCGGTCGTCTCGACCGAGCGATGTCTCTGAGCAGCCATTGTAAGGCTAAGTTCGAACGCCGTCGGCGTTCCTATTCCTCCGATTGACTGAGCGGGATGGGGCACTACATAGCGGACCTCGCTTTGACCCGAAACTACCATTTTTTCCTATGTGTCCAAATTGGACTTATGGGTAGGCTTTTCTAGATATCTTGCTAATTCTGGACATGTTGGTGATATTTTTTTATCATTCGGAGTTGTCCATTTCGTTTCCACTTTTCGTGTTGATCCTGACTTGACGAGTTTGCTACCTAAATGTTATCTTGACTCTTCTTGGAGCCCAGGCATGTATACTTTGCTATGATTATTGTATAATTATATTTATTACAGCATTTTACATGTTTGTTACTCTTTTGCTTTAGTACTTACGATATATATTGAGCGTCCAAGCTAGACTTGGGTGCGATTGGCAGAGTTCGTCGATTTACTTGATTTTATTTCTTCTATGCATGTGGACTTAGTTGCTAGACGATTATCCTATATTACTGGGATACTTTCATATCTCCTTGGCTATGACACAGACATGACACGGATATAAGACTCATGTTAGGGGCACGAACTATCATACTCGACTGGCCATCGATACGTATGGAACATGTGATGGTTAGAAACGTAACTGCTGTGATTAGTGCATTAGAGACTTAAGCAGTTATAAACTGGACATGTTGTGGATACGACTTGGTTAGTGTAGGGATTAAGGGAGACAATAGGATCCGGAGGGAACTATAAGAGTTTATGAGTTTGATTATCATGTCGGCCTCTGTCGTTCGCTGATCGTTATGCTCGGATACAGATAACTGGTTGCACTATATGTATATATCATGAGCCTACACCTGCCCATGCATTGAACGTTGTCCTCTAAATTTGCACTTAGGAGGTTAGAAACATCCTGTTGCATTTACTTATTGTACAATATGTATATAGCATGTTGTTTGTATCTTGCTACGTTTCGCTGAGGACATGATTTCCTTCTATGACTAGACGACAAGGAATATCCAGAGTACGGACCTGGCACTGCCTCTGCACTTGTGGACGTAGATGAGGAGGTCTTGCCTTCAGAGTTCCCATGATTCATGCTAGATGAATTATTTATTTCCTTGTATTTCTTTTCATTTCATGATGTACTGGACTATTTTCATGCTTTCAGTTAATAATAGTCACTTGTTAGTGGATTTGTTTCCACTTGACTATTATCACTCTCAGACTATCATTTCCTTCAGTTATATACTCTTGTTGTTTCATGCTTAGTTATTACACTTATGGTACTGTAACGTTCTAGTCCCAAAATACGTAGGGCTAGGATACGTAAACATGCCAGCTACATATTTAACCGGACTTTAGTCCGACTCAAATACATATAAGCTGTGTAAATCAGAACATGTGTTCATGTAATCACAATATCATCCACAATACTAACTATACTATAAACTATGAAAAGAAATAACTATGGAAGAATAGATAAGAATGCATCATTAACGATACCTGAAGATCCTAAAGATATAGCTTCCGATATGCCTATGTCAGATCTTAGCAATAACCTGGAGAGATCACCAGGTCCTTAGAAGGAATGTAGCAAGATACATACAAATATGTCAAATGTAACAGTATACAGTGTGCAGAAAAAATAAGAAATGGTCGTGAAAGAATCAATTGAGTCACATGGAAACTAAGACACAAGGGAACTAAGACACAAGGAACCTAAGACAGTGTCATGTCATACTAGAAGTGGCTAACAATAAGTCAGGTAAAACCTATAGAATGTAGTCAAGGCAAACACTCTCAATCTATAGTATCTCAATTGTAGTCAAGGTAAGAACTCCCAATCGAGATGGCCAAGTAGCCAATTCTAGTATCAAGGTCAAGTTAATCCTATAGACTGTAGTCAAGGTAAGCACTCCCAATCTATAGATATCAAGTCAAGTCATACTCAAGTCAAGAGAAGAGTGGTGTAGGACTAGATAACTCTGTCGCGAGACGCATGTGAACACGAAGACCAATATAACATATAATAAAATATAAGTAAATTCAGATACATGCATATAAGCTAGAAACATAATAGAGTAAAACTAGAAACAAGATAAGTAAAACTAGACACAGGATAAAGCAATCATGAATATAACAATATGAGGGATAAAAAACAACAGAGAAGTAAAGAACATGAATATGAATATAAAATATACTGTACAGGTTGACAAGGTATACTTGCCTGGAGGTGGTGCTACGAACTGACAATGTCCAGATTGGTTCGACTAGCCAGGTCAATATGAAGTAGTCCAATTTCGCAAGTAAATAGGAAATACGATTAGTCACGATCAAAATCAATCCAATCTAATATAAATAAATTTAAAAAATAAAATTCTTAATAAGGAAAATGTATATATTTATTTAGGAAAAGTATTTATAGCTTAATTTAGAAAATATATATAATACTTGAAGCTATATTTTATTGGTTAAAATAATTTTAGATAAATATTTTTATAAATATAGGAATATCATTTTTGGAGAAAAGAAACTATAATTTAATTAGGTAAAAAATATTACAATAATATTTTTAGGTCAAAAGCTTATTTTAAATACAACAAAATAATATAAATACACATTAGCCCAAAATAAAATTTAAACTTTAAAATTAATTTTTGATTTTTTTTGCATGCCATAGATCATCATGTCAGCTTTCCGAAACATCAAAGGGATCACAAAACCGAGTTTGGATCTCCCGAAATTTCAATAATAGTACGATGCGTCGATTTTCGAACAATTGTCACTCAAACAATTTTACAAAAAATATGTTACGAATTTGCTAAAATAGATTATAGATTATTGAAGCTAACCTCAATACGGCTCAAACAAAAAAAACTGAAGGTGAAATAGAGTCCAGAGTTAGGATTTATGGCCCTTCGAAGTTGCTATAGCATTTAAAAAACAAGGTTAAATTTATGACAAATTTTGGGATATTTTGCAAAAAAAAAGAAAAATTTAAGAAAATAAAAGATGAGGGATGTTTATAAGTTCAATAAGATATATATAATGAGTAGCTATTAGTTAATTAAATTAGGATTAGATTGGAAGAGGAAAAAAAAGCTTTCCTTAAATAGATAGAGATTTCCTAAATAGATATGTATTAAGAAACTAATGATCAAATCTTTCCATAAATTTAAATTAAACAAATATTTAAAAATTAATTAATAAAATCTAATCCAATATTTAGTTACTTACATAATTTAAAATCATATTTTTATAATTCAAAATCATATATGAAATAATATAGCAAATAGATTTTTATTGATCAAAGATAATAATCAATAATTTTAAGAAAACTCAATCAAATATAAATATATTATTTGGTTACAATAATAATTCAAATAAATATTCAAAACTAAGTTAATCTAGTCACAAATCAGTAATTGATTCAAAATATATTAAATAATCATATACCAATAATTTAAAACAATATTTAATTTTAAAGTAGATTAATCAGATCTTAATCATAATCAATAATAGTTCAAAATACGAATTAATGATCCTATCAATAACAATATTAATATTATCAAAGTAGTGTAAATAAGGTTCAATAATTCAAAAGCAATTTAAATCAATGTAGCATTAATCAAATATTGAATAATAGTTCAAATTAACAGTTAATATTATCAAAATAATTTAAGCCATATTTGATACTTATTAGGAAATTTAGATCAATAAATTTAAAACTAGATAAATCTAATCAATAATAGAACACAATAATAATTTTAAAATAATATTTAGTATCTACAAAATAATTTAAAATATTCGATTCTATCCAAATAAATTAAAATATATTTACATGAATTCAAAATCTTTATTTAAAAATAACTGACAAATCTTTTAATATTCAAAATTACTTATGACTTCTTTTCCATAAAAATTAAAGAAAATTTTTTATATTCGAAGCACAATGTTTAAAAATAAATAATGAAAATTTTAAATATTCAAAAAAACACCCAAAATATTAATTAAGTTTTTTGGTGGTATACATTCTATCCATCTTGAAAGAATTTCGTACTCAAAATTAAAATAAGTTAGGAAGAAAAAGGATAAAGAGGTTTACTATAGAAGAAATTAATTATGACTAGTCATACCATTCTATCGTGGGCATAGTATTATCTGTAGCCTCTATTTTTCAAATTTTAATAAATTTTCCTCTTTGACCAATATTTTATTTTTATTAGTTATTTATATTTGGTCATTTCTCGTAATTATCTATTATGTATATCTCTATTGGACTTCAATAAATTTAAAATGGTGATTTAGGTTTAGCCATAGCCATAGATGGTTTTCTACAACCATAACTGAGGCTAGGTCCATCTGTTTGCTAACAAGCCATTTATTTTCCTTTATTTTCTTTTTATTTTTTTCCTAATAGACACATAGCTAGCTAGCCCACGAAATGGGACCATATAGTCAGCCCACAACCTTGAATAAATAGACCAAACATAAATCCCTAAATTCCTTCCCTCATAAATTGGCCCAAGTCAGCAAATACCTTATTTTTTGCTTTTTCCAACGGGACACTGCTTCCAACCGGCCTATGTTTAAACAGCTCACTTCTAAAGTTAACTACCCATAGGCAGCACATGAGACTGACCCATCAGGCTAAAAGACTTCTTCCTTCCTTCACGACAGTTGTAGCACCGAGCGGGGCTCAACTGTGTCTCCGGCGGACAACTTGTCCTCGATCCTTCCAGAGAATTCTCTCCAATCGACCTAGTTCAAACTCACCTCCATCGCCTGATCCACTGCCATTCTCCGGCGAGGACCTCCGCCGTTTGATTGTAACGGCCGCCACCGACATGCCACAGCTATAAATGAAGCCAAGACCCTCTCCATTCTTCACTCCACTTCCCTTGGCGAAGCCCTGTCGAATTCTCCGCCCCACTTCCCCTTCCTGACCCTAGCCGAGCTTCTCGTCTTCTCCGACGACTGATGACGACCTCCACTAGTGGCCATGGCGTTCTCGGTTGCTGAGGATTCGACAACTCTCTCGATGAGACTTCGTAGCAAGTACGGTGACTCCACTGCAAGATCCTTCCTTCCCAAGTATTGACCGATCGACCAGTTGATCGGGTGGATCGTCTTCTCCGACGACTCTTCTTTCTGCCCTCTGTTCTTCCTCAACGAATCGTTTCAATGCGATCGGTAAGTTTCTGATCTAACTCCTTTCAACATCTTGAATTTGATCGGTTCTTGATTCGTGAATCTCTGTTCTACTAGGAATTCGATTAAGAATGACATGCAGTGATTGATTAGTAACAAATGATCATTGATCTCTGTCAGGTGCCAATGGAATCCACTCCTCCTTTCCTATTGTTTGTTACAGCATTTGCATTCCTATTCTTGTTACAGCAATTGCATTCACATGGTCCAGCTCATTTGATTGATGCCACGTCAGCACCCAAACGGTTATCTGTCAGATGTCAGAGGGGCATATTAGTAATCAACAATATATGTAATCCTCTCTATATAAAGAGAGATGAGTAGCTGTTATTGGCATGATAAGAAATTTAGCTTACATTTTTTTCTTACTATTACTCATTGTTTTTGTTATCCTTGTCTTCTCCAAATTGCAATAAAAATTCCTAATTCTGTGATTCTTTGTTGCTGCATACTCTGAACCATGGTCAATCCTTCTCATGGAGCCAAAATTCTTGGTCAATTGGGACGAGCTCCCTCCAATTTGGTATCAGAGCCCGACGAACCTCTGGAAATCCAGGAAGAGCACAGCTCGAGCTGCCAAGGATCGGTCCATGGATCGCCGGCGACGAGATCTACATCACCCAGTGGTTAGAGAATTCAATTCATGGAAGGTAAATTCGTTCAACTTAGTGATAAGTTTGATCGGGTTTTAGAGGAAATGGCCAGATCTAGGCAGGACATGGAGGTCCTACAAATAACTGTAGGAATGATGAACACATCTTATTCTGTCAGTTTCATGAATCCCCAGATCTATCCTCCCCAAATTCCAGTATCATTGAACAATCCACAGACCACTGTTACTCCAAATTCTGTTGGAGGATCACTACCTGTGCATAATCTTCCAGATCTGGGAATGAATTTCCCAGGAATGAACCCTCCTGTGACTATTCTCACTTCACATGTTCCTGCTGGAACCTCTGTTGGGATGGCCCCAATTAATTTACCAGTTTCCACACCAAATCCACAAATTCATCAACCTACAATTCCTACTACTATGCCAATAGGCAATAATTGGAATGCAAATAATACTCACCATTTAAATTCCCATGGAGGCCAACCTAACTTGAGACTTAAAATTCCTGAATTTTATGGACATTCTGATGTGGAAGAATGGTTACTTCGTGTGACCAATTATATGAACTATTATCATGTGCCAGAATGGGACAGGGTTAGAGTCTGTTCTGTACAGGTTAAAAGCTATGTTGCCTACTGGTTCGATTGGCTAATGACCAGCAGGAATGGTTTTGTAAACTGGACTGAATTCTGCCATGCAATTAGGCTAGAATTTGGTCCATCTTAGTTTACTGACCATACTATGGAACTCAAACTACTTAAACAAGAAGCTGAAGTGCAAGATTACAACTTGCAGTTTCAAAAGTTGTCCAAGAGAGTTCCAGGGCTAACTGAATCTCACCTCATCAGCCATTACATGGGTGGGTTGAGAGAGGACATCAGGTATGAATTACAACTGTCCCAACCTCATTCTCTGTCCCATGCAATGCACATGGCCAGGATGTATGAGGCTAAGTTGGTGGCAGTGAAGGAATTCAACAAGGGTAATACATTTCATAACAAGCATATATCTCCTTCATTTGTTACTCCTGCAAATTTTGAACAGCCTAAGAAGACTGGGATAACTCCTACAACAACAGAACAGAGGGTCAACCTAAATTGGCCCAGTCACTCAATCTCACCTAGTGAGATTAGCAGGAGAAGAAGCTTGGGATTATGCTATTTCTTTGAAGAGAAATGGGCCAAGGGGCATAGATGCAAAGAGAAAAAGCTTTTTATGCTGGTAGCAGATGAAGATCCTCCAGATGACAAAGAATTAGGTGAGAACGTGTCACGACCCGCACCCACCGGGAGGGTACGAGTACGTAACAGCGCCCAGCCTACGCCGCAGTGTCGGCGGTAGAACGTTGTTCTAGGTCATGAATTATAACTACATAACATGAATATACTCTCCAAAAGGAGGCCAACACAGAGGTACAACTCAATCACAATCTAAGGCAGAATATAGCACGATGGAAATAGATAAGAAATCCTCAACTGAGGTACAGCAGAAATAAATAACAAGTCTCAACATCTATAAAATATACAACTCTGAAAATAAAGACAACAGTTAATCATGAAAAGAAAGGACAGTCTAAGCTATCTACACTATACAAGGTATCATCCTGAGCAGCTGCCTGAACCTCCCCAGGGGTCCAGGTCGCGAGTGTCAACTAGGAAAACTCCAAGTAAGGGTGCAGGGTTCCTCATCATCCTCTGTAAAATTTTCAACAGGTCCAGTCAGGACGGGAGCGAGCACAAAACATCTCACGCAGTTCATATCATGTTAGAAAATATAAAGCATGCAATAGAGTAAGGTACATAAAACGCTGAAAGAAAGAAGTATATGAAAAACAGTAGAGATTTGATAACAGGAAATATCTAAATATGATAAGTTAGAACTGTAAGCCTACTATGATTTAGAGTACAATATGGTTATGTAAACGGGTTAGGTTGTACAATAAAATGGGACTCCTTTGTATGTGAGTGTACAATGGACATATACAATTTCTTATACAATAGGATTGATCACATAACCACTTCTACTCTCCCTCCCCAATCAATACACAAGGATCCAATTCAGTTACGTTACCTTATACAATGGCTTGTACAATGGCTTGTACAATGGCTCAATGTGATAATGAGAGTACAATATGCACAATGAGTGTACAATGATAAGGATATTCAATAAATACAATATGTAAGTGAAACGCACATCACAATATGTATTTAGTGAATACAAGGAGATAACATCTCAGAAGAAGATTCGTATAGTACCAATTCGTGATAATGCTCGTGTCAGCATCAAGTACAGTAATCTAGAGCAAGAATATAAATCCAGACAAGTATGAAACGGTCAGAGAATGTACTCGCCTCGTATCTGAATGTCTGAAGTAAATATACTATCCGAGATGAGGTACCTGACTCCTAGTTAGAGCAACACAAGTCAAGATGTATACATGGAATGATAAATGTAATCTACGATGCGTCTGTATGCTGTCTTGGTCAAAATAGACTAAAGTCAACACTTGGTCAACTCCAGTCAACTGCACCAGTCAACTAGGTCAACTAGGCCACTCCTAACCCTAGCAAGTCTAATAAGTCTCACTAGGCCTAACCAAGCCTAGTCTAGCAATCACACACCAATCACAAGGCTATACAAGCCAACACAAGTCATACATCAAGATACATCACTATCATGCATATTCGATATTATATATATATATATATATATATATATATATAAGAGAAAGAAACTAACATGTAAGCTATGTGTGTGTGTGAACATGGATGTGTACATGAAGGGAGAATCAACACTAGTTATGAGTTTACACTACACATGGCACAAAGCTAACCCATCTACATTATACATGTATTATATTTAACTTGCATGGCTACAAGTATACATCTATATACATTAGAGTAGAGACTATTTAAGTTATAACTAACATGCATCTATACTTTACATAAATCTATATATATTATAGCAATCATTTAGAGAAGGGTTACATGGCATGGTGGTTGATATAGAGTGGGGTGTCCTTGTGCAGAGGGTGAAGTTCATTCTCAGTTTAGTTCCATATTTACATATAAACTAAAGTGAGCTATCCCATAAACTGGTGTAACTAACCACATAAAATGAACCATGTTATCTGAAATCTGCAATTAAGCCAACATTCCATATGCATACAGCTCATGCATTGTCTAATACTGAAATTAACTAACATTTCGAATTAAGGGGTTGAAGATTAACATTACATTCATAGACATACCACTATATTGAAAACTGAAATTGGCTTGGCAATAGAAAAAGGAAGGTATATATGCTTACATGGATAGTTCAGTATTCGAACAACCCAAAATGAACTAACATTCAATCTAAATATCAGCTATGCATTGGTTCAATGTCTACATATAAAATCTGATATTGCATTTACAATATTTATACATTATGCATTCATATCTATCATTACATATATACCTTGCATTTATATCTAGCATTCATTATACACTTTCATGCATGCATTGTATATCATTCTTTCATTCATGTATTGCTTACATATATTACATTAATTGTATTCCTACATGCTTGCATTCAACCATATATATACATTGATGTAAAGAGGATATATAGTATATATATCATTTCATTCATCTAACATATCATGCATAACATACTCTATATTCATTTAATATCCATACTACATAGGCTCATAGGTTACACAAAATGCATATATCGTATAGTCACTCTTTTACTTAAAACCAATACTGTACCAATTGGGCATTCACTAAATTCTAGGATTAAAGTATGTTGTAGTACTTCATGTTGGCTTTCCGAAACTTCAAACGGATCACATTTTCGTGTCCGGAAGCTCCCGAAATCGCAAAAATACCGAAACGCATTCGTCTTTCGTACAGCTGACACTCAAATAATTCTACAGAAAGTTACAGAAAGAATTAGGCCTATTAATACATGTTTTTGGAAAGCTAACTTCAATACGCTTCTTTTAAAAAAAATAGAAGATTAAATCGAGCTTTGAGCTAGAAGTTATGATATTTCTAAGTTAGGGCTGAAATTAAAAACGTGGATAAAAATCATGACGGATTTGGGTAGTTTGAGACAAAAGAACACAAGTATATAACATAATATATCAAGAACTCACTCTCTACACTAATATATATATGAGACACTATAGAACATATCTCCAATACAAAAATATGAGATTAAACATGGAATAATTCATTCATACATAACAACAACACATAGTTTGTCCAAATTTGGGGTTTTCCCACATGGACACAACCACAACACAAAGGACACTCCTATGACCTCCAAATGGACACAAAATGAACACAAATGGAGATACAACCATGGGGGTCATTCCTATGGGTTCAAAATAGATCTATATGCATGAGGAAATGAAAAGGAGAAGGGATTTATACCTCCCGGTAGTTCGAATCGAAGAAAAGCCTTCCCGGAGCGACACCGACACGTAGAGATTCCAAAAGGACACGAACGAGCTCCGAATCCTCCCAAACTTGGGTAGCTTCCTCCTTGGATAGAATGAAGAAGGAAAGAAGAAGATTTGGTGGCAAAATAGAAGGATTTGGTGGCAAAATGGAAGGATTTGGTGGAGAAATTGCTAGGGATTGCTCTCTAGAAATTTGGGGAAGAACAAGAGAGAGAGTGTGGATGAGAATAATGAAATGAACTTGAGCCTATCCTCTCCCAAAGTGGCAGGCCATATGGAGCTATTTGTCCTATTATGGTAAGTTCTAAAATGCCCCCACTAACCTATTCTATTAGTATTAGGAAAGGGCTAATTGGTTGGGGCTAAATTAGTCATTCTAAATTCTCTAATCACACTAACCTTATCCATAATAATTATTCCAACCTCTAACTAAAATATTTCTATCATGTGGACTAAATTTAATATCATGTGGGCCATGCCTAAATAGTGTGTGGGTCCCACTAGAGTCAAACTACCTCCGGGTCCCCGTTTCAAGTCGAATTGAGTTGAAATTCGAACCCGACTCAAATAACCCCAAAACAATATCATAAATAATAAAATGATATCAAAATAATTCAAAGAGGTCAAATGCAAAAATATCCTTAGGCCAAAAATGACATTAAAATATCATAATCACATGGTTAGGCTCTAGGTCAAACAGTCTCTAGGGTTTCACTATAGCAAAACGTCAAAACCATAAGTCATGAATTTAAATAGTTTAAAATAATTTAAAAATCACTAAAAATCATAATATGAAATAATTATCAATAAATAATAATTATAATTACAAAATTTTAAAATTATCCTCATCTGGAAAATTGGGTGTTACAATCCTACCCACCTTATAAAAATTTTGTCCTCGAAATTTAGATGATCGTACCCCTTCTAGGTCAAACATAGTCAAGGGTCAATCACTAGTCAATTTTCTCAACATCCTAGTACTTGGTCATCAGCTGGTCAACTTCTTAGGATTTACCTATGCTAGCTACCTAGGTGTTGGCAACTAGAATTTAGCAAAAGAGAAACTATATAATAGACTAGCTCTTAACTTCCCAATCCTATCAAGTCACCTATAACTAAATACCAACAAGCTAAGCACATGAATACCAAATACCATATATATATATATATATATATATATATATATATGCTCAAGAACAACAACCCATCACATATATCCTAAGTATATCATCTATATATATATACATGACTGATCAACCAAGGGTTAAGGCAGACTAAACTTATAAGGGTCTGAAACAATGCTTAGAACTAGGCTAAGGATGAATGGTCTGAATCAAGGGGACATGGTATCTAGTGAAGGGTCTGCACACTGCCTATAAAGGTGATCAACACAAAGGAACTCAACACGAAGGGAACTTAACTAAAATGGAAAACTGAACCAAGTATAGGCTAAACAACATGTTTATAACCCAATACAACATTAGCCTATAGATACCAACTAACCTATATCCCATATGCCAATATCATCTGTAATCTATCTATGCAAATAGACCTGTCGGTCTTAGGTGAAACTACAACTATACTCAAAGGCAGGCTCTGGTCATGGGTGCCTCATTGGAAAAGGTAAGGGAAAGTAGTAATAATCATCAAGGATGTAAGGCATACTAACATCCTATGTGTAACTAGTTGGTATTATAGATAACAGGAGAATTATCTGCAATGGGTTACTATTCTAACACCAATGCTAACTATCACCTCTAGGGTACAGACACTCTACAAGTCATTATACCATTATACTATGAAGGAACTACCTATGAATAAGCTCTACAAAACTAAATATCCCTACTCCTAAGTTATTTATAACAATCAAAATGGTATGATGTTTAAACGTTCTCAAGATATAATCTGTTAATCATATGCGTCTGTCCAAAATTATGTTGTCCAGAGTCTTCATCATGCTAGTGAGCAAGGCTACGATAATCACAGAGTCCTTGACTAAGGTACGTACCTCTAGGTTCATGGTATTTAAAATTTTCGCACTGTCGCATGCGACGGCAAAAACCTTAAATTCTCATACCCAAGAAATACATCTGAAATCTGACTACATGTCCTCACTATGCCAACTAATACGACTATCGAAGATTCTAGATCCCATGATTTAGGTGACCTAGCCCATATGATTTTGAAGAAAAACAACATAACAAAAGAACAACATGACAAAATAAGATTTATCAGCAAGGAACAGATGGAATCGGATTTCAAGGGAGTTATAAAGACAATTTCAAAAATGAAATTGAGAAGAACGGAGCTTGCAGCAAGATCTTCGATGGTCTGTGCATCCTTGACTGTCCTGACGATAGCTCGCCCTACTAGTTTCCCTTGGTCTGCTGCTGATGTTGCATGAATCACCGCTGCTGAGAGAAATCGGAAATGACGGGAGAAAGTCTCTGTACAGATAGAGGTGCACCTCCAATGTAGCAGAAACGTCAACCTGAGTCGGTACAACGGGAGCTGCGGTCTCGAGGCCCTGATGAACAGGATGAGAGGTGGCCAGCCTTTCGATAGTATCCCCCGAACCGAAGCGATGAGATCGTGTCTTCATAACCATCATGAAGACAGATCAAAACAAGAAGCAATTAATGAGAATGAAGCGAAAAATCAAGGGAGGACAGTTTATATTCAAGGGAAATCAATAAGCAGCAATTGGATAAAAGGAATCTGATTAAGAGTTTTTTCTAATGTGATTGAGTACCCCAAAAATATCCTAATCCTACTGCAGGCTGTAGTGATACTCTAGTTCGAATACCACTACATAAACTCGACCTGCATGGGCCACCACTAAAAACGTGTCACGACCCGCACCCACCGGAAGGGTACGAGTACGTAACAGCGCCCAGCCTACGCCGCAGTGTCGGCGGTAGAACGATGTTCTAGGTCATGAATTATAACTACATAACATGAATGTACTCTCCAAAAGGAGGCCAACACAGAGGTACAACTCAATCACAATCTAAGGCAGAATGTAGCACGATGGAAATAGATAAGAAATCCTCAACTGAGGTACAGCAGAAATAAATAACAAGTCTCAACATCTATAAAATATACAACTCTGAAAATAAAGACAACAATTAAACATGAAAAGAAAGGACAGTCTAAGCTATCTACACTATACAAGGTATCATCCTGAGCAGCTGCCTGAACCTCCCCAGGGGTCCAGGTCGCGAGTGTCAACTAGGAAAACTCCAAGTAAGGGTGCAGGGTTCCTGATCATCCTCTGTAAAATTTTCAACAGGTCCAGTCAGGACGGGAGCGAGCACAAAACATCTCACGCAGTTCATATCATGTTAGAAAATATAAAGCATGCAATAGAGTAAGGTACATGAAACGCTGAAAGAAAGAAGTATATGAAAAACAGTAGAGATTTGATAACAGGAAATATCTAAATATGATAAGTAAGAACTGTAAGCCTACTATGATTTAGAGTACAATATGGTTATGTAAACGGGTTAGGTTGTACAATAAAATGGGACTCCTTTGTACGTGAGTGTACAATGGACATATACAATTTCTTATACAATAGGATTGATCACATAACCACTTCTACTCTCCCTCCCCAATCAATACACAAGGATCCAATTCAGTTACGTTACCTTATACAATGGCTTGTACAATGGCTTGTACAATGGCTTGTACAATGGCTCAATGTGATAATGAGAGTACAATATGCACAATGAGTGTACAATGATAAGGGTATTCAATAAATACAATATGTAAGTGAAATGCACATCACAATATGTATTTAGTGAATACAAGGAGATAACATCTCAGAAGAAGATCCGTATAGTACCAATCCGTGATAATGATCGTGTCAGCATCAAGTACAGTAATCTAGAGCAAGAATATAAATCCAGACAAGTATGAAACGGTCAGAAAATGTACTCGCCTCGTATCTGAATGTCTGAAGTAAATATACTGTCCGAGATGAGGTACCTGACTCCTAGTTAGAGCAACACAAGTCAAGATGTATACATGGGATGATAAATGTAATCTACGATGCGTCTGTATGCTGTCTAGGTCAAAATAGACTAAAGTCAACACTTGGTCAACTCTAGTCAACTACACCAGTCAACTAGGTCAACTAGGCCACTCCAAACCCCAGCAAGTCTAATAAGTCTCACTAGGCCTAACCAAGCCTAGTCTAGCAATCACACACCAATCACAAGGCTATACAAGCCAACACAAGTCACACATCAAGATACATCACTATCATGCATATTCGATATTATATATATATATATATATATATATATATATATATATATATAAGAGAAAGGAACTAACATATAAGCTATGTGTGTGTGTGAACATGGATGTGTACATGAAGAGAGAATCAACACTAGTTATGAGTTTACACTACACATGGCACAAAGCTAACCCATCTACATTACACATGTATTATACTTAACGTGCATGGCTACTTGTATACATCTATAAACATTAGAATAGAGACTATTTAAGTTATAACTAACATGCATCTATACTTTACATAAATCTATATATATTATAGCAATATAACAATCATTTAGAGAAGGGTTACATGGCATGGTGGTTGATATAGAGTGGGGTGTCCTTGTGCAGAGGGTGAAGTTCATTCTCAATTTAGTTCCACATTTACATATAAACTAAAGTGAGCTATCCTATAAACTGGTGTAACTAACCACATAAAATGAACCATGTTATCTGAAATCTGCCATTAAGCCAACATCCCATATGCATACAGCTCATACATTGTCTAATACTGAAATTAACTAACATTTCGAATTAAGGGGTTGAAGGTTAACATTACATTCATAGACATTCCACTATATTGAAAACTGAAATTTGCTTGGCAATAGAAAAAGGAAGGTATATATGCTTACATGGACAGTTCAGTATTCGAACAACCTAAAATGAACTAACATTCAATCTAAATATCAGCTATGCATTGGTTCAATGTCTACATATGAAATCTGATATTATATTTACAATATTTATACATTATGCATTCATATCTATCATTACATATATACCTTGCATTTATATCTAGCATTCATTATATACTTTCATGCATGCATTGTATATCATTCTTTCATTCATGCATTGCTTACATATATTACATTAATTGCATTCCTACATGCTTGCATTCAACCATATATATACATTAATGTAAAGAGGATATATAGTATATATATATCATTTCATTCATCTAACATATCATGCATTACATACTCTATATTCATTTAATATCCATACTACATAGGCTCATAGGTTACACAAAATGCATATATCGTATAGTCACTCTTTTACTTAAAATCAATACTGTACCAATTGGGCATTCACTAAATTCTAGGATTAAAGTATGTTGTAGTACTTTATGTTAGCTTTCCGAAACATCAAACAGATCACATTTTCGTGTCCGGAAGCTCCCGAAATCGCAAAAATACCGAAACGCGTTCGTCTTTCGTAAGCTGACACTCAAATAATTCTCTAGAAAGTTACAGAAAGAATTAGACCTATTAATACATGTTTTTGGCAAGCTAACTTCAATACGCTTCTTTTAAAAAAAATAAAAGATTAAACCGAGCTTTGAGCTAGAAGTTATGACATTTCTAAGTTAGGGCTAAAATTAAAAACGTGGATAAAAATTATGACGGATTTGGGTAGTTTGAGACAAAAGAACACAAGTATATAACATAATATATCAAGAACTCACTCTCTACACTAATATATATATATGAGACACTATAGAACATATCTCCAATACAAAAATATGAGATTAAACATGTAATAATTCATTCATACATAACAACAACACATAGTGTGTCCAAATTTGGGGTTTTCCCACATGGACACAACCACAACACAAAGGACACTCCTATGACCTCCAAATGGACACAAAATGGACACAAATAGAGATACAACCATGGGGGTCATTCCTATGGGTTCAAAATAGACCTATATGCATGAGGAAATGAAAAGGAGAAGGGATTTATACCTCCCGGTAGATAAAATCGAAGAAAAGCCTTCCCGGAGCGACACCGACACGTAAAGATTCCAAAAGGACACGAACGAGCTCCGAATCCTCCCAAACTTGGGTAGCTTCCTCCTTGGCTATAATGGAGAAGGAAAGAAGAAGATTTGGTAGCAAAATGGAAGGATTTGGTGGCAAAATGGAAGGATTTGGTGGAGAAATTGCTAGGGATTGCTCTCTAGAAATTTGGGGAAGAACAAGAGAGAGTGTGGATGAGAATAATGAAATGAACTTGAGCCTATCCTCTCCCAAAGTGGCTGGCCATATGGGGCTATTTGTCCTATTATGGTAAGGTCCAAAATGGCCCCACTAACCTATTCTATTAGTATTAAGAAAGGGCTGATTGGTTGGGGCTAAATTAGTCATTCTAAAGTCTCTAATCACACTAACCTTATCCATAATAATTAGTCTAACCTCTAACTAAAATATTTCTATCATGTAGACTAAATTTAATATCATGTGGGCCATGCCTAACTAGTGTGTGGGTCCCACTAGAGTCAAACTACCCCCGGGTCCCCGTTTCAAGTCGGATTGAGTTGAAATTCGAACCCGACTCAAATAACCCCAAAACAATATCATAAATAATAAAATGATATCAAAATAATTCAAAGAGGTCAAATGCAAAAATATCCTTAGGTCAAAAATGACATTAAAATATCATAATCACATGGTTAGGCTCTAGGTCAAACAGTCTCTAGGGTTTCACTAGCAAAACGTCAAAACCATAAGTCATGAATTTAAATAGTTTAAAATAATTTAAAAATCACTAAAAATTATAATATGAAATAATTATCAATAAATAATAATTATAATTACAAAATTTGAAAATTACCCTCATCTGGAAAATTGGGTGTTACAATCCTACCCACCTTATAAAAATTTCGTCCTCGAAATTAAGATGATCGCACCCCTTCTAGGTCAAACATAGTCAAGGCTCAATCACTAGTCAATTTTCTCAACATCCTAGTACTTGGTCATCAGCTGGTCAACTTCTTAGGATTTACCTATGCCAGCTACCTAGGTGTTGGCAACTAGAATTTAGCAAAATAGAAACTCTATAATAGACTAGCTCTTAACTTCCCAATCCTATCAAGTCACCTATAACTAAATACCAACAAGCTAAGCACATGAATACCAAATACCACATATATATATATATATATATATATATTTATATATATATATATATATATATATATATGCTCAAGAACAACAACCCATCACATATATCCTAAGTATATCATCTATATATATATACATGACTGATCAACCAAGGGTTAAGGCAGACTAAACTTATAAGGGTCTGAAACAATGCTTAGAACTAGGCTAAGGATGAATGGTCTGAATCAAGGGGACATGGAATCTAGTGAAGGGTCTGCACACTGCCTATAAAGGTGATCAACACAAAGGAACTCAACACGAAGGGAACTTAACTAAAATGGAAAACTGAACCAAGTATAGGCTAAACAACATGTTTATAACCCTATACAACATTAGCCTATAGATACCAACTAACCTATATCCCATATGCCAATATCATCTGCAATCTATCTATGCAAATAGACCTCTCGGTCTTAGGTGAAACTACAACTATACTCAAAGGCAGGCTCTGGTCATGGGTGCCTCATTGGAAAAGGTAAGGAAAAGTAGTAATGATCATCAAGGATGTAAGGCATACTAACATCCTATGTGTAACTAGTTGGTATTATAGATAACATGAGAATTATCTGCAATGGGTTACTATTCTAACACCAATGCTAACTATCACCTCTAGGGTACAGACACTCTACAAGTCATCATACCATTATACTATGAAAGAACTACCTATGAATAAGCTCTGCAAAACTAAATATCCCTACTCCTAAGTTATTTATAACAATCAAAAGGGTATGATGTTTAAACCTTCTCAAGATATAATCTGTTAATCATATGCGTCTGTCCAAAATCATGTTGTCCAGAGTCTTCATCATGCTAGTGAGCAAGGCTACGATAATCACAGAGTCCTTGACTAAGGTACGTACCTCTAGGTTCATGGTATTTAAAATTTTCGTACTGCCACATGCGACGGCGAAAACCTTAAATTCTCATACCCAAGAAATACATCTGAAATCTGACTACATGTCCTCACTATGCCAACTAATACGACTATCGAAGATTCTAGATCCCATGATTTAGGTGACCTAGCCCATATGATTTTGAAGAAAAACAACATAACAAAAGAACAACATGAAAAAATAAGATTTATCAGCAAGGAACAAATGGAATCGGATTTCAAGGGAGTTATAAAGATAATTTCAAAAATGAAATTGAGAAGAACGGAGCTTGCAGCAAGATCTCCGATGGTCTGTGCATCCTTGACTGTCCTGACGATAGCTCGCCCTACTAGTTTTCCTTGGTCTGCTGCTGATGTTGCATGAATCACCGCTGCTGAGAGAAATCAGAAATGACGGGAGAAAGTCTCTGTACAGATAGAGGTGCACCTCCAATGTAGCAGAAACGCCAACCTGAGTCGGTACAACAGGAGCTGCGGTCTCGAGGCCCTGACGAACAGGATGAGAGGTGGCCAGCCTCTCGATAGTATCCCCCGAACCGAAGCGATGAGATCGTGCCTTCATAACCATCATGAAGACAGATCAAAACAAGAAGCAATTACTATGAATGAAGCGAAAAATCAAGGGAGGACAGTTTATATTCAAGGGAAATCAATAAGCAGCAATTGGATAAAAAAATCTGATTAAGAGTTTTTCCTAATGTGATTGAGTACCCCAAAAATATCCTAATCCTACTGCAGGCTGTAGTGATACTCTAGTTCGAATACCACTACATAAACTCGACCTGCATGGGCCACCACTAAAAACGTGTCACGACCCGCACCCACCGGGAGGGTACGAGTACGTAACAACGCCCAGCCTACGCCGCAGTGTCGGCGGTAGAACGCTGTTCTAGGTCATAAATTATAACTACATAACATAAATATACTCTCCAAAAGGAGGCCAACACAGAGGTACAACTCAATCACAATCTAAGGCAGAATGTAGCACGATGGAAATAGATAAGAAATCCTCAACTGAGGTACAGCAGAAATAAATAACAAGTCTCAACATCTATAAAATATACAACTCTGAAAATAAAGACAACAGTTAAACATGAAAAGAAAGGACAGTCTAAGCTATCTACACTATACAAGGTATCATCCTGAGCAGCTGCCTGAACCTCCCCAGGGGTCCAGGTCGCGAGTGTCAACTAGAAAAACTCCAAGTAAGGGTGCAGGGTTCCTCATCATCCTCTGTAAAATTTTCAACAGGTCCAGTCAGGACGGGAGTGAGCACAAAACATCTCACGCAGTTCATATCATGTTAGAAAATATAAAGCATGCAATAGAGTAAGGTACATAAAATGCTGAAAGAAAGAAGTATATGAAAAACAGTAGAGATTTGATAACAGAAAATATCTAAATATGATAAATAAGAACTGTAAGCCTATTGTGATTTAGAGTACAATATGATTATGTAAACGGGTTGGATTGTACAATAAAATGGGACTCCTTTGTACGTGAGTGTACAATGGACATATACAATTTCTTATACAATAGGATTGATCACATAACCACTTCTACTCTCCCTCCCCAATCAATACACAAGGATCCAATTCAGTTACGTTACCTTATACAATGGCTTGTACAATGGCTTGTACAATAGCTTGTACAATGGCTCAATGTGATAATGAGAGTACAATATGCATAATGAGTGTACAATGATAAGGGTATTCAATAAATACAATATGTAAGTGAAATGCACATCACAATATGTATTTAGTGAATACAAGGAGATAATATCTCAGAAGAAGATCCGTACAGTACCAATCCGTGATAATGATCGTGTCAGCATCAAGTACAGTAATCTAGAGCAAGAATATAAATCCAGACAAGTATGAAACGGTCAGAGAATGTACTCGCCTCGTATCTGAATGTCTGAAGTAAATGTACTGTCCGAGATGAGGTACCTGACTCCTAGTTAGAGCAACACAAGTCAAGATGTATACATGGGATGATAAAAGTAATCTACGATGCGTCTGTATGCTGTCTAGGTCAAAATAGACTAAAGTCAACACTTGGTCAACTCCAGTCAACTACACCAGTCAACTAGGTCAATTAGGCCACTCCTAACCCCAACAAGTTTAATAAGTCTCACTAGGCCTAACCAAGCCTAGTCTAGCAATCACACACCAATCACAAGGCTATACAAGCCAACACAAGTCACACATCAAGATACATCACTATCATGCATATTCGATATTATATATATATATATATATATATATATATATATATATATATATAAGAGAAAGGAACTAACATGTAAGCTATGTGTGTGTGTGAACATGGATGTGTACATGAAGAGAGAATCAACACTATTTATGAGTTTACACTACACATGGCACAAAGCTAACCCATCTACATTACACATGTATTATACTTAACATGCATGGCTACAAGTATACATCTATATACATTAGAGTAGAGGCTATTTAAGTTATAACTAACATGCATCTATACTTTACATAAATCTATATATATTATAGCAATCATTTAGAGAAGGGTTACATGGCATGGTGGTTGATATAGAGTGGGGTGTCCTTGTGCAGATGGTGAAGTTCATTCTCAATTTAGTTCCACATTTACATATAAACTAAAGTGAGCTATCCCATAAACTGGTGTAACTAACCACATAAAATGAACCATGTTATCTGAAATCTGCCATTAAGCCAACATCCCATATGCATACAGCTCATGCATTATCTAATACTGAAATTAACTAACATTTCGAATTAAGGGGTTGAAGGTTAACATTACATTCATAGACATTCTACTATATTGAAAACTAAAATTGGCTTGGCAATAGAAAAAGGAAGGTATATATGCTTACATGGACAGTTCAGTGTTTGAACAACCTAAAATGAACTAACATTCAATCTAAATATCAGATATGCATTGGTTTAATGTCTACATATGAAATCTGATATTGCATTTACAATATTTATACATTGTGCATTCATATCTATCATTACATATATACCTTGCATTTATATCTAGCATTCATTATATACTTTCATGCATGCATTGTATATCATTCTTTCATTCATGCATTGCTTACATATATTACATTAATTGCATTCCTACATGCTTGTATTCAACCATATATATACATTAATATAAAGAGGATATATATTATATATATATCATTTCATTCATCTAACATATCATGCATTACATACTCTATATTCATTTAATATCCATACTACATAGGCTCATAGGTTACACAAAATTCATATATCGTATAGTCACTCTTTTACTTAAAACCAATACTGTACCAATTGGGCATTCACTAAATTCTAGGATTAAAGTATGTTGTAGTACTTCATGTTAGCTTTCCGAAACTTCAAACGGATCACATTTTCGTGTCCGGAAGCTCCCGAAATCGTAAAAATACTGAAACGCGTTCGTCTTTCGTACAACTGACACTCAAATAATTCTCCAGAAAGTTACTGAAAAAATTAGGCCTATTAATAAATATTTTTGGAAAGCTAACTTCAATACGCTTCTTTTAAAAAAAAACGGAAGATTAAACCGAGCTTTGAGCTAGAAGTTATGACATTTCTAAGTTAGGGCTAAAATTAAAAACGTGGATAAAAATCATGACGGATTTGGGTAGTTTGAGACAAAAGAACACAAGTATATAACATAATATATCAAGAACTCACTCTCTACACTAATATATATATATATGAGACACTATAGAACATATCTCCAATACAAAAATATGAGATTAAACATGTAATAATTCATTCATACATAACAATAACACATAGTGTGTCCAAATTTGGGATTTTCCCACATGGACACAACCACAACACAAAGGACACTCCTATGACCTCCAAATGGACACAAAATGGACACAAATGGAGATACAACCATGGGGGTCATTCCTATGGGTTCAAAATAGACCTATATGCATGAGGAAATGAAAAGGAGAAGGGATTTATACCTTCCGGTAGATCGAATCGAAGAAAAGCCTTCCCGGAGCGACACCGACACGTAGAGATTCCAAAAGGACACGAACGAGCTCCGAATCCTCCCAAACTTGGGTAGCTTCCTCCTTGGCTAGAATGGAGAAGGAAAGAAGAAGATTTGGTGGTGAAATGGAAGAATTTGGTGGCGAAATGGAAGGATTTGGTGGAGAAATTGCTAGGGATTGCTCTCTAGAAATTTGGGGAAGAACAAGAGAGAGAGTGTGGATGAGAATAATGAAATGAACTTGAGCCTATCCTCTCCCAAAGTGGCTGGACATATGGGGCTATTTGTCCTATTATGGTAAGGTCCAAAATGCCCCCACTAACCTATTCTATTAGTATTAGAAAAGGGCTAATTGGTTGGGGCTAAATTAGTCATTCTAAAGTCTCTAATCACACTAACCTTATCCATAATAATTAGTCTAACCTCTAAATAAAATATTTCTATCATGTGGACTAAATTTAACATTATGTGGGCCATGCCTGACTAGTGTGTGGGTCCCACAAGAGTCAAACTACCCCCGGGTCCCCGTTTCAAGTCGGATTGAGTTGAAATTCGAACCCGACTCAAATAACCCCAAAACAATATCATAAATAATAAAATGATATCAAAATAATTCAAAGAGGTCAAATGCAAAAATATCCTTAGGCCAAATATGACATTAAAATATCATAATCACATGGTTAGGCTCTAGGTCAAACAGTCTCTAGGGTTTCACTAGCAAAACGTCAAAACCACAAGTCATGAATTTAAATAGTTTAAAATAATTTAAAAATCACTAAAAATCATAATATGAAATAATTATCAATAAATAATAATTATAATTACAAAATTTCAAAATTATCCTCATCTGGAAAATTGGGTGTTACAGAACAATGAAGATTTGATCTCAGGAAGTGGAATAGGTTCATATGCCATATCTCTACATGCTCTTTCTGGGTTTACTCATCAACCCACTATGAAAATACAAGGAGTTATCCACAACAGACCAGTCATGATTTTCATAGACTCAGGTTCTACCCATAGCTTCATTGACAGTAAGTTCAGTGATAGGCTGGGGTTGCAAAAAATGATGAACATACATTTGAAGTGATGGTGGCTAATGGTGATAAGCTATCAAGTCAAGGCCTGAGTGAAGATGTATCCATTGATTGTCAAAGGAATAAAATCTTAGTGAATCTCCTCCATTTACCTATTACAGGTTGTCAGGTAGTACTGGTTGCAATTGGTTGAGTACATGGGTGACATTACCTGGAATTTTAAGGACTTAACCATGAAGTTTGTAACCAAAGGTGAGGTACAACAGTTCAAAGGAGTCCATACATCTACTGATAGTCTGATGGAACCACTGGACAAAGATCTCAGGCCGCAGTCATAATTCTTCTTACTACAACTCTGCTCCTTGGAAGAAGAGAAAAAGCCTATTGAAGAGGACTCCAGACCAGAAGTGCTGGAGCTTTTAAAGAAATATGCCAGACTTTTTGATGAATCAAAAGGGCTACCCCCCTCCCAATCTTCTTACATATGTACCTGAAGTTGCTATAGACCAAGAAGTAGCAGAACAACTGGTACAAAGGGACAATGCTCTCCAACTACTGAAGGACAATCTCCTGTTAGCTCAAGACATGATGAAAAGGGCTGCTAACAAACACATGAGTAAGAGGGAATTTACTGAAAGGGACTTGGTATATCTCAAGGTCCAGCCATATAGGCAAATCTCTTTAGCCCATAAAAGGCCACAGAAACCTTCACCTAAATATTATGGACCATACAAAGTCCTTAACAGAATTGGTAAGGTAGCTTATAAGCTGGAGTTGCCTCATGAATCACTGCTTCACCCAGTTTTTCATGTGTCTCAGTTGAAAAAACATATTAGTACAAGGATTCAGCCTCAAATAGGAATACCTACTAACTCTGAAGAAGCTATACTTGAACCTGACTATATCCTGGAGCGAATGTTAGTTAAGAAGGGAGATAGAGCTGCTGTGGAGATATTAGTTCAATGGAAAGAAGGTAATCCTGATACTGCAACTTGGATTCCTTATGATCACTTCATTAAGAATTATCCTCACTTCGACCTTGAGACAAGGTCAATTTAAGGGGAAAGGAATTATCAGGTGCCAATGGAATCCACTCCTCCTTTCCTATTGTTTGTTACAGCATTTGCATTCCTATTCTTGTTACAGCAATTGCATTCACATGGTCCAGCTCATTTGATTGATGCCACGTCAGCACCCAAACGGTTATCTGTCAGATGTCAGAGGGGTATATTAGTAATCAACAATATATGTAATCCTCTCTATATAAAGAGAGATGAGTAGCTGTTATTGGCATGATAAGAAATTTAGCTTACATTTTTTTCTTACTATTACTCTTTGTTTTTGTTATCCTTGTCTTCTCCAAATTGCAATAAAAATTCCTAATTCTGTGATTCTTTGTTGCTGCATACTCTGAACCATGGTCAATCCTTCTTATGGAGCCAAAATTCTAGGTCAATTGGGACAAGCTCCCTCCAATCTCTAATCGTTGGTGATCAGTCTTGACAAGAAGATTGAGAGCCAACCCCAAGTACTTCGACACAGGAATTGATCGTATATGATCAGTAAGTTCCCAATCAATTGCAAAATTATTATTTGATTGTTCAGTGATTAGGTCCTTCTTTTTGTTACTTTCTTAGAATTGATCATCGGAAAGTATAAAAGAATCTCTAAACTAATTTGAATTTGTTCTGTATTGCACGTGTTTGTTGAATTATCTCTGAGAGAAGTTCAGATCAGGGCTGTTTGTAACCTACACAGTTGACAAATTCTTGATCTGGATTGAAGTTGATTCATCACACGTATATTCTTCCTAGTTCTTCTTCTATTTTGATCATGTTCATTATTGTCAAGCTAGTGCCTGGGAGAGACTGACTGATGTGCGTCTAGCATTCGAACCAGAGCTCGAGTAAGTCAGGAGATATCCATATTGTATCCCCGAGTCCAAGGTGAATACTGAGAGTATGTGGCAGTGTCGGTTCAATTGACTGACAATATGATTCAAGTCTAGGTTAATAATTTAAATACAGTATTGGCTAACGGTCATGTGCAGGATTGTTGAGACTTAATGGATATGTTCAAAGATGAATTAGGAACCATGATGCTATGGGATATTTTTAAAATAGATGTTGGGCTGTTAGTAAGAATTTAGGTTCAATTAGCTGAGTTGTGATTTTGGGCCGGTAAGCCAGCACATATGGGCTAAGCCAGCAGATGGTAGATTAATGTATTGGGCTCACCTGGTTAAGGAACTGTTAGTGCTAGTATGAAGCTAGAGCCATCTAAATTGAATTTCAGTTAGATAGTTGACTTGGGATATAATAGTAAGTTCAGTAGTGACATAGATGATGAGCCTTGAACTTGGGATCATTTAGCTGAAGGAAATGTTTATACTTGATTTTAGTTTTTGCCTCGAAAGAAATGGGCCGAGTCTTAGGCATTTGGATTGGGTTCATGGGACTGAACTGAAGGATCTTTGGTTAACTATTTATTAAGAAATAAATTGGTGGTTAGTTTAGCTAGTAGCCTTAATGATTAGATCAATAGAATTAGAGTTTAGTTAATTATTGGTTACTAAGTATAGGCCTTGGCTTGGAGGGTGTCAATATAGGTTTATTAACGAGCTTACTAAAGATTAATTAATAGAGTTAGTAATTATTAGTGTTCTATAGAGATTAGTTGATTAGCTAAACAGTTGATTAGAAATTAGCAAGCATTATTTTAGAATATTGTCCTAAGAAATGTTTATATTAATTGACAGCTAGCGAGGATCTGATTGTGACTCATAGCAGCAATCCAGGCATGTACACTATAATTTGAATTTACATTGTATTTCTTTTTGCAATTCTGAATATTGGATACAAGAGTGACACATGTTAGCATCGATTTCCATTGTACATCGATTGATTGATTGATTGTCAGGATTGGAAGAAATACTTAGTTGCTATGTGATCAAACCTATCTAGTGTAATATTGTGGATAGTCTAGTCGCACATTGTGCACGTGTGACTAGACTGGACTGTACCATTGGTACTATTGTATATTATTGTGTTTATTGTGCGACAACCGATCACGTAGGAACTAGTATTTCAAATCACATATGCATTATCGTCTTTATTGATTCAGTATCACCTTGCAGGTTCATCTACTATTTAGCTCATTGTATTATACATTTACTTTGTATATTTTTTATTGTAGGGTTGAACTTTGCTCCTTTTTTGGCTGGATTTGTTGCAGGTGTGACTGGTGATATGTTATACACTAGTTACTATGGTCCAGCAGAGGGCAGGATTGGAGTTGACCTAGCTCAGGTGGTGGAGCCAACTACGGATCTGGAGATCTAGAGCGTAGTGTCTTTTGTAGTATTGTAGTAGGATTTGAGTTGTATTTTTCATTGTTATATTATGTAATTGGATGAATATAATAATAGCTTAGGAAGCACTTTATCTTTTATCGGATCTATTTTTGGAGATTCATTATAAAAGTGTACTCCTAAAGCATAGTGGAACTCTGGATATGTTGTGATATATGATATATACGATACTGTTGTGATGCTTGATCATGAGATTATTGAGGTTTAGATAGCTTACTACCGCTGTCAATGACAACGTAGGCTGGACGTGTCTAACTCGTATCTAGTTATCTAGGAGTGGGGCGTGACATATTTTTAGTGGTGGCCCATGCAGGTATGTCCTAATAGTTACTTAGGCTTTAGAGTACTATCATGAACCCTGCTAGAATAAGAACTTATCACACCATATGATCGATTATTTACTTATCTTTACTTACTGATTATTATTTTGATGTATGGATGCTTATGTACCCTTTTTCATTCCAGAGAATGGCATGAACGAGAGGCCACCCTTCCGAGAGAGTGACAGTAGACGGAGCTTCTATTTTTCGTCCTATGATTCAGGATACACCCAAGACCCTTCCCCTACCACCTCTACCTCCATATCCGACCCAGACTCCGGGGCCCATGCCTGCGGAGGGATCCCAGTTTTATGATTTCATGAGAGTGATGATGGATTCCCAGAGAGAGCAGATCGCCCTCATGAGGTAGAGCACAGAGAATGCCCACCAAGTCACTCTAGCCTCCATGGCCAGAGCGACTGCCGCCCAGCAACAACATCGACCCCTACTATCCCTATAGCCTATCCAGCCCAAGTGCAATTCCATCCTAGACTTCAAAAAGCTAGGGCCCTGTGACTTCTATGGCACCGAGGGCATCATATATATCGATGAGTAGTTAGAGGATAGGGAGAGACTCCTCTGTGTTTCCCAGCTTCCTGATGATATGAAGATAGAAGCCATAAGCCTTCAGCTCCATGACATAGCGAGTACTGGTTTAGGAATGACCCTCCTCTTACAATGATATGCCTTACCTGGGAGAGGTTTAGAGAGCTATTTCAGCAGAGATTCTTTACTCCATCAGCTAGGGAGATTCTGGAGCACCACTTCCAGAACATGGAGAAGGGGAACTGGAGAGTCGAGGAGTATGCTGCTGAGTTCAACCGACTGAGCCGATTTATAGGATATATGGTATGCGACCCTAAGATTCAGACTAGGAGGTTCTGACATGGATTAACCCAGGAGCTTCGTGCCCTATGTCATTGCTAATTATGCGAAGACCAATGCAGACATTCTGACTATAGTCCAGGGTTGGAGCTCAACTTAGGCCTTCGCCCGAAAAAAGATAGGGAGATATTTAGAGGCAGTGGCACTGCATCCCAAGCGTCCACACATTCTATCAGGATCTCCTCAGTATCAGACACAATAGCAGTATCAGCCTTCTATTTGAGCACCAGAGCTGCAGCAGCAGAGAACAGTCCGAGTTAATGACATCTGTGCCTTCTGTAAGAGGCCAAGCAACCATGCTGATATCCGTAGGAAGAAGTTGGGGCACTGCTTATCTTGTGGATCTTCCACTCATCAGGTGAGAGACTGTCTTATAGTCTTTACCCATATGAGGCCAGCCTAACAGGGACGTGCTTATATCATGACAGCTGAGGGGGCTGCGCCAACTACTGACAGGATTCTAGCTTATCTTTTATATCCTTTTTCTCTAAAGTTTTATTAGATTAGTTTCTGGTCTTGTAAGAATTAAAGCTCAAAAAATATTAGAATAGTACTCAATGCTTCCGTACGTCCCACCTTCAAAAGAATATTGAAGACCCTAACTACATAAAGATTACCCAAGACTTGAAGACAAGAATTAAGGTATGAAGACAATCAGCATAGCAGGAGAATACTGTGGAACGCAACTCGCAATGAGATTTTCCTCTTAGGTGTTCTTTTCGTACCTGGACATCCCTGTTCGAGAATTACTTCTACTTAAAATCTTCTTGCTTTCCTGTTTGAGATTGTTTCTTAGTACCTAAAATCATTGCCTGTTGAGATTAAAATCTTTTGTTCCTACCACTACTCCTGAAATTTTGAGGACAATATTTTTCTAAAGAGGGTAGATTTGTAACCTCCTTTTTTCAAATTTTGATAAAAATTCCTCTTTAACCAATATTTTATTTTTATTAGTTATTTATATTTGGTCATTTCTCGTAATTATCTATTATGTATATCTCTATTGGACTTTCATGCATTTAAAATAGTGATTTAGGTTTAGCCATAGCCATAGATGGTTTTCTACAACCTTAACTGAGGCCAGGTCCATCTGTTTGCTAACAAGCCATTTGTTTTCCTTTATTTTCTTTTCAATTTTTCCTAATAGACCTATAGCCAGATAGCCCACAAAATGGGACCATATAGTCAGCCAACATGAACCTTGAATAAATAGACCAAACCTAAATCCCTAAATTCTTTTTCCTTCATAAATTGGCTCAAGTCAGCCAATACCTTATTGTTTGCTCTTTCCAATGGGCCACTGCTTCCAACCGGCCCTATGTTTAAACAGCTCCCTCCTAAAGTTAACTACCCATAGGCAACATATGAGACCGACCAATCAGGCTAAAAGACTTCCTCTTCCTCTTCTTCCTTCACTGCAGTTGCAGTGTTAAGCGGGGCTCAACCGCGTCCCCGACGGACAACTTCTCCTCCATCCTTCCAGAGAATTCTCTCCAGCTGACCTAGTTCAAACTCACCTGCACCGTCCTATCCACCGTTATTCTCTGGCGAGGACCTTCATCGTTCGATTGTAACGACCGCCATTGACATGCTGCGGCTATAAATAAAGCCAAGACCCTCTCCATTCTTCACTCCTCTACCCGTGGTGAAAACCTGTCAAATTCTCCACTCTACTTTCCCTTCCCGAGCCTAGCTGAGCTTCTCGTCTTCTCTGATGATTGACGATGACTTCCACTGATGGCCATGGCATTCTCAGTTGCTGAGCATTCAACAACTCTCTCGATGAGGCGACGTAGCAAGGCACGGTGACTCCACCGCAAGTTTCTTCCTTTCCGAGTATTGACTGATCAACCAGTTGATCGGCCGGATCATCTTCTCTGACGACTCTTCTTTTCGCCTTTCGTTCTTCCTCAGCGAATCGTTTCAAGCGATCAGTATGTTTCCGATCTAACTCCTTTCAACATCTTGAATTTGATCGGTTCTTGATTCATAAATCTCTGTTCTACTAGGAAGTCGATCAAGAACAGCCTGTAGTGATTGATTAGTAACAAATGATCATTGATCTCTGATCGTTGGTGATCAGTCTCGATGAGAAGGTTAACATCGAAAGCTAAGTACTTTGACACAAGAATTGATCGCATACGATCAGTAAGTTCCGAGTCAATTACAAAATTGTTGTTTGATTGTTCAATGATTATGACCTTCTTCTTGTTACTTTCTTACAATTGATGATCGGGAAGTACAGAGGAATCTCTAGACTAATTTGAATTTGTTCTACATTGCACGTGTTTGTTGAATTGTCTCTGAGAGAAGTTCAGATCAGGGGCTGTTCTTAACCGACACGATTGACAAATTCATGATCTGAATTGCAGTTGATTCATTACATGTATATTCTTCTTTGTTCTTCTTCTATTTTGATCATGTTCAGTATTGGCAAGCTAGTATTAGGGAGAGACTGACCGATGTGTGTTAAGCATTCGAGCCAGAGCTCGAGTAAGTCGGGAGACGTCTGTATTATATCCCCGAGTCCAAGATGAATATTGAGAGTGTCAGTGTTGATTCAATTGACTGACCATTTGATTCAAGTCTAGGTTAATAATTTAAATGTAGTGTTGGCTAACGGTCATGCACAGGATTGTTTAGACTTAGTAGATCTGTTCAAAGATAAATTAGGAACCATGATGCTATGGGATATTTTAAAAACAGATGTTGGGCTGTTAGTAAGAATTTAGGTTCAATTAGTTGAGTTAGGATTTTGGGTCGGTAAGCCAGCATATATGGGCTAAGCCAGCAAATGGTAGATTAATGTATTCGGCTCATCTGGTATAATGAACTGTTAGTTCTAGTATGAAGTTACAGCCATCTAAATTGAATTGCAGTTGGATAGTTGATTTAGGATATAATAGTAAGTTCAGTAGTGATATGGACAATGGGCCTTGAACCTTGGCTCATTCGGCTGAAGGAAACGTTTATACTTGATTGTAGTTATTGCCTCGAAAGAATGGGCCGAGTCTTGGGCATCTGGATTGGGTTCATGGGACTGAACTGAAGGATCTTTGGTTAACTATTTATTAAGTTGGCGGTTAGTTTAGCTAGTAGCCTTAATGATTAGTGGATATTCTCCTATCATTTAGTTACTAATAAATAGATTAATAGAATTAGAGTTTAGTTAATTATTGGTTATTAAGTATAGTCCTAGTCTTGGTGGGTGTCAATATTGGTTTATTAATGGGCTTACTAAAGATTAATTAAGTAATTATTAGTGTTCTATAGAGATTAGTTGATTAGCTAAACAATTGATTACAAATTAGCAAGCCTTGTTTTATAATATTGCCCTAATAAATGTTTATATTAATTGTCAGCTAGCGAGGATTTGATTGTGACTCATAGCAGCAATCCAAGCAAGTACACAACAATTTGAATTTATATTGTATTTCTTTTTGCAATTCTGTATATTGGATACGAGAGTGACACGTGTTAGCATCGATTTCCATTGTACACTGACTGATTGATTGATTATCGGGATTGGAGGAAATACTTAGTTGCTATGTGATGAAACATATTTAGTGTAATATTGTGGATAGTCTAGTCACACATCGTACACGTGTGACTAGACCGAATTGTACCATTGGTACTATTATATTTATTGTTTATTGTGTGACAACCAATCACATAGGAACTAGTATTTCAAATCACATATTCATTATTATCTTTATTGATTCAGTATCACCTTACAGGTTCATCTACTATTCAGCTCATTGCATCATATATTTACTTTCTATATTTTGTATTGTAGGGTCATACTTTGCTCCTTTTCTGACTTGATTTGTTGTAGGTGAGACTGACAATCTGTTATACACTAGTTACTATAGTGCAACCGGGGGCAGGACTGGAGTTGACCTAGCTCAGGTGGTGGAGCCAGCTACGGATCTGGAGATCTAGAGCGTAGTATTTTCTGTAGCAATGTAGTAGGATTTGATTTGTATTGTTCAGTGTTGTATTGTGTAGTTGGATGAATGTAATATTAGTTTAGGAAGCACTTTATCTTTTACTGGATATGTTTTCGGAGATTCATTATAAAAGTATACTCCAAAAACTTAGTGGAACTCTGGATATGTTGTGATAGGATTTGAAGAAGGGGATGACAAGTAGGGTTTGGAGAAGACAAAAAAGTTATGTTAAAAAATAACGATCTTCTGTTACCATGTTCATAAATTAGTTATAGGAGAAATATTCTTCCGAAACTGGAACACTCACAGAAACAGAGGGGAGCGGGGGGGGGGGGGGGGGGGGGAGGGGGGGAGGGGGGGAGGGGCGGGCACTAAATCCATGGGTCCAGAGATAGCCAGTCGCGCATAGACGCCTCACCTTGTTAGCCCCTCCCCCAACTGCTCATTCTGGTGCATTCCATGGTGCCGCCCAAAGGCGAACCACGTAGCGGTGACCGTGCCGGGAGGTAATAGCTAGTGATTCTCTAAGCCGATCTTGACCTCGGGTATGCCGCCAACTATGACACCTGAGCAAGATTTTCATAATCTGACCAATAAGAGCATCTCTAATGGATGAAACTTAAAATGCATATTAGGACCCAAATTCATAATAAAATATAAATTTAGAATGGGTTAGGCTATGTGCGAATAATAGAAAATTGGTTGGGGGCACATTTAGACTATTTTTCCTTCCATATTTGTCACTTATTTTAAAACAAAAATAGATTAGGATTATGTGGATTTCTATGTGGTGAGTATATGTGTTTTTCTAAAAAAATGTTTGGGACCTTCATGGGACTCTAATTGAGCCTTACTATTTTGAGTGTTAAAATTCTTAGACTCAGGCTAAAGCTCATGTGGTTGGGATGTGTAATGTCCTGCTCTGTGTAGTGCATTTGGCTGGTTTGACTTGGATTCATACAGAGGAACCATTCAAAAATCTATGTAATCAATATTCTTTCTCACTTTGGGTGGGGCATTGTCTTGGCTTCTTGGTCTGTATATGCTGATTGGATTTGTATTGTACAAGATATAACAAGATTTGAGCGGTAATGCATATTCGTTTAATTTGCTCGAATTAGTTGGTTTAAGGAGCATTTTCTTTGGTTATACCAATTAGGAAGTTCATGCATTACATCAAATCGTCTGTCTAAGGCATTGTTCAGTATCTGCTCGGTCGAGACAGATAGATGTTTCTTCGTGGTGGGTGATTTTTATCCCTTTCTCTTTTACCTTCATACTTAACAAATTAATCTTGTATGTCTTTATTGTTATGTTCCTTGAGTTTGTTACATGCTAATAAAAACTAAGATAAAAAAGATTAATAGGACTGCGAATTTGTGTACATATCGATTGATAAAGCATAAACAGGTTTAAAGCATGATCTAACCCTTCAATGACAGAAAATAGGGTTCACGAATTATACCTAAAGCAATGAGAAGTAGATGATAGTTTCTAACAACCTCGATCAGTCAGCGACCTCAAGATCTTCTGCCGTATTCCTTCCTCGGGTTGGACATCGTGTGGGTGACGATCTCCTAACCTTTTATTCTCCTTTGCTGACTTCTCTTGCTCTTCTTATGTGATGAAGGAATTTAGAGAAAGCATCTCATTTTCTAATGCTTATGATGGCCAGAGAATATAGGGTATATATAGGCTACAGTAGGGACCATGAGAAAAAATTAGGATTAGGTTTTCTAACGGATCTAGGTATCCCGTGTTCAGCACGAACACACAACCCATGCTCATTGACAATAGCTCGGTCCAGTAAAGAGCTATTGTTGCATTATCTTTATAATCCTAAATTATGTTTACGGGCTCCTTCTTATTACATGCCTGTTCATCTCTCTATGTTAAGATATCGAATGTCCGTCGATCAAATTAAGTTACTGACAACTATATTGGTCGACATCTTTTATCCTTAAGTAGTATCACTCAACTTTATTTGTCATGTCAGATATAATTCACCTGCAGGGTTTATATGACAATTCTTATGAGCTCCATAAGGGGACATCATTAACCCGATATATCGGTACATGGATTCCTTTTATAATCAATAGTCCATCAGATACAATGCCATTACCCAATTCATAGAGTTTCTTGACCCATAATGAATCTCATTCTTTTATGAGTCAAAATAATGCACACTTTTTAGAAGCATGAAAAACTATAAAGTACATTGGCATATAGCTAAGAAGCGGACTACAACGCACAACAAACTGGCACAGTCAAAACAGACAAAGCCTAGGCGTACAAGAAAAAAACACAGTATTGAAAAGGCACAGTCAAGACAGACAAAGCTCAGGCGCACAAGAAAATACACAGTGTTGAAAAGGTGCATGAAAGAAATTCTTTATTTGATAGTCATGATTACAATACAAATCTTCTATTACAGAGTTCTCATTGATACCGACAATTACATAGATAAACTATCTACCTACTGAGCATACAATGTACGCCAAGAAAAGTGCATACAAAGTATGTGAAAAAAGCACCTTTTCTCGGTGCAGCTTCTAGGCGTTGATCGAACATGGTTTGGAATGGCAACCAATACAAATCCCGTATCCAACATCTTGATACTCGAAGCAGAACACAGTCAAGATTTTGTTCAGGTTTGAACTGCTTTGCCAAACACTCATGCACATCTCAGTTCTATGGAGGAGTTCTCTGTTAAAACTGTGACTTCTTTGAACGAGGAGATCTACAGCCGACAGTCGACTTATGTGCCAAAGGGGAGGCTCACGACCATCCGAAGCTAAGTCGGGGTCGAACATGAAGTTGGGTGTGAAGAAGGAATGAGCAAAGTCATTGGTTCTCAAGAGCTCCTATGTATAGGCAGCAGTGTAGCCTAACGCATACGCCAAGTTGCAGTCGGTCAAAGATCTTTGAGATTAATGTGATGAATCTCACAATAATGGCAATGAACCTGCTGCCCCCAAAATTAATGTAATGCATCTCACATTAATGGCAATGAACTTTCCATCTTGATGTTTGCTAAGTCAGCATTCGAGCCCACGTCACATGTATCGGCAACACTTAAGGAACAGTTGAACAGATTTAATGAGCTAGAAGCCACTACGCCATAGAGACCACTATGCCAGTAAGGCTTGTCACGACCCGTACCCACCTTTTGGGATGCGAGTACATGGCCAAGCCCAGCCTATGCCACAGCACCAGTGGTAGTACGCTATCTATGATAATCATTATCCATACAAGTACACAGTCTACATATATCTTCCACAACTAAGGCAAGACAAAGAGATTAAACTTAAAGTCTCAATAATTAATTTAAAGAAAGATCTACTACAACTCCAAAGAGTTTTCGGAACAAACCTGCTAAAAATAACTTATAAAACAACTAAACTAAAGTCCTCTAAGCTTACTATCTAAGAATAATACAAAAGAGCATAAGAAAGAAATATGCTACTCAACATCAGTAGAAGCAACCGGCACATTGGTAATGTTAGTGTCACCAAGATATGCACCATAAACCTTGGGGCAAATGTAACGCCCCAGAACCAGAATACTGGAGAGCGGGGGCGAACATAGCCAGCTACGTATACTGAAGTGTAACCCACCTCGCTATACGGTCACGGCTGTATAGATATATGAGGGTTTAACTACAAGCTATCAGTCTCTTATGGTCATGAACAAGCCTATTGTCTCAATCTCAAGCAAGTAATAACAGTTACAAGATGTCAGAGCACCAAATATACAATAGTAAGGCGTCCCATACATTACATATTTGGATGATCATGAAGCTAGTTATTATAAAATGTGAGAACTAGCAAGAGTTTCAGTTATACATGATCAACCATAGGATTTGTCAATCATGTTACAGCCCGTAGGCAGACAGCAAGTAAAGTACAATCGAGTAACACATGCTCGTCGGCTAAACGCCTTAAAAGAATATTTTTATAATAGAGTGAGAGAGCCAAAAATAAACCCACTCGTTGCCCGGATTACGCCTGGTGGTCACCATCGGGCTGG
This sequence comes from Iris pallida, assembly GCA_029216955.1. Taxonomy (NCBI): domain Eukaryota; kingdom Viridiplantae; phylum Streptophyta; class Magnoliopsida; order Asparagales; family Iridaceae; genus Iris; species Iris pallida. The sequence goes on along the minus strand of JANAVB010021599.1, from coordinate 18,377,886 downwards.
AAGGTCGGTAGATCCTCTGGAGCTGCTCCGGTATCTGGCCATACAAAACCAGCTGGGTCAGATCCCAGAAAGAGCAAGTGCCACAAAGAAGGCTTCACTTAAGAACTAAAACCAGCAATTAGCACAAGAATATAATTATATAATAAAAGACTTGAAATATAGAAAATCATGATGATACACGATGAGATAACAATGGGACTATTCAGATAACCAAGTTACAACCCGTAGACCAAACAAGGATCGGGGTTATAACTCTTCATCTGAACGAAACTTGGTTTTCCACCATTTATCGAAAGGGGTAATACAAGCAATCGGGTCATGTAATAATCTTGTAAAGGATCAGGACAAGAATAGACTGGTTAGACTCCATCTAACATTCACGGCCAAGCAATAAGTACGACTTGATACTTTAACTAACTAGGGTTATCACAGGCCTAGTTACTAGCAAGATGTAATGAGATTATTCTAACAGCCACAAGCCCTGCAGACCATCCAGGTTATCCAGGTCGAATATCCATTCATGAAGGGTGCAACACATGACAGTATGCTGGAAATGTGCCCTACTCGTCGGCAGGCTACAAGTCCATTTGTGCGCCCAGATAACGAGATTGACTGTAGCTGGAAAATCCCTTCATGACTATTGGTTTATTCTAGTTATTAGCCTTAGTCAATTTCAGTAGGTACCCCTGACCGTGGTACTCATGGGTCCCTGTCCTAGACATGATGCAAGACAATACTGGTTCATTTATAAAAGCACAATCGCCCACGGTGTCCAGGCCATTCATTCTTGTCATGTCATGTTAGCCGTCGCAACAACATATCGAGGTATATCATGTCAGGTTTACTTATCAAGAGTGCACCACAACGGGCCACTATCATGTCGTGTTACTTGTCAAGAGTGCACCACGACGGGTCACTATCGTGTCATGGAACATATTCAGAATATGGTACAAGCATTCTATCAAGGGACCCTAGTTACACAGAGGGTCATGAGACAAAAGCATAAATGTAACAACTCAACATGGTAAAAGGAGTACACGACTATGGAAAGAGCCATGCGGCTAAGCGAGACGGGCTCATGCGGCTCGGGAAGGGGAGCAGGCTCATGCGGTCGGGGAAAAGGACGCATAAAAGGGGCCAGGGGTTAAGGGCTCATACGGCTCGGAGAGAACGGGCTCATGTGGCCAGGGGTGATCGGGTGCATGCGGTCAGGGAAGATAGGGCTCATGCGGCTCGGGGAGAACGGGCTCATGCGGCCAGGGGTGATCGGGCGCATGCGGCCAGGGGTGATCGGGTGCATACAGCCAGGGGAGATCGGGCTCATGCGGCTCGGAAAGAACGGGCTCATGCGGCCAGGGGTGATCGGGCGCATGCGGCCAGGGGTGACCGGGCGCATGCGGCCAGGGGAGATCGTGCTCATGCGGCTCGGAAAGAACGGGCTCATGCGGCCAGGGGTGATCGGGCTCATACGGCTCGGCTAGAAGAAGCCATGCGGCAAGAAGGGGACAGGCTCATGCAGCTGGAGAAAAAAGGGCACATGCGGTTAAGGACAGCAGGCTTATGCGGCTGGAGCTCATGCTGCCGGGGAACCAAAGCCATGCGGCTAAGGCCAACCGAAGCCATGCGGCTCGGGAAAAAGGATTATGCGGCTCGAGTCGACTTGAGTCATGCAGCTGAAGGCTATGCGGCAAGGGCCATACAGCAAAACCAACAGGTTCATGCGGCTCAAAAATCTTGCCGCATGAAAAAGCCATGCGGCTAAGTACTGTTCTTCTTCTCCACTTTTCCGAGAAGAAAAACCATGAAAGCCATCTCTTCCAGACTACATAAATCCATCATCTAAGGTCAGAACTCGGACTGCCATAGGTCAAAATAGGGTAGAACGAAATTCTCTACAACCCGGAACACTCAAAACATGAAAATAACAAGGTTTAATAGATCAAAACCCAAGAAATCCGAAAATGCAACAAGCTTTGATCTATACGAAATGAGCCATAGAAATTAAAAGTGCTAAGCACTAAAGTGTCTTAGAATCTTGTGAGGAAGAAAATGGAACAACAAAACTTGAGTTCCCCCATGAAGCAAGATGCACTTGCCTAAGCTCTCCCTCTCTCTCTCTCTCTCAAGGTAGGTGGAGAGTAATGGTGAGGAAGAAGAAGAGTTATGAGAATTAATAGAAGAGGGAGAGAGTGGTTAGGTGGCTTATAAAGGAAGAGAGTAGGTAGTAGGTGGGGTTGGTTCACATGCAAGAAAAACTGAACCAAGACGAACCAAGCAATGAAATGTTAAAATAAACCACGCAAGGAGACATGCAATATGAGTCAAAATACGTACACGTATACCAAAATACGTAATACGAACTACGGTCGTTACAGCAAACCACGTCCTCTAAAGCTAAAAAATAGTTATCCAGTTAGGATTGAAGCAAGATCACCATAAACTACATTACACAATGAAATATACAAGCATGAAAAAACAATAATAAGGAAGATAAACTATAGATGTGACACGAAATGATAAGACGAATACTATTATGACATGATAACAGTTTGAAGTAGATTCGATAGAAGACAAACAATAACCGATATAGAAATAATGATCAAAGCACGTGTACTGTGTGTTTTAGAATACAAGTGTTCCGCATGTGGATGTGTTAGGACATATGGTAATCAGTACATGTGGTGTAACGACTTGTATCAACATTGACATTATAGATTTGAACATTGCGTAGACCACATGCGTACTAGTTGCATTCCCCCTTCGAATCCCTAACAATTAAACATGATCACTTAACATTTAACTTTGACTTAAACATTGAACATTGAACGAAAACATTAAGTGAACATGTATAGTCATGATAACAAGTACTCGTGCACCAATAATGGAAAGATGAAACTAAGAGTTAAAAGAAAAGAACAATACGCAGCATAAAATAAAGGTAATGTAGGTCATAGTGATACTTGTCTTGCTCTGAAAAAAGAATGAGATTACGACCTAAGACATCGTCCGATCTACTCCGTCACATAAATGATCATAAGTTAGATATACAAATTTTACTCTAAAAGCCCTATAAAGTGCCTAATAATTTAACATAACTAATTCTATTTAATTCTAGAATAAATCATTTTAAATTCTAATTTAATCTAATATAATTCTAAAATAAAGATAAAATACAAGTTTTTGGTTTAGGAAAGTCACGGCTTCCAATTCGGAAACTGTGGCACAAAAATCGAGGCGTATCGTTGACTACTAGTCAAACGACACAAACTCTATGACTTGAGTGTTAACACTAGTATATTTTAGTGCCATGAGTGTAGTAGAATCGACCGTGCCCCAAAATTACGATTTGGCCAAAAGATATCGCTATTATGGCTATCCGTGACCAAATCGATAATTCGTCGACCAAAATTAAGTTGTACGAATTAATTAAAATAATATATGAACATATTAATTTCTGAAAATATTATATGTCGTATATCTCGGCGTTAGATTTCCGAAACTTCAAGCGGTTCGTGATTCTGATTCTGGTTCTCCTAGAATCTCGAAAACACCGAAACGTGACAAATTTTGGATATCTGGCAGTCCATGAATTTTTCAGAAATATAGGTTCAGAATTTATGAAAATAAATTAGATATTCAGAAACATAACCTTGATACGCTTCCAAAAAAAAGTGGCGCACAAAAACACGTCTGGATTGGCAGCAATCGCTTCACAAAGTTGAAGAACACATAGATCAACTCTTTTCTAAAAACTGCTGCTATTTTCTAGGTTTTCAAAATATAAGATATATATATATATATATGTATATATATATATATATATATATATATATATATATATATATATATATATATATAATAGGGTCGATGGATTATATATATATATATAATAGGGTCGATGGATCCTTTGGGTCGACAGCTTGCAGTGCCATGTGGAGGCATCTTAGCTATCTCCTGCTCTGATTGAGCGATAGAGAATGAAACAGCTCGTCTGTGACTTCGAGCCCGGCTTAGCCTAGGAATTCGGCTGTTGACCAGATTATGAGCACCCACGTGGGTTACTCCACTAACGGCTGGGACCCACGCTCTGGCCTTTAACGACAGACAGGCGGGCCCGGCTTTGGCCGCTGGTTAATTAATTAGGGAAAAGGGTTTTAATTACCAGAAAAATTGTTTTTAAACCAATTTTCCTTAGCAAAAATCATAATAAATACTAAAAATAGTCAGGAAAATCTTGAGAAATTCTAGAAAATATAAAATAATATATGAACCCTAGAAAAATATTTGGGGACAACTATTGGTTAGACTTGCACAGTAAATTCAAGAAGTCCTAGAAAATAGGTTTTTCCTATATAAAATTATCTAAAAATATTACAAAAATACCGAAAATTTGTAAAAAAAATACTTTTATCCTTCTAGTGCCCAAATAACATGTTTGAACTGTAGAATGACCCTGAATGCTCTCACCAACAATTCTAAAAGCCTTTTAAATTAATAATACTGTAGTAAAAAATTATTTAAAAATTATCAAAAATTCTAGAAAAATTCAAAAAAATACTAAAATAACCTATTTGGCTCTCTAAGTAACATAGAGACCATATATAGCCAAATTTTAGCATATCTCACCTATGGACTCAGGTTTATACCACTGCAATCTCAAAATCAAATTCCTACAAAACAAATCCCTAGTGCTATTCTTTTCATTTAATAATTAATCAAAATAAAAAATTTTTGTAGCTGATGCTACAAGGTTACTACGCCACAATGAACGCTACGCCTCCGAAATGGCTACGCCATTTAAACTTTCCTTCAACCAAGAAGCATTTAATGCTTGTCTGACGACGAGTTCGACTGCCAAGACGATGCTTCAAACAGAGTGCATCATGCCTCGACTCTAGTACATATGACGGCAACACAAGAATCAAAGATTCATTCACCCCTACGTCGAATAGTTGGCGTAGGCATAGTCCAAGACTACGCCACTAAAAGCCAAGAATGCTTCGAAATCAGAGGTGACAACTTACATCAACGTAATAATTAAAGCTTTGTCAAACACAGCTGTGCAGTGCCACGTGGATTCTTTCCCATGCCAAAGCATTCCTCCACACCAAGTTCTCTCTGGCTTAGGGTCATCCCTACGCCAATAATTTATTTGGTTCTTACAACAGAAGGTCTTATATGCTAAAGTCAGTATTCAACCTAGACTTTCCGTGGTGTAGAGATCTCCACTCCAATAAATCGAGATCTTTGGACAAGGCACACGCGCCACGTGTCCTTGACCCAGTTCTACTCAAGAATGGGTGCCAACAATCCAAGATCCCAACAACTATCATGTATCAGCTCATTCACAGCCCAACAGTATAGTTACAACAATCGGTCCTACTCTCACGCACAATGCCCCTGCGCCCAACAGATCATTTACGTAGCATTCCTATGCGTCCGAGTGGATCATTCCATAAATAAGCTATAAACAAAAGGATCATTCCTTCATTTCAAACACATAGAAGGTCAGATACAGTCGCACATATATTCTGAGAGTCATAGCACACTTCAGAGAGCCGAACAGCCGTCCCCTCGCAATCACATAGAATGACTTACAATTTTTTCTCAATCATCGTCGGATCGTCAACAGAGTAAAGGATGCAATATTCGATCTCCATCGTCACAAGTCCCCAGAAAAATTTTACTTAGGAAGATCCTGTCCAGGATTAACTTTTTATACCATTCTCATTTGTTAATACAAAAGTTTCCTTAAACTTTTCAATAAAAACAAACTGGCGACTCTGATGGGGACATCTTTCTCCTCTAACGAGAAGGTAGTGATACAATCCGGCGAAAACAAGCTCGGATCCTTCCAAAAGTCGCTGGTCATACGCTTCGAATAATAAGCTTATAAGGAATTTTTCTCAGAAGGCAGCACGAGTCCTTCGAAGTGGCTATCAAAGTCGAAGAAGACTTGCCAAATTTGGGTGCCCCAGGGCACTGTGCTGCATACCGATGCCAAAGAGACTGCACCCCAGGTGCTGCAGAACCAGGGCATGTAATCGGTGTTCGCTGCCTCTCAACGCTGTTGACTTAGTCAGCAAGTCGACTACTACCTCTCAAGTGGTGCACGGGTCTAGGAAGCATAGTACTGGCTGCCATTTCCAGTGAGTACAGTACGCCTTCACATGCTAGTACAAAGAAGTCTAGGGCAGCACGAGACACATATACTCGTTGTACTATACCAACTATGAGCCAGAAGTGGGCCCTAACTGTCGTGCGCACGACTGATGGTAAACTGTATCGGACTGACTTAGGTGCTTCTGCAGCCAGAATGGTCAGTCCTCAAAGTTCCCCTACTACTTGGGTAAAACTCATGAACCTGAACCAAACGAGGGGCAAATATTGTGATGACAGGCCCATTTTCTCAGTTGGACTGTACACATGAAGTAGGATTATCTAATAACCAATCTCTCACTAATGACTCAGGCGCATCTCATATGCCATGAATGAGTCAGGAAGTACACTATCCTCAACCACACCCATACGCAATGCTTGGCCGTGTGCATGAAGTGGGTGTGAATAAGGACTCCCCCTCATATGATTTGCGTAATGTGATTTGTCACAAACGCAAAGCTAAAGAGACAACTACTATACATAATACACCACCTACTGGGCATACTTGTGCAAGTATCATTATCAACCGCTGTTTTTGTAAAATAGTGGCTCCGCTACCAAGAAGTTAGTGTTTCATTGACTGTATCTCGTTTCACCCATCCAACATCATCTCAAAAAAAGGGTGCCCGTTGAAGACGAGGAAGAACTTCCAATCACCTCATGCCATGCTACTTTAAATTCCTCTGCTCCTAGGAGGAATGTCAAAATCAATAATCCTCTAGTCTTGGCTAGCGCATCAAAGAGCCGACCCCTGGGGAATAAACCATTACCTGCTACCGGGGTATTCCAGAATACCTGATTAAAAATAAAATTTGTATATGCAGTACAGACTGGGGTTAGCTAGGCCCCGATCATTCATAATAACCCTCGTTCCAAGAAGATGATATCTATCAAGAAATAGATACCGATGCGACATGGGGTAGTCAACTCTAAGATTCGAAAGAGAAGGCCTTGATGGCAATCTTTCCACAAGACAGCGAGACTGAGAGTGAGAGGTCCACTGTCCCTTCTACTTCCTCCCACACCATACCTGTCTACGTGATAGGGGTAGGAACGAAGAGGAGGGAGAGGCATCAACTCCAAATCTTCTACAATACATTAACACTTTGGAGACATGACTTCAAACTCTTACATTCTTTTTGCAAGCCTTGACACAGGTCATGCTCGACATCAGGAGTAGTTTGGATGCCCAACCTCCGACATGGGCTCCCACATCTGTGAGTCCTGACCCAGGAACCAATAGGGAATCAAATGTACCACCTCAACGTGTCCCCTCAGTAACAGATAATCATACACTACCTCAGTCATCCGCTTCTTCATCAATAGAGGAATTGTTTGAGCTTGTGAAGGACCTATGCACTCACGTAGATCCAAAAGTCAAACAAGAAGAACACCAAAAACTCGGGATCAGGCGACCTTACCCTCCCAAGTGAAACAATTTGGTTTATCCTCCCAAGTATAAGCCACAATCATTGGCTCCATTCGAAAGCAAGGACTCTCCTCATTGTTACTTGACCTATTTTGCCTCTATGATGGACATTTGCCATGTGATGATGCCCTGCTCACAAGACTGTTTAACGAGGCATTAAAGGGGGTAGCCTATGAATGGTTCTACAGCCTCTCTGACAATTGTATATCCTTTTTTGAGGATCTGAAGCACCTCTTCTCTCTACATTCTATGAGGGAGGAATGGACATGACAATGTCCTCTCTCATGGATATCGCTCAAAAGGAAAATGAGCCAGTCCGAGTTTATATCAAACGCTTCCGGTAGGCAGCTTTGAGATTACCCCTGGTATTTTGGAGCTAGTATTAATGGATTCTTATTACAAAAACATGTTGCCGACAGTCAAATGTGGGTCGACTCCACCCAATATATGGATTGGACCTCATTCATTACTGGTGCTGATAGCGCCGAGACAAAAGCTAGGGATGCTCATCATCTGGGGGTCAGTTTCCCTATGTTGGATGACAAAGGGAAACACCCTGCCAACAACAATGGTGGGCACGAGCCCAAAGGGAAGTAGGCAATAACTGTCAATGTCTCCAAAAGTGCTTTAGCGCCCACTCAAAAGCCACCGCAGGCACCCCGACAAAAGGAGGTCTACTCCTTAACGATGAGGAAACTCTGCAGCTCTTCGAGATACTCATATAAGGCGATAAGATCAAGTTGCCTGATCCTAAGTGTGCTGACAAGGTGGATAGAGTTGGTGATCCAATGTACTGTTACTATTATCGATTTGTCGGTCACGCAATACAAGACTGCTACATATTTAGGAACTACATCCAACGCATGATTAATGTGAATGTCCTTACCCTCGACTTTAAGATAAGACAATCTCGACGAATATGGTGTCCCTTCAGTTTGGTACTCTTCTGCTGATTTGGCCGAAGATGGCGTCGTCCACATCCCAAAGGTGACAATGGAAGTAATCAATCTTCCTCCAGCCCGTGACAACATGAACAGACTGGTACCACTCACCATATCCCAGGGCGAGATTATGTTGGTTCACCCAGATCTGGACCCATAATTGACCTAATCCGCGGCATGCTCTACCGCCAAAGATAAAGATAAGAAGTCTAAGGATCACCGCTTCCCAGAAAAAACCTTGGCAGTGGTGGCAAGACCGAAGCAAAACACCCAGTAGGAGGAGGATCCAACCGGAGAGGCACCTCCCGTCATCGCTCCTGCTGCTCCAGCAAAAGCAAAAAGAGGCCCGTTTTGATAAGCCTCTGAAAAAGGATGGCACTTCAGGGTTGACCAAACCCCATAACTTTGACATATTGGCGCAGCTAGCCAATACTCCAGTCCGGTTGTCTTTTTTTGACCTTCTTCGACTTTAAAGATACTCAGGATGCTCTATGTGAGGCATTAAAAAATATCGATTCTTTCATGAGCCAGGTCCAACAACCTAAATAGGACCCATCTACATATCCACTTTGTCATAATATGTGAGAGATTATCCCCAACATTACGTTTTTTCAGCAGGACATGCTGCTCAAGAAAAATAGGCACAACAGACAATTGTATTACACAAGATATGTAGGTGCTATCAAAGTAGATCAGATCCACAATAATCCTGGTTCTTCTCTCAGCATCAGCTCTCGGAGTCTACTCTAGACCTTGGGAATACCTATGCACCGGTTATCTGCGTCCAACACTACCTTTAGCAGTTTCAACGCTGGTAAAAGTAGTCCCTTGGAAAAAATCTGCTTGAAATGCCAGATAGGTGATCTTCGGACATAGGTAACCTGTGATGTCATTGATGCCGACGTATCTTATAACATCTTGTTGGGATGCGTATGGGTACACGAGTACATGATCGTCCTGTTCACCCTCCATCAGTGCATGAAGTACGTAGCTGGCAATAACGTCATCAAAACGGAGTTTGCTGACGTCGATCCCTTCAGAGGAATTAACGCATACTACACTCATGCTGCTTTATGTAAATCAGCTCACTTGGACGACGACGACAATAATACAGTTGATGAAGTAGAAGAGGTGACTGAAAAACCATTGAGGGTCCGACTCAAGGGGAAACCACCCTAAACATCAGCCTCTCTCGAAGCTAAACTCCACAGAAGGGCTCCGACACCTACGGTCGTCAAGCTTCATAGAAAGGCTTCCACTCCTATGGTGGTCAAACTTTCCGAAAGGGCCCAGTAGCCTATCAGTGTCAGGTTATCGAAGAGGTCTTCAAAAGCCCTTCAAGGTCATAAGATTCCACGACGGCGAGGACTCCGGCTTCGCTAGTGGCAAAATTACGGTGAAAGGCCCCAATACCTTCATCTGTGGCTATCTCGGTTTTCATAGATGAAGAGTTAGAGAACTAGGTATATGCTCATACTCGGCTACCTTCATTTGATGATGTAATACCTCGGGATAAGATTCTATATTTTATCAATAAAAGGCTATCTTTGAACTACTCTAATCTGGTGCACTGGAATGCTATGTATGCTCTAGATAATGCCTTAGGTGCATTACATACACAAGTAACAACTACCAATACTGTAAACTGGGTTATCCCATCTCAAGATTCCTGCTTCGTGGTTCCATCCAGGAAAAAAGACGAAAAGCCTATAGTCTGCGGTAAAGTAGAATGCCGTCAAGATATCTCCCCAGTTGAATCTGAGCCTGATAACGGTAAAATGCAAATTTACCGTTATACCCATCAAGCAAAACACCTTATCTAAATGTTGGGTATGATTTGATTAGCGGTAAAGGCTTAAACTATGACAAGGGTCGTTGTCTTCCCGTACGACTTTCTACTCTAAAGGGGAAGCCTCAGGACTACTACTACCGTACTCGTCGCGGGATAGGCTATGTAACACCCCCAAAAACCACAAAAAGTTCAGAAACCGAGGTTAAGAGGCATTCCCACTCATCCAGATCCTCTATTTAGGACTCCGATATCGATCCAATCTTTAGGAAAGCGTTGTTGGTCAATATGACATCCACAGATCCTTCGAAAGAAAATAACGATCATATGCTAGACTTCTTCGAGAAAGAACCTTAGGCTTAACGCCTAGGGTCCTAGTGGGAATTATATTTCGGGCAACGAGAGCCTCCTACCGAAGATGAAGTCAAAAAAATTGACTTAGGGGATGAATCCTCGTCCAAGCCCATCTTTATCAGCAAAAGTCTATCAGAGGAAGATTGGGAGTCCTTGGTACAATTCATCAAAGAATACATTGATATCTTCGCCTGGAGCTCTAAAGACATTCCTAGGTTAGATCTGCAAGTTATAATACACAAGCTTAACATCTTACCCAATGCTAAATCTGTTAAGCAACAATAATAATGCTTTCGTCCTAATGTCATAGACGCTATTGAGAAGGAAGTAGACAAACTCAAAATGAGTGTATTTATTTGCAAGGAACAACACCCATATTGGGTAGCTAACATTGTTTATGTCACAAAAGGAATAGGAAATTTGGGTCTGCATAGACTTACGAGATCTCAATTCTGCTTGTCCAAAAGATGAGTTTCCCTGCCCAATCACCTACGTAATGATTGACAATACATGTTACTTTGAAAGCATATCCTTTATAGACGAATATTCAGGCTACAACCAAATTAAAATATTCCTAGACAATGAGAAGCACACATTGTTTCGAACCCCCAAAGGAATCTACTATTATGCGGTAATGCCCTTTGGTTTAAAAAATAAAGTATCACATACCAATGAGCTATGATCACCATCTTCCATAAACATCCATGCAAGACGGTCGGATGTTATGTTGGCGACATCGCTGTTAAAAGTCGCTTTTAGGGTGATCATTTGCAAGATCTAAGGACAGTCTTTGATCTCACGAAGGCACATCAACTCAAGATGAATCTAACCAAGTCCTTCATTAGGGTTTCTAGCGGCAAGTTCGTAGGCTTTATTATCACCGCAAAGGGTATCCATATTGACCGCAAAGGGTATCCACCAAGTCCTTCCTTGACAGGCACCCTCCGAAGAATCTGAGAGAACTTTGAGGCCTGCAGGAACGTCTCGCATACAGCAGAAGATTCATAGCTAATCTCTCTGGACAATGTCAACCCTTCACCAAGATTATGAGAAGGGAGTTTCCTATGTCTGGACCAAAGAATATGAGTAAGCATCTAATGACATCAAGGCATACCTCTCAAACACTCTAGTTCTGGTGGCACCAGTCGAGGGTAAACCCTTCACGCTCTACATCCGTACGATGGACCATTCCCTTGGCACTCTGCTGGCTCAGAAAAATGATGTAGGCTGTAGTGCCCCCGAGTGGTAAACCCTGAGAATGTCTTAAATAAGAGAAAATAATACTAATGTTGTTATCCCTAATAAAATAATATGGTTCATGAAACACGCTGTGCACTGTACATAAAATGAATAGTCATTGTGCTTGAATTGAACAGTCCCTTGTATGCTTGAAAAAAATTAACTGTGGCTTTTCAAAGATGTTTTCAAAAGAGATGTAAACTGACTCTGTATGCATGAAATGAACATAGGTAAAAACTAGCAGTATCACATCACAAGAAATATTTTCTCACTAAATGAACAGGGATCGTTTCAGACAAATATAGCCCTTTGTTTATAATCACCAGTATACTGATATACCTGTAGGAACGAAATCGTAAAGCACAATACTCTAGAGGGGGGTGAATAGAGTTGGCAGCTGAATATTGCTAATTAAAAAATGTTAGTAGCAAGATCACAGATATTAATCACAAATAAGATATGTAAAAGCAGAGATCAGAAAGCAAATGCAAAGACAACGATTTATACTGGTTTCCCTCTGTTGAGGACTAGTCCAGTCGGAAGAACTCTCACTTCCAGTTGAATCCATTATTGGCAAAATCGCAAGTTTTCTTACGAAGTCCTTGCAACTTCTACAACGTGAGCTTTGATATGAAGAGCTCGTCCAACTTCAATTGTGAAGAGGTTTTCTTCAATCAAGCCTTCTGATTACAATCACTTAGAAACTTCTAGACCGTACCGAACTGGCAAATCGACTAGAGGATTGTAACTGGCTTGGAATATGAAATTTAAAGCTCGAAAAACTCTTTGGAGTAGCAGTAGGCTTAAAGAGAGAGAAGATTGAAAGTGAATGAGTGTGTTGAAATGATCGAAATCCGTCTCTATTTATAGTTATTCCAAAGGGAGAAGTCTGGCAGAATTTGGGCAGAATTCGGACAGAATTCGAAGGGTAAATCTCGGTCAACATCGTAAAAGGAGAAGGACCAAGTTTTAAGGAGATTTCAAAAATCAAACAGCTACTGGCAGAACTCGGGCCGAGTTCTGTCAGGGTTATGACAGTATTAAAAAATAGTTTTGAGGAGATTTTTGAAATGCGTTTTGAAATATGTTTTGAAGCTTTTGTTAAGAGATATGTTTTTAAAGACATGGGAGTTTTTGAAAAACGTTTTGGGATAGCCTATTTGCCAGTATGACTCGGTGTACAACATATTCCTATACTTAATAAAAGTAGAGAATACATTGTATGAAATAGATACAGACTCGAGTGGCAAACACAGCTGCAGTCTTGAACGGAGTAGAAGTCCAATCTTGATCAGTGTCCAACAGTCCAAAACTGAGTAGCTTCATATATCAAGTCAGAGTTGGTTCAATTATTAAAATCAGGTTTGACCATATGACCAATTGGCCAACAATCTCCCCCATTTTGATAATTAGCAAACTATGAATGATATAACATCTTTGAGAAATAAACACAAAATTGTACACGTAATATACTGATCTTTGTTCATTCCTGTATTCTTCAAAGAAAAATGTTAGATCCTTTTCTCCCCCGTTGTCACTTAGCAAAATAATTGCAAAGAGAGAAGCTCCCTCGCAATTAATGCGTAAGCAACAAACAGTGAAGAAATACAAAAATATATACATCTCATGCAGATAGATAGATAGTATAAGAAAGATATTTACAGGCAGTTCACAAGACAGAAGCATAGTATAAAAGTGTTACACAAGAATGCTAAACTAAACTAAATGAACTAAAATATGTCAAATTATACTAAAATAATGTTCCACAGACAAAAATAAGATCCATAATCTCTAAAAGGAAACTAATAATAACCACTAAAAAAGTGATATAACAAGAAATTGATGCACTGGTCCATAATCATCAAAAAAAATAAAAAGTCTCAAATCTATGAGAAACTAACAGATACTAATAAAAATTCTTGGAATGTCGGAGCATTTCCAAGTAAATAGAGACAATGATAGAGTCTCAAAATAGCTAGGCACTAAAACATATCGTCCTCATCGTCATCATCATCGTCAGCATGACCAGCATAACCAGAAGTTCCAGCACCAGAGGGAACAGCTCCAGAAGAATATGGAGTGACTCCAGGACAACGGTACCAATCATATGCGTTATCGGGCTGGAACAAAGACTGTACTGCCTCATCCTCAATGCGGTAACCAGAAACAGCAGGGTTTCGGGGTAGATTACTGGCAGAATGACCAGTCTGAGCAAACCGGAGATCAGCAAAAGAGTTAGTGAGAGCCTGGAACCGAGTCACGTCACGAAACTCGTGTTCCCTCGAAGTGTCAACGTAAAAGGCTTGTATGTCAGAGAGATGCTAGTGGATACCCTCAAAAGACATAGGATAAGTCTGGGGAGATACGGAAGAGGAAGGAGCAGTAGTAGGAGCAGGTGGTGTAGGAATAGGGGCAATGCTGCGACGTCAAATATTAAGATACTTGGGCTCAGGGTCTAAAGCATAAGTAGAGAGGTCAATGTCGAAACGCTGGAAGATGTGTGGAATAAACATCGCGTAAGTGAGATTTCTATCACGTCCACGTCATCTACCCATCATCTGAATGATAGTCTTAGGGGCAGAAAAAGGAATCCCTTTAAGAATATGATACATAGCCGAAAGTTCAAGTCCAGTCAGGTCATCTTTCGAAGTGGATTTCGGAAGTATAGTAGAGTAAATGATGCGATATAACTCATAATGAAAAATGCTCATGTTATTGGCCTTGAACTTGCCAGGACGAACTAGTGCAGTGCACAGAGCTCGTTCTTAAAACTAACAAGAGTCGTTCCTTGGGGGATATCAAAATCGACGATGTCATCAAGCGGGGCACCTTTATTTAGTATACCAAGGATTTTTGCTAGTAACACATCATCAAATTTGATATCGATCCCACTGACACGAGTGCTTGCAGTAAAAGTGTCCAAAACAAAATTATAATAGAATAAACGAAGTACATTAGTGGCTATAGAAAATCGAAGCTGGACAAGACGGTGTAGCCTTAATGCTTCAAAGTAAGTCAAGTGGTCGGGAAAGATGGTCCATTTAATCGGAGCGCCGGTGCAAATAGATCGCATGATGAAATCACAATACTACAATAATGCTTGATCATGAGTCTAAAAATAGAACTCATTGAACGCACCGTCACTTGATTGAACCGGGGAGAAGAGTGAATCCGTATATAGATCAGAAGAAGATGCCTCCTCACTGGCAGTGTTCTTCTTTCTCTTCGAAGGAGTAAACCCCATAGGCATTTTCTCCTAAAAATTCTAGGAAAATCCTAATAAATTTGAAAGTGGAGAAGGAGGAAGTTATACCTTCCGAGATCGGAGTATGTCGAAGAGGATGACGTTCTCCGCACGATGCCAAAGTTTGGAGAGATTTCCCCACGCGGATAGGGAGCTATGGAGAGAAGAAAGGCTAGGGTTTTGAGGTGCTCGGGCGGCTATGCTGCTGCTGTTTGGATGAATAGAAGAGATGAGGAAGAAGAAGCCTCGGGTTCTGGAATATATAACACACACCCCAACAGAATCTGGACGAACTCGGGCCGAACTCTGGCCGAGTTCGTCTAGGGTTCTTCTGGGTGTTTGTGATTTGAACTTTGGGCCACTTCTTTACATCTACTCATTTCAAATATTTAATTCCAAGATTAGTCATTTTAAATTTCAATTAATATAATTAATATTATTTTATAAATTAATTTTCTTTACTCAGCATCTGTTTCAGATTAGCTGTAGGAGTACTGTTCCAGCTAACGGAGGTTCACCGGGGAACTCTTAAGTACCACTTCGCTTCGACCGTAGTCGTAGTGACAGACAGACTCTTTTTAGGCTTGTCTCAAAAACAGTTACTGAGTATTGAATAAATTAATCAATAAAACAAAATTAATTATTATTATTGACATCTAAAATTCCTAATTCTTAACGTAAATAATTAAAATGATCTTCTGCTAGAGATTTTGTGAAAATGTCAGCTAATTGATTCTCAGTGTCTATGTATATAAGGTCAATTTCTCTATTCTGATGATGATCTCTAAGAAAGTGATGTCGAATCTCGATATGCTTGGTACGAGAGTGACACACTAGATTCTTAGTCAAATTGATTGTGCTCATGTTATCACAAAAAATGGAAATGTGTGTGAAAAATAAATCATAGTCTTCCAAGGTTTGTTTAATCCACAAAATTTGAGCACAACAACGTCCTGCGGCGATATACTCATCCTCTGTTGTTGATCGGGCTACATAATTTTGCTTTTTTACTAAACCAAGAGACCAAAGCCTTACATAGGAAATGACAAGTACTGCTGGTACTTTTTCTATCAACCTTGCATCCAGTAAAATTCATATCCGAATAACCAATAAGGTCAAAGGACATGGTTTTGGGATACCACAAGCCAACAGACGAAGTGCACTTAAGTTATCGAAAGATACGCTTAACTGCGCATAAATGTGATTCCTTTGGATTAGTTTGAAAACACGCACACAAGCAAACACTAAACATTATATCAGGACGACTAGAAGTTAAATAAAATAAACTACCGATCATAACTCGATACTTACGTGTGTCGACATGTTTGCCTTGTTCATCAATATCAAGCTTTGTTGAAGTTGCCATCGAAGTGCTAATAGGTTTGACATTGTCCAGATCGAACTTCTTTAGCAAATCTTTTGTGTACTTAGCTTGATTTATAAATGTCCCATTGTTAGTTTGTTTGATTTGCAGTCTGAGAAAGAAATTCAGCTCTCCTATCATGCTCATCTCAAACTCATTCTGCATACACTTAGAAAATTCTTGAAAAAAAGATTCATCAGTAAATCCAAAAATAATATCATTAACATAGACTTGTACTAAAAGAAGTTTGCCATTAAAGGACTTAATAAACAGTGTAGTGTCAACCTTGTCTTTTGAAAAATCGTTGTCAAGCAGAAAGGAGCTTAGACGATCATACCAAGCACGAGGGGCTTGTTTCAAACCGTACAAAGCTTTCTTCTACTTGAAAACATGATCAGGGTTTTTGAAATTCGTGAAACCTGGAGGTTGTGCTACAAAAACTTCTTCTTTTATAAAACTATTTAAAAAAGCACTCTTGACATCCATTTGAAATAATTTGAAATTATGAAAACATACAAATGCACATAACATGCGAATGGATTCTAATCTTGCAACTGGGGCATAAGTTTCATCGTAGTCGATACCTTCTTCCTGATTGTATCCTTGAGCAACGAGTCTAGCCTTGTTACGAGTTACTATACCATTCTCATTCAGTTTATTTCAGAATACCCAATGGGTGCCAATGATCGGGTGATCAATAGGTCTGGGAATAAGTTTCCAAACTTGATTCCGTTTAAATTGGTTCAATTCCTCATGCATAACATCTAACCAAAAATGATCACTACATGCTTCATCAATGGTCTTGGGTTCTAGCTGTGAAATAAATGCAACACTAGAAACAATATCTCTACTGGATGTACGAGTACTTATACCTTTGGTAATATCACCAATTACCAAATCCTTTGGATAATCAGCCATAAATTTCAGTTCTTTTGGCGAACTCCGAAGGTTGTTGATTTTAGGTTCTTCTCCTGGAGGATCAGCTGGTGTTGAGCTGGGTACATTGAGATCTTCATCATTGTCATCGATTGTCATTTGATTCATTTCATCAAAGGTAACATTTATTTACTCTTCGATGATCATTGTTCGCTTGTTAAAGACTCTGTATCCTTTGCTTTTGGCCGCATAACCTAAAAATATACCTTCATCGGCCTTTTCGTCAAACTTTCCCAAAATTATCTTTTGTATTAAGAATAAAACATTTACAACCAAAAATTCTAAAATATGAAACATATGGAATTCTATCAAACCATAGCTCAAATGGAGTCTTCTTCGATTTAGGTTGAACTAGAACTCTACTGAGAACAAAATAAGCTGCATTGACAGCTTCATCCCAGAAGTATTTGGGTAGACTAAACTAGTTTAACATTACTCTGGCCATTTTGGATAGAGTTCTGTTCTTACGTTCCACAACTCCATTTTGTTGTGGATTCCTAGGGCAGAAGAACTCGTGTATAAGACTGTGTGTGTCATAAAAATGCTCAAACTCTGTATTCTCAAATTTGCTACCATGATTGCTTCGAATACGAGTAATCATGTAACCTTTTTCATTCTGTACTTTCTTGCAAAAGGTGGCAAATTCAAATAATGCATTATTTTTGCGTGTCAGAAAATATACCTACGTGTATCTAGAATAATCATCTACAATTACGAAAGCATATAACTTACCTCTGAGGCTAACAACTCTGCTAGGACCAAATAAGTCCATATGTAGCAATTGTAGAGGTCTAGTAGTACATATAGCGTTTACTGACTTGAATGTAGATCGGGTAGCTTTGTTCTTTTCACACTGAGTGCATACCGAATCCTTCTTGAATGCTATGTCCGGTAAACTGCGTACTAATTTCTTCATGGATAATCTTGAAATTGTATCCATATTTGCATGACCGAGTCTCATATGCCACAGATGACTCTCATTGCTTTTGGCCATTAAGCATCTACCTGTTTTGTTAGCATCTTCTAACAAATAGAAAACATATATGTTGTATTCCCTGATACCTTCAAAGGTAGTACTACCAGTTGAACTATCAACTATAGTATATTTGTCTTTGACGAAGTTAATGCCATAACCATGATCAGCTAAATGGCTTATGCTGAGCAGATTATGTTTTAACTCGGTAACAAGACAGACATCTTTAATCACAGGATAGGGAGCCTTACCAATGTCACCGATACCGATTATGTACCCTCTTAAATTATTACCGAAGGAGACGTATCCTTCTTTATTCTTCTTCGACAGTGTTGCGAATAATGAAGCATCACCGGTCATGTGCCGTAACCAACCGCTGTCGAGGATCCATTTGCTCCTAGCATGTGAAGGACGTTCCACCTACAAAACAGTTTGCAGATAAAACTCTTGGTACCCATTTCTTGTAGGGTCCTGACTGGTTAGTTTTTGGTATCTATGCATAAATATTTAAATCAACAAGCTTTCTGATTCTATATGCAGAGGATATATGACCAATTAGACCACAATAATGATATTGTGCATGCTGAGTGTTGAAAGCTGAATGGTGTGCATGGCTGGTAGGTTTAGGTTTTCTAGTATAGAAGAAAGCTTACTTATTATCCTGTTTGGGCGTAATCTTTTTGGATAAAGGTTTGATAGGGTTAGGTCTGGCAGTGTTTGGTTTGGGAGTGTTCCAATTTTTCGACAAGTGACACGTGTTAGTATAGGAAGAAGCAGACTCAGGCTGTTTTACTAAACTAATTTTCAATCTTTTGGAAGTGTCATACAACTTAGTATAGTCAGAAGTAAGTGCTTCCATTCTGACTTGTGCATTTTGAAGACTTTTCTTCTCTTTAGAAAGATCTGCCTTGAGTTGTTCAATAATCTTGTCTTTCTCTTCAGATGACTTGGTAGTCTCGTGTAGTAAGAGCTTGACAGAAGAAAGCTCACCAGACTCACTAACATTATTTCTAACCTCAGCTAGTTGGTCGGTAAGTCTTTCTATTTTACCTTTGTACTCTTGAGTACCTTCTTAGAGGTCTGATATTTGCTACGCAGTTTTCTGTAGTCGCTTATAGTTCACTGAAGGCTTCTCCTAGTTGCTCAAAGGTGAAGTCATCATATGTATCAACTATAGGTTTAGTAGGTACCTGATCTGATGCCATAAAGCATACATTTGCAGCGTCTTCTGATTGTTCATCTTCTGAATCGCTGGCTTCACTTTCATGCCATATGCTAGTGTTGGCGTACTTCCGTGATGTGGATCTTTTCAGGTTTCCTTTTTCATACTTGTTGCTATTCTTGCTTGCTGATGAGTTTGTAGGACAGTCCTTATTTATATGTCCTTTCTTCTTGCAACCATAGTAGACAGCATCATCTTGATACCAGCTGTTTCCATTATTATTCTCTTTTGTCTTCTTTTCATATCTCATGAACCTTTTGAATTTTCCTGCCAGCAGAGCTTGATCTTCAGCGTCAGATTCACTGTTGTCAGAATCTTCAGCAGATCTTCTGTGCTGAGCCTTGAAAGCGATCATCTTCTCTTTTGGTGCAGGCTCTTCATGATCTTGTAGCTCCAGTTCATGAGTTAGTAGCTTACCCATGAGTACTTCAAGAGTCATGGTAGTAAGGTCATTTTCTTCAATGATTGCAGTAGCCTTTGGAATCCAGTTCTTTGTAAGTGCTCGCAAGAGTTTGTGAATCTTTTCATGGTTACTGTATTCTTTGTCTAGGGAGGACAAAGGATTTACAATATCCAGGAATCTTTCGTACATCTGAGTAACTGTTTCGTTGGGCTTCATCTTGAACGCCTCATACTCCTGAGTAAGTCTGCTGACCTTTGATTCTTTGACTTGAGTCGAGCCTTCATGTGTTACTTCAAGAAGTTTCCACACATCGTTGGCAGTTGTGCAGATAGACACCCTGTTGAATTCAGTTCTGTCTAAAGCATAAAGTAAAGCATTAATTGCACGGGCATCAAGACTGGCCTTTTTTTTTTCTCGTCAGTATACTTGTCATGCGGCTTATCAACTATAACACCTTCTATTTGAATACGAGGAGGTTTTGTATGACCATTAAGAACAATAGACCATAAATCAAAGTCAAGAGATTTCAAGAAGAAACTCATCCATGTTTTCCAATAGGTGTAATTTCTACCATCAAACTGTAGAGGTCTGTTTGTGGACTGGCCTTCACTTGTGAATTTCACAGTTGCCATGTGTTGTGCTGTGATCTAAGTAACAATCAAGTATAAACAATATAAGTGTAGTGTTACCTCGTTTTACCTGTAAGAACTCGTTCCTCTAGATGGAATACCTGCTCTGATACCAATTGTAGGAACAATTGGGATCAGAATATATTACCTATAGATGGAGAACCTGCTCTGATACCAATTGTAGGAACAAATGGGATCAGAATATAATACCTCTAGATGGAGAACCAGCTCTGATACCAATTGTAAGAACGAAATCGTAAAGCACAATACTCTAGAGGGGGGTGAATAGAGTTGGCAGTGGAATATTGCTAATTAAAAAATGTTAGTAGCAAGATCACAGATATTAATCACAAATAAGATATGTAAAAGCAGAGATCAGAAAGCAAACGCAAAGACAACAATTTATACTGGTTTTCCTCTGTTGAGGACTAGTCCAGTCGAAAGAACTCTCGCTTCCAGTTGAATCCACTATTGGCAAAACCGCAAGTTTTCTTACGAAGTCCTTGCAACTTCTACAACGTGAGCTTTGATACGAAGAACTCGTCCAACTTCAATTATGAAGTGGTTTTCTTCAATCAAGCCTTTTGATTACAATCACTCAGAAACTTCTAGACCGTACCGCACTGGCAAATCGACTAGAGGATTGTAACTGGCATGGGATATGAAATTTAAAGCTCGAAAAACTCTTTGGAGTAGCAGTAGGCTTAAAGAGAGAGAGAGAGAAGATTGAAAGTGAATGAGTGTGTTGAAATGATCTAAATCCTTCTCTATTTACAGTTATTCCAAAGGGAAAAGTATGGCAAAATTCGGACAGAATTCGGAAAGTAAATCTCGGTTAACATCGTAAAAGGAGGAGGACCAAGTTTTAAGGAGATTTCAAAAATCAAACGGCTACTGGTGGAACTCTGGCCGAACTCGGGCCAAGTTCTGTCAGGGTTATGACAGTATTAAAATAATAGTTTTGAGGAGATTTTTGAAATATGTTTTGAAATATGTTTTGAAACTTTATTAAGAGAGATGTTTTTCGAAACATGGGAGTTTTTGAAAAATGTTTTGGGATAGCCTATTTTCCAGTACGACTCGGTGTACAACATATTCCTAGACTCAATAAAAGCAGAGAATATATTGTATGAAATAGATACAGACTCGAGTGGAAAACAAAGCTGCAGTCTTGAACGGAGTAGATATGTCCAATCTTGATCAGTGTCCAAGAGTCCAAAACTGAGTAGCGTCATATATCAAGTCAGAGTTTGTTTAATTATTTAAATCAGGTTTGACCATATGACCAATGGGCCAACAATACCGACCCATCACCAGTCTGCACGCAGGTGCAGGACGCATCGAGAAGAATAGTCTGAAGCGATAGCCCGAGCCTCATCCTCAGGAGCTAGAAATCATAAGAGATGCCAAGAGATGGACATCTATTGCAAGAGTTGGTTTTGTATATAAAGGGATGTAATGTATGGGAACAGAATCATTGTAATCTGTAAATTTCTAAGAGAATGCAAGCATTGTATCAGAGTGAAACGAGAGCTTGTAATCTGTTCAAAGAATATCAATAAAGAGAATTGTTCTTGTTGCCATTGTGTTCAATTCATATATCTGTAAAATTTCTGCTGCTGCTTCAATTATCTGATATATGTTCTACTGCGCTATTGTCAACCTTGTCTATCTTGTCTTGTTACAGGTCTTGGCCTTGTACAAGTGCAACTTAGGCTTGTACGATATCACGCCGAAGCGAGGACGAACGGTCTCACAGAGTCCGAAGCGAGGACGAAAGGACTCTGCGGGATAAGAGCGTGACAGAATCGTATCAGAACAACACGATCCTCTGGCCAATTTCAATTGAATTCGTAGATGTTCTCCTGATTAAAAATTCCTTGCCTGCTTGATATCATCGATGAGATGATTGTTCAATACAATAAGTCCGTAAATATTAAAACATGCCGGCATACGTTTTATTGATTGGAATTGAGATGCTTTATTGAACAAGAGTTTTGATATGATCTGAATTAAGAGTTCTATCGGTTGATGATGGCGAAGGATGACGACTATCGATGCTATGGATATCATAAGTTTCTTCTTAAGTTTCGGGGACGAAACTTCTTCTCGGTGGGTAATTATGTAGTACCCCGCTCCGCGAAGGCACTAGATAAACAGAGAGATCGGATTGCTGGCTCTGCAATAGAAGACGATTAATCTGGGTGAGTGGACAAAGACTCATTTTATGATTCTCTTACGCCTAATAAGAATCTGAGTTTTTGATTAAATGCTATTGCTAATAACAAGATTGAAATCGTTGAGTATGCTTACACTACAAGAAAAAGGCATTTTCTTGACGGTGATTCCCCATCATGAAATGAGTATCTTGACAGTTGCGGATCCGTCAAGTAGGTCGGAGTCAAGAAAAGGGCCCACCCTTTCTTGATGGTCACTGGAAGGGCTTTTCTTGATGGTTATTGGCCGTCATATGAAGTATTTTCTTGACTGCTTTTAGCCGTCAAGATAGCAGTTTTTAGAAACCGTCAATATACGGTTATTAGCTGTCAAGAAAATTATTTATTCACGGGCTATTAAAATTGATGTTTGACAACCGTCAAGAGAAGCTATACAAAGTACCGTCAAGAGAAGCTTGCCAAAATTCTATCAAGAATTATATATAATATTAATCAAACACACATAATATCAATCCAGAAGCTACACACATCAAATTACTATAAAACCCAAATTTTATATTAACAAACTGTATTGTTCATACAACAAAAACTTCCAATACACATCCTACCACATGTATTCTTCACTTGTCCAACCACAACATAATCCAACCACAAATTACACATATCCCACATATGTTGTTTCAATACCACTTAAACATCCAAACCACAAACATCCATCACTTATCACCACAAAATATAATCCAACCATACAAAATGAAACCAAAAAAGTAGCAAACCAGATCGGAGCACAACCCTCCCATATCCACAGCATTCTCCTATTCACAGCATGTATGCACCTTCATTTTTCAGCAAGTTCCTGAGAGAACAAGAACACAAATTATCAATATATTTTCCTACATGTTCTTATATATATACTCAACTCACTATTAAAGAATTGTCAATACAGTTTGACTTTATTGCTACATACACATGAACTCGAGATAATTTGAATCACTTGATAAGAATCGATGGCTAGCCATACTGAAACTATAACACAAACATGTATCAATCATGTAAAGAATCTAAAGGCTAGCTAAATTATCAATCATGTAAAGTTTCTTTTTGATGATTAGATATCGGTTCAGTTTGCTGTACGAAAAATGAATATGGGTAAGGATGCATAAAGGTATCCTATATATGTCTGGATACAAATAGGTATCAAATTAGACATAGAACAATTAATAAAAATAACAATAACTGCAGGCTATTGGGAAAATTGTAAATGTCCATGCCAACCTCAAAAAATTGTATAAAACTTAGTCAGAATCATAACTAAAATATAAACCAACATTCACAACTGCTTTTGCTTTAAAACTGAACCAACATTCACAAAAGTGGCATAACAAATGAACCAACACTCACAAACAGATACATATATGTTTGGGCTCAGAGAAAGTTTGCTTCAAAAACTACGAGTACCAAAGAAATCACATAAAGAACTGATACTCAAACAGATGTAAAAAGTGATACTCATATAGTTGTAAAAATTGTAGTGTACCATAAAAAACTGCAGTGTACCAAACAATCTGATACTCATCATATCCTATAAAGAAATGATGCAAATTGAGAAACACAAACAGATGTAAGGGCCAATATTGCAGCAGATACACAAATAGATGTAAAAACTCCAGTATACCATAAAAATATTGATCACTATCATTGGTAATAGTGTGAATTTCTCATCATAGCCCTATGTATCATTAAAAAAAACTGAGCCCACATCATTAAAAGGATATCCAAAAATTGGATACCAAGGATATCCAAAAATATTAGTCCAAGCACTGACTGATCCCCAAATATCTACCCGGGGTCCCCAATTTGGGCCTAAGGACTAATCATGAAACCTCTCCTTAAATCGAAGAATATCAATACCTTTCTTCCCAAAGTCATTTGACTGCACACTCATCTCATTTTTTCATTACCTGTAGTCAAAATAGCCCAATGCTCAGTCTAATTTCAGCACAAAGAAACCCCGTATTGCTTCTTGCCCTGCTGTTGAAATCATCTAACTCCTAAATAACTGATACCATCTCATCTGTACAACATAAATACATGATACTTATTGGGGTATCCTAAAATTCAATCTAACACACACCAATTAATAACCAAGCTAACTCATATCCTCCCTCCACAAATCTTAACTAACAACTAGGATACTAGCAAAATCTTGATGCTACATGCCAATGGCCAAATCCAAAAGGCCAACTTTGAGCCACACTACACATTGATGCTGCTACTAGTTGCATTGTAATGCTGCTTCACTGTATCTATGCCATAGCTGCCTGGTCCTGTGCTGCTACTGTCTAGGCACGACAAAGCCAAACAAGGCTCTGCAGATGACTAATAGCAGTTGCTACTGCTACAAGATAAGTGCATGCTGCACTTGGCATGGCAAATTGCCACTGCATCCTGTATGCAAGTTGCCAATGCAACTGCAGTGCAATGCCATATGCTGCCCCAAACTGACATCCCAATCCTTGGCACTTGCCACAAGGATCGACCCCAAAAGGGAAAATGCTTAACCTACCTTTGCTGTTGTAGACAGCAAGGTATCTTAAATACCTAGAAAAATAGGCCACATATTCCTAGAAAAATAGCAATAACAATTTAGAATAAGAATAGCAAAATTAAAGGCACAGTCATCAAAAAATGGATAAAAATCGCATACATTGACAACATGTAAGAGTCCAGTTCTTTCAAATAGAATTGAACTCGTCTGATTTCTTATCGTAAAAGTCATGTTCTTTCAAATTATAAATATGCTCCACCTCTTGCTTCGACGATTTTGGATAAGCTTCCTACTCCAACTTTACCCCCAAACTGGTTGAAATAGGCCACAGATTCCATATATTAACACAGCCATGATAGAATCAATAACAAGACAAGTGGTTCATATAATGTAGTCATCCACAAAGTATAGAATCATTTTGTCATATATAGATTTGTTGAGATGATTACCTGATCTTCACAACAGTAACTGGTTGAGAATTATCCAGTTTCAGTTCTAATAGTGGTTACTGAGATGGGGATCTTACCCATCTATGTTAGGAGGTTTCGATTGCCAACCTTAAGGAAATGTCAATTGCTACAAACTGATGCTTTATTGCATGACCCCCATAATGCTTTAGCAATTGCTTCTCCTGGATGCTTAATAGGATGCAATCTGTATGTATTTTTTAAAGAAGATAAGTCTCGATATTCTTCAGTATGAAGAACCTGTAAATTTTCCTTAACTCAACTGGCATCTGATGCATACAATAAATACAATAGCAGTGCAAGCGAAGTGTTTATTGGCACATGTATCTTCTTAAGGGGAACAGTATTGCATCTTCATATCCAAAGAGAACTTCCTTTTGGGGATAAGTAGATAAGCATGTACATCTTGTCCACATTATCTACATATTTTAAGATCCTGAAGTTATTGGCAATGATTTATCTTCTTTTTTGGAGAAATATGACCAATAGGAAAAATGGCACTATTATACAACAAACTGACCAATAGGAAAAACAGAATAAGATAAAATGAGAGAGAAGATTTCCAATGGTGACAGGTGATAAAATCCATATTTGCCGCCTTCATGCATAGCACCACAGGATACCATTAAAACATGTGGCACTTTAAAATTAAACTACAGAGGAAGTTCTATAATGATTCCTATTTCTTCAAAGTCGGAAACTATGAAGACTTCTCCAGGTATTTAAGGTTGCCACTTCCCAGGAAAACACACGAGAGGGGGAAAAACATAAAGGCATATATTCATTCACAGCAAGCATGCAGTTATCTTAATAAAGTGCCCATACAACATCTACCTAAAGATGGTTGATAGCATTACATACACAAACTTGCACACATGTACTCACAGTCCTTTATATTATACGTAGACACAAGTATCCAATGTAAGCAATTAACAAAGAAAATTCAAGTGGATAGACATCAGATGCGGTACATATGGGAACATGTAATCTTAAAAATGCAGTTATCATAAAGTATCAAGTGGCAACATTGGCATATACATAACAATTGGTTGGATAGTAATCAGAAAGTAATTATTGGTTACATACCTGCTCCCGGACATCATCACTAGGGGATCCATGAAGTTTGACAAATATCGACTCGTATAAAACACGAGCGTATCTGTACCCAAAATAAACTACCCAACAGTACCAAAAATACGAATATGACTAGGCAACAAGATACTAAAAATGAGATAAACTAAGTCTCAAATTTGGATCATACATCATTTGTTGTACTTGCATGTGCCTCCATACGTATTGAACACGTACTAACACGGGGCCAGCGTACTCGACATGGTTTGCAACATCTTGGTTCATTTGGTCAACGACCATTACCAAGAGTATCAGAGTACTCAAAAATAATTCTAAGCCAACAAGGAATAAACCCGAGCAATACAAAACCTGACAACAATATAGGAAGAAACCCATCCAACAAATAGAATCCGTGATGTAGGAATCACTAAGATTCTCAAACCAAGATGATCAAAGGATGTCACACAACGTTGAATCTGATAGGCATCAGAAATTCGACAACCCTATTTAGGGAGGGAGATCGAAACCCAAATATTATCATCAGATCGAGACCCAAATATCATCATCGAAAGATATAAAATCGAATCAGAGATTCCAACCAAGAGTTTTGGAAAATATACCCAAATTGGTATCAGAATCGGGAATACGTCCTTAACACGTCATCACCGACGTAGGAGCACACCTCGGAGTTGCCGCATCGTCTCGGGTATGGGTCACGGTCATAGCATCTCAGAAGGGACCAGTTGGTCAGGAAACAACAGCCAAAGGAAAAGGGAGGGTTTTCTTCAAGGGAAAAAAGGGTCGAATGCTCCGAGAGGGGTTAGGGTTTTCTTCAAAGGGAAAATAGAAGGAGGGTCGAGCGGGGAGCTCGTGGCCAAGGGGTCGACGTAGAGGGGAGCCTCGGCTAGGGCACAGGGGTTACAAGGGTGGCGGGTAGGGGGAGCTCGAGGTAGGCGATTGACGTAGAGGGGAGCCTCGGAAAGGTCGGATGGCCGGATCGACGGAGGCAGGTAGAGAGAGGCAGCTGGATCTCGGGGTCGACTACAGGTGGCCCACGATGGAGGAGGCCGGCTAGGGCACAGGGGGCACAGGAGTTGCCAGGATGCAGCGGATAGGGGGTGCTCGAGGGGCGCTGACGTAGAGGCTCGACCATGGGGAGGCCACGGAGGAACTCAAGAAATAGACAGGGGATCGTGGTCGAGGAGCAGCTACGGTGGAGGGGGGGCAGAGAGGAGTCGCACGAGAGAAGCTTCTCTAGAGGGAAAATGGAGTTGAGGAAACAGAGAGAGAGAGAGTCGGTTGGGTATAGGCAAAGGGGAGGGAGAGAAGATGGGTTTTAATGAGGGGGGGAGGAAAGGAAGAGGATTCTTTGAAAGAGTTTTATGAGAGATCGAGAGACTCATTCCGGTGTTCCTTGATTAAAAGAACAACCATCCGTCAACAAATATGAAAATTTTGAAAAAATTACTATAATGGCAGATGAAAATATTGCACCAATTTTTTTGCACATACATCAGATGACGGTTGTCACCGAGCCGTCAATTTATAAAATGATGTTTCTTGACGGATCGTCTAAAACCGTCAACTATTATGCTATAAAATTGCTAAACTAATATGAAATGTGGCCTTTCTTGATGTAAGCCTAAAACCGTCAAGATAACCACTATTGTTGACGGTTTTCGACAACCGTCAACTTATAAACCGTCAAGAATCGTTATTTTTCTTGTAGTGTTATGAGAGAATCCACATGCTGCCTTGCTAAGAACAAGGAAAGAAATGAACTGATGCCTATATGCTAAAGAAAGATTGTTGCCTGATAAAAAGAAATGAACGTTTGCTATGTTAAATCAAATGAGATGTTGCCATGCTAATATAGATCTTTGTTCTGAATATGACTCATTGTCATGCTTGATAAGAAAAGAGAGAAGCTGTTGTCTATGTATTTCGAAGAGAAGAAAGGCACGAAATAAACGTGTTGTACATCTGTTAAGGCACGAAATGAACGTGTCGCATATCTGCTAAGGCACGAAATGAACGTATCGTATATCTGCTAAGGCATGAAATGAGCGTGTCGCATAGCTGAAAGATCTGATCAAATTCTGTTCTATCTGATAGAAATACGATAGCATATGCATTGGTCTCAGACAATTTGTGCACAAATATCGTCTCAGGGGTGGATTCTTGGGGCTCCTTGAACTACTCGGCCTAGGAGAGATTAGGGCACCCTGAGGTAAAAGAGTCCTCGCGATCAGGGGGTGTTGAGTCCTTAGCGACGAGCTGAACCAAAAAGTCACAGTGGCTAATCATGGGAATACCCATGGACCATCATATAGATAAGTATTGATTGGTACAGAGCTGAACTGGAGAGTCACAGCTGCCAATCGAGTCTGCATGTGCCGATAACAATTTTGCTAAGAGCTAACGATACAGAGACGAACAGGAAATAAGAATATTGGTTATGTTATGTTTATGCTAATCCTTCTCTTATGCAGGGATGGACCGTCGACTATGGTAAGAATCACTAAAAAAGTGATACATTCATTGCTAAGTTTCCTGAGCTTGAGTTGCTTAAAGAATAAATTATTGCCAAGAATTGCTATGTTCTGTCCAAAGAACTTATGATAATCATGCTTGTAATCTGACCTGAGAGTGTCTTGAATAAGAGAAAAGAATGCTAATGTTGTTGTCCCTAATAAAATGATATGGTTCATGAAACACACTACACACTGTACATGAAATGAATAGTCATCGTGCTTGAATTGAACAGTCCTTTGTATGCTTGAAAGAAATAAACTATGACTTTTCAAAGATATATGTTTTCAAAAGAGATGTAAACTGACTCTATATGCACGAAATGAACATAGATAAAAAGAAGCAAGATCACATCACAAGAAAATATTTTCTCACTAAATGAACTGGGATCGTTTTAGACAAATGTAGCCCTTTGTTCACAATCACCAGTACGCTGATATATTAACCCATCATCAATCTGTACGTAGGTGCAGAACGCATCGAGAAGGATAGTCCAAAATGATAGCCCGAGCCTCATCCTCAGGAGCCAGAAATCATAAAAGATGCCAAGAGATGGACATCTATTGTAAGAGTTGCTTTTGTATATAAAGGGATGTAATATATGGGAACGGGATCATTGTAATCTATAAATTTCTAAAAGAATGTAAGCATTGTATTAGAGTGAAATAAGAGCTTACAATCTGTTCAAATAATATCAATAAAGAGAATTGTTCGTGTTACTATTGTGTTCAATTCATATATCTGTAAAATGTTTGCTGTCGCTTCAATTATCTGCTATATGTTCCGCTACGCTATTGTCAACCTTGTCTATCTTATCTTGTTACATGTCTTGGCCTTGTGCAAGTGCAACTTAGGCTTGCACGACATCATGCCCAAGCGAGGATGAATGGTCTCACAGAGTCCGAAGCGAGGACGAAAGGACACTGCGGGATCGGGGCGTGACACAGGCTACGAGCTGACAATCTACTATCTGAGCAAGACAATAATTGGTGTCGAACATCGATAAAATCTTGTCGAGAAGGAATATCTGGCTCTGGTCTTCACTATTCAGAAGACTCTTCATTATGTAGCTGGTCAGACAATCTACGTTATCTTTCGAGTTAACCCACTCATGGTCCTTATGACGAAACCAGGAGCACTAAACTCTCGACTAGCCACATGGGCAATACTGTTGTCAACGTACGATATGGTATTTGTTCCAAAAAAAAGCTGTTAAGGGACAAGCATTGACCGACTTCCTAGCCGCACACCCGATACCGAAAACATCAAAACTTTATAATAACATTCCAGATGAGGTACGGGATTCAAATATCACAAATAAGGACCCCGTCTGGAGAATGTTCTTCGATAACGTTTCAAGGACGGGTCCTAAAGGCCAAATCATCGCAAGAGTGGGGGTGTTCTTGGTTTCCCCAGATCGCTTGGTCATTTAACATGCTTATTAAGTCACAGAGGCATGCTCCAACAATGTGGCAGAGTACAACGCTCTCATCATCAGACTTCATTTAGCAAAACAACTGGGAGTTGACTACCTCGAATCCTATGGTGACTCTAAACTTATTGTCAACCAGGTTCGAGGGCAGTATGAGGTATGTTATAAAGACATACTTCCCTACCGTAAGGCAGCCCTTGACATCACTTCCACTTGAACCAAGTTCTTCACAAAAAATGTTCCTCGACTAAAGAATTTAGGGGCTGACGCTCTTGCTGGCCTTGCTGCCTTATTAGAAGCCCCTGTTGGGACCAAACACTCTGTCACAATGATTGATTGAGAACTAGTGTATCCCAAAAATAACTTATGTATATGTCTGAACCACTCTCTACAAACAGACACCAATATCGATGTCAGGGATTGGCAATTTCCATTTGTAAACTATGCAGTCTATTCCCAGACAATTCGAAGGAGGCGGTATCTATTAAAGATGATCTATCCGGTTCTATTGTGACATGACCACCAAGATGCTATATTATCGTTCATATGCGGACTTCTTTTCTTATGTTTGTCAAATGATGAGGCAATAGAAGCTCTTTGGAAAGCCCATGATGGCACCTGTGGGGCCCATCAACCCCGTCCTATGCTACAAGACCGACTTTGACACATGGGCTATTACTAGTCAACCATGATGGCATACTCTATTGAATATACCAAAACATACCGAGCATGCCAGTTACATGCCGACTTTATTCACTGACCTTCAGAATTCCTATATTCTACGATCGTGTCTTGGCCGTTTGAAGCCTGGGTATGGATATAGTTAGACCAATTATCCCTCCATCCTCTAGAGGGCACCGTTTCATTTTGGCTATCATCGACTTTTCTCTAAATGGGCATAAGTAGTACCTCTCTCTAAGGTAAAAAGCTCAAACATGATCAGCTTCATTAAGCATCACGTTATCTACCATTTTGGAGTTCCTAGGAGGATCATCCATGATAATGGACCGTAATTCATAAGCCATGCATTCAGCCAATTTTGTGAGAAAAACTGTATCCAAAAATAAGGCATCAATCGCCTATAATCTAATGGCAAACGAATTGGCCGAAGCCTTCAACAAGATAATCATTAAACTTTTTAAGAAAGTTATGTCAGCTAACAAACATGACATGGATGAGAACTTAGGGGAATGCCTCTGGGCTTACTGCACAACAGTTCAAAGTCCGACGGATAATACACCATTTTTTTGGTGTATGGAAGCGAAGCACTCCTTCCCCTCAAAATCCAGATCCCCTCGCTACGAGTGGCCAACACGAATCAGTTGACGTATAAGGACAATCAATGTCACGGGTTACAAGAGTTGGCTCAAGATCACATCAAGCTCTATCAGGCCCATGTTTCTGGAGCCTTTAACAAAAAGGTTAAAGAAAGAACGTTCCAAGTGGGTGACCTTGTCCTGTCACTTAGAAGGTTGTTGGTGATGACTCACAAATAAGCATGAAAATTTGAACCTAAGTGGGAAGGTCCCTTCATCATAGAGAAGGCGTACTCCAATAGTGCTTATCGACTCGCAAAATACAACAGAGATTTGCTTATAATGCCAATCAATGGCGAGTTTCTTAAGAAGTACTATGTTTGAAACTGAGCAACATGTACTTCCGTATTCCGCATCCCCAACAAATGTTTATAAAACAATCAATCAGGCTTACTTTCCCTCTAAATATCTTATTTCTACAACCCTATGCAAATCAATAATATGCTTTTCGATCGTCACGTGTCTTTGGAGCCCAGCTGCTCTAGGACATTCCTTTGTCATTTCTCCAGTAGAAGACATCCACGTCCATATTACTCTGAGTTGACTCCTATGCCCCTATAGAGTTTTATTATACCACGTTGTTATAACCTCTGAATAAAGATGACTCTAAATGAAAGTTTACTACGTCCAGATCACCTGTGAGTAAACATTCCTATTTAGTAACCTACGCGTTACTGTATTCCTATATTAAAAAGCGATCACGTCCATATTACCTCTGAATTGCTTCTTTAAACATTTCTATAGAGTGTTATCATATCCATATTACCACTAGATAAGATATCTTTTCTTTCATTCATGTTTTGCCATGTCTATATTACCTCTGAGAAAAACATTCTCACTTACCATCCAGGCCAAGCCTTGGGTATTTTAAGGTTGGTAGACTACAAAAGTTCCCCAGTGATGTGATAGAACTTGTCACGTTCACATTACTTTTGACATAGTATTTATCAATAAGAGTCATAGTATCACAAAATACAAAGTGAAAAAGAAAAGCAAAATCTTTATTTTCTTGTCGAACAAAAAGCAAAGTTACATCAAAAAGTTATCTTTTCTAAAAACAAAGAAAGAAAAAGATACAGAAGACTACTGGGAAGGATCAGCGCTCAGTTCTTCAACTCGGTGGCAAAGAAATTCAGTCTTCGCTTCAGCCTTGACCATCGCCCAACGTTTGGCCTCTCGCTGCAACACTATCTCGTCTTCGAAGGCAGTATGTTTAGCATGGACCATATCCAATTCAGCCTTTTGACTTAACAAGTGCACCTTGCATTGAGGTTGGGCCTCCACTTGTTACCGGAGAGATACGACATTTTTTTCCAATTAGTGGGCATCAGCTTCCAACAAAGCCTCTTTCTTCCATAGCTTTCGAATCTCTTCCTAAACGACATCTAGACGCTTCACCATGACAGTCTCAGAAGAGAGGTTGGTTTCTTCAACAGATAGAAGTGCCAACTCTTTAGCGGTAGCTTCTACCATGCTCTGCTCGAGGGCCTCATGGTCAGTTGAGTAAGTTGAACGTGCCACATCGATCTCCGTTAGCAAGATCGACACCTCTTCCACGATTAGGGAATATGGATCGTTAGACTGCATCCTCTGAAGCTCTGAAAGATGACTCTCCAAATCCCCTACAGATGCTTCAAGAGCATTCGCCTGAACCTCCTGACTGGTTCGAGCGTGTAATGATACAAGCAGAGATAAAATCGCGGTCTTAGTTTTCATGAATGGCCTATCTCGTTCCAACGCGCCTTTTACACCCTAATTCAAGATGGTGTAGAAAGTCTCAAAGACGAGTCCAGTGTACTCATCATCCTTAGCAGTCGAAAGGGGCATCATTGGAGGTGCCACGCTTAGAGCACTCACCGAAACTAGAGCATGTGCAGCTGCCGAGGTAGCCGCCTTTGCAAAATCCAAAGGTCGAGCAGTAGGCATCGTACCCGATGATATAGTCCAAAAAGGAAGCATGCTCGACTCCTTTGAATCCCTCAAAATGACAAAAGCCTCAGGACTGGTTCCAACTAGGGTAGAGCCTGCATGAAGCTTAGCAAGAGCCAAGACTGTTCTCACCTTGGGTTGATCGCTCACCACAATCTCTTTCTTCCGGAAGGGTGACCCACTTGTATCACAGGATGACGCTGGCTGCTCCCCCAAAATATGTACCTTTCCCGAGCCGGTAGTCTTCAAGATGATCCTCAAAGAATCGGTCTGTGGGGCAGTCACTCGTTTAGTACGTGAGACATCTTCTAGCTCTTTATCTCCTCAGCTGTCAAACCCTCAACATATGTTAGAGGGTGCTATCCTTATCTTCTCTTTCGATCAGAGTCAGATGTTCGAAGATAGTTCCTTCCCCTGCCACTACAATGGCCTGGGAAGTAGGTTCATCGCTAATCGACTCCTCACTAGCCTGGGCATCTAGATCCCCGGCAGTCTCATTAATCGTCGTAACTGGTTCAACCATGGCTGTTCCCCTTGACACCTTTTCTCCAGAAGTCTCAGGGACCAGATCCTCTACTGGAGAAGGGTAGTGGGGATGACTACTTCACCCTCAACCATGGGTCCTTCCATGGGTTGCGATGATCCTATCTATAAACCTGCAAGGTTGAGGACAACCAAAAAGTTAACATCGTGGAAGGTCACCCTATGGTAAAAACAAAAAAGGACTCACCAGAAGGGCTCGCGTGAAGCAGTTTTGGATGATAAACATCCATCAGATCTGAGAAATGTTCAGTCGAATAATCAAACATGTAGTCATCATTTGCTATGGCCTCCACATCTACTAGAGGATTCTTCTCGTCAATAATAGACAGATCCGCTGGTGGCAGATCCTCCTCGTGGCTGGATGAGGATGGACGACTAGGCACCTTCTACTTATGCTTAGACTTTCCTTTGGCCGCCTGTAAAAAAAACGGAGTTAACAAAGAAAATGGTACCAAATTATAACACTCGCTGAACTATAAATTCACTTACTGGAGAAGTGACAGCAGTGGATGACCCCTCCTTTCTTGAAGACGACCGCTTTTTGATTGCCGCCACCTTTCTCTTTCCTCTTCTTCAGAGGTGATGGGCTCGTCCAGATCGGTGCTGGTCATTTCTGACTGGAATCATCCGGTCTGTCCGAATATGTGTCTGACTCGAGCTCCATAATTGTAAAACCTCTAAATTTTTTAAATTTTTTTATTAGTTAAAAAGACTTAAAGAATGAATTTATGCCATTTATGATTTTATTAGTAGAAATGACCTTAGACATTGTTGAGTTTTGGAGTACTAGACGACCATGACTTTTAGCACAAAAGTTATAGCAGTGTGCCTTGACTAGTATACTAGCCATGCCATGGGAGGCCTAGCCATAGTTTTGTCCAAACTAGGAAAACCAGGCCAAGTTGTGAATTGACTCATTTAAATTATTTTAATAAGATATTATTTTATATATTGATTATTAGATAATCCGGTTGGGCCAAACCAGTCCAAACTGGGCACAGACCAAATTTAAGTCCAGATAAGCATGTGGTAGGACCAAGGGGGCAATGTAGACATATTTTATGTACGTAGAAATATTTCCTAAACTA
This sequence comes from Iris pallida, assembly GCA_029216955.1. NCBI lineage: Eukaryota > Viridiplantae > Streptophyta > Magnoliopsida > Asparagales > Iridaceae > Iris > Iris pallida. The sequence continues at coordinate 18,342,102 of JANAVB010021599.1, read as the reverse complement.
TTTTAGAATTTTATGTACAATTTCTAATTATTTAATTATTTGTTCAATTATTGGTATTTTTATTATTAAATAATATTTAATATTTGTATAATTTCTGGACCCGGATAAGGGTGTGTAGTATAAGTCCACCCATTTGGACGATTTTATTATTTTATTATTACTTAAGTAATTTTGTCGAGATTAAATAAATATGTTCAATCTATTTAAATATTATTATTATTATGTTGAGTTGGTTTATTGTGAATGGAATTTATATATATGTAGATATATTTAAATATATTAAATATTTGGATATGTGACATTTAAAGTGTTATTTGGATTTAAGTAGATTTTTGGATATATATAGACATATATATATATATATATATATATATATATATATATATATATATATATATATATATATATATATATATATATATATATATAAAATATATATATATATATATATATATTTTCGATATAGACATATATATATATATATATATATATATATATATATATATATATATATATATATATAGAGAGAGAGAGAGAGAGAGAGAGATGTATAAGAAAAGAAAAAAAGAAAAAAAAAGATATTGGGTGGTCGGCTCCACCACCTAATTAGGTGCCGACCACACATGTTCGTATGAACACAGCAGCTAGCATTGTTGGCCGCCCACATCCAAGCAAAGCAGCAGCAGCATCATTGATGCTTCGCCCAAGTAAAGAGACCGACCCCCCCAACCCTTTATATATATATATATATTTTTTATATTTATATATATATATATATATTTATATATATATATTTATAAATATATATATATATATATATATATATATATATATTTATATATATTTTATATTTATATATATATTTATATATATATATATATTTATATATATATATATATATATATATATATATGTAAAATATATATATATATATATATATATATACACACACACATGTAGCAGCAGCTGCCACCACACAGTCGCATGTAGGCGCGCAGGTACGCGCGTGCGAGGGCCGCCGTCGTGCGCCGCCGCGCCGCCGCACGACCGCCGTGGCCCTCCTGGCTGTGCGCCCAACTCCGACGAGCAGCCCTCTGACGGCCACCGTCCTCCAGGACGCGCCGTCGAGACGATACGTGCGTTTTACACGAATTCCCGTCGTGACAAGCTCGGGAACGAGGCTGAAATAGCATTCCATCGCAGCGACTTTGTACGCATTTTCCCAAAAATTTGACCATTGGATCGGCGATTTCTTTGCTCCGTCACAATCTCGGTATATCCACCTTCACTCACGTAAATTTTCGTCCATTGATTTTATCGTTTGCTGCCTCAAAACCGGCCACCAAGTTGACCATTTAAATTGTATTAATTTTGGACAATTTCGCGGGGTCAACTTCGTCAGCTTGTACCTCCTCCACCGTAGCTCCATTTGGCATGCTACCAGTTCCTGTGCGAAGCTGGTATAACCCTCTTACTACTCCTCCAGTTTTGTTTCATTGTGAGCTTGTTTGATTGGTTGAATTCGACACCAAAGTTGGCCCTCCGAATTCATAATTTCCAACTTGTAAAATTCCATTTTTGAACACGGGACTCCAGATTTCATTTTTGACACCACCAGTAGACTCGTGGCATTGTTCTGGCATTTTTTCATATAAAATTTATTAGATTTGGAGAACGTGGGCCCTGGCATGTTTTTCGGTGCAAAGTGGGTCCCACATTCTGGTTCAACGGGACTTTTTGACGCCGGCTCATCGGAATCCAATTCTGGATATACCGTTGAGTTTGTATCGTCATTCTGGACTCGTTGACATATAATTTTCTAGGTTTTGGTGGACATTAGATCCGACACGCATTTCGGTGCAAGTCGGATACCAATATCCGGGTCAACGGGTCATTTTGAGATCGGCTCATCGGAATCCAATTCCAGATATACCGTTGAGTTCGTATCGTCATTCTGGACTCGTTGACATGTAGTTTGCTGAGTTTTGGGAACTTTGGCTCTGACACGCATTCCGTGCAAACTGGAATTTCAAGTTCTGGTCAACGGACCAAATTGAGATCGGGTCAACGGAATCCAATTCTGGAGATACCGTTGGGTTCGTATAGTCATTCTGGTTTCGTGGACATATAATTTGTTATATTTTATAGACTTATTTTCTTGCACGTTTTTCGGTGCAAAACGGCTCCGACACGGACACTATTTTGACCCGAACTTACCTTTTTGCCTTTATGTCGAAATTGGACCGATGGGTAGGCTATCCTAGCTAATTTGACTATTCTGGACACGTTGGCGATGTTTATTTCATTATCCGACAATGTTTGTTGATAATTTCTCTGAGTTTAACCTTTTTATAATTTATTAATAATTAATTCTTATAATGTTCGTATTTCGGGATTAGTACAACGAAATTGAGATCAGTCAATTCCAGTGATCTTACATCGCTGAAATTGACAAGTTGGACACATGGATCATTATAATAAGATTATCAACTTTACCGTTGATCATCTCATCTCGATTTGCGTGTCGTAAGTTTCGACGTACGAATAACGAAGTACACTTTATATCTTTAATAATTAGACTAGAATTGACCCTGTTTGACCAGAGTTGACCAGTTGACCCAAAGTCAACTGTAAGTCAACACTTGACCTAGTTTGACTAGATTATTGGCCGGAGTTGACCTAGAGTTGTTTTGACTTAGAAGAACCTAGGATAAAATAGATTGCTTGTAGAGATTTATTTATTACAACTTGAACACCTTGTAACCTGTGTTGCTTTAAATAGGACTCTGTGGCTTCAGTTGGACCCCCTATACTTATCAGCTGTTCAGGTTATCAGGCGAGTACATTCTCTGATCATTTTATATCCTGCTTAGAATTATATTCCTGCTTTATATTACTATACTTGATGCTGTCACGACATTATCACGGATTAGTACTATATGGATCTCTTCATGCGATGTTATCTCCCTCGGGAGCATCGGGTACATTGTGTCATGTGCGTTTCACTTTCATCATGTACTCCTGTGCTTTTACCATACATGTACACTCTTGTGAATCATGTACTCTCATGTTCACAGAGCCCTCATGTATACTATCATGTGCACCCTTTCATGGGCCTCCATGTGATATCATGTACAATAACATAACCTGCTTAGATCCTTGTGTATTGATTGGAGAAAACGGGGGAGTCGAGTAGTCATGTAAACAATTCCATAGTAGTGTAGATCATGTGAGACTCTTTAGTGTAGATCATGTACAAATCTGTCCTGTTCATATGTGCTATCCTGTACTCTACATCACTAGCCACTGTTAGTTCTCTATTTATTGTAGATATTTCTATTACAGTTCTCTCTCTGTTTACATACTGTATTTTTTCAGATCATGTATCTTACTTTACTGCATGATTATATTTTCTAACCTACTATGATTTGTTGAGATGTATTGTGCTCGCTCCTGTCCTGACTGGACCCGTTGATAAATTTTACAGATAGCCTGGAGGTTGCCTGCTAGCCTAGAGGAGACACAGTAGAGGTTGTATAGATAGCTAGGATTTTGCTCAGTTTATTTTCAGTTGTCTTAAGTTGTATTTATAATTTCTGTATTTGAGTTTTGAGATGTATTTCTGGGTTGTGTATCTTAGATACTTAGACTTCTATCTGCTGTATTTCTTTTGGATTTCATGTTTTATCTATCTTCCATTTATGCTCTACCCTATATGTGATTGAGTTTACATTCTGCTATGTCACCCCCATTCGGGAAGTATAAACTGCTTAGTCTTATACTGGTAGATGCATGAGACCTAGGACAGCGTTCTACCGTCGACACTGCGACGTAGACTGGGCGTTGTTACGTTCTCGTGCCCTTACTCTAGGGTGCGGGTCATGACACGTTTTTAGTGGTGGCCCATGCGGGTCAAGACTAAAAGTGTAGTAGTATTTGAACTAGAGTACCACTACAGCCTGCAGTAGGATTAGGATATATTTTGAAGGTACTCAATCACAGTTAGGCCTCCTTGAGAGATTCCTGGGACGACCCTTGAGAATCTTATTTTAACTTCGATTTGAAAACTCTTCTTCCCTTGATTTGATTTACCTCTACTTTCTGTTGTTGAATTTGATGTTGATGGATTATTGTTGAATTGAGTTTGTATTTATTGATTTTGATAATGATTGTTGAGTTTTGAATCTTGATGTTAGTTGTTGCATCCGAGTTTGTATTTATATGACTTAATGGATTTTTGTTCATTTTGAATCTTGATATTCGTTGATAAATTTGATTTGATTTTTGGGTATTCATTGTTGATTTAACTTAATTTTCGTCAAGATGAAATTATATGGGCTAGATCATCTAAGTTATGGAAATCTAGTCTACTACGGTCATATTAATCAGCATGGTGAGGACATATAGTCTGACTTTGGATATATTTCTTGGGTGTGGGAATTTAAGGTTTTTGCAGCCAAGCTAGCGGCACCGCAAAAATGTTAAATACCATGATTCTAGAGGTATGTGCATAAGTCAAGGACTCTGTGATTATCGTAGCCTTGCTTACTAGTATGACGAGGATTTAGAGTACCATAATTTTGGATAGACGCATATGATTATCAGATTGTACTTTAAATATTTTTGAACATGTTTTCTCTACTTTTGTTTCAGTCATTCAAAGAAAAGAAGAAAGAATTATTATTTGTTTGTTTTGTTCAGTATCTTATTATTTAACTTAGGAGTAGGTTTAGATGTTTTTATATATAAACCTTTATGTAACTTCTTGCTATAGTTCTTCATAATACAAAGAATCAATGATTTTGTTAGACCTTATCTTGGATTTGATATTTTAGCTCTGGGTTTCAAAATGGTTCCTTCTTTAAACAAATAAGCAAACAGATTTTATTGTTAATTCTTTCTTGCTATTATTCTTGTATTAAATAATAATAATAATAATAAAACTATCTTGATTACGTCAATCACCTGCTTTACAATCTTGGTAGGAATCTAAATGTTGGTCTTAACGTAGAATTAATTTTTATATTGGGACATGAGAATATATATATATATATTGGACACAGACTCTTTGCCTGACACGTGTGCATGCTAAACTTGATTTCCCACCTGCCTAAATACATATTAATATGTTGTTGATGTTTAAATTGTCAAAACCCTAATATTTTTGGTTCTCTGTTTTTTTTTCAATTTAAATTCATAATTCAAATATAGATTTCATGTTATTAATTATGTTACATCACTGCACATGTATATTATACGTAGGGTTGCAATTCAAAAATTTTAGTTGAGTTTTGTGTTTGAATTTGTCAAATCTAAGACTGTATGCATATTAACCCTTAGTACTGGATTTCAATGTTTAGTTTAATTTGTTGTTTTAAATGTAATGTTTTGAGCTATATACATTGTGGTATATAGGGGTATAAATTTAGGTTTCATATTCTTACATGTTAGGTTGTGATAAACATTGGGTTAGTTGATGTTAAATTTCTCCAAATTCTAAAACTGAATACATGTTAACATTTTTACATTGATTTCTAATGCTTAGCTCAATTTCAGATTTAATATGTAATATTGAACTGTATGCATAGATAAATATATGGATAGTATGTTAGGATTTTATTTCCATCATGTTAGGTTGTGTTAGGAACATTAAGTTGGTTGTGATGTTCAAGCCCCTAGATTCTGAAATTGCATTATGTTAATATTGCACTGGTTTAAATGATAGCTCATTTTTAGATTTTGTATGTAAATGCTGAACTAAAACCGGATTTAACCCTTCAATACTAAGCTATACCCTGTACAAGGACACACACACACCCTAACTTAGTATACACTGTCATGTAGCCTAACATTTCCTCTCTATTTTATGTTCATATACCTGTATAGATATATATATATATATAGAGTTTATACATACATGTTATAATATATATAGATACATAACTAAATCTTTACCTCTTTATAGATGTATATGGTTAGCCATGCATGTTATGAGTAAATCGGTTGTGTATTGTAGATTGCTTAACCAATATGCCATGAGTAGTGTAACGGGATAGCTATTGTTTGAAATCCAAATCCTCCTATACACTTTCATGTATATTCACGTACACACACACCTACTATCTAACCATATGAACATGTTCACATACGCCCACACACACACAAACCACATAACATTACATAATGCTAGTTTTCCCTCTCTAACGCTCTCTTTCTATATATATTGTGATTGGATTTTCATGCAATTGACTTTCATTCCTTAACTAGTGATTTTGATTTTTCCTTGAATAGTATCCTTTTTCAGATAATTGGTAGTTACCTTTATTTTATTTTTGATAAGTACCAGTTTTCACATAGGGTGGTAGACTGCCTTACAGTTTTGATGATTTGTTATTTTTGTAACTTTTCTAGTTTAGCACCCTAGATTGCTTGTGTTTTTTGATACCCTATGGCCCTTTCGGTTAGCATGACTAGTATACCTAGATGAGACTTTCACTGCCACCATATGCCATGACCCTGTATGTCGTCCTTTTTGATGGTATGATTTGTTTAAGTTCTGGGACTTGATTGTGGGGGTTTGACCTAGAAGAAGTATGAAAAATTTTAATTTCGAGGACAAAATTTTTATAAGGTGGGTAGAATGTGAGCACCCTGAATTTCGGGTTGATTTTTTTTATATTTTATTTTATGATTGATTGGTTTCGATAAATAAATTTTTCTGTTTATTTATCCTTAAGTGTACTTTTCCGTGCCTTTGATATTTGGAGTGTCAGGGATGTTCAACTCTGGAAATCTTCTTCACGAGTTTTGGAGTGGACAAGATTACCTTCATGATGGTATATAGTGTCCCACTCAGACTTGTTCCCTTGTGCTCTTTTTACTTCGCAGAACTTCGGGTCGATTTAGACCATTTGATTATTAATTAATTTTCCCACTCTTTTTCTTGATCATTTTTAGCACGTTACCGTGACTTTTAATTTGGGAGCGCAAGACCAGTCAGTTTCTTGAAACCAACTTATCATCCATGATCTACTCGAGACGCTCGTCACCCATGACCTTCGTGTCCCACTCGGACACGCCATTTTGTGCTCCATTTGCTTCACACAACTTTCCTGACACGTGACCGCCATTTTGTGCTCCATTTGATAAGTATATACTTATACTTCTTTTTAATCTTGTGCTTGCATAATATCTTCATTATTGATTCTCATGTTTTATTTTGATTATCCTATTGAGAATCAATTATGTCTTTGCCTAATAAAGTCTATTTATACGTGCTTTTGAATTTGTGACAGTTTTTCAAACATTCATGATGGATACATGACTATATTCATTAAATCTTCATTTACATGTAGATCATGTATTTATTATATTGACATCTATTTTCGTATGAATATCTTTATGTGGGCATATGAGATAAGCTCAAGTTTCATATTATTTTGAAGAGTATTTATTCATACTTGTGCTTACCTTATAATTTAGCTATTGATTCTTTTGACTAAATTTGTGTTATCTCTACTTGAATTAATTAGCTTATTCCTTAAAGTCTTCTTTTTGATAATATCTTATTGGCTTTTATTTGTTGACTTTATGAATACATGTCTTTCACTCTTATTTTGATCTTTTTGCTTAACCAATTTTTAGCCTGATTCCAGTTCTGTCACCAGAATCTGAAATTCGGGACGAACTCTGCCCTTACCAGAGTTCGGGCTGAATTCGGCCTGGCTGTTCCAGAACTGAAAACAGCCTCAGCAGTTGATCAAATTATAGATCTAATGGCCATTATTGATTCCAAATGTTGATATTTATTTATTCAAATGCCTTTAAGTTGGAATGTTGAGAGAAAATATTTATTAGTGTCTTGTTCATGACTTTTATGGAAGTTCTTTTAAGAATTGCTTGGTTTTGTGCTTTACCTTACTTGTTGAGATCATCATACTTATTTTGAGTATGAATCTTCTATATATTTATTTTCATAAAGTGTATTATGAAAATATTTGTTTTGAAAATATTCTTAGCAAATTTTGATGATCATTTTTTCATTATTATTTGGGTATTTACCTCTCTTATTCATAGAGATTTTTATACTTTGATGTTGTTTGATGATATTGCATATATTCTTTTAAATCTAATTTCTTAAAAGTAAAGAACATTTTGGAAACAAGCCGAAAGGGTCCTTCTTTCATACAGGTGTAAATAGCCTGAAGCGACACGGTGCACTAGTCTTCGGACTACCGCTAGCTGGGAACCGGCCCCTACAGCTAACCCAAAGTGATCAACACTTTATAGACTTAAGATTTATTAAGGTCTACTTGCAACCATTATCTAGTTCTGGATCCTCCCCTAAGTTCCAGAATACTTCATCATATCTAGCCTTATATTTGAGCTATAAATATTTTATTATTATTGCCCAATGATGTTTTATAGCACATGAGAATACATGTAATTGATATATCATAGTTCTCATGTTTTTAGCTACTATGGGTTGAACTTTTACGTTGAGATTTTCCATTTCTAGAGAATACACTTTCATAATGGTTATAATTTTGCACTCTCTAGATCAATCTATTATTTCATTATCTTGTGTTAATCTCAAAATTTTTGGCAAAGAGATTTGCTTTATTGTATTTTCATGAACATCTCTTTTGTCCTTTACTTGATGAGAGTCTAATTCATTTACTTGCTATCTTATACTCTTATCCTTGCTTAGCAAAGAGTATATAAATCATTTTGATCATTCAAAATGTATTACCCTTATTATGAACTCTATGCTTAAGCATGTATTTTTTAGTGTTAGTGACTTAAGATTTAATGAGCACATTTATCATGTTAATGGCCTATCTCATTAATCTTAATTAGTTATGTAGCTAGCTTGCTTATTTGCGATGTATTGTTAAGCTACATAATTTTTGTTCACTTTCACTCATCTAGCTATCTTCTTGAACTTCAATCTATATGTGATATGCTAGTTTACAAAAACAAGATTTATGAATTCTTTCTGATTTGTATTCTATTTTAGATACATATATTTGGTTTCTAAAATTAGTTTGACAAATTTTTTATTTTATCTTGTTTCCATTGAGATTTGTGATTCATCGCTTTAACTTCCTTTCATACTAGTCATTGACAAGCATCTCTTAAATTTCTCTCATCTTTTGAGTCATGATTCTATTATATTATCAATTCTTTGGAATAAATTTGCAATCATTTAAATAAGATTGACTCTTTTCTATATTTTCTATTGGTTTGTTTATATGGTTTTTAGATGGAATTTATGACGGATCATAATTATTTATTGGTTTACTTTATGAATGATCCTATTGATAGAGTAGTCCTATATTATCTAATTATGTGGTTATCAAGTTAATTTATTACTCTACTTTGACTACTCATGGATTATCACATATGCTCTTTGCTATTTGAACTTCATTGGTTTCTTATTTAGTATTAGCAAGGTTGGATTATTACCCGTTGATGGGTACATATGTGATAAAACATACATAGTCCATGCAAAGCAATAAATTGGTTGATCATTTCTTAATTAGATAATCATGGACATGATATTTGAGATTTATTTTTTATCTTTTGAGCTATATTGTGATTCTCATCATGATTGTTTTTAATGGACCTTATTTCTTTTCATGATGATCCTTTTCTCAAAAGGTAACATGCATTGATCTATCATATTTAAATATGAGATTCTTCTATATAGGCTAATGTATGTCATCTTTTGATTATATGTGCTTAATTAAGATATTATTTTGATCGTTCATCTTTAGTGACTATTTATTGGATATCTCTTCTAAAGATGACATTATTTGTTTTATGACGTTTTTATAGCCTTATATGCATTGAGCAAGGGGGAGAAATCAATACTTGATTTATCCCTAGATCTTGAAGTTATCATTTTTTTTGCTATAAGTGCTTTGGAACTAGATATGCATATTTTAAGGGGGAGCAAATAAATTGGTTCAATTCATTTATACCCTTTAATATGTCGTATACGTAGTTCATCATTGAAGCATTTTTTTATACTGATTTTTTTATGAAAGGTTTATGAGAGTTTATATAATTGTTTTCATCATATGGGTCATTTCGTTAATATTTAATTTTGTATTTTATCTTGATGACGATTGTGCTTTCTTTGATTTGGTTTTCTTTGTATGTTTCTTTTGGCTTTCCTTGTTGAGGACTTATCCAATATTCATGATTTTATCTATATTGGTCATAGTTTGAGGGGGAGCATTCAATTCGACTGAATTTCTCCTTCTCAAACATTGTTTCTCCTTTACCTTCATGTTTATTCATATAGCATGATAAGGTAATTGAGTTCAAATGCATGAATTTTGGATAAGCAAATAGATTTGCAAATAATGAGATCTTTTTATATCAATTGCTTCTATTTTACATTGATCATTCATTTATTTTGTTTCACTATTTATCTGTGGACAATTATGACTATCATAGTTTCATTGATCAATGTTTCAAGTTTATATATTTCAATTGATATCAAGTTTGTCTATTTCAATATCTCAATTGGTATCTTTCTACTTTGATATCTATTATTTGCAATTATCTTATCCCTATGGTTTTTGACTGAATTTTTTTTCATAATTCTCTTCTAAAAGTTTTTGGATGTCTTTCTTGGATTTCATGTAATACTATGTTTTTGGATGTCTTTCTTGGATTTCATGTTGGTAAACTATCTATTGATTATTTTTATATTCTTTTAGTTTTACCAACTATTTGTGTTTTGATAAGCTATTTTCTATTTGGCACTCTACATTTTGGTATGTAGTCTCTATACTTGTCTTTACACACTTCTCCAATTGTTCCTTATTTAGTATATCTTGATCATGATTGTCTATGCCTTCCTCCTTATGCTTGAGTTTATTTTATCTCTTATTACGGGGGAGCTTATTTTTGATCATGTCAAAGGGGGAGAACTAAGTTTAAGTTAGCACACTATCTTCTCGTAGTATGTGTTTATTAGTGATATATGCATCTATCGTATCTGTCTTAAACTTAACCGATTTGCCATAATCAAAAAGGGGGAGATTGTTGGCCCAATGATTATATTGTGTTTTTGAATATGGCTAATCAGTTAAGTTTAACATAATGATGTCACTAAAATTCATATACTCACTATCATGTTGCTACTTAAACTTAGCATTGTCCTAATTGTCCTATATTATATTGCTATGCTTGTATCGTACTGCAACATATTTTCTTGGCCTAACATGCTATCATGTTGTTACTTAAACTTAGCAATGTCCTAATTGTCCTGTATTATATTGCTATGCTTGTATCGTACTGTAACATATTTTGCTGGCCTAACATGTATTTGTAGACATGCAGTAAGCATGATCAAACATGATCAAACAGGACATAGGCAATGAAGAATTAATGATGGAGCGAAGACGGCGTCATACAAAAAGATTTCTCCGAACCGCCTAGCGACCTATCCGGGGCCTCGCATCGGGGGTTCCACTGCCCGGTCAGCGGACAGGGGTCGAGGGGGCAGCGCCCCCCGTCGGGGGTTCGGGGGCGAAGCCCCTGAAAGGTATTCAGATTTTCAGATCTGTATATCTTTAGACGACTGCTGTCAGGGAAAAAGACGTCTTCAGGGCTGCTCAAATATCAGAAGAAAGGCATCATCAAAGGGCTCTTGGTTTTCCTACTTGTTCTAAGTCTGTAATCTTCAATTTATTGAGTCTAGGAGAATGTGTACGTTGAGTCGCACTGAGTCATCTCAACCCCTAGCATATCTCTCCAAAGCTCTACCATACAACAGACCAATTCCTGAACCAAGCCCAAGCTCCACAAAGTCCAAAAGCCCAATGGACCAATTCTGTCTGCTGGAGACAGAGTTCGGGCCGAACTCTGCCTCCACACAGAGTTCGGGCCGAACTCTGTCCCCTGATTTCCAGCACCCTGATTTTTAGGGCCTGCTTGCTACAAGCTGTCCAACGGCCAAAAATTTGAATTATCCATACCGAATTCTGGCCGAATTCTGCTTGTCCCGAACCCTATAAATAGGCCTTGGTTTCTCTCATTTGAAACCATCCACTCTTCTATTCTTCTTCTCTTACATAGCCTATATAGTCAAGAGCCTTACTCTTCCAATCTACTAGCCACAAAACTTCCTAAGCCCCAAGGTGCTCAAGTGCGATTCAGCTAGAAGTTTTTGTGCAAGAGTTGAAAAGAAAAGTCACTTGGACAATTCCAAGTCGCTTGGAAAAATCCAAGCAAATCGCCACTGCGATCCTCTGTAAGAAGTTGACGTGCTCTTCTGAAGAAAAGGCACGGGTTGTAAACTACTATTTCACAAATAGTGGATTTGAATCCTGAGCTAGAGTTCTCAGGCCTGGACTAGTCCTCCACGAGGGAAACCAGGTTAAAACTGCTGTGTTTGCGTATGCTCTTCTTGATCTTTATTTACTTCCGCATTTCTCTCTGATTTATTTACTATCTTGATAGTTGTTTGTGGAGGTGATATAGAGTTAATTTTTTATTTGGTGATTATCGACACAAACTATATTCACCCCCCTCTAGAGTTGCCTACACCTGTGTTTTCACTAATTATCCTTACTTTTATGCCAACAAAATGCACCTTCGAAGCGGACGTGTTTCCACCCTTGCCATCACATCTGATGATGCAACCACTCAAGAAGAGAAGGTCCAACCACGGACTTCTGTTGCCCCGTTCCAGCAGGGACAACATCAGGGTACCATGACCTTGTCAACGGTACAACAGAACTCTCAGAATCAAGTACCACCAGTCGACCCGACTGAGCAGGCTATTGTAGTGCCTTCGGGTGGAAATGTACTACCACCACCTCCATCGTTCCCTCAGCAATTTCTACTCAGTCCAGACCAGAAATGCCTCTGCCACCAGTCGATGGAAACCCTACTACCTAGCTAATATATGCCATGATGCAGGTCAAGTGGCCGCAGACCGAGCTACTTAGACAGAACATGATAGTCCTACTAAATAGACCACCACCTCCATCCCTACACCAGTACCACAATCCTATGTGGGCTCCATTAAGGACTTCATCGACATGAGGCCCAAGAATTTCAATGGTAACAAGGGTCTGTTAAAGGTTTCTGTATGGCTCATTGGCACAAAGAAGATACTGGAAGAATTGAAGTTGCATGAGAACTTGTGGATGACGGAAGTGGATTTATTGTTGGAAGATAATGCCCATCACTGATAGAAAGTCGAAGAAAGGCGTTTGGGAACCAATCAAACTTGGGAAGACTTCCATCAACTCTTTAATGAGAGGTTCTTTTCTATCCATGTACGTGTTGTCCTTTATGATTAGTTCCTCCGTCTCAAGCAGGAAACATGACCGTAGACGAGTACGATGCAGAATTCAGTCGATTGGACAGATTCGGTGCAATATTAATTCCTATTGAGTGAGATTGGGCCAAGAGATTTCACCAAGGACTATCACCAAAATTCAAGAAACATACAACTGTACAGTCTTAAGTTTCTCATGCTGCAGTATTAGAAGAAGCTAGAAGCCAGGAACTCCTTAAAAAGGAGGTACAACAGGCTCAGAGATGCCCTATTCTACCAACTGGGCCAGGTAGCCCTATCCAGGGTGGACCAATCAGACATTCTGTGACACAACAACAGCCGAGGGCATCACCCTATCCAATTAATGAACTTCTTACATGTCGCTTCTGTCATAGGAAGGGCCATGTTATGAAGGATTATCATCGTAGATTAGGACAATGCATGATTTGTGGTTCCAATCATCACCAGGCCCGAGACTGTACAAAACAGGTAAAGGTAGCACAATAGCGAATGTAAGGACCTGTAGCACCAGGACTGAAGCCCAATCAGCCATCGCATGGAGGATATCCTAAATGATAACCCTTAGCTGACCAATCGGCCCAAGTTAGTCAGGCTGGACAAGAGACAAATTGTCAAAGGCATAGGCAAACATTACCATGGTTGTGATAGACACCCATCCTGATATTAGGGATCTAGCAGTATTATTGTAGTTATACCGTTTTTATTATTTAAGGCCTGACTTAGCATTAGAACAATACATTCACCAGCTTAGTCAATATGCATAGCATAATTCTTCGTCTTATTATGATTTACTAGTTATCGACAACAATGCATATGCATTACCTTTAACACCATTAGAAATCTTATGACCAAAGTCTAGCAGACTTGTACGAATAGGAAATTAAGGACTTATTCTTTAGCGATCCTTTCATATGGCGTACCTTAGATTTTGTTACGATAGGAACGTTGAGCGCCTCTAGAGGGGGGTGAATTGAGTGTGTTCATGTGCAGCGAAAAAAGATCACTAATTAAAAAAAATTAAACTTATATACTATAGAAGGTAAAAGAAAATGATATGATAGTAAATAAATTACAGTAAAGTAAGAGTCAAGTAGATCAAACTCAGTGACACATCGATATATACTGGTTTTCCTCTGGGAGGACTAGTCCAATCTCGAGTACTCTTACTCGATGTTAACCCACTATGGCACATGCTAATTAAGATCTTGCAATCTCTTACAACACCGTGCTTGGAGATGAGCGCACGATCGACTCCATAGGGCAATTTGAAAACTGAAATGTTTTTTGAATGTTGCCTCCGATACAACTCTTCAACACCAAACTTTAGATTAAACAGAAACTGTATTGGCTTGGCTAAGAGTAGTATAGGCTTGATTTGAAAGTGTAGCTCGTACAAAATACTTAGGAATGAATACAGAGAAGATTGAATGAATGAGTGATTTGGAAATTGGAAAGTTCATCTCTATTTGTAGTATTTTTGTAGATCGAATTCGGGCAGAGTTCAGACAGAGTTCGAATGAAGAAATCTCGTATTCGAACGTTGGATGCAAATTTAGAGGGAATTCAAAAACAAATTTAACTGACCTGGACCTAACTTGGGCCGAGTTCTGGCCGAGTTCTGCCAGGGTCAGGACATAACTGTTTGGGCAAATTTTGGTTGGGTTTTGGACTTTTTAGTATGTGGACTTTTTGGATACATATTTGTTGATAGGTAGGCTTGTAATTTTTTGGACTAACATGAAACCTAAGCCAGTACCAATAATTATCAATCTTATATATTCTTCCTAGACTTAATAAAAATAAAATTATAGAAGAAAAAATTAAAAAAGACCTTATCTGATTCCATTGCTTTGGATTATTGATGACAACACGATGTTTGTACTTTGTAGCATTAAGACGCAGATTTAGGATGTCGTTGTACTTTTGTTTTGAAACATGTAAACCTGTAGCAGTATATGTATTTTGTATATCGACCAAAGTTGAAGTTGATTATAAAAATTAGGTGTAATCAGTAACCAATGGGCCAACAATCTCTCTCATTTTGATAATTGATAAATTTTAAGTCTATACCAAAATATAATAAATAATATGTAACTTTGAAATTATATACCTGAAACCTGACTTATTCTGAATCATAAATTTTTTAGTTTGGTATATGCTCTTTCTCCCCCTTTGTTATGTAATCAAAATACGACTTCTCCACAATTTATGAATCCAACAACAACAACAAAGAAAATAGGAAAGTGCCAAATATAATATGAACTAACAAGTCAACATGTCAAGTATATGAATGAGAACATCAGTAGTAGCAGTAATAAAGCATCAGCTGTAGATGACAACAACTAACATAGCAAATGAAAAAGTCACTACAACCGAAGTCCAAAGTGCACAAAATAAAGCATCACTACAGATAAGAGTAGTCCAAAATACAAAAAAAATAAAGTGTTACTACATCATCATCAACTACCAGACAAATAGAACCACAAAATACTAGTCTAAAACATCTGATCAGCTATCAGCACCACCAGTAGGATCAACAGGCGGAATAACAGGCTCAGACGGATAAAAATAGGTGAACGTTGGGTCAAAATAAGCATGTACGATGGAGCATCACTAAGTCTCGATCCATCGAAATTAGGATGACGGATGATAGTCATCGGGGTAGTAGGATAGTGAACCATCGTCCACTGGATGTCTACCATCACATTTCTCAACATTTGGGCTTGACAAATGTGACGAAACTCAGCATCACCAAAGCGAGTCAAATTGGCCTAATGCTGTTGTCCCTGGAGAGTGAAAAAGCATCAAACCTTTGATAGAGCTCGTCAATGGTATGACACAGAGCTGCAGGGCTGGAGCGGCTACTGGGGCTATATCTGGAGTAGGTGGAGGTAGAGGTGGAGCATCACCTTGAGGGTGAGGGAACTTCTTAGACCTAAAGAGTCTGAAGGCATTCCAGAGATTGGACATAGCCCTAAATCGATATCAAATTTCTGGAAGATGACCGCCAGATGCATAGGGTAAAGGTGGTTACGACCTGCCCTCCGACAGCTTGTCATGAATAATATCATAGTCTTGGAAAAAGAAAATGTAATCTTGAAGTGGATATGATATATATTAGATAACTCTAAGAGCGTGATCTCGTCAGTAAAATTGTTGGTTGAGATGATGCGTACAACCATGACCGAGGGACCGAACTCAGATGAACAACGTGACCTTGAAGGACTCAAGAGTCATATCAAGAGGAAATTGAACTTTTGTAATATCGATGAAAGCATCACCAATGTAAGGCATGAGGAAATATTTGCTCAATTCTTCAGAGTTAAATTCAAATTACTTGCCACTGACACATGAATGAATACTGACATCTACTTCTTGCAAGTTGCAATAAAACACGTGGACAACATTATCATAAATTGAATTAGAAATCTCTACAAAATCTCAAAGCCCTAGGTTTTCAAAATTAAAAGCATATTCCTAAAAAATGGTAAAGTTTATCCTTTTTTGGGGCAAATTTTTCCATATAAAAAATGATCGAATCAAAGGGTTGATCTCTCGAAAGAGATAAAGAGGGTCAGGTCATAGTCCTCATCATCATCATCAGGACGAGAAAGACTGTACACATTGACAGGTTCATACTCTGATGTGGAAGATGAAGCGACGTCTCTAGTTTTTTTCCTCTTAGGAATTCTATGAGCCACAAAAAATTGAGAAATAAAAGTGAGAGATATTCCTTAAAAGAGATAAAAAAATGGTAAATAATGCCTTCTCAGAGCTTTAGATCATAAAAATAGGGTTGACCTTGGAGAGAGATTTCTAGGAAGTAGGTTAGAGTTTTTGATTTTTGAGGTGGCTGTTCGGAAGGAAGAAGAAGATGAATTGGGAAAGGGGGCTGCTGATTCAAGTTGTTGTTTATAAAAAGCTCCCTACAGAGTTTGGCCCGAACTCGGTCCTAGTTCGGCCACTTGTATTTTAGATAATTTTTTGTGTAATAAATTATAAAAATAACTCATAAACTTGTAATTCTTTAATTTAATTAATATTCATCACCTTGGGTTAGCTGTAGAGGCCGAATCCCAGCTAGCGGTAATCCGAAGACACTTGCCATCGTGTCGTTTAGGCATTTACACCTTGTTGACAGAAGGACACTTTCAATTTTAATAAAAATAATTTCAATTAATAAATCACTGAATATTAAGTTTTAAGCATTTTTTATTAATCATAACTGTTTGCAAAAACAAAAGTTTCTTTACAAACTAAGAAAAAGAAAAGTACAAGAGCATAATTTGATTTTTGTGGAAGTATAATTGTAGGAATCTGATCAGAAGACAATCACTTTATCCCATGGACGATGCGATGTCGAAGAAGAAAGTCTTTGGAGAGTGCTGCAGCAAGTGCTCAGGAGATTATGATCATTAGTCATCCTTGTGAAGTGATTTGGAACTCTATTTATAGAGTTTAGAGATAATTGTTAAGTAGTTATCCTGATTGGCGTACACTGCATTTGGCACGCCATTCACCCAGTTGCACGAACGATTAACTTAACTGCATATGACATATGGCATTCTGTAAGAGAGATGTGCTTGGTCGTGGGCAGTATCATATGCACGTTCTTCGAGATTAGTGGCATACGCGCTACGTCATCTAACTTCTTCTGCATGATTTTATCAGATGGCGCCAACTGTTGAACAGCGCCAAACGCTATTTGTTGTTTAATACACTATGCTTAATATAGTGATACTAATTATCTCGTGCTAACTGTGAATGGCGTGTGGCAGCTGTCAGTTATTATAACAAGTCTAACACAATCTTCTCGTGCATCGTGCGTTAGGAATTCGAAACAAATTTTCCTCGACTGATGTGCTATCAGAAATGATGACAGTTATTTGGTTTCTCCGAGAAGAATGCCACATGTCAGCCAGCGCCATCTGATGCTAGTACCATCTGATGCCTGGCGCTATTTATTATCTTGTGCCATCTGATAACTTCAGTCTTGGCACCTTTTGTGAGTAGCGCATGACGATGATTATACTTTTTAAGATTTTACAAGACCCCCTTCAAAGTTTTCAAATTTAAAATGTTTTAAAATTTGGAATACTTTGAATAAGAAGTGTTTGTATGTAATTGGAACACGACAGAATTGTAACCGACTCCGATTTTTGGGCGCGGATCACACGACTGTTATGGATAGCCTCGGCTATAAATAGTTTTGAGAAGAGAAGGAAAACACCTTTTCACTTGAAATCTTCTTCTTCCCGAGCTCTTGTCTTATTCCTCTTCTAAACTTTTGAAGCTTTCAATGGCCCCAAAGAGAACCGCCGCCGAGAAGGGAAAGAAAGTAGCCGGAGCCACTTTACGTGTGCCCCCACTATTGGTGCCTCAGCATGTTATGCCGTCGACGAGAGCCGAGAAGGCAAACCCAGCTCTCGAAGGTGAGGAACTGAACGGAGAAGAAGACTGTAGAACGCTCGTGCCATTCGCATGTAGCACGATCTAGGCCAATACCGACATCCTCTTTCAGAGTGTTGGTCGATGCTTTGTGCCATCTACACATTGCGCCACCTTTTTCAGAGTGTTTGGCTTAAAAATCATAATCAATAATGCCATGCACCATTTGTCATATGATCTCAACATGATGTGCCATTTGTCATTATGTGCTGACTATCCGCCAATTGATTGAGGTGCCATTTGTTTGAGAACTGTTAGATTGTATGCGCCAATTGTGGATTTCTTTTCACATCCTGTGCCATACATGATTGGCACAGAGTGCCTTTAAACAATCTTTTTAAGATTTTAACTCTGAGTTTTTTTCTTTTGAAATTGATATGAGATAAGACCCTTATGCTAAAGAACTGGCCTCTGCCTTTCGGGTGTCTGAGTACCAGGAAGATTTGTCTCATGTGAAGTTCCCACAATATGATCTTTCCGAGACCAGAAGAGTTGTGTTACGGTCTCAAGATGACAGGACTTTATTATGCCTGATGAACAGTGAACCTATTTTAAGTTTGGATCAGGTTCCATAAGAAGCCAGCCTTTTTATTTGGTGAGGCTATCAAGAAGGACAACCAGCCTAAATCAAAGTGGGAAATACGAGTTTATTGGAGTGGAAACAGACTAATATATCTCACTGATATGACGAGACATATGTCCCTATCCCATTACGCTCATGCCAGTTATCTTCGAAATATGGTATGGGTTCTGACTCCTTTCTAGCAGGCCAGAGTCGGGAGAGCTTTAGCCAGGCAAAGGGTGCTTGATTCCAGAGCAGAGGGATCTGATTCTTTGAAGAAGCTAATAGCTGATCTTAGCACTCAGCCTCCTAAATGAAGCTATCCGATTGTGACAACTTTTTATTTCGCTAAATATTTTCGAAGAATATAATAATTTTGATGTTTTTACTCGTCACTGAATAAAAAACTGATGATTTTTTGTGGCTCTATTACTTATTGCGTATCTGTTAGAGACACGTATAGATAGGAATAAGAAATATGTTCAAAGGTACTGGACATGACATATCTCTTGAAAATTACAATACCTACTATATATGTTCAGAGCTAATGAGGACATGACAGAATATAACTTGTAATATTGTGCTGGTGTAGTGTGCGCAGAACTGAGGGTGTCTTGTACTTGGGTGGAAATGGGACTTCCTTCCACTCTATAGGGTAGAGTTGTTTGATCTCCAACTTCTGTAGACCATCCTTCTATTTGAAAGCTTCGAACTAACTACGTAGAAGCATCAATGCTTTATTACTATCCCCTGATGCTTGGGGAGCAATAGACTGATTCGGTGTGTTAGAAGGTGGGATTGCATAATAAGCACCACCTCCAGCACCAGAATGACTTGGAGATAACATGGTAGCATTATAAGGAGATTATACCCCAGACCGGTGTTGACAGGGGCATATGCTGCTATATGTTCTTGGGTTGGAATCAGATTCGCAATCGGTGGAACAGTGTATCGTACCATGATCACAGCATGCATATTTGCCATTATTTTGGCCATATTTTTTATGTTGGCCTCTAAAATAGCGATCCTCTATTCCTAACTGCCTGAGCTGGATAAGTTGTGTTCCTCGTTAGTGACGTAGGCAGTCACTTCTTTGGCTACCAATGATGAACTGGTAGAAAAGATAGTCTGCTCAGAGCTTTCAATATCGGCATCGAAGTCATGCAGGAAACTACCCCCAGGATGAAGAGTAGAAAGATTCCTTTGATTGAGGAAATCCTGGCCAGAATCAGGAAGATTCCTTTGATCAATTGTTTCTTGGTCAGAAGGAAGATTCATTTAACCGATTATTTCTTGGTCAAAATCAAGAGAACTTCTCTGACTGAGAAAATCCCCAAGATTAGAAGAGGGAAGATTACTTTGACCGAATAGATCTCGGCTTCTTGATCTTGTATTTTGATAGGGCCCTTCGCAGGATTCACGGATACGATCAAGGTATTGTTGATTGGGATTGCGGGATACATTACGTCTTGGACGTTTTCCATCCAGTACTTCAGGATGTCATATTAATCGAAGCATATTACAACTCGTCTTTATCCACCATAATGAGTTCAGGAGTCTGAGTGTAGTTCAGACGGTTGAAGGCAGACCATTTTGCTGATTGACAACAACATTTGATTACTACTTCATGATGATGGTTACAGTGATGTTCCTGGTGTGGAGTTACAGGTGGACGAGATGGTCCTGCGACCTTCCATTTTTGTACAAGAAGTTCACGAAGATTGATTACAATGATAGATAAGGAGAAGTCGGAGGTACATATTCCTTGATGATGTTAGGAACATGATTCTGGTTCTTGAGATGCCTTGTTTCCTGTATGTATAGAGAAGTGCTGACTTTATTGGCATAGGTGAGTGGATTCTTAACTTGAGGAACTCTCCATGTGTGCAACTTGGTAGGTGGCATGGATTGTTCTTGATGCGGGCTTGTTGTTATCCTGCACTAATTTAAGTAAGTATGCATGTCGGAGTCGTGCGCCACCTAGCTGTCTGTCTGAGACACCCTCAATTTACTATGTTTAGTTCTTAAAATGTGCAGGGTAGGATATTCTTGGCTCTGGCTTGATTGTTGCTGGCCATGAGGAGTGGGCATGATGCCCTGTTGTTCTGCGCACACTACACCGGCACAGGGGCACAGTCAGATGCATTTTCCACGGAGTCCAGGACAGGGGAAGGATAAGGAGTACTCATAGGGCGCTTTCCTTTATTCTGTACAGGGGCAATGATATGTAATTTCTCCCCCAAGTTTAGAAC
This sequence comes from Iris pallida, assembly GCA_029216955.1. Taxonomy (NCBI): domain Eukaryota; kingdom Viridiplantae; phylum Streptophyta; class Magnoliopsida; order Asparagales; family Iridaceae; genus Iris; species Iris pallida. Next base: position 18,320,513 of record JANAVB010021599.1, on the reverse strand, counting down.
TGGGATGGAAGAGGGATTAGCCAAGTAGCATTTTCCCTTATTCTGCGCCAAGACAGTGGTTGGTGCCTTTCCACCAATTTTAGAATTGGTGATGAGGAAAAAGTGGTCATGTGGTGCTGTCCCCTGATTTGCACCAGAAAAGTGATTGGCGTGCCCTCTACCAATTTTAGAATTGGTAAGGAAGAAGAAGAGTCTACAAAGCTTTTCTCCAAGCTTGGCACAGGAGTCATGATTGGTGCGCTAGAGGAATTCGTAGTCCAGATAACGCGTGCCTTGTTCTTGACAGCAACAGTAGTGGCGCGCTTGGCACCCCTGCACCAATCATAGCTTTGTACGCTGTTTAGTCGACAATTACGACCAAAGTCTTCTGCGTTGTGTCGACCGACGCAACATCGCATTATGTTGTTACTTTTCATCGGAGGTGAAGGTCATCCCCAGCAGAGTCACCATTTTGTTTGCAAAAACAAAAGTTTTTACAAACTAAGAAAAAGAAAAGTACTAGAGTACAATTTGATTTCTGGGGAAGTACAACTGTAGGAATCTGATCAGAAGACAATCACTTTATCCCTTGGATGATGCGATGTCGAAGAAAAAAGCCTTTGGAGAGTGCGATAGAAAGTCCTCAGGAGATTATGATCATTAGTTATCCTTGCGAAGTGATTTGGAACTCTATTTATAGAGTTTAGATATAACTGTTAAGTAGTTATCATAATTGGCGCACACTACATTTGGCATGCTATTCACCCAGTCGCGCGAACGATTAACTTAACTGCATATGACACGTGGCATTCTGTTAGATAGATGCGCTTGGTTGTGGGAAGTATTGTATGCACATTCTTGGACATTAGTGGCATACACGCCACGCCATCTAACTACTTATAAATGATTTAATCAGATGGCACTAACTGTTGAATGGCACCAGGCGCTATTTGTTGTTTAATACACTCTTCTTAATATAGTGATACTGATTATCTCGTGCCAACAATGAATGGCACGAGGCAGCTGTCAGTCATTATGATAAATATGACATAATCTCCTCGAGCACCGCGCATTTGGGATTCGAAATAGATTTTCCTCGACTGACGTGCGGTCAGTCATGATGACTGTCTTTTGGCTTCTCCGAGAAGACTGTCATGTGTCAGCCAGCGTCATTTGATGCCAACACCATCTGATGCCTGGCACCATTTATTGTTTGCACCATCTGATACCTTTAGTCTTGGCACCTTTTGTGAGTAGTGCATAATGATGATTATACTTTTCAGGCTTCTACAGTAACACATATGACTCTGAAAATTTAAGTATGCCTAACTCTCGACGCAGATAGTTGAAATGATCTTCAACTAGTTGTTTTGTGAATATGTCTGCCAGTTGATGACCCTTGTCAATAAACTCTAAGCAGATATCCCCGTATTATTGGTGATCACACAAAAAGTAGTGACATATTTCTATGTGCTTAGTATGTGAATAACATACTGGTTCTTACTCAAATTAATAGTAATAATATTGTCACAGTAAATGGGAATCTTAGTGTAGTGCAGATTGTAGTCTTCAAATGTTTGCTCTCTTCACAAAATCTGAGCACAACAACGTCCTGCGGTAATATACTTAGCCTCAGTTGTCGATAATGCTACAAAATTTTGTTTCTTGCTATACCAAGAAACTAAAACTTTTTCTAGAAAATGACACGTACCATTAGTACTTTACGGTCTACTCTTCATCTAGCAAAATCATCATCGGAGTAACCGATCAGGTCAAACGATGTGGTTTTGGGATACAAAAAACCGACTGTAGAAGTTTCTTTAAGGTATCGAAAGATACGCTTAACGTCGCATAAGTGTGATTCCTTAGGATTAGCATGATATCGTGCATAGATGCAAACGCTAAAAATTATATTAGGAAGACTAGCATTTAAATAAAGTAAACTACCAATCATACCTCGATACTTATGCTAGTCAACTGGTTTGCCACTTTCATCAATATCAAGTCTTGTTGATGTTGTCATTGGCTTGCCGATAGGCTTTACGTTGTCGAAGTCATACTTCTTTAGTAAATCCTTCATGTACTTAGCTTGATTGATGAAGGTTTCCTGTGAGTGTTGTTTGATCTGGAGTCCTAGGAATTAGTTGAGCTTTCCCATATACTTATTTCAAACTCATTCTGCGTACAATTAAGATAATCTTGACAATGTTTTTTGTTAGTAGAACCGAAAATAATGTCATCAACATAAATTTGTACAAGTAAAATACTGTCAACTAAAGATTTGATAAACAAGATTGTATCAACTCTTCCATTTAAAAAACTATTTTCAAGTAGCAAATGTCACGACCCGCACCCGCATTTTGGGATGCAAGTGCGTGCGCAAGCCAGCTACGTATCAAGTGGACTCCAGCCCAACTCGAATACGTATAAGCTGTCCAGGTATTATGTATAATATGGTAAGTAAAGCTATATCTCAATCCAAAAGAATCATATAAAACAGGAACGAACAATTATGGTTCATGGTCTGCAGTCCACTAGCATATATGTCCGATTAGACTCTAATAAAATAGTACGAGTCTATAAAAAAGTAGGCTAACAAGCAGAATATATCATGATAAGGAATGTAAAGCATGAGAGGATAACAAAATAATATCACTAGCAAATACCTGAGTCCTGCAGACGAAATCAACTACCATCATGCTCAGCTAACTACCTCCATGCAATCAACAACCTGAAGAGAACATCAGGTCCTCAGGGGACTAGCAAAATACATAAAAATATGCCTATTTAGCAGTTTATCATGTGTAAGAAATAAGCAGGAAAGACAGAACACGACAGGTGACTATGAACACGGATACAAGAAACACTATGCATAAATAAACTGCTGGAAGGAAACATGAACTCATGATAAGAAACCAATCGGATACTCAAACCCTCGTATCTAGTATGGACTCGCAGGTGCGAACAAATGACTACTAACCCTCGCCCCTAGTGTGGACTCGCAGGTTAGCTTCAATAAATCACCCTCGCCCTAGTGTGGACTCGCAGGTAGGAATTTCAAAACATGGTACAGCAGTTCAGTCATGACTTACACATCCTACGACACAATATAACTCAGTCATGATACATGTGATGACACGAATCCGGTATAACTACAGTATCAAGTCATGAACGATGATGATATATGAACACGGCAAATAAACTAATATACATCATATAAAGAGAAGCATATAAACCAAAATCAACCAGAGAAGCCCGATGATAACATATAAAGATAAGGGCTATAAGCATGTAAATAAACTATAGAGGGAGGCAAGGTATACTTGCCTGGTTCCGTGATGTGAGGATGAAGTTTTGCCCCCGTGTCCACGCCTCCGGATTCCAATGCTCCTAAATAATTTATTTAAGTATTATGAAACTTATAACAGAACTTAATTAACTAAATTAATGTTTTAAACTACTTTAACTATACTCAAATATCTCGTAGAACTACTTAAATTGTATAACATACATATGTGTCCAACCAGACCTCGGAACACAATTTTTAGGGTTTTAGACCTTCCAATTAATCGATTATAACCCCACGCCAATAACACACTTAAAAATCATAGTAAATTCCTAAAATAATATTTAAAACTATTTTCTACAGTATTAACTCTAAAATTCCAGAATTACGATTTATAAAGAATTATGTGACTAGCTGACTACTACGTTACCTAGTCTACCCGAAACTCGTCATGAACATGGCCAATTACTCAAAATAGCTAAAATAACCAAAAATATATTTTAAACAAAATTTAAATATCTTATTTCACATAATATCATCATGGATACAAAGGTTAAGTTATGCTACAAGTTTGGGATATTCTAGGTCAGCTGCTTACCCGAAAATAGCTAGTTTTGACCTATAATTTATTTACCCAGATTTGAGTTGCTAAATTCATGGAAAAATATATAAAAATCCTAATTTATATATATGAACATAGATAAAATTTAGTTTCAAAAATAACCACCAATAACTTATCGTTCCTTCACAACGGGGTTAAATTTGATCCTACTGAAACATGAATATTACGACTATAAATCATAAATCTTTTATGGATGATTATACATTACAAAAGCCATTAAAATATGATTTCTACAGATTTAATAACATATTTTCTACAGAATTTTAGTAAGGGTTTGAGATGGAAAAAATTAGGGTTTTTTTTTACTAAAAGTCATTGTTAGAGAGGTTGTGAAGACTTCTTCTTGCCAAAGCTCCAACCTTTCTTGCTATCTTTGCTTGCTAATCCTCTATTGGTGAGTTTTCAAGGGTTGGCAATAGCTATAGATGGTTGGATGGAGAAGATGGAATTTTTAGGGTTTGTTTGGTGGAGTTTGGATGGAAGATTGATGAAAGGAGTTTTTTATGTGGAGGAGGAAGTGTTGTATAATGGAGGGGATGAAGATGAAAGGGTTATGGAGGCTTGGTGCTGCCAAAATTTGGAGAGGGAGAGGGGTTATTCGTCTATGGAGAGGGAGAGAAAGGAAGAATTAAGTGGGTTTGGGTTAAGTTGATATACATATATGGGCCTTTTGGATTGCATGCATAAAAAGTAGTGAGAATCCTATTCCTATGAGATGTTCAGCCATGGGGGGGTTTGCTTGGCCGAATACTCTATGGTGAGGGTCCACTTGGCATGGTTTGGTTGTTTGGTGATTTGGCTAATTGACTGGATTGAGGATTAAAAAGGTCTTTCCTAATATAGACTAATTAAATCTATCATAGGAAAGTATTTTGGCATTCGTACCAAGCGCACGGTGCTTATTTGAGTCCATAAAGCACTTTTCTAACCTTGAAAACGTGATCAGTTTTTGAAAATCTTCAAAACCAGGGGGTGCTTCACAAAAACCTCTTCCTTTAAACCCATTCAAAAATAAACTTTTCACATCCATTTGAAAAATATTAAAATTGTGAAAACATGCAAATGTACAAAACATGCGAATAAACTCTAGTCTAGCAACTGGTCGTCATAATCAATTTCTTCTTCTTGATTATAACCTTGTGTAACTAGATGTGCTTTGTTGCGTAAAACATGTCCATCCTTACTCGGTTTATTTCAGAACACCCATTTGATACCAATTATTGATTGACTAATAGGTTTAAAAACAAGTTCCCAAACTTGGTTTCTCTCAAATCGATTAAGTTCCTTTTGCTTGGTATCCATCCAAAACTCATCAGAAAAAGCATCTGCTACTGACTTAGGTTCTACTTGAGAAATAAAAGCTGTATTTGCTGCTATATCTCTAGTAGAAGAACGTGTACATACTCCTTTGGATACATCACATATAACCAGTATCTCTAGATGGTCTAGCTTGAATTTCATCTTTTTGGGCAGATTCTTCAGATAATTCTCGTTGGTAGAAGTATCTTCAGGTACCTTGGATTTGCTTTATACATCTTCGTCATCACTGTCGCTAGATCTCTAACTATTGAGCTCATCAAAGGTAACATTAAAAGATTCTTCAACAATCATAGATCTTATATTAAAAATTCTATATCCCTTACTCTTAACATCATACCTGAGAAATATTCTTTAGTCTGCCTTCGAGTCAAACTTACTCTTGACATCATATCTAAGGTGGATAGATTGTAAACCCCCTCACCCAATTTAGGTATATATAGTTTAGTGTGATATTATAATTTATTTTGGGATAATTAGCGTTAGGAAGATGGAGTTATTTTATATACTTTCAATTATGATATCTTTGGTGCACCGTACAATAGTATCAATTTTGGAAACACAATACTAACTCTTATCTTCAAAAAAAATTCATGTTTCTGTCATGGAAAAGTTAATCTACCACCAAGACCTTTGTGTCACTCTCAAACTCACACACTTGTACTTTATTGTAAATATAGAACAATCATGGCACTTGACAAGACCAAATTGAAGCCATATTGAACCATTGTCACCACACATAACACAAACCCTGTAAACCCCCTAAAATTTCTTCTACGATTTTTTTTATATTATTGTTATTATTTTGTACTTCGTATCTACACGTCGTATATAAATTCACATTGTTGTAGCGTGCGAGATTTACATTTCGTAATTGCTCATCGAATGCGAATATGTGCGAGGTACATATTTTTGTAAAAATATTTTATTAGAGATTTTATATATAGAAGAATTTAATTTTCAAAATAATATGTCGTAAATATTTTTATTTCTAAAAAGGGTTATTTTGTTCGTCGTTTAAAAATAAATGGTGATTTGAAAAATTATGGTTTATATGAAAAGTATTCCAAATATTTTGCAAAATTTGAAAGTTGATACTTAAAATATTTTGTTATTTATAAGAGATATTTTATGATTTAATATTTAAGTATTATCGTGATTTTTGAAATTAATTATTTCTATATTTATGTAATTATAAAAATGATACTTGAGATTTTGTTGATTTTAATATTTGATTAATTATGCTAATTTAAATTTGAAAAGATTTCATTAGAATTTGAATTAAATGAGTAGAGGTTTTATGTTTAATTTGGATTTGAACGATTTAAAGTTTAAAGCGAATTTAAATATAATATGATATTATCTAGGAAGAATTTAAATTCTCCGAATTCCTATCCAACTGGGAATTCCCACCTCCTATATAAGGAGAGGTACTCATCCATAAATTTCTACCACAACTCAGAGTATATGTGCATCGGGTCGGTGCCTTATTCTCATCAACTATATTCTTTTTACATTACAAATACAAATATGTTCTCCGCCGTGTCCGACCCCCGGACACGACGACTTCCCTCTCAGCCCATACGGCTACCACTTCTCTCCGTCCCCGGCCACTGCGACTCCTACGCCACCACCCTGTCCTCCCCAAATCACCTCTACCCCACCACCGCACCGCCTGCAACATCTTCCGCCACTTCGCCAACACCCCCAACCACCAAGCACCACCACCCCCGTCACCATCACCACCACAACCACCACCCCCTGTACATCGCCACCACAGAACCACAAACAACACCACAACCGCCGACACCACCATAGGAACCACCAAAACCATCAGAGAGAGAGAAAGGGAAAGAGACCCATACCGACTCGCCTCCGCCACTCCGGCCTGACATATCGTAGATCCATCGTCGTGACCTAGATCGGCCATCTTCGCCCAGCGGCCGCGTCGAGTCCCGGCGAACCCGCACCGGCGCCGCCCTGGCACCTCCATGCATCACCGTCCCCAATAGCTTTGGTCAGCCCCGTCTCCGTCCAGAAATCGACGGGCACGCCGCGGTGCCACCGCTCGAAGACCACCGCCGCAGCCGAAGCCGTCGATCCGCCGCCGCCCCGACGCCTGAACCCCGCCTCCAGTGTGCCTCTTTCGCGCCGACCGGCGCCAACCGCCATCTCCGGTGCGCCGCGATCCGCCCTGACCTCCCTCTAGCGCTAGTCGAAACTCGGCGCCATCGCGCGCCCACCGCAGCGGATCCGTTCGTCGTCGCTGGTAATCCCGAAAACCCCCCTTTCTTTTCTTCACTCCTCTCTCTCTCTCTCATGAACAAAATTAGGGGGGTTGGTGTATAGTTGTTTAAAAAGGGTTACTGTTATTACTATTATTAGTTGTATTATTATAAGTAATTATTATTATTATTATTATTATCATTATATTATTTATATGATTACTGTTAATATTATTATTATTGTTACTATCATAATATTATTTATATGATTACTGTTACTAGTATTATTATTATTATTATTATTATTATTATTATTATTATTTAGGATTACTACTATTATTTGATGTTTTGCAAATTGTATTATTATTTTATAAGTAGTACAAATATTGTGTAGCTAATTTCAAGCAATTTTAAAATATTAATTTTGACTAGGTGTATATATATTTGACAAGTTTTGGTCTAAATGAATTAGTACTATTTTTAATTATTATCTAAAATATATTTTTAATTATGAAAGATAGTTTCCACCTAAATCATATTTTACAACTTAAGAAATTTTTCTACCCTAAAAGTATTTTAAGATGTAATTTCCACATTATTATACAAGTATTTTCCTAAAAATTATTTTTACTAGTAAAATGCATTGTTAAGTATTATAAGTATTTTTAAAAAAAAATACTTCTCTCTGCAAAAATCATACTATCTGTCATTCCTGATCATGACTGACCATATTCCTATTTTCCCGCGAATTCGGACCTCTTCACCTCGCCCCCGGCTATTGGACAAAACTGGACTTGTCGGATCATTGCACCACACCAGGCGACACACCAGGCAAGATATCTTGCCATTATACTATTTATTACCGGTTTGTATTTTTATTACATATCACTGTTCATTTAATTTCAGTTCTTACAGTTCTTTATTTACTGCCTGCTCAGTGATATTAGCTGTACTTTGTTATTATCTTTTGATTGCATATGGACTTAGAGTTAAGAGACTACCGGTTGTAGTGTATTGCATATACCTTGACATAGTTGTACCACGTGGATGTGTGAGATGAGTGGCATGTAGAGGATCTTGCGTGTGGGCTGATCCTCCATGTGCATGCGTTAGGGCTAACTGCTGACAGAGGCATGTTAGGAGACTTAGCAGTTAGTAGAGGTATATGGTCTTGGATGCGACTTAAATAAGAACATTGGGTGGGGAGGACAATACCTGACGTATGCGCTTCAATTGCACTTCCCTTGTAACCCGGAAGCTCCGCTGGAGATACGGGTATGATTAGCCTCTCAGGTTTACCACTGTCGTTTTTGAACGTCATGCGCTGTCGTCACTGGTGCCCAAGTGGAGACTATACCAGATCCTATTTACAGCCAGGGCCCATGCGTCGAAAGGATTATTTCTCAAACTGCATGTTCACTTTAGTACGGTTAGGTTGCCTTATTTATGTCTTGTCATTTTCTTTGATTGTGGCATATTTTATATTCAGTATTTATATGGCATGTTTATTGTATCTTGTTACGTCCCTCTGAGGACCAGGTTATCTTGCCAGGAGTGTGCTCTTGTCTTTCGCAGGTGTTCTAGCCGTGGCCATGATCGTCACTATTCCTTCGAGGATGATTGCACTTTGATCGTCTTCGCTTCGCTCGCCAAGCTCATCTCATTTTCCATGTATTTCTCCCTTATTTGTTGGTAGTGGATTTGTCTCCGCCCAATGATTGTATACATAAAAAATTCAAAGTTGCTTTTATATCATTATTTATCTTTGTGGATGAGATTTAGTGCTTTGGTTACTGCATTTTACAGCTTATGTATACATACGACGGTCCATATACTTCGTATGTACACAGCTGGCATGATTACGTTCTAGTCCTTCTATTTTTTGGACTGGAGCATTACATGTTTTTGTGGTAGCCCATGCAGGTCAAGTTTGCCGTTTCGATTACAAGCCTGTACCGAACGGGCCTGCAGTATAGGATTAGGTTTTAGAATCTCATCCATCTACTTGACATCCTTTCTTGACTTCAAATTCCGAACTCTCGTTCGACCTCCTTGAATTTCATCTTGCTTGACTCCTTCTACCGTAAATTCTTAGTTTCGTGTTTAGTAAGATGACTACACTAGTATATGCCCATAGGTTAAACACATGGCTAGATGGATTGCATTGACAATTAGTATGCATTGGGGTTTTATTTGAGTTATAAAGGCATTTATTTTCCTAGAAATATGATCTTAAGGATTAGTTAATTCCAAGTTGGGTAGTAGAATATTTTTCGCTTTCAAAAGATAGTTGGAATTTTATTTTGATATTACAAGGTGGTATACACAAGAGGATAGCTAAATCAAGAAAACAAATTGATTTGATTCGCGTTTGAGCATTTATGATTTGTTGAGTTATAGCAATACATCTATGGAGGGTTTATGATTTATGGTTTATTAGAGAGCTTGGGGTTTTAAATTGAGTCGTACGATTTTTAAGTTTATATAATTTTGAGTTTGAAGAGATGATGGTAAAAAGTTTTGTTTAAAATATTTTAGAAGATATGAAATCGACTTTAAAGGAAAATTCATAATTCAAATTGTGTCCCATAATCTATGATTTATAAAGTTATTTAGATTTCGAGTTTAAAGCCTTGATTATGGATATTTAAATTTTGGTGAAAATTTTTTTTTTGAAGAGTAGTTGGGACTTATTGGAAGCTAGATATACACATTTGAAGGATATAGAATTAAATTCGGGAGTTATTTAAATGTTCCATTTTGTAGTATGAATTTCGGCTGATAAACTTATTTAAATGTTGAGTTTAAGATTTTGGAAAAAAAATTATTATTCGATTTGCGATATACAAGAGTTATTTTGAGATTGATTAGAAATTTAAATTGGATTAAACTTGACAGCCTAAGATGATTAGGAAATCTGGTAGAATATCTTGGAAATTTTATTGAGAAAATTTCGAGGAACTATAAATTTTAGATTGGATCATATATTGGTAGAGGACCAAGGAGCAAGTAAGGTCACCCTAGTGAGATAGAAGTATTCTACATTAGATTGCCATACCTCCTATGATTATGATATTGCATATACTCAAGTATAGTCAGTCATCGACCGAACCAATGATCATATCTTTGACTTACTCGACCTTCCCTCAAATCTAGATATTTATTTATGACCATCTAATTGTTTGAAACTTCGAAATGATTGGAATCATTCCCTTGACCATACCCTTATCTATGAGATTATTTTCCCTCTAGAAACTGTGTCTCTAACTTATTTTACCTTGATCTACGAAATTCCTAATTATCTTTATTCGTGCTTTAACTTTTATTTTTGTGTATTAATTAGTACCTTATGAAAATCCACTTTCTATTTTGATCATTTGGCGTTCCCTATCGTGACTTTGATATTTGGAGCACAACACTAGACTTTTCCTTCCAACAAATTTCACATGCAAGACCTAGGCGAGCTCACCTTTGTGTAGGTATATCATGTCCCACAAAAACATGACCTCTTGTACTCTATTTTTATGATGCGATATTCGAGTCAAAATGGCTAGCTATAAACCCTACCATGATAACATTGTCCTTCCTGATTTCATTTAGAGACCAAAACTTGACTCAAATCTTTCGACCCAATGTACGATTGTGATCCAATAAAATTTCTAAATGCTTAATTTGTGTTTTATCTCAATTGCTTAACCCTTATCCTTTTATTTCATGCCTTATCTTATTTACTTAGACCCATACCACCTTTTACTCTCCATGCAACGTTAACAACTCTACTTGCTCCCTTCCGATTAAATTGCGTCACCCGTATTTCGCTACGATTCCTCCGTAGTTTATGCAACCTTGTTCCGTTAATGATTCTCTTATGTAAAGATGAAATTTGACCATGACATCCCTCTGTTAGTAAATGTTAGATTAGAAAACCCACCGAGGAGAATAGTGGTAAAATTAATTAATGTGATTGAACATGCATAAGTGGAATTATATGGTAAATCCTATTAGGCAAAATTGAGAAAAGGTGATATCATTTTTAAAAGGAAAGAAGACTTCTCGATTGATAAATCGGTTCTTCAAGGTAAACCCATTATTGAGAAATTTTTATGAGATGATAAGTAGGATGTTTGATGTAGTAGATCTCGAAGCCGCCCATATTAAATGGTGGAAATTCTTGATATCCTAAGGATAATTTTTATGATGATTACGAATATAAAGTTTCATGACTAAGATAGAGTTTGATTGCTCCGACTAATTGATTAATTAAATTTCAATTTTAAAGAGATTATGAGGTCGAAATTTAGTTTGAATGAAACTATATAGATATGATGGAAGAAGAAGAATATAGAATCCTTTAATTCAAAACTTTGGTACATATTGAAATTTATATTGTGAGATATAGGAATTGAGAATATATTTTAAGGAATATAAATTTTGTGAGTTAATCTGAAGAAGAAAAATCAAATGAAATAAAGAAGAAAAAGAAAGTGTCTTAAGAAAAAAAAGAATTTTTTTGTTGTTGAAGTTTTATGGATTATGAATATTGAGAAGAAATTGAAGCTTTTGAAGATTTATTACTAATAAAAACCATAGAGATTACTCGAAGATCATGATGATATTTAACGCGACCCGAATATGGAATTAGTAGTCTTAGAATGAGATAGAGGAATTTATTAAAAATCTTTGAGATTTTGGTGATTCTGGGATTGATGGCAGTATGACCAAATTAGACACAGAAGGATGTCATGCACATGATCATTGCAAAACTGCACCATTGATTTATTCTTTTAAGTTATCAAATTGTCAATTTTCATTGAATGTCGTTTCTTCTCCCAGTCTAATGAATTAAATCGTGACTTCTCATTCTTAAATTCTTCCTATCTCCTGAAGCCTACCTACCCTAATTTTTTCTAAATTTCGAGGACGAAATTTTTTTAAGTTGGGTAGGATGTAAACCCCCTAAAATTTCTTCTACGATTTTTTTATATTATTATAATTATTTTGTACTTCGTATCTACACGTCGCATATAAATTCACATTGTTGTAGCGTGCTAGATTTGCATTTCGTAATTGCTCGTCGAATACGAATATGTGCGAGGTACATATTTTTGTAAAAATATTTTATTAGGGATTTTATATATAGAAGAATTTAATTTTCAAAATAATATGTGGCAAATATTTTTATTTTTAAAAAGAGTTATTTTGTTCGTCGTTTAAAAATAAATGGTGATTTGAAAAATTGTGGTTTATATGAAAAGTATTCCAAATATTTTGCAAAATTTGAATGTTGATACTTAAAATATTTTGTTATTTATAAGAGCTATTTTACGATTTAATATTTAAGTATTATCGTGATTTTCGAAATTAATTATTTCTATATTTATGTAATTATGAAAATGATACTTGAGATTTTGTTGATTTTAATATTTGATTAATTATGCTAATTTAAATTTGAAAAATTTCATTAGAATTTGAATTAAATGAGTAGAGGTTTTATGTTTAATTTGGATTTGAACGACTTAAAGTTTAAAGCGAATTTAAATATAATATGATATTATCTAGGGAGAATTTAAATTCTCTCAATCCCTATCCAACTGGGAATTCCCACCTCCTATATAAGGAGAGGTACTCATCCATAAATTTTCACCATAACTCAGAATGTGCATCGTGTCGGTGCCTTATTCTCATCAACTATATTCTTTTTACATTACAAATACAAATATGTTCTCCGCCGTGTCCGACCCCCGGATACGACGACATCCCTCCCAGCCCATACGGCCACCACTTCTCTCCGTCCCCGGCCACTGCGACTCCTACGCCACCACCCTGTCCTCCCCAAATCACCTCTATGCCACCACCGTACCGCCTGCAACATCCTCCGCCACTCCGCCAACACCCCCGACCACCAAGCACCACCACCCCTGTCACCATCACCACCACAACCACCACCCCATGTACATCGCCACCACAGAACCACAGACAATACCACAACCGCCGACACCACCATAGGAACCACCAAACCAATCAGAGAGATAGAAAGGGAAAGAGACCCGTACGACTCACCTCCGCCACTCCGGCCCGACATGCCGTAGATCCATCGTAGTGACCTAGATCGGCAATCTCCGCCCAGCGGCCGCGTCGAGTCCCGGCGAACCCGCACCGGCGCCGCCCTGGCACCTCCGTGCATCACCGTCCCCAATAGCTCTGGTCAGCCCCGTCTCCGTCCAGAAACCGACGGGCACGCCGCGGTGCCACCGCTCGAAGACCACCGCCGCGGCCGAAGCCGCCGATCCGCCGCCGCCCCGACGCCTGAACCCCGCCTCAAGCGTGCCTCTTTCGCGCCGACCGGCGTCGACCTCCATCTTCGGTGCTCCGCGATCCGTCCTGACCTCCCTCCAGCGCCAGCCGAAACTCGGTGCCACCGCGCGCCCACCGCAGCGGATTCGTCCGCCGTCGCTGGTATTCCCGAAAACCCCCATTTCTTTTCTTCACTCCTCTCTCTCTCTCTCGTGAACAAAATTGGGGGGGGGGGGGGGGTAGGTGTATAGTTGTTTAAAAAGGGTTACTATTATTATTATTATTAGTTGTATTATTATAAGTAATTATTATTATTATTATTATTATTATTATTATTATTATTATTATTATCATTATATTATTTATATGATTATTGTTAATATTATTATTATTATTATTAATATTATTATATTATTTATATGATTACTGTTACTATTATTATTATTATTATTATTATTATTATTATTATTATTATTATTTAGGATTACTTCTATTATTTGATGTTCTGCAAATTGCATTATTATTTTATAAGTAGTACAAATATTGTCTAGCTAATTTCAAGCAATTTTAAAATATTAATCTCGACTAGGTGTATATATATATTTGACAAGTTTTGGTCTAAATGAATTAGTACTATTTTTAATTATTATCTAAAATATATTTTTAATTATGAAAGATAGTTTCCACCTAAACCATATTTTACAACTTAAGAAAATTTTCTACCCTAAAAGTATTTTCAGATGTAATTTCCATATTATTATAGAAGTATTTTCCTAAAAATTATTTTTACTAGTAAAATGTATTTTTAAGTATTATAAGTATTTTCTAAAAAAATACTTCTCTCTGCAAAAATCATACTATCTATCATTCCTGATCATGACTGACCATATTCCTATTTTTCCGCGAATTCGGACCTCTTCACCTCGATTCCGACTATTGGACAAAACTGGACTTGTCGGATCATTGCACCACACCAGGCGACACACCAGACAAGATACCTTGCCATTATACTGTTTATTGTCGGTTTGCATTTTTATTACATATCCCTATTCATTTAATTTCAGTTCTTACAGTTCTTGATTTTCTGCCTGCTCAGTGATATTAGCTGTACTTTGTTATTATCCTTTGATTGCATATGGACTTAGAGTTAAGTGACTACCGGTTGTAGTATATTGCATATACCTTGACACAGTTGTACCACGTGGATGTGTGAGATGAGTGGCATGTAGATGATCTTGCGTGTGGGCTGATCCCCCATGTGCATGCGTTAGGGCTAACTGCTGACAGAGACATGTTAGGAGACTTAGCAGTTAGTAGAGGTATATGGTCGTGGATGCGACTTAAATAAGAGCATTAGGTGGGAAAGACAATACCTGACGTATGGCCTTCAATTGCACTTCCCTTGTAACCCGGAAGCTCCGCTGGAGATATGGGTATGATTAGCCTCTCAGGTTTGCCACTGTCGTTTTTGAACGTCATGCGCTGTGGTCACTGGAGCCCAAGTGGGGACTATACCAGATCCCATTTACAGCTAGGGCCCATGCGTCGAAAGGATTGTTTCTCAAACTGCATGTTCACTTTAGTACAGTTAGGTTGCCTTATTTATGTCTTGTCACTTTCTTTGATTGTGGCATATTTTATATTCAGTATTTATATGGCATGTTTATTGTATCTTGTTACGTCCCTCTAAGGACCTGGTTATCTCGCCAGGTGTGTGCTCTTGTCTTTCGCAGGTGTTCTAGCCGTGGCCATGATCGTCACTATTCCTTCGAGGATGATTGCACTTTGATCGTCTTCGCTTCGCTCGCCAAGCTCATCTCATTTTCCATGTATTTCTCCCTTATTAGTTGGTAGTAGATTTGTCTCCGCCCAACGATTGTATACATGATAAATTCAAAGTTGCTTTTATATCATTATTTATCTATGTGGATGAGATTTAGTGCTTTGGTTACTGCATTTTACAGCTTATGTATACATACGACGGTCCATATACTTCGTATGTACACAGCTGGCATGATTACGTTCAAGTCCTTCTATTTTTAGGGCTGGGGCATTACAAACCCTCAACCCCAAACACACATCAACCATGCCAAACACCAAACACTACTTTATCCTCACACCAATGCATTATATATTTTTAGTTTTTGAAGATTTAAAATTTAGCCAATAAAGGGTTGTAACTCCCAGACTCTTTCCCTCCCCACTAGGAGTTGGCAACAACGAAACTCTTTCTCTTCATAACCCCATCTTATAATCTTCTTCATTCAAACCACGTTCATAACCCCCCTCTTTTAACCTCATCCATTCAAACCACCTTCATAACCCCATCTTTAATCTTCTTCATTCAAACCACCTTCATAACCCTCCTCTTTTAATCTTTTACGTTCAAACCACCTTCATAACCCCCCTCTTTTAATCTTCTCCATTCAAACCACCTTCATAACCCTCCTCATTTCCTCTTACCTTTCACCTTAACTCCTCTCTTCCTCCACCAAGCCATCCAAAATAGCCCTATCTCTCAAATCTGGCCACACACCCCTTCCCAAAATTGAAATTAGCCCCTTATTTTACCACCTCTTCTCTACTACTTCCACCACCTCCACAGCTCCAAACCACTTGTATAACCACCCTAACATCATATCCCTTCAACCTAATATCTAACCGAGCAACCATAAATCCTAGAACAATCCACACAAGCCGTACAAGGAGCATCAAGCACCGAAAGTCAAATCTGGGACTATTTTGAAGAAGGCCTTTTTTGGACTGATTTCTACATCTTTTTTCTTATAGGTTAGTGGTGATTTGTTTACTACTTGAACCACTCTTGATGTTCTAAATACTTCCCCTATGGTTCTTTGTATTTTTCTATACTATGTTAGATAAACTATGCATGATTTTCTAGGTGTTCTTCAATATCTACATAGAATTTTTGCTATGTGTTCACCAACTTGTGTATCACTTTTGATATGATAAATAACTCATATAACGATGATTAAAATCTAAATTTGACCCTATTTTTAAAGAAAAAATATTAGATTATAAATAAGTTGCTTGAGGTTAGAAATCATGGTAAGTCATGGATGAAAATGTGTAGAGAATTGTGTTATTATTTGTGTACTCTAACTAGTATAATCTGGCTTAAAGTCTCAAGAAAAAAAATTTATGAAACTTTTAATAATAATTCCAGAATTTATAACTTAATTATATCATGATATACATGGTTATTCGTGATAGAGTGTTTATTTAGTATTGTTAGAGGTAGTTTTGTCATAAAGCTTTAATACTAAAAAAGAATTTGTGTATCATTTTAGTTAGTAATATAGATTTAATTTCAGATTTGGTTAAATGGATATTAAATGCATATTAAGAAATATTATATGAAATTTTTTCTTGGGTTAACCTTGGAGATTTATTATACTACTTGTTCGGCACATCACCTAGTTTTGACTCTAGAAAATCATGGTTATAAACACGATCTTAAAAGTATACGTTATGATGCTAGTTATTATAAGTATTAGGATATGACTTGATAATAATATAGTTGCAAGATAGATGTGATGAAAATAGATTTTAAATGGTAGTGTTAACCCTAACCTGTTAGAAAACACGAGAAAGTGTAAAATCTGGCAACTATGTGTTTGAGAAACAACTTAGTAACCCATGGCCCTAGTTAGGACGTTGCATATTGGTTGTGATCTTGTACGTGTTTAAGGTGCAGTAGCGATAAGACTAACTTAATACTATACCTATAGGCTTGCTTGATCAATTTGACGCGGACGCAGGAGTAGACAATTTTCATTTACTTCTTAGAGCTTCAGGTAAGATACCTTGTCATGTTTGTTCTGTTTAATTTTATGATAATGTTCTTATGTTTTTAGTGTAATTCTCTAGTATTGTGCGTTGATGTATGTCACGCCCCGCTCCCGTAGGAGCGATCGTCCTCGATAAGGCGTGATGCCGCACGAGCCTAGATTGTGCTCGTGCAAGGCGGGTTCCATAACGACCGATTTTAGCAGCTGCGACGGGGTCGTCGCACAGAAGTCCCGTGCAGAGACATTGAATAATAGCAGCAGAAATTAGAACAAACACAAGTTATTCAAAAGAAGCACTTTATTGATATTGAAACAAAGGTTACAATGGGGCGCAAGGCCAAGATTACAAGTCTCTCAAGCTCACTCAAGCTCACATTACAAGTCACTCAGCTCTCTCTCATCTCTCAATACAAGTCTTGAGCCAGCGGATGCTTCGGAAGGCGACATCCATACATTATGTCCGGTATAAGTCTTGACTCCATGCGGCCGCACGCTTCGAATCGCCAAGGAACTCCGTGCCTCGACGCATCCAAGCGAGCTTCGCGCCACGAACTTCTACCTGTGCCTGCACATGAAAACTATACGGGTGTCAGTACTCAACTGTACTGGTGGAATGAGCTCCTCGCCCACCCATACAAAACCGACACGTTTGATTTACTTTGTG
This sequence comes from Iris pallida, assembly GCA_029216955.1. Lineage (NCBI taxonomy): Eukaryota > Viridiplantae > Streptophyta > Magnoliopsida > Asparagales > Iridaceae > Iris > Iris pallida. The sequence goes on along the minus strand of JANAVB010021599.1, from coordinate 18,302,314 downwards.
CAACTTAGTCCCCTTTATGATTATCTTTCTACTCTTGCCTTAGGATCAGTTTTAGGACCGACGCCTTGGCCTATTTTGTGTCTCTAGACCATCTCATGCTTGCAACGATAATGTTAACTCATACCTTGCATCAAGACCTTTCTCGTGCCAACTGACCCAATCAAGACTTCTGAACTGATGTCGACCCACATTGCCTTACGGCAGTTCCTGACTTAAACTCCAGACAACTCAGATCCAACAAATGCAACTTATATGCCAAGACTTACGACTCGACGCTAGACCCCTGTGCCAAGCATGTCGCCTATGTTGAAGCCACATCTTAGGCCCTAAGCATTATGTTCTAACGTGTATACACCTTCGACTCAACTCAATTCCAAAGGCATACGTGCGAATAGCCGCCATTTTGTCGACATCTATATAAACACCGGTCACTGGCATGACAAGCCATCCTGGACTCATAGCTGGCATATAGGATGGTCCGGCCAAAGCAGGTAGCGAGCCCTAATGACCGTCCACCGAATACCTATTGCCTCTACCTGGCACAGCTATCCCTGTTTCCTCCTACGTCGGATCGGTCCTGAGGCTCCAGGTTGTCGATCCGAGGAAACCCTTTCTTCCTTGTACAAGTTGTCCATGACCATGCAAGACTCGATACAAACTGACGTCTCACACAGCCAATCCTCATCAAATTTTACCATCTCTATCAAAACAAAGTTTAAGACTTCTATCCTTGAGAGCCCTCGACGACCCACGATCGCGAGCATTCTTTCCTTGAGACCCCTCGACGACCCACGGTCGCGAGCACTCTTTCCTTATTATCCTATCATTTGGTTCAACTCATGAACGCCTATTTGATAGTCCTTTCTCAAAACTCACTTTGAATCAATTGTAGTCCTTGCCTTAAATACTAAGTCCGTGCATCGTGCCTTAAGCCAATCATGCTCTACGTGATACTCCTGCCCAAGTCGACGGGCCTTGAGATCGTGGGACTACTTAACTTTGACAAATCGCGAAAGAGCATGACAGTACTTGTAATGTCTTAGGTCGACCAGCATAACTTTGTCTAACTTAACTTCGCAGCAACTTAACGAGCAAAGGCTGTGTCAAGCTTTGCCTTAACGGATCGTGCCGTGCACGCATCCAACTTGAACAACCAAGTCACTCGGGCTCCCAGACTTAGGTCACAAGCCGCTCAACGCAACTTAACTCATGGACAAGCCAAGGCTATGCCAAGCCTTGGACGACGGGACCGTGTATGCTTTATGAAGCATTCATGCGGGCGACGCCTATGACTTAGGCTACGATCATAACTTCGCCTACTCAACCAAGTTTCCTTCTTCCAAGCCACGAGACGAAGGACCGAGTGTCATTTTCAAAGCACGCTGTACACCAACTCTAAGCCGACCGTTGGACCTTTCAATATTCTAACTCAATTTGACCCGTCAGGATTATTCTCTTTAGCTATGTGAATTCGTCTCTTTTATTATCAAGTCTACTTGTGCAAGTTGAAAACATGCGATTTATTATGTGAAGGCTAATATTAGGAAAGTTCACCGAAACTACTCCACCTGAGCGAGCGGTCGCCTTGACCGAACGATGTCTTCGAGCAGCCATTGCAAGGCTAAGTCCAAACGCCGTTGGCGTTTCGATTCCTCCGATTGACCGAGCGGAACGTGGCACTACATCATACACCACTCAGAAAAAGTTTCGTCCTCGAAACTAACTGAGTACTTACTCCTTGACTTACCATTCGAACGCTCAACGACTCTCACGCACACTTCTCCTATGCGTTCCCTTAAATTCGAGCCACGCTTGTGCTATCCACAATCTTTTCTTCAAAACTTACAATCTCAAAATCCTCGACACTTTCCCGTTCGTCAAATCTCACTTGAATTCAACGTATCACTTGATTGGATCGTGCATATATTCCAGGCGTCCCCAAAATACATGTATTTCAGCCAAGCATTGTGATAGCAAATTCCGCCATCACCACTCGAGTCAGATCATGCACATATTCAGGCGTCCCTGATATACGTGCATGTCAACCGAGCCTCGTGAGTGGTGCCTCCACAATTCCTATCGCTCCGCAACGGAACGTCTGCCTAACCGCTAGGCTATGTCTTTTAGGCTATAGTCAATCCGTCAGTATTGGAATCATAGTTCCCAAACAACAATATCAATACTGACCCCATCCTAAGGTCAAACCAAATTGATAGTACAGGTTTTTCTACCCAAACTCGCATCACTTCGATTTCTTAACTTCGAGCATAGATTGCCTACACACATCCCAACATTTGTCGCACGGGGTCCGAGTCGTTCAGTAAAGCCATCGTACGATAACTCACATTTCAACCAATTCCTTGACTTATCAATATCACTCGTTCATCAAGCCATTTCGTATAGTCTATCTCTTTGAACACGTTCGACATAGTTCGCCTATCAATCCTTCCAAGTCAAGCACGCTACGATACGATTCATCCTAAACCTTAAGTCACATTTCATACTTCCTAAGACATTTATCCTAATTCACGAAATCGATCACAAGGTCATCTGACTTAACAATACGTTGCGCCCCGATCTAATACGAGTCAGATTATCTACGGTGGGCATGAATCACCATGCACGATCCCGCAAGATAATCATTCACATCGGGACGTAACTCTTGTTTTGCGTCTAGACTAATTCATTCTCGATGCGTGGATTGGACCTACTCAATCCTCAAGTTTCTTTCATTCGTCAATCACAAGTCCTACAAATCCTCTAATTCACCTTCGCATCAAGCCAACAAGTCGAGACAATCAAAGTTGTCGCATTCTGATTTTTCGAGTTCGATCATTCCTGCGACATGAATCACCATGTCAGCGCTCCCGCAGAATGATCGCACTAAATCTGGCACAACGCATGTGGGAGGCTAGAGTCGCGCTCGTGCAAGACAAGAATGTCGACGTTATGGTTATCCGCGTAACCCTCAAAGCACAATCATTTTCATCCAACATTCATCTCGATCAAAATTCTAAGTATGGCATCCAACTGAACAATAACACTTACATGATCGTCATTCGCCGTGTCAGAGTACCCTCGAGTTATCGCATATCGATCTTTGATACGCCTCAATACCATCGACGATATGTGTTACTTGACGATCTTCCTTTGCAACCAATTTCGAGTCGTGCGAATGATGCCATCGTTCAACTGGATAATCTCCTTGACATTCAATTCAAGTTCGATCCTTATCCCTTTATCTTAAGTCCTAAACCAACGTATTTCCTCAATTCGTATCATTCTTTGCTAACTCAAATCATCAAGCAACATTCAATCCAATCCTTAGAGTCATTCGCGTAACTTCAAAATCAAACCTTTCATGCAAGCTATCTACCTGTCGTGCTAACTTTTCATACACAATCCGTATCAATTTCCTTGATCAAGTCATCCGTTCGCTACACCTTAACTTTTTTCGATTTGATTTCACCTACTCAATCATCTTCATGTTTCATACTCGTGCAATCCTAATCCCGTGCACATTCCGTGCGCGTCATTTCTAGTATGTTCGAATCAACACTTCAAACTTCAAGACTAAACTTATTCAACGATACTTGCTCTACGGCTTTGCATAACGCGACGCTTGCTGATAGACTCATCGGCACCCCAAATCCTCAATTGATCGATCGACATCCCTGAGGCTATCGCATACACCACTCAGGGATAATGTCATTCAACAAATCCTCAAAACTATCATTCCATTCACAATTCTATCTCCTTGAATTTTTGTTCGAACGATTCCTTAAATTTTAAGCACGCTCACCTATATCGCATCGACGATAACATCATCGTTCGATAGCACCCCTATCGATAATCATCCCATTTACTCAATCAAGTCTAACTCATTCTCGTCCAACACAATTCGAATCTCGCACTCGACTTTTCTAAGGTCGACGCGACTTTGGTGTATATTCCCAGCCCGACTTAGCCAACTGTGCTTACGCGAACCATCTTTTTGTCTCCTTGTCAAAAACTATTTTCCTATGTTTTACAAAATAGTTAGACTTATTGTATGGACATCCCGTGGGACAATTGAGAGTGAGCGCACCAACGATATCAACTTTGCGGAAGCAACACTACAGAGTTTACGGAAACAACGGAGTTAAAGAATTCAATCGATAGTCCAAGGACGTAAAGCCGTGCTTTGATACCATTATGTCACGTCCCGCTCCCGTAGGAGTGATCGTCCTCACTAAGGTGTGATGCCGCACGAGCCTAGATTGCACTCGTGCAAGGCGGGTTCCATAACGGTCGATTTCAGCGGCTGCGACGGGGTCGTCGGACAGAAGTCCCATACAGAGACATTGAATAATAGCAGCAGAAATTAGAACAAACACAAGTTATTCAAAAGAAGCACTTTATTGATATTGAAACAAAGCCTACAATGGGGTGCAAGGCCAAGATTACAAGTCTCTCAAGCTCACTCAAGCTCACATTACAAGTCACTCAGCTCTCTCTCATCTTTCAATACAAGTCTTGAGCCAGCGGATGCTTCGGAAGGCGACGTCCATACATTATGTCCCTTATAAGTCTTGACTCCATGCGGCCGCATGCTTCGAATCGACAAGAAACTCCGTGCCTCGACGCATCCAAGCGAGCTCCGTGCCATGAGCTTCTACCTGTGCCTGCACATGGAAACTATACGGGTGTCAGTACTCAACTGTACTGGTGGAATGAGCTCCTCGCCCACCAATACAAAACCGACACGTTTGATTTACTTTATGCAACTTAGTCCCATTTATGATTGTCTTTCTACTCTTGCCTTAGGATCAGTTTTAGGACCGACGCCTTGGCCTATTCTGTGTCTCTAGACCATCTCGTGCTTGCAACGACAATGTTAACTCATACCTTGCCTCAAGACCCTTCTCGTGCCAACAACGTTAACCTATCGAGTCGTGTTTGCCTTACGGCTTAAAATCATAGACGCAACTACATGATGACACTCCATTTCCGTGTGACCGTGCTACCTTCTTTATTGTGCCGTGCCTTGCCACTCAATGTGACTTAACCATGTCGTCGCCTCGTAGCCCTTACTATTTTTATTACCAACTGACCCAATCAAGACTTCTGAACTTATGTCGACCCACTTTGCCTTGCGGCGGTTCTTGACTTAAACTCCAGACAACTCAGATCCAACAAATACAACTTATATGCCAAGACTTACGACTCGTCGCCACACCCCTGTGGCAAGCATGTCTCCTATGTTGAAGCCACATCTTAGGCCCCAAGCATCATGTTCTAACTTGTATACACCTTCGACTCAACTCAATTCCAAAGGCATACGCGTGGATAGCCGCCATTTTGCTGATATCTATATGAACACGGGTCACTGGCATGACAAGCCATCCTGGACTCATAGCTGGCGTATAGGATGGTTCGGTCAAAGCAGGTAGCGAGCCCCAATGACCGTCCACCGAATACCTATTGCCTCTACCTGGCACAGCTATCCCTGTTTCCTCCTAGGCCGGATCGGTCCTGAGGCCCCAAGTTGTCGATCCGAGGAAACCCTTTCTTCCTTGTACAAGTTGTCCATGACCATGCAAGACTAGATATAAACTGACATCTCACACAGCCATTCCTCTTCCAATGTTACCATCTCTATCAAGACCAAGTTCAAGACTTCTATCCTTGAGACCCCTCGACGACCCATGGTCGCGAGCATTCTTTCCTTGAGACCCTTCGACGACCCACGGTCGCGAGCACTCTTTCCTTGTTACCCTATCATTTGGTTCAACTCATGAACGCCTATTTGATAGTCCTTTCTCAAAACTCACTTTGAATCAATTGTAGTCCTTGCCTTAAATACTAAGTCCGTGCATCGTGCCTTAAGCCAATCGTGCTCTACACGACACTCCTGCCCAAGTCGACGGGCCTTGAGATTGTGGGACTACTTAACTTTGACAAATCGCGAAATAGCGGGACAGTACTTGTAATGTCTTAGGTCGACCGACATAACTTTGTCTAACTTAACTTTGTAACAACTTAACGAGCAAAGGCTGCGTCAAGCTTTACCTTAACGGATCGTGCTGTGTACACATCCAACTTGAACGACCAAGTCACTCGGGTGCCTAGACTTAGGTCACAAGCCGCTCAACGTAACTTAACTCATGGGCAAGCCAAGGCTATGCCAAGCCTTGGACGACGGAACCATGCATGCTTTATGAAGCATTCATGCGGGCGACGCCTATGACTTAGGCTACGATCATAACTTCGCCTACTCAACCAACTTTCCTTCTTCCAAGCCATGGGACGAAGGATCAAGTGTCGTTTTCAAAGCACGCCGTGCACCAACTCTAATCCGACCGTTGGACCTTTTCATATTCTAACTCAATTTGACCCGTCGGGATTATTCCCTTTAGCTATGTAAATTCGTCTCTTTTATTATCAAGCCTACTTGTGCAAGTTGAAAACATGTGATTTATTATGTGAAGGCTAAGATGAGGCAAGTTCACCGAAACTATCCCACCTGAGCGAGCGGTCGCCTCGACCGAGCGATGTCTTCGAGCAGCCGTTACAAGGCCAAGTTCGAATGCCGTCAGCATTTCGATTCCTTCGATTGACTGAGCGGGACGGGACACTACATCATACACCACTCAAAAAAAGTTTCGTCCTCGAAACTAACTGAGTACTTACTCCTTGACTTACCATTCGAACGCTCAACGACTCTCGCGTACACTTCTCCTATGCATTTCCTCAAATCCGAGCCACGCTCGTACTACCCACAATCTTTTCTTCAAAACTTACAATCTCAAAATCCTCAACACTTTCCTGTTCCTCAAATCTCACTTGAATTCAACGTATCATTTGGTTGGATCATGCATATATTCTAGGCGTCCCTAAATTACATGCATTTCAGCCAAGCCTTGTGATAGCAAATTCTACTATCACCACTCGAGTCGGATCGTGCACATATTCGGGCGTCCCTGATATACGTGCATGTCAACCGAGCCTTGTGAGTGGTGCCTCCACAATTTATATCGCTCCACACCGGAACGTCTGCCTAACCGCTAGGCTATGTCTTTTAGGCTATAGTCAATCTGTCAGTATTGGAATCATAGTTCCCAAACAACAATATCAACACTGATCCCATCCTAAGGTCAAACCAAATTGATAGTACAGGGTTTTCTACCCAAGCTCGCATCACTTCGATTTCTAAACTTCGAGCATAGATTGCCTACACACATCCCAACATTTGTCGCACGGGGTCCGAGTCGTTCAGCAAAGCCATCCTACGATAACTCACATTTCAACTAATTCCTTGACTTATCAATATCACTCGTTCATCAAGCCATTTCGTATAGTCTATCTCTTTGAACACGTTCGATATAGTTCGCCTATCAATCCTTCCAAGTCAAGAACGCTACGACACGATTCATCCTAAACCATAAGTCACATTTCATACTTCCTAAGTCATTTCTCCCAATTCACGAAATCGATCACAAGGTCATATGACTTAACAATATGTTGTGCCCCGATCTCACGCGAGTCAGATTATCCATGGTGGATATGAATCACCATGCACGCTCCCGCGAGATAATCATTCTCATCGGGACGTAACTCTTGTTTTGCGTCTAAACTAATTCATTCTCGATGCGCGGATTGGACCTACTCAATCCTCAAGTTTCTTTCATTTGTCAATCACAAGTCCTACAAATCCTCGAATTCACCTTCGCATCAAGCCAACAAGTCGAGACAATCAAAGTTGTCGCATCCTGATTTTTTGAGTTCGATCATTCCCGCGACATGAATCACCATGTCAGCGCTCCTGCGAAAGGATCGCCCCAAATTCGACGCAACGTATGTACGAGGCTAGAGTCACGCTCGCGTAAGACAAGAATGTTGACGTTGTGGTTATCCGTGTAACCCTCAAGACACAATCATTTTCATCCAACATTCATCTCAATCAAAATCCTAAGTATGGCATCCAACTGAACAAAAACACTTGCACGATCGTCATTCGCTGAGTCAGAGTACCCTCGAGTTATCGCATATCGATCTTTGATACGCCTCAATACCATCGACGATATGCATAACCTGACGATCTTCCTTTGTAACCAATTTTGAGTCGTACGAATGATGCCATCGTTCAACTAGATAATCTCCTCGACATTCAATTCAAGTTTGATCCTTATCCCTTTATCTAAAGTCATCGACCAACGTATTTCCTTAATTCGCATCATTCTTTGCTAACTCAAATCATCAAGCAACATTCAATCCAATCCTTAGAGTCATTCGCGTAACTTCAAAATCAAACCTTTCATGCACGCTATCTACCTGTCGTGCTAACTTTGCATATACAATCTGTATCAATTTCCTCGATCAAGTCATCCGTTCGCTATACCTTAACTTTTTCCTGATTCGATTTCACCTACTCAATCATCTTCATGTTTTATACTCGTGCAATCTCAATCACGTACACATTCTGTGCGCATCATTTCTAGTATGTTCGAATCAACACTTCAAACTTCAAGACTAAACTTATTCAACGATACTCGCTCTACGGCTTTGCATAACACGACGCTTGCTGATAGACTCATCGGCACCCCGAATCCTCAATTGATCGATCGACATCCCTGAGGCTATCGCATACACCACTCTGGGATGAAGTCATTCAACAAATCCTCAAAACTATCATTCGATTCACAATTCTATCTCCTTGAATTTTTGTTCGAACGATTCCTTAAATTTTAAGCACGTTCACCTATATCGCATCGACGATAACATCGTCGTTCGATAGCACCCCTATCGATAATCATCCTATTTACTCAATCAAGTCTAACTCATTCTCGTCCAACACAATTCGAATCCCGCACTCGACTTTTCTAAGGTCGACGTGACTTTGGTGTATATGCCCAGCCCGACTTAGCCAACTGTGCTTACGCGAACCATCTTTTTGTTTCCTTGTCAAAAACTATTTTCCTATGTTTTGCAAAATAGTTAGACTTATTGTATGGACATCCCGTAGGATAATTGAGAGAGCGCGCACCAACGATATCAACTTTACGAAAGCAACACTTCAGAGTTTGCGGAAACAACGAAGTTAAAGAATTCGATCGGTAGTCCAAGGACGTAAAGCCGTGCTTTGATACCATTATGTCACGCCCCGCTCCCGTAGGAGCGATCGTCCTCGCTAAGGCGTGATGCCGGACGAGCTTAGATTGCGCTCGTGCAAAGCGGGTTCAATAACGGCCGATTTCAGCGGCTGCGACGGGGTCGTCGCACAGAAGTCCCGTACAGAGACATTGAATAATAGCAGCGGAAATTAGAACAAACACAAGTTATTCAAAAGAAGCACTTTATTGATATTGAAACAAAGGTTACAATGGGGCGCAAGGCCAAGATTACAAGTCTCTCAAGCTCACTCAAGCTCACATTACAAGTCAATCAGCTCTCTCTCATCTCTCAATACAAGTCTTGAGCCAGCGGATGCTTTGGAAGGCGACGTCCATACATTATGTCCCGTATAATTCTTGACTCCATGCGGCCGCATGCTTCGAATCGCTAAGGAACTCCGTGCCTTGACGCATCCAAGCAAGCTCCGCGCCACGAGCTTCTACCTGTGCCTACACATAGAAACTATGCGGGTGTCAGTACTCAACTGTACTGGTGGAATGAGCTCCTCGCCCACCCATACAAAACTGACACGTTTGATTTACTTTGTGCAACTTAGTCCCCTTTATGATTTCTTTCTACTCTTGCCTTAGGATCAGTTTTAGGACCGACGCCTTGGCCTATTCTGTGTCTCTAGACCATCTCATGCTTGCAACGACAATGTTAACTCATACCTTGCCTCAAAACCCTTCTCGTGCCAACAACATTAACCTATCGAGTCGTGTTTGCCTTACGGCTTAAAATCATAGACGCAACTACACGATGACACTCCATTTCTGTGTGACCGTGCTACCTCCTTCATTGTGCCGTGCCTCGCCACTCAATGTGACTTAACCATGTCGTCGCCTCGCGGCCCTTGCTATTTTTATCACCAACTGACCCAATCAAGACTTTTGAACTTATGTCGACCAACTTTGCCTTGCGGCGGTTCCTGACATAAACTTCAGACAAATCAGATCCAACAAATGCAACTTATATGCCAAGACTTACGACTCGACGCCACACCCCTGTACTAAGCATGTCACCTACGTTGAAGCCACATCTTAGGCCCCAAGCATCATGTTCTAACTTGTATACACCTTCGACTCAACTCAATTCCAAACGCATACGCGCGGATAGCTACCATTTTGCCGACATCTATATGAACACGGGTCACTGGCATGACAAGCCATCCTGGACTCATAGCTGGCGTATAGGATGGTCCGGTCAAAGCAGGTAGCAAACCCCAATGACCGTCCACCGAATACCTATTGCCTCTACCTGGCACAACTATCCCTGTTTCCTCCTAGACCGGATCGGTCCTGAGGCCCCAGGTTGTCGATCCGAGGAAACCCTTTCTTCCTTGTACAAGTTTTCCATGACCATGTAAGACTCGATACAAACTAATGTCTTACACAGTCATTCCTCGTCCAATGTTACCATCTCTATCAAAACAAAGTTCAAGACTTCTATCCTTGATACCCCTCGACGACCCACGGTCGCGAGCACTCTTTTCTTGTTACCCTATCATTTGGTTCAACTCATGAACGCCTATTTGATAGTCCTTTCTCAAAACTCACTTTGAATCAATTGTAGTCCTTGCCTTAAACACTAAGTCCGTGCATCGTGCCTTAAGCCAATCGTGCTCTATGCGACACTCCTGTCCAAGTCGACGGACCTTGAGATCGTGGGACTACTTAACTTTGACAAATTGCGAAAGAGCGGGACGGTACTTGTAATGTCTTAGGTCGACCGGCATAACTTTGCCTAACTTAACTTCGGAACAACTTAACGAACAAAGGCTGCGTCAAGCTTTGCCTTAACGGATCGTGCCGTGCACGCATCCAACTTGAACGACCAAGTCACTCAGGCGCCTAGACTTTGGTCACAAGCCGCTCAACGCAACTTAACTCATGGGCAAGCCAAGGCGATGCCAAGCCTTGGACGACGGGACCGTGCATGCTTTATGAAGCATTTATGCGGGCGACGCCTATGACAGGCTACGATCATAACTTCATATACTCAACCAACTTTCCTTCTCCCAAGCCACGGAACGAAGGATCGAGTGTCGTTTTCAAAGCACGCCGTGCACCTACTCTAAGCCGATCGTTGGTCCTTTCCATATTCTAACTCAATTCGACCCGTCAGGATTATTCCCTTTAGCTATGTGAATTCGTCTCTTTTATTATCAAGCCTACTTGTGCAAGTTGAAAACATGCGATTTATTATGTGAAGGCTAAGATGAGGCAAGTTCACCGAAACTACCCCACTTGAGCGAGCGGTCGCCTCGACCGAGCGATGTCTTCGAGCAGCCATTGCAAGGCTAAGTCTGAACGCCGTCAGCGTTTCGATTCCTCCGATTGACTGAGCGGGACGGGGCACTACAATGTATGACTTGGGTGCCATCGATGTTCGCATGTGTGTGTATGACTTAGTGTGTAGATGATGTTCCTCGAAAGTGTAAAGTTATTCTTAATAACTTTTGTCCCTTGTCATGTACCATTACACGTCACGTGAGTGAGACTCATTGTGATGGCATAAGCTTACGCATTCGGCTTGCTACCGGTGTGAGTGGTTCGTATGTCGGTACATATATTGATTTGATTGAGCCTAGGTAGTGACTTGTATTGAGATATAGATTATCCGAGTCTTGGATACGACTTGGACATATACATTAGGTGGGGAGGACAACTAGTAGGCATATGGAAAACACAACATTGCTAATTGTAGTGTGTATGGATCTACAGAGAATGATGATATCCCTTTAGCATATGCCACTTCCGACGAAAGGTTAGACTTGTATATTGTCACGACCCGCTCTCGAATAATCGGGTACGAATCCGGTTATGCCTGGCCTACAGTATCGTTGACATCGGTAGTCAGCCGTCTGGTCTAGTCAGCATCCCGTATAATCATAGATCTTATCACGAATTATCTTATCATAGATCACTATGCAGTTATTACAGCCTTTTATATTAATATTCGGGTACAAAATCGGTAAAGATAAAGGCTATCTAAACCTGCAACATATCCTCAACTCAGAACATCCAACCAATACCCTATACATCAATCTAATGTCTGGGAATAGAATCCATCTCTTGCTGAGCATCCGGAGTAAGCTCCGCTGCTAGGTCACCCTGTTAGCCATAATACTCTAAGGGATCAGTCTCACATGTAATGAATGATCCTGTCAAAAAATAGAGTAAAGTACACAGTAGCTCAACCAAATCATGACAGAGTATCAAAGGAAGTTAAATAGGAACTAATAATAAATAAAGGAAATAACTGACATATGCACTAGCTATATGAAACATGCATAAGAACATCTTTGTGCATGTAGGGCTATCAAGTCAGATGTATAGACTAATGGTATGCTAGCAATTATGTATAGGTATAAGGCATACCATATATGCTACACTAACAGGGATAAGCTATATAGTAACGATATGCTATCAGTCATGTTTAGTATAAGGCATATTTTGTACTATATACTAGCAGCCAAAGTAAACGGAGATATTGTATGCAATGATTCACTAGCAGTCAGGTATAGGTATAAGTTATGTCATGTACGCTACACTAACAATCAAGCATATGTCCAAGCTTAGGTGACTACATACTTTATAATGTTCTTCCCGTCCTGATACGATACGACAACATGCAAGCAAGTGAAACGATAAACAAAAGACATGTGATGTATGATAGCATGCAATGTGTTTAGTTGAGTTGCAAGTATTTGCCTTCTTCTCAAGAATTTGCAATGTCTTCTAAGTCACCTAAAAATAAGGAAAGTAGAATTTAGAGATTTCTAATTACTCCCTATTACAAATTGACCAACTATCACTAATTATCATGTCTAAGTGCCAATCTAACAAAATCTAGTCCATTTATTAACTAGACACCCACTAAATACTAAATATTCCCTAGTCTAGTATAGCCCACTGGCCACCCTTGGTCTGAAAACTTAACCATGTACTTAATCTCACAGCCCAACTGAAGCCCAATTCCCTTTTGCTCACTTATTTAGTCCACATAAAACACTCTAGCAATCACAAATTAATTCCAAGCCCACTGGCCCAGGAAACTCCCTTACTGCCATTTAAAATCTGCTCGAACACCCTACCTAGCTAAGATCATTCAGCCAAACATTCAAAAACACCAATTTAACCTAATATACAATGGCTATGTCATAGGCTTCGTATGAAATATCATGACAGACACAGTGTCAACTACTGCTCTACCTATATTAATTCAAATGACCCCTCAATGTTACACTGTCATACAGACACGACAATGAGTTCTCTTCCCATGTCCAAATATTGGTGTCCTAATACACATGTCAGTCTGATTAACTAGAACACCATGGTTACTGTGTCACCATGTCTCAACAGAAAGTTCCAAGGAAGAATTTAAAGCTGTGACAAAATTCTAAATCTAGAAATGAGGATACTGGTCCCCTGAGTCAGACACGATCTCGTGTGTCCAGAGTGACTCCAGGATCTGGTACAAACATTATATCAAACACCACATGTGTATTAATAAGGAGCGAAAATAATATCAATTCTTAGATCATTTGATCAAAAAATTTAGATAACCCAAAGAAGGAGCATCAGGTCAGATAGTAGATTAGGAGAACTCACAAAATCAAACTCGAGTTCTTCTTTCAAAATCGTTAAACTCATCCATAAGAAATGAATGTTCGGATCCATCAAGAATAATCTATCTCAGTCTATTGATATCAGTAGTTTAAAGAGGAAGGAATGGGCGTACCTCATCGATCGATCGAGCAAGAGAAAATGATCTAGAGATCCAATGGGGAGCAATACTGTGATGGATCCCGTAGTAATTTCTCCTGCCATCACCATCACAACGCCAAAAGAAGAAAGTTCACCAGATCGGTGGATCGACCGCCTAGCTCAACGTCGAGCCCGCTCTCTGCAACCTAGCCATGGCTGCAAACTTGAAGCGAAATGAAGAAGAGTGGAAGCATTTTGACAGGGCTTCGCCTACGTAAGAGGGGTAAGAAGAAAGGAGAGGGAGTCATATTTATAAGCTGACGGAGGTCGTCGGCCATTAGAAACGAATGATAGGGATTTGGACGGAGCTAAGTCGGTGGGACAGGAGGAGGTGGTGCTCCAAACCCTTGTTAGCAATTCGGCAAACGAGAAAATTTTGGGACGACAAAAGTACGAATATAAATCGGCTCAATAAAAATAAAATACGTTCAAAAATTTGGTCAAATATTCAAAAAATAAAAATATTAATGTTAGAAACTCCACTTTCTTAAATATGTTGTCAAATTTGGTTAATTAAACAGGTTCTCACCACTTTTTTTGGCCAAACTTTTCAATAATTTATACGGAACACAATTAAAACTTCGTCTGCTTAAAATTTACGTACTGATTTGAAACTGTCCAAAGTACGCAAGTATTATACGTTTATGAAAGATACAGAAAAATTCGCATATAATACGAGTTTTATTCGGATGATTGCTAACAAGGCTCCAAACTAAGTTAGTGAAGTAGATCCTTCTGGAACTCCCCCGATATGTCGAAGACATGGCATGCGTCTTAGGGTCTGCTTGGTAATGGTGTTTTCACCGATTTTGGGGTGGTTTTGAACCGACCGTTTATGAAAACTCCTGCTTGTTAATTTTTTTGAGGCACTGATTTTCGTCGGCTCAAAAACCTCCTATGTAATGTATTTTTGAATGGCTTTGTAAACATCCCAAATCGACGAATTTTGAGTGACTCTATTTTTTATTCCATTTATATCCTCACAAAAATAGATATAATTATAACTACCGATACCCTTCCCTATTTAATTTATTCGTGTAAAAAACTTTCAGAACCGTTCATTAGTGAATTACCAAGCATGGATTGGACTGGTTTAAAAGCCGCTACTTAAAAACCATCCAAAATCGGACCCCTCATAACCGCACATAACCGGTACTCTAAAAACACCTCATAACCGCTACCCCGATAATTGCCAAGCAGACCCTTAACGTTGTTGGTTGCTGCCGGTCGAATAGAAGAGGAGAATGAAGAAGACTTTAGGAAATTTGGGTCGGGTCTGACCTAGTCAACCTATATTTACTCTTGGATGTGATTTAAGGGATTGATGCAAGTGGGCTGGTCTAATAGCATACGTTTTGGGCTCTTAACAAAGGTTGTTGTGGCTTCATAACTTGGGTTTAAGGTCCAATTAATATTTATAGTCTTAGTGAGAGTTTGGTTTTAATGAAAGCTTGTGGGTTTGAAAATCCAAATGATGGCTTGGTCAAAAAAAAGAAGTTATGGGCTGGGCTTGCTGGCTCTAAATAACTGAGCTTGGCCCACTCACTTGGGTTGGTCCCTAACAATGAGTTGTGGCTAGTAAATAGGAAGCAATATACTATAAAAATAAATGGATAACTTATAAAATAATTAAAATGTATAAATATTCCAAATTTTATAAAACTACTTGAAAATATAATAGGGAAAATTGCAAATCTTTATTTTTAGAAAAAGTGGAGTTACATATATAAATATATTCAGATTAGCAGCGCTCTTCGGAGCATTATGGTAGTTTATTTAGCAGGTGTCTCATTCGACGAGACGTTATGGCTGTTATCTATACCTACGCCGACCCATATGTACCAGGGTTGTCCTTAGCTTGCATTCATATAGATGGTTAGAGACCCTTATTTATTATGTATTTATTTCAGTTCATTATGGAAGCATTATTTTTTGTATCTTATTACGTCCATCTGAGGACCTAATGATCTCTCCAGGTGTTTGTTAGACTTTAAGCATAGAGTTGTTGTGATGTATTTCTATAAGTTTAGGTATTTAGGGTAGTAATATTTTATTGTCTTTTTTGTGCCCTTATTTATTCTTTTACCCTTATTATTTCTGCCATGATCATTACTGTTGTTATAGCCTAGTTAACCTATATTGTTCTTTGGGTCTATTCAAACATATATGTTAATGGACTACAGACCATGACAAATATATTGTTTATCTTTGATTTTTACTACTTATTATGGATTGAGACATAGTTGAGATAGTGTAGGTCTAGTTTACTTTTACAGCGTAGTACATCTAGAGTAAGTCCTTTAAATTGGGAATTTATTCTTGATCATATTAGCGGACAAGTTCTCGTCCTAAGTTTCGACGTATTTTGGAACCAGTGCATGACATTTTTCATTTATGATATCTTCTATGTTTCTTGTATCTAGTACAGATAACCTTGATTTTCAGACACATGGTTACACTGATTGGTATTTTTGGATTCCATCATGAGATGTTATTCCTTGAGTATCTTGGTGTATCTTGTGCAAGCCTTTGTTGTTTTTGTACTTGTATGGACACTAATCCTTGAGGAGATTTGCTACCTTCTCATAGAATTCCGTGTCATAACGTGGTATAGTTGGATCCACTATACCAGTCGGGGGCGGGGAATGTTAGTATTTATATGTGATCATACCCTCCGTGTACATGTCTTGATCCTTGTGAGTGTTGATCATAGACCACATGTATGATTAGCCAGGCCCTAACCTTGTGTAAGTTTCTAAGCTGATCACATGTTGAAGCAATTGCTCACTCACTTAGATAGTTTACTTTTGATTCTTGCACATGATATCTCTTTCTTTTATATTTACTTACAACATTTTCTAGATCTTGTTATATTTCCGTTCTTTCTCTATTCTACTCACTACAGACCTCAGGATATTCCCGTTCTCAAGTTGGACATTATTATTATATCTCTATTTTGAGACTCATTTGAGATATTGTTAGCATTCAGACTTATTTGTGAGATGTATATTGACTTTTATTTCCTATTTCTCTTTATATCACATTCGCGCATTGTTCTTCCTTATAGATTGATTATGTGATTGGGTATTCATATTCGTACTGATATTGAGATTACATTATATCTTGTGGATCATTAATGTTAGATAGCATAGTGGACCTAGACAGCGTTCTACCACTGATGCTAAAGTATAGGTTGGACGTACCCATGTCTTCATGCCCTTACATCGAGTGTGGTTCAAGACACATTTTTACTGGTGGTCCATGCAGGTCCTTGCTGTCGCAATTAGTACGATGTCGTAGTTGTACATAGAATTAGAGTGCAATTACGAGCCTTCTATATTATATAGAATATATGCTATAGGTTAAGGGATACTTAATCGCAACTAGAAAAACTTATAATCTATTATTTCAATGCAACTGTCCTTCTTTCATATTTGATTCTTTGAACTATAATTGTCCTTCTTTGAATATATTCTATCCTATGCCATATTGACTTCTTTCTTTCGATCCGTCTTTAGGATGCCACCAAAGACGAGGTTATAGCGTTCGGAAGCAGCCTATAATAGATTTGTGACTTCCCATCGGCTTGCTCCAATCACTTCTCCAATGGTTGGTGTATCAGTTGCTTTCGGGGGTCCTCCTCCAGTTCAGAAGACTATTCCACATGTTGTTGTGTATGTTCCTCCTCCATCTCCAGTGCAGACTGATGCAACATAGATGTTCGTATTATTCAGGGAGATATTGGATGCCCAGCTGAGGGCCTAGTCTGAGGCACATCAGAGGCAGGCGAACGTGATGCGGCAAGGCATTGATAGCTCTCACCAGGTCGCCTTGGCTGCAGTAGAGAGAGGAGCACCATCTCAGCAGCAGGTTGCCCAACTTAGGCCAGTAATATCCACGACTTCAAGAAACTGGGACCTCAGAATTTCAGAGGGATGGAAGGCATCATCTATGATGTTGACTGAGTTAAGGATATCGAGCATCTCGTGAGGGTGTCCTGTCCCGATGAGGACTTGAAGTTAGAGGCAGTAGGGCTTCAGCTGTTGGACATCGCTTATACTTGGATCATAAATGAGCCGCTTTTTGTGATCAGGGACAGTCTTGGGAAGTTTTCAAAGACCTTTGCAAGAAGAAGTTCTTCTCTTTGACTGATTAATTGGATTTAGCATAGTAGTTTCAGAACCACCATCAGGGGTATGTCAGTGGAGAATTATGCCACAGAAGTCGGCAGGCTGATCCGGTACGTAGATTACATGGTACGAGACCTAGAGATACGGGAAAGTTGCTTCCGAGATGGTCTAAACTGGGAAGTGATGATCCTCATCTCGTCTCTCTACGAGACTTTTAGTAAGATTCTTGCAGAGGCATGCAAGGTTGAGCGGGAGCTGAGCTTGAAGCCTAAGAGGAATCGTGATTTCTTTGTAGGGGGCTAGTAGCAGTGCAGGCCTGCAAAGCTGTCACGCCCCAGAACCAGAATACCGGAGAGCGGGGGAATGACTCAGCCAGCTACGTATTACGGGTAGATGAATACCGTATAATACGATCAATGCTGTCTAAAGACGAGGGGGTGCATACTACATGAAAGTCTCACTATGGTCACTTCACATCTATTGTCTCAATCATTCAAACAAGAAACAGAAATAGAGAACATGTAAGATAAAGCAGTAAGGCGTCCCAAACGCTCAGTCAAAATGTTCTTTGATATCTGGCTTTACAAAACATAGCCAGATGATGTAGCAAGGCATACACAATTGTTATCAGCTGCAGCCTGACTTAGTTACAATTATGTAAAAGTAAGTACAAGACGATCCGACTAACATGTCGGTGCCAAACGGCAAGGTATAAAGTAGATAACAAAACGAGCGGGGAAGTAAGAAACCCACTCGAGTCCTCCTGCGATGATCCCTCTAGTGTTGACCATCTTGGAGGTAGAAGTAAGCTGGATCCTCGGGGACCGGCTCTAAATCTGGCCGTGCAAAACCAGAGAGGTTAGACCTCTAATAGCAAGTACCACAAGGAAGCACGACATGAGAACTAAAACAGTAAGTAAGAGAATATAATAATAGATCTCTGCTTTCCACTAGGATTCACATCACATCACGATACTTCGAACCAACCTCCCAACCAAACAAGGACAGAAGTTGGCCCGTCATGTCCTGACATTCTGATCATCTTAGTTAGGTAACAGAGTAGGTACAGTACACAAACAAATCATCTTGAACGGCCAATCAACTCCTATGGCTTGCTATTGTGAGTCCCAAGTTATCCTGGAATTATGCAATTAGGGATTCCTCAGTTCTTACTATGTGCAAGCAAGGCTAGTCTATCCGGTGAATCATGTGCGCAATGCATGAATTAGACGAGTCCCAGCAGGACGCCCGTCATCAATATACAATATACAATAATAATATAAGCAGATACTGTTCCCTGCCCGTGTGGCAGGTTTACAGTATCTGTAGGGACCAGCCGGCCGGTCGGATACTACTCGTCCCAAGGGAGCTGCCATGTAAGAACTCGGGAATCCATTCTCTCCATGCAATCATTATTTTATTTAACTTAATAGTCCCTATGTTGAGTGAAATCCCATGCCGTGGATCATGGTCATTCAAATGAGTACTTTCGTACGAGGTACGATATGTACAACTCTACAACGATACCAGTACGGTTAGGTTGCAGGTCTTACATAGCGTAATATAATAATCAAATCTAACCACGGTAATCATGCCTTGACCATAAAGTACACATGCTTCTTTTGTAGGAAATAAATAAGTAAATAAATAAATAAATAGATTGAAGCCTGCATGTGTATGTATGTCAATATTCGGGATCAGCCAGTCGATTACAATAGTTCATAACATGAATGTGTCTCATTCGTTCAATTCAATAAGACGACCAGCCAGTCTCTTAGTTCCAACTAGGAACGCATGATCAATTATTAGTCAAGGTCACAATCATTATCAATGGTGACAAGGCATGAAAGTCAAGTAGTATTCAGTGGGGTCGAGTCTACAACTCTCAGGGTTTAATTTCAGTCAATCGGGGTATCTATAACTCAATTCACGACACATGGTACATCCCACGTAACAATCTATATTTAACAGAAATATTAACATACCATGATCATGTCAAGTTTTATGACAAAAGGCGTAAGGATATAAAATGGACGTTACATATCTAATAAGATATCAATATACAGGGCTATAGAAGATCCAGGGAAAGCAGGCTACTCTCAGGTCAGCCTACGTTCATGTCATCGTACGCTCAGGTCAAGCTACGCTCAAGCCAGCGTACGCTCAGGTCATGCTACGCTCAAGCCAGCGTACGCTCAGGTCATGCTATGCTCAGGTCAAGCTAGCATATGGACTCCATACGACTCCTCTTCAAGGCAGCGTATGGACTCCATACGACTCCTCACTATCCAAGCCAGCGTACGCAAGTCATACGCTTCCAAAAGGCAGCGTATGAACTCCATACGACTCCTTACCATCCAAGTGAGCGTATGCAAGTCATACGCTTCCAAAAAGGCAGCGTATGGACTCCATACGACTCCTGACCATTCAAGTCAGCGTATGCAAGTCATACACTCCCAAAAAGGCAGCGTATGGACTCCATACGACATACGCTTCCAAAAGGTAGTATATGCAAGACACACGCTTCCTAAAAAGGCAGCGTATGGACTCCATACTGTGCTACGCTAAAGAGCGCGCACAGCTCAGTGACGCAAGCTAAAAAGCTAGCGTACACTGCTCACTGTCTTCTCCAAACAGCAAGAACTCCATGGTTGCACCCCAAAGCTTCAAAAGTCGATAACTTGGTCAAAACAAGTCCAAATCCAACTTTCCAAAGGTCAAGATTGGGTAGAATAAAATTCCCTACAGCATGGAACCATCAAAACTTGCAAACAAAGAAGTTTGATAGATCAAAACCACCAAAATCCAAAAATAACTAATTTCTAGATCTACAAAAATTAAGACTTCGAAATAAAAAATGCCAAGTTCTAAACTCTCTTAGGATCTTGCGAGGAAGATAAATGAACTACAAAAACATGGGTTCTCATGGGGAGCAAGTTGTACTTGCCTACGGTATGGTAGATGGAGAGAGTAATGAAGAAGAAGAAGAGGAGTAATGGTGAGAATGAGTAATGAGGCGAGAGAAAGAGATGTAAGCTTTAAATAGAAAAGGGGTGGTAGGTGGGAGTTGGGCCGGGTCCAATGGGTCGGGTTGTAGGGGATCCAACCAAAGCCAACCCGAACCCAAATAAGCAAGACTAAGGCAGGGAATAAAAGCAAGAAATAAAGTGCAGAAATAAAATTGCAGAAATATAATTGTAGGAAATAAATTAACATAAAAATTTAAAGAGCAGATTAATTGATTAACATGAAATTAAAGGAATTTAAATACAGGATAATACATGATAAATATTAAATAAATACATGATAAATACTAAATAAATACACATGAGTTGTACATGTATAAAAATACGCATTATGTGAACGGGGAGTGACATCTCTACCATCCTTAGAAAAATTTCGTCCTCGAAATTTCAAATCCAAGTAGGATAGAAACATCGGGGCTAAGCTAATCTAAGTACAAGCAATTCAATGAAGCAATCATTTTACAATGTCCATAGCAAGTAACATATCTATACTTAACAATCTATGATATCAAGTAATTCTACCCGAACGGTGATAAGCATGAGGAATCAAGACAATCAAGGTACACAGAAAAAGATATACCTTGTGAGTCAAACAGGTGTGGATACCGTGATCGGATATCATCCTCACGTTCCCACGTTGACTCTCCCAAAGAGTGATGACCCCAAGCAACCCGGACAAGGTTAATTGTTCGGTTCTTGAGTATCTTCTCTCTTCGGTCCAAGATGGACACAGGCTGTTCCTCGTAAGACAGGTTGGTACCAACAACCAGTTCTGAATAATCGAGAATATGGCTGGGGTCCGATATATACCTTCACAATTGAGATACATGAAACACGTCATGCACCTCTCATAACGAAGGTGGAAGGGACAAACGATAAGCAACATCGCCTACCCTATCAAGGATAACGAATGGGCCCACGTACCGCGGACTCAACTTCCCGCGAACGCCAAATCTAATGACCCCACGGGTAGGTGAGATCCGCAAGAACACGTGGTCCCCAACAGAAAACTCTAGCGGCCTACGATGCTGGTCCGCCCAATGACGATGCCGATCCTGCGCAACACGAAGTCGCTCTCTAATTCCTTTAACTACTTCAACCGTCTGAATAATCATTTCTGGGCCTAGCATCTTTTTTTCTCCGATATCATCCCATGCAAGCGGTGACCTGCACTTCTTACCATATAATGCCTCAAATGGCGCCATCTGGATACTGGCTTGATAACTGTTGTTGTATGAGAACTCAACTAAGTGCAGGTGGCTTTCCCAAGATCCTCCAAAATCCAGAGTGCAAGCTCGTAACATATCTTCCAAGGTCTGAATTGTCCTTTCTGATTGCCTGTCCGTCTGCGGATGGTAAGCCGTGCTAAATCTCAACTTGGTACCCAAACTATGATGCAAGCTCCTCCAGAAATGTGATGTAAAGCGGGTATCTCGGTCTGACACAATACTGACAGGGACTCCATGCTGCCTGACTATCTGTTGCATATACAACTCTGCCAACTTTTCTGTAGATTGCCCTACTCTGAAAGGAAGAAAATGTGCTACCTTTGTAAGCCGGTCCACTATTACCCAAATAGCATCTTTACCACTTGGTGATCTCGGTAAACCGGTCACAAAGTCCATTATGATGTGTTCCCACTTCCATTCCGGGATGGGAAGCGGTTGCAATAACCCAGCTGGCCTTTGCTGTTCTGCCTTTATCTGCTGACATATCAAGCAACGGGAAACAAACCTAGCTATCTCCCTCTTCATCCCATTCCACCAGAAGTGTTGCTTGATACCTTGGTACATCTTGGTCCCTCCAGGATGTATAGAATACTGAGAACTGTGAGCTTCTGTCATAACTTCCTGTCTGATATCTCCACTAGGTACACATAGACGTGATCCAAACCTAAACGTACCATCTTCATGAATTTGCATCTCTTTCCTGAGCCCTGACTCACATTCTGCCCTAAGCTTCTGAATCCTTGGGTCTTGTGCCTGGGCCGCCTTGATCCTATCTACCAAGTCAGATTGGACTTGTAGACTCGCCAGAACTCCTATATCACTAGGAAGTATAACCTCGATGCCCATCTCCTGAAGGTCTTCTAAGATATGCCTCTGTGTTGTCAATATAAACGTGCCGCCTCTTCTGCTAAGAGCGTCTGCTACCACATTAGCCTTGCCTGGATGATACTGAAGCTCCACGTCATAATCCTTGATCAGCTCTAACCATCTTCTCTGCCTCATGTTCAGCTCCTTCTGAGTAAAGATGTACTTCAGACTTTTATGGTCTGTGTACATGTCCACTCGGTTACCATATAAGTAATGTCTCCATAGCTTCAAAGCAAATACTACTGCCGCTAACTCCAAATCATGAGTTGGGTAATTCTTCTCGTGGTGTCGAAGCTGCCTAGATGCATACGCTATCACCTTCCCGCGCTGCATGAGGACACATCCAAGTCCCTTACCTGACGCATCACAATATACCGTAAAACCTCCGGGTCCAACTGGCAATATAAGAATGGGTGCTGATATCAACTTCTGCTTCAAATTCTCAAACGATGACTGGCATTCTGCCGACCAAACGAATGGCACATTCTTCCGTGTCAAGCGGGTCGTGCGTGCTGAAAGTCTTACAAAATTTGACACAAATCTTCTGTAATATCCTGCCAATCCTAAGAAACTCCGTATATCAGCTACGGTCTTGGGTACTGGCCAACTCTCTACTGCTTCTACCTTCTTGGGATCCAATGCTACTCCAGCTCCTGATACGATATGACCCAAAAATAAAATGTGATCCGTCCAGAACTCACACTTGCTGAGCTTGGCATACAACTGGTTCTCTTTCAGAACCTGTAACACTTTCCTGAGGTGGTCTTCATGCTCCTCTTCACTAGCAGAGTACACAAAAATATCGTCGAGAAATACTACGACAAACTGATCTAAATATGGCATAAAGATACGGTTCATCAAATCCATGAATATAGCTGGAGCATTGGTCAAACCAAACGGTATTACTAAGAATTCATAATGTCCATACTTTGACCTGAATGCTGTCTTGGGAATGTCTTCTTTTCGAACCCTCACTTGATGGTACCCCGAACGAAGATCTATCTTGGAGAAAACTCTAGCCCTGCTCAACTGATCAAATAAGTCATCGATCCTTAGTAGTGGGTACTTGTTCTTTACTGTCGCCGCGTTAAGCTTCCTGTAGTCGATACACAATCTGGATGACCCATCCTTCTTCCCTACAAGTACCACTGGTGCTACCCATGGTGATATGCTGGCTTGGATAAACTTTTTCTCCTTCAATTCCTCTATATGCTGATATACCTTGGCCTGCTCCGAATCTGCCATTCTGTATACCCGATCTGATATCGGTTTAGTCCCAGGTGCCAATTCTATACTGAACTCAATATCTCTAACCGGTGGCAGACCGGGAAGTTCTTCGGGAAATATGTCTAGAAATTTTTCAACTACCTTCGGAACTTGAACTTTTTCCATTGTTGTTATTACTCCCTGCTCTTGCTGAGTTGCCTCTGATCTGACTAAGGTGAATCTCTTCATGCCTGGAATATCAAAAGATACACTCCCACTACGACAATCTATTGTCGCATGACTGTCTTTCAGCCAGTCCATGCCTAAGATAACGTCGAAATTTCCAACAGGAAATTCTATCAACTGGGCGGGTAAGGAATGCCCACAAACTATAACACTACACGCTAGAATAACTCTACTAACTCCTACGAGCCCATTACCAGTGAGTATATTCAACCTCCCTGGCAATTCCTCGAACTTCATTCCTAGCCGTGTCACAAATTGTGCAGATATAAATGAGTGTGATGCTCCCGAATCAAACAATGCTGCTGCGGGATATGAGGCGACAAGAATGTTACCTGCCACAACATCTTCCGATGCTAATGCCTCCTCCAAGGACAGTGTGAATGCCTGCCCTCGACCTCCTTGCTGGTTCCCATGTTGCGGCCTAGCCTGGTGCTGCTGCTGGCCCCTTCCTTGATGATGCTGGGGTGGTCTATGCTGGTGTTGCTGCATCGGCGGTCCCTGCTGCCGAAACATCTGAGCCTGCGGCATTAACGGGCGCTGTGCCAACGGTCTCACTGCTACCGCTGGTCCTCGATACTGCCCTGCCCCTGGTGCTGGCAGAGCAGAAAATTGCTGCACTGGTCCTCCCGACCTCGAATTCATGGGACATGTGGTAACCCGATGGTCTGGATTTCCACATATCAGACATAGTCCATTCAATGTCTGACACACATCTCTAGTGTGCCCCATCTTCCCACAATAAGTGCAGCCCGTCAGGGGTTGCTGGTTCTTCTTCTGTTGCTGTTGCTGCTGCCTGGGTGGTGGTGCTGGCCCCCGTATCGCCACATCGTGGATACGAATGCCAGGGGATGGTGCTGTTGTTTGGGGCGCTGCTCCCCCTCCTCCTTCAATCTGACTATGGGATCTCTTCTGACCCCCAGTCCTTGCCACAAGCCTCTGAATGGTGATCTCATGCCTCCGGGTTGCCGTCAATACTTCGTCGAAAGTCTGGTAATTGTGCCCCTCTATCAATTGCAAGAGCTCAATATGAAACCCTTGCTGGAACCTCATCGCCCTCTGGCGCTCCGTTGCTACCATCTCTGGGGCAAACCTACTCAATCTACAGAACTCCGCTGCGTAAGCATCTACAGTCTTGCCAGCCTATCTGAGGTTGATAAACTTCTGTTGTAGCTCAAACTGTGCCACAACTCCATAATACTTCGTCTTGAACCTTGAAGTAAAATCGTCCCATACAACAGGACGTCTGATGCCTACTTCCTCTGCTTCCCACCAATCACGTGCGAGATCCTGAAGTAACAACTTCACTAGATCCACACGTTCTTCTGCCGGCACCTTAGCGGCTGTCAGAATAGCCTCGATATCCTTAAGCCATGCATCTGCTGAGATGGCATCCTCCGTACCCTCAAAACGGCGGGGGTTGTACTTGCAAAACTGGGCTGACGCTCCTGAATCTGTCCTTGCCCCTCTTTCCAATGCCGTCTGTAATCCTTGGTTGAGTAGTACATTCTGCTCTTGCAACTGAGCATGCATGCGCTGCTGAGCTAACATCTGGTGTTGCTGAGTAGCCATCATCCCTCTCATGATCTCCAGAAGGGCTGGTGTGTCCAACTCCATAGGGGTAGGTGGAACTATTGGTGGTGTTGGAACCTCCGGATACTGCGGTCCAACTGCTGGTTCCACTATCACTTCTTCCTGGATAGTCTCTTGAGTTAGTACCGGCTCTTGTTACTGACCAACATGGTCAAGTTATCCATGTTGCTGTCCATGTTGTTGCTGTCCAGCTCTGATAGGTACGGACGAGGTGCCCCTAAGAAAAGGGACAAGAGAACAATAAAACGACCGGACATGAAGGATCAATGAAGTCAAAGGATACTGGAATGTCAAGCTGGTATTGAGAATCAACAAATCATGAGATCAAGGGGGAACATGTGTGATTGAGACATCCTATAAATCAAAACACCCTACAAGTCTGAAATCAGGCCTGTATGGGCCACCACTAAAACCTTGTCACGCCCCAGAACCAGAATACTGGAGAGCGGGAGAATGACTCAGCCAGCTACGTATTACGGGTAGATGAATACCGTATAATACGATCAATGCTGTCTAAAGACGAGGGGGTGCATACTACATGAAAGTCTCACTATGGTCACTTCACATCTATTGTCTCAATCATTCAAACAAGAAACAGAAATAGAGAACATGTAAGATAAAGCAGTAAGGCGTCCCAAACGCTTAGTCAAAATGTTCTTTGATATCTGGCTTTACAAAACATAGCCAGATGATGTAGCAAGGCATACACAATTGTTATCAGCTGCAGCCTGACTTAGTTACAATTATGTAAAAGTAAGTACAAGATGATCCGACTAACATGTCGGTGCCAAACGGCAAGGTATAAAGTAGATAACAAAACGAGCGGGGAAGTAAGAAACCCACTCGAGTCCTCCTGTGATCATCCCTCTAGTGTTGACCGTCTTGGAATGTAGAAGTAAGCTGGATCCTCGGGGACCGGCTCTAAATCTGGCCGTACAAAACCAGAGAGGTTAGACCTCTAATAGCAAGTACCACAAGGAAGCACGACATGAGAACTAAAATAGTAAGTAAGAGAATATAATAATAGATCTCTGCTTTCCACTAGGATTCACATCATATCACGACACTTCGAACCAACCTCCCAACCAAACAAGGACAGAAGTTGGCCCGTCATGTCCTGACATTCTGATCATCTTAGTTAGGTAACAGAGTAGGTACAGTACACAAATAAATCATCTTGAACGGCCAATCAACTCCTATGGCTTGCTATTGTGAGTCCCAAGTTATCCTGGAATTATGCAATTAGGGATTCTTCAGTTCTTACTATGTGTAAGCAAGGCTAGTCTATCCAGTGAATCATGTGCGCCATGCATGAATTAGACGAGTCCCAGCAGGACGCCCGTCATCAATATACAATATACAATAATAATATAAGCAGATACTGTTCTCTGCCCGTGTGGCAGGTTTACAGTAACTGTAGGGACCAGCCGGCCCGTCGGGTACTACTCGTCCCAAGGGAGCTGCCATGTAAGAACTCGGGAATCCATTCTCTCCATGCAATCATTATTTTATTTAACTTAATAGTCCCTATGTTGAGTGAAATCCCATGCCGTGGATCATGGTCATTCAAATGAGTACTTTCGTACGAGGTATGATATGCACAACTCTACAACGATACCAGTGCGGTTAGGTTGCAGGTCTTACATAGCATAATGCAACAATCAAATCTAACCACGGTAATCATGCCTTGACCATAAAGTACACATACTTCTTTTGTAGGAAATAAATAAGTAAATAAATAAATAAATAGATTGAAGCCTGCATGTGTATATATGTCAATATTCGGGATCAGCCAGTCGATTACAATAGTTCATAACATGAACGTGTCTCATTCATTCAATTCAATAAGATGACCAGCCAGTCTCTTAGTTCCAACTAGGAACGCATGATCAATTATTAGTCAAGATCACAATCATTATCAATGGTGACAAGGCATAAAAGTCAACTAGTATTCAGTGGGGTCGAGTCTACAACTTTCAGGGTTTAATTCCAGTCAATCGGGGTATCTATAACTCAATTCACGACACATGGTACATCCCACGTAACAATCTATATTTAACAGAAATATTAACATACCATGATCATGTCAAGTTCTACTCTCATGTCAGCCTACGTTCATGTCAGCGTACGCTCAGGTCAAGCTACGCTCAAGCCAGCGTACGCTCAGGTCATGCTACGCTCAGGTCAAGCTAGCGTATGGACTCCATACGACTCCTCTTCAAGGCAGCGTATGGACTCCATACGACTCCTCACTATCCAAGCCAGCGTACGCAAGTCATACGCTTCCAAAAGGCAGCGTATGAACTCCATACGACTCCTTACCATCCAAGTGAGCGTATACAAGTCATACGCTTCCAAAAAGGCGTATGGATTCCATACGACTCCTGACCATTCAAGTCAGCGTATGCAAGTCATACGCTCCCAAAAAGGCAGCATATGGACTCCATACGACATACGCTTCCAAAAGGTAGCGTATACAAGACACACGCTTCCTAAAAAGGCAGCATATGGACTCCAAACTGCGCTACGCTAAAGAGCGCACACAGCTCAGTGACGCAAGCTAAAAAGCTAGTGTACACTGCTCACTGTCTTCTCCAAACAGCAAGAACTCCATGGTTGCACCCCAAAGCTTCAAAAGTCCATAACTTGGTCAAAACAAGTCCAAATCCAACTTTCCAAAGGTCAAGATTAGGTAGAATAAAATTCCTTACAACATGGAACCATCAAAACTTGCAAACAAAGAAGTTTGATAGATCAAAACCACCAAAATCCAAAAATAACTAATTTCTAGATCTACAAAAATTAAGACTTCGAAATAAAAAATGCCAAGTTCTAAACTCTCTTAGGATCTTGCGAGGAAGATAAATGAACTACAAAAACATGGGTTCTCATGGGGAGCAAGTTGTACTTGCCTACGGTTTGGTAGGTGGAGAGAGTAATGAAGAAGAAGAAGAGGAGTAATGGTGAGAATGAGTAATGAGGAGAGAGAAAGAGATGTAAGCTTTAAATAGAAAAGGGGTGGTAGGTGGGAGTTGGGCCGGGTCCAATGGGTCGGGTTGTAGGGGATCCAACCAAAGCCAACCCGAACCCAAATAAGCAAGACTAAGGCAGGGAATAAAAGCAGGAAATAAAGTGCAGAAATAAAATTACAGAAATATAATTGCAGGAAATAAATTAACATAAAAATTTAAAGAGCAGATTAATTGATTAACATAAAATTAAAGGAACTTAAATACAGGATAATACATGATAAATATTAAATAAATACATGATAAATACTAAATAAATACACATGAGTTGTACATGTATAAAAATACGCATTCTGGGAACGGGGAGCGACATAAGCGTCCCTAACTCCATCATAGGTCTTTCCAATCGCCAAGCAGTTTCAGGCTCTAACTAGGGTGCCAGTTCATCAGGCACCATAGCAGCAACAGAGAGCGACTCAACATGCTCCTTACTGCCATTACTGTAAGAAGCCTGGCCATGTCCGGAGGTTTGTAGGAAATGGTTGGGAGTATGCTTGTATTATGGCGCTGAGGGGCATCAGCTGAAAGACTGTTCTTTGAACCCACGTTGTAAACCCCCATAAGTTATAATTGATTTTTATAATTTAAATTAATTTTTCGTTAAGCATTTCATTAATTATGGATTTATTTACTACTTGTTTAATAGTATAATTAATGTATGTGTGTGTATATATTATTATATGCGTGCATGTGCGTATTCCTATTTAATAAGGAGTATGATAAAAATCTAGGAATTTTTAGGAATTTATTGTGATTTTTAGACATTTTTTTGTAGCTTAAATGATATATATATATATATATCTATATATATATTTATATTTATATATATAAGTAAAAAAAATTTATAATGTGTGGGCCCGGCCCAACCCCAGCAAGTGGGGAGCGGCCAGGCTTAGCCGACGGTTAGCTCAGGCCATTGTGGCCTTGTAAAGGAAAAAAAAAATAAAAGAGGACACTGTAGCATTTGCTACAGTGCTATCCAGAACCCGAGCCAGGCTCGCGGTCGAAAGGAAGCAAAGGCTGCGGGATTTGAAGATTCAAATCTATCAAATGTTCACCTAAAAATTTTGGAAAAATTCCCATAAATCCCTTAGGGGATTCTCCACCGCATAGACTCAAAACCTAAACCGAAAACAGATTAGATTGATCCAAATTTGGATTTAAAATCATAGTATATATCCCATCGGCCAAGTAGAGTTAAAACCAAAAATTCTCATCGAAAACTCCATCTGACCTCGCACGAGATCACAGGAGCCACCCCGACGTTCGTGCACTCCAGCCTGATCGCCTGACCCCTGTCGCCGATGACCAGATCGCCGGCCAACTGCTCGAGCCGACCGGAAAACAGGGAGCACCCTGTTTATTTCAGAACCCAGGTACCCATATTTAGATTCCAATTTCTTTGAATCTGTTCGACGAAAAGTCGATCTGTCAACTCCTATGCGTAGACAATATAACCATCTCGAAACCCTAGCAATTAGAAAATTTTCTAATACACAGGAAGTCCCGTAAAAATTTCGAGAAAGTAGAGGAAAAATCCTCGAAAACAGAACCCGAGAAATCATCCCCAAACCCTGAATAGGAAGGGCGATTTCGGCCCGGATATTGAGAGTTTATAGGAAATAATTTGGACAGTCCGAGTTAACCTATATGAGATGGAAACCCATCTGTTAGATTAACTTTTTATATAATATACAGGAAGTTACGGATCGATGAACTTCAGAGAAAAACTGTTTTAAAAACATTAAAATTTTAGAATTTTGTCCGATACGACGTACGTTCCGACAAACCGGACGACGTGGTCGTGCGCTATACGCATCGAAAGGCGCGTATGGACATTACCAACGTGTGGGAACTGACGGAACTCAGTTTCGTCGCGTGTGTGCGACGAAATCAACGTGTATCCGTCGAGATACCCCCGTATCGACGTTTTGCAAACTTGCCCATAACTTCGTGTACAGTCGTCGGATCGAGACGAAACTTGCGCCAACAGGTCCAGATCAAAATTTTGGTCCTGCATGCCAAGTTTGGTTCGATTCTGAGAAGGTCAAATCGGAACCCAATTTTGGCGGGCCCGCGATCCACTCAAACGGGCGATTTTGTACACGGCTCATTGGAATCCAAAACTGGATATATCGTTGAGTTCCTCTCCTCAAACTGAAACCGTAGACATGTAGTTTGACGACTTTAGAGACCGTAGACTTTGGCACGCGTTTCGGTGAAAAGCGGGTCCAACGGCGGACATCGTTTTGACCCAAAATTACGATTTTGCCCCTGTTCCAGAATTTGACTTTTGGACAGGCGTTTCCTAGGTATATCTTCTTCACCGAGATCATTTTTGATGTTTATTTCAACGTTTGGAGTCATCTGTGATTTGTGAGTTTTTGGTGCGGACACTTGCTACTCTTGGACTTGCCACTTTGTACCACCAGGCAAGATACCTTGCCACCTTACTCTGTGATTATTATATTCTTATTTTCAGTTGTTATTTTTAGCATTTTATTTTGTGTTATTTAAACTGTGCTTCCAAGTCACACTTGGGTGCAACAGACTCTATCGGTCGTTTTCTTATTTTATTTTTTCTCTTGCATTGACTTAGTTTATTGACCACCCATTGATATTGAGATATTGGTATATCTTATAAGGCCTTGACACTTGCTTACCACGTGTCGTGAGTCACATGTAGGACACGTATCCGCGTAGTCGGCTGGCCACCGATACGTATGGAGCGTGCGACGGATAGGAGTAACTGCCAATAGAATTGCATGCTAGAAGACTTGGTAGTTACTAGAGGTTCATGAGTCATGGATGTGACCCTACTAGGCATTGGGTGGGGAGAACAGTGTCCTTAACGTATGGGTCCTTATGCACTTTCCTATTACTGATACTGCTGGCCTCTGACATTCAAGGAATGTTATGCTTTGAGGTCCCTGGTATCCTGATGGGGCCATACCTGAGTTACTGCTACTGAGCCAGATACCCATGCGTTGAAGGTCTGTTCTTAACTGCATTTTCACTGTAGAACTGGTAGGCACCCTATTGCATGCATCTCTTTTCTTTCTATTATATTATCACAGTTATATGGCATGGTGTTTTCTTGTATCTTGCTATGTCCCCTGAGGACCTGGCTATCTTTCTAGGATTAGACGACTTTCCACAGGAGTACGGAGCGACTCTAGATCCATCTTACATCGATGACGAGGCAGTCACTACTGATTTCTAGTTTATTCTATATTTGAGACATTAGTGGACATTATTTTACATCTCATTTTCTTTCTACTTTGCGGAGGTTGGACTCCGATCTTGTGAGACTATTTTTCATAGCTGTTTGGAGTGAGTATGTTCACCCGGCTATCTTTTGATACTCTTATTTTTTTATTTGGACTCTATTATCTTCTGTGTTGAGCTGTGATGAGATTAGATATGTTATTCTGGCCTATGATTATTTTATTTACAGCTTATGTGCATATATGAGGATTCTATATATTGGAGTGTTCTTCGTATATATGCAGCTGGCATGTTCACGTACTTGATCCTACGTATTTTGGGACTGGGGCGTTACATGTTTTTGTGGTGGTCCATGCAGGTCGATCTAATATTGTTGGGTTACATGACTGTGCCCAACAATCCTGCATATAGGAATAGGAATATCTCATCCAGAACTACTACTATCCCTTGACTTCCAACCTTTTTTGAAACTTCCTTGATTATTCGATTTACTTCATATCTAATCTTTCTTAATATCAACTTATCTTCCTTGTGCCTACAGTATGAATCTACGAAGCAGACGCACTTCTGCCTTGGGCCTCACATCTGGTAAAGAGATTACTCCGGATGGACAGAATCCTCCCATGACTCCAGCGATGCCTTACCAGCCAGGACTGTCGCAGCCAACTACGACGCCGACGACGGAGGACCCAGAGGTCGCAGCACCCCAGGCAGCCAGGCTGGACAGACTACTAGCATGCCACCGGGAGGGAATGTACCACTGCCTCCTCCACCACCATTCCCTCAGCAGTTTTCCCCACAGTCGGGACCTCAGATGCCTCCACCACCGACTGATGGGAGCCCTACTACTCAGTTTATGTATGCCATGATGCAGGCTCAGTGGCAGCAGACTGAGCTGATGAGACAGACGATGGTGGCAGCTATGGCTAGACCTCCACCACCAGCACCAGTACCAGCACCAGCACCGGCTCTGCATCCCTATGAAGGCTCTATCAAGAATTTCACAGATATGAACCCCAAGGCCTTTAGAGGGACGGAGAAGCCATTAGAGGTGTCATAGTGGCTTATTAGTATCGAGAAGCTACTGAAGACATCCCAGTTGCCAGCTCGAGATTGGATGACAGCAGTGGACTTACTGTTAGAAGACAATGCTCACCACTGGTGGAAGGCGAAAGAGAGACGATTAGGCACTGGGATCACTTGGAAGCAGTTCTATGATGCATTTATGAGAGATTCTTCCCTATTCATGTTCGAGATGGTCTCTATGACCAGTTCCTTCATCTGAAGCAAGGGAATATGACAGTTGATGAGTACGACTCAGAGTTCAACCGCCTGAGTCGATTTGGTGCGGGATTGATTCCGACCGAGTTAGAGAAGGTAAGGAGATTTTACCAGGGGCTGGCACCAGAGCTCAAGTCTTATACGACTACTCAGTCTTGAGTCTCCCATTCAGCTGTCTTGGAAGAAGCTTGTGCTCAGGAGATTCTTCGCAAGGAACAGCAGCAGACATCGAGGCGGCATACACCAGCAGTTACACCAGCCCGAGCTACACAGGAGGGACCTATTAGGAGGGCCACATGACAGTTCTAGTAGAGGTACACACCTTATCAGAAGCCCACCTATAACTTTTGCGGAAAGTAGGGACACGTCTTGAAGGACTATCGAATTCGACTTGGATCATGCTTGAGATGCGGGTCAGGACAGCACAAAGTGAAAGATTGTCCGAAACAGTAGTCCTTAGCCCCAGCACTTCCAGCACCCCAGCCAGCAGCAGGAGCACCTCGCCCGCCATTACCATCTCAGTCAGCACAGTTCGAGAGGGCCAGAGCTCAAGGCCCCGGACAAAATCATGGGAAGGTATTCTCAATGGCTGTTGAGGATATAGAGACAGAGGCAGAGGTTATAGCAGGTATGGTTTTAGTTGCATCTTTTCCTGCTATTACATTATTTGATACTGGAGCCACTCATTCATTCATAGCCACTAGTTTTGCCACTAGACACAGCATTCCCATCACACCCTTAGCTAAGAATGTTAAAATTCTCACTGGAGGAGGAGTTGTACCTGTTAGTGGTGTTTGTAGACTTTGTCCTGTAGTAATAAATGGCAGAGAGATGAGGGCACGACTTCTTGTATTCCTTATGCCGATATTTGATGTGGTTCTTGGAATGGATTGGTTGAGCCAACATTTCGCTCTCATAGACTGCCATAGGAGCAGTATTATCTTTAGACCACCGAATACGGCAGAGTTTGAGTTCACCAAAGAAGACGGAGAGAGTTGTGATGCACCCACATCGGGGACTCATATGATGATGCATGACACCCCTCAGTACCCTATTATCACCGAGTTCGAGGATGTATTCCCCGAGGAGTTGCCAGGACTACCACCTGACCGAGATATTGAGTTTTCTATTGAGCTTATTCCCAGAGTCGAGCCTATTTCATCTCGAGTATATCGTCTGGCCCCCAAGGAGTTGGTAGAGATGAAGACGCAGATTGATGACTTATTAGAGAAGGGATTTATTCGTGCCAGTGCGTCACCATGAGGAGCACCCGTTCTTTTTGTGCCTAAGAAAGACGGGACAGTACGCATGTGCATTGACTACAGAGCGTTGAATGCAGTGACGGTGAAGAACAAGTATCCCTTGCCGCGTATAGACGATTTATTCGATCAACTGAGTGGAGCAAAAGTATTCTCCAAGATTGACTTACGATCGGGCTATCACCAATTGAAGGTTCGGAAGGAAGATATTGCCAAGACGGTCTTTCGATCGAGGTATAGACACTACGAGTTCTTGGTCATGCCGTTCGGTTTGACCAATGCTTCCGCAGTTTTCATTAATTTAATGAACAAGATCTTTCACTAATACTTGGACAAATTTGTAGTAGTCTTTATAGACGATATCTTGATTTACTCCAAGAGTCAAGAGGAGCATGAGCAGCACCTACGGATAGTTTTGGGAACATTCAGGAACGAGCGACTTTTCGCGAAGCTTAGCAAGTGTGATTTCTTTCTCAAGGAAGTATCATTCCTTGGTCGTATTGTTACGGGTGATGGTATATCAGTGGACCCAGAGAAGATCACAGCAGTCAAATCATGGCCCGCTTGCACAACAGCTTCTGAAGTGAGAAGTTTCCTCGGACTTGCGGGTTACTACCGACGGTTCGTGGAAGATTTCTCTCGAATAGCGGGGCCTATGACTCGATTAACTTGCAAGGATCAGGAGTTTATATGGACAGACGAGTGTCAAGCCGCTTTTGACGAGTTGAAGAAGCGATTGACCACAGCACCGATCTTGACAGTACCATCGGGTCCAGGAGGATTTGTGATCTACAGCGACGCATCCGGGAAGGGATTAGGATGTGTATTGATGCAGCACGGTCGTGTAGTAGCTTATGCATCGTAATAGTTGACAGTACATGAGAAGAATTATCCGACCCACGATTTAGAGCTCGCAGCGGTTATCTTTGCTTTGAAGCTATGGAAACACTACTTGTACGACGAGAAGGTTGATATCTACACTGATCATAAGAGCCTCAAGTACGTGTTCACACAAAAGGAGTTGAATATGCGACAACGACGTTGGTTGGAGTTGATGAAGGATTATGAGATTGAGCTTCATTATCATCCGGGCAAGGCTAATGTCGTGGCAGACGCATTAAGCCGTAAGCCCATGGCACACTTTTTGACTACCCAGAAGGAATTAATTAGAGACTTGGAGCAGCTTGGTATTGAGATAGTATTACCGGGAGCAGATGGCGTATTAGCCAACCTCCAGGTGCAATCATCATTAGTAGAGCGCATCAAGGCAGCATTGCCCAATGATGCTAGATTTCGACGGCTCAAGGAAAGGACTGAAGCAGGAGAGCAGACAGGATTGAAGATCCACACCGATGGGACATTACGATGTGGTGATCGCATCTATGTTCCCAATAGAGAGCTACGACAGGAGCTGATGGTAGAGGCTCACAGTTCGGCATACTCCATTCATCCCGGAGGAACCAAGATGTATCGCGACTTACGTCAGTATTATTGGTGGCATAGAATGAAGCGGGAGATAGCTCGTTTCGTTGCCAAGTGCTTGGTATGTCAACAAGTTAAGGCGGAGCACCAGAGAACGGCCGGATTATTGCAGCCGCTACCCATTCTCGAGTGGAAGTGGGAGCATATTACTATGGATTTCGTCACGGGTTTTCCTCGGAGTCCTAAAGGACGTGACGCAGTATGGGTGATTATTGATAGACTTACGAAGTCAGCACATTTCTTGCCTTTTAGAGTGTTCCAGTCGACAGAGGTACTGGCAGAGATGTATATGGAGCAGATTGTGAGATTGCATGGTGTGCCTGTTAGTATTGTGTCGGACCGTGACTCGAGATTCACCTCGCACTTTTGGAGGAACATACAAGAGAGTTTGGGCACTCGATTGAAGTTTAGCACATCGTATCATCCGCAGACGGACGGCCAGTTGGAGCGTACCATTCAGACGCTAGAGGATATGTTGAGAGCGTATATGCTTGATTTTGGCGGTTCGTGGGAGGACTATCTTCATCTTATTGAGTTCTTCTACAACAATAGCTATCAAGCGAGCATTCAGATGGCTCCGTTTGAAGCATTGTATGGTAGGAAGTGTCGGTCTCCTGTTTGCTGGAGCGACATAGGAGAGCGACAGCTATTGGGTCCCGAGTTGGTCTTGAGCACAGTGGAGACAGTAAAGGAGATTCAGGACCACCTGCGAGCAGCACAGGATCGTCAGAAGCAGTGGGCAGATAATCGACGTCGACCCTTGGAGTTCAAAGAAGGCGACCATGTGTTCTTGAAGATATCCCCCACTAGAGGCACGATTCGATTCAGAGGACGTGACAAGTTGAGTCCAAGGTACATCGGCCCTTTCGATGTCTTGGAACGTGTTGGAGAGGTTGCCTACAGATTGGCATTGCCACCGTCACTAGAGGAAGTACATGACGTATTCCATGTATCTCAGCTGAGGAGGTACGTGGCGGATAGCAATCATGTGCGTGATCACTCCGAGATCACAGTTGGACCGAACTTGTCGTACGAAGAACAACCAGTAGGTATCCTCGATCGCCGAGTGAAGGTGTTGCAGAATCAATCTATTCCATTGGTTCGCGTGGCATGGAAGCATCACTCGCCAGGAGAGTCTAGTTGGGAGCGCGAGGACGACATCCGTAATTGCTACCCGCAGTTGTTCAAAGATGAAGGTATGTCTTGCCTATTATGTACCATTATATTCCTTGCATTGCATTGATCCTCCGACCTTAGTTTAATTTCGAGGACGAAATTTTCTTTAAGTTGGGTAGGATGTAAACCCCCATAATTTATAATTGATTTTTATAATTTAAATTAATTTTTCGTTAAGCATTTCATTAATTATGGATTTATTTACTACTAGTTTAATAGCATAATTAATGTATGTGTGTGTATATATTATTATATGCGTGCATGTGCGTATTCCTATTTAATAAGGAGTATGATAAAAATCTAGGAATTTTTAGGAATTTATTGTGATTTTTAGACATTTTTTTGTAGCTTAAATGATATATATATATATAAATATATATATATATATATATATATATAAATATATATATATATATATATATATATATATATATATATATATATATATATATATATATATATATATATATATATATTTATATTTATATATTTATATATATAAGTAAAAAAAAATTTATAATGTGTGGGCCCGGCCCAACCCCAGCAAGTGGGGAGCGGCCAGGCTTGGCCGACGGTTAGCTCAAGCCATTGTGGCCTTGTAAAGGAAAAAAAATAATAAAAGAGGACACTGTAGCATTTGCTACAGTGCTATCCAGAACCCGAGCCAGGCTCGCGGTCGAAAGGAAGCAAAGGCTGCGGGATTTGAAGATTCAAATCTATCAAATCTTTACCTAAAAATTTTGGAAAAATTCCCATAAATCCCTTAGGGGATTCTCCACCGCATAGACTCAAAACCCAAACCGAAAACGGATTAGATTGATCCAAATTTGGATTTAAAATCATAGTATATATCCCATCGGCCAAGTAGAGTTAAAACCGAAAATTCTTATCGGAAACTCCATCTGACCTCGCACGAGATCACAGGAGCCACCCCGACGTTCGTGCGCCCTAGCCTGATCGCCTGAGCCCTGTCACCGACGACCAGATCGCCGGCCAACTGCTCGAGCCGACCGGAAAACTGGGAGCACCTTGTTTATTTCAGAACCCAGGTACCCATCTTTAGATTCCAATTTCTTTGAATCTATTCGACGAAAAGTCGATCTGTCAACTCCTATGCGTAGACAATATAACCATCTCGAAACCCTAGCAATTAGAAAATTTTCTAATACACAGGAAGTCCCGTAAAATTTTCGAGAAAGTAGAGGAAAAATCCTCGAAAACAGAACCCGAGAAATCATCCCCAAACCCTGAATTGGAAGGGCGATTTCGGCCCGGATATTGAGAGTTTGTAGGAAATAATTTGGACATTCCTAGTTAACCTATATGAGATGGAAACCCATCTGTTAGATTAACTTTTTATATAATATACAGGAAGTTACGGATCGATGAACTTCAGAGAAAAACTGTTTTAAAAATATTAAAATTTTAGAATTTTGTCCGATACGACGTATATCCCGACAAACCGGACGACATGGTCGTGCGCTATACGCATCGAAAGGCGTGTATGGACGTTACCAACGTGTGGGAACTGACGGAACTCAGTTTCGTCGCGTGTGTGCGACGAATCAACGTGTATCCGTCGAGATACCCCCGTATCGACGTTTTGCAAACTTGTCCATAACTTCGTGTACAGTCGTCGGATTGAGACGAAACTTGTGCCAACAGGTCCAGATCAAAATTCTGGTCCTGTATGCCAAGTTTGGTTCGATTCTGAGAAGGTCAAATCGGAACCCAATTTTGGCGGGGCCGCAACCCACTCAAACGGGCGATTTTGTACACGTCTCATCGGAATCCAAAACTGGACATACCGTTCAGTTCCTCTCCTCAAACTGAAACTGTAGACATATAGTTTGACGACTTTAGAGACCGTAGACTTTGGCACGTGTTTCGGTGAAAAGCGGGTCCAACGGCGGACATCGTTTTGACCCGAAATTACGATTTTGCTCCTGTTCCAGAATTTGACTTTTGGATAGGCGTTTTCTAGGTATATCTTATTCACCGAGATCATTTTTGATGTTTGTTTTAGCGTTTGGAGTCATCTGTGATTTGTGAGTTTTTGGTGCGGACACTTGCTACTCTTGGACTTGCCACTTTGTACCACCAGGCAAGATACCTTGCCACCTTAATCTGTGATTATTATATTCTTATTTTTAGTTGTTATTTTTAGCATTTTATTTCGTGTTATTTAAACTGTGCGTCCAAGTCACACTTGGGTGCAAGCGACTCTATCGGTCGTTTTTTTGTTTTATTTCTTCTCTTGCATTGACTTAGTTTATTGACCACCCATTGATATTGAGATATTGGTATATCTTATACGGCCTTGACACTTGCTTACCACGTATTGTGAGTCACATGTAGGACACGTATCCGCGTAGTCGGCTGGCCACCGATACGTATGGAGCGTGCGACGGATAGGAGTAACTGCCAATAGAATTGCATGCTAGAAGACTTGGCAGTTACTAGAGGTTCATGAGTCATGGATGTGACCCTACTAGGCATTGGGTGGGAAGAACAGTG
The DNA here is from genome assembly GCA_029216955.1 of Iris pallida. Lineage (NCBI taxonomy): Eukaryota > Viridiplantae > Streptophyta > Magnoliopsida > Asparagales > Iridaceae > Iris > Iris pallida. Next base: position 18,262,126 of record JANAVB010021599.1, on the reverse strand, counting down.
TCCTTAACGTATGGGTCCTTATGCACTTTTCTATTACCGATACTGCTGGCCTCTGACATTCAAGGAATGTTATGCTTTGAGGTCCCTGGTATCCTGATGGGGCCATACCAGAGTTACTGCTACTGAGCCAGATACCCATGCATTGAAGGTCTGTTCTTAACTGCATTTTCACTGTAGAACTGGTAGGCACCCTATTGCATGCATCTCTTTTCTTTCTATTATATTATCACAGTTATATGGCATGGTGTTTTCTTGTATCTTGTTATGTCCCCTGAGGACTTGGTTATCTTTTCAGGAATAGACGACTTTCCACAGGAGTACGGAGCGGCTCTAGATCCATCTTACATCGATGACGAGGCAGTCACTACTGATTTCTAGTTTATTCTATATTTGAGACATTAGTGGACATTATTTTATATCTCATTTTCTTTCTACTTTGCGGAGGTTGGACTCCGATCTTGTGAGACTATTTTTTATAGCTGTTTGGAGTGAGTATGTTAACTCGGCTATCTTTTGATACTCTTATTTATTTATTTGGACTCTATTATCTTCTGTGTTGAGCTGTGATGAGATTAGATATGTTATTCTGGCCTGTGATTATTTTATTTACAGCTTATGTGCATATATGAGGATTCCATATATTGGAGTGTTCTTCGTATATGTGCAGCTGGCATGTTCACGTACTTGGTCCTACGTATTTTGGGACTGGGGCGTTACACACGTCGTATAGCTCAGGAAGCGGTTGCAGCTCAAGAAGCAGTTGCAGCTCAGAGAGCACCGGCGAGGCCACCTGCAACGCAGCTGAAGGGACCTCCACTCTAAACCCAGCAGCAGCATTTTGCTCTGCACATGCAACAAAGGGGTACATAGGTAGAGAGTTCGCTATTCGCTATTACGATCGAGGAGGCCGAACCCACCGTGGATGTCATTGCAGGTTCTGTTCTTCTTAACTCTATTCCAGCTTTGGTATTATTTGATGGTGGTGCTTCTCATAGTTTTGTATATGTTTCTTTTCCTTTCAAGAATCATATTATTACTGAACCATTGGATAGAACTTACAAGTTTATGACCGAGGGAGATATTATCCTGGTTAGTGATGTTTGATATGGGCAAAAAATTTCTCTTTAATACAGAAGTTGAGTGTGTGCTTACTCCTAATGCAACTTCTGAGAAACGACATTCTACTCGGGATAGATTGGTTGAGTAGGCACTATGCTAGTATAGATTGTAGAGAAGGTAGAGTTTTGTTCAGTCCTTCAGGACTGTCAGAACTTGGGTTTGCCAGAGGGGCAGCTGAGGAGAGTGGGGGTGTCATCTGTAGAGCTTTAATTGAAGAAAATAAGTTGCCTCATCTGTTGATATCCGATTTTATGGACGTATTTCCAAAGAAGTTGTCAGGGTTACCATATGATAGGGATATTACGTTCTCTATAGACTTGGTGCCAGGAGTAGAACTAATTTTACAATATGTCTATAGAACAATAGTGAGATGGCTGAGTTGAAGAAGCAAGTGAAAGAGATGCATGATAAGGGGTTCATTCAGATCCAGTTCTTTACCTTAGGGTGCCCGATGTTGTTTGTACCAAAGAAGGATGGATCGGTGCACATATACATCGATTACAGGGCATTAAACAACCTCACTATCAAGAATAAATACCACTTATGAGGATTGACGATCTATTTGATCAGTTGAGTGGCACAAATATGTTTCCCAAGATAGATCTAAGGTCATCTACCAAGTGATGGTAACGAAGAAGGACATTTCAAAGACTGCTTTTCATAATCGGTATAGCAGTACGAGTTCACTGTGATGCCGTTTGGGTTGACTAATGCCCCGATGATGTTTATGAACTTGATGAACAAGGTATTTCACCAGTAACTTGACAAGTTCGTAGTGATATTTATCAGTAATATTCGCGTCTACTCGAAGATGTCAGAGGAGCACGAGGAGCATCTGAGGATTGTATTGGAGACTCTCAGGAATGAGAAGTTGTATAAGAAAAAGTTGTACGGGAAGCTGTCGAAGTGTGAGTTCTTCCTGGACAAGGTAGAGTTTGAGGCATATTTTGATTGGTCATAGGATTTCAGTTGATACAAAGAAGATTGCAACAGTGGAGTCTTGGACTGCCCCGATCTCAGTTGCAGAGATTCTGAGTTTCTTGGGTCTGGAAGGCTACTATCGCAACTTCGTACATGACTTTTCCTGGATTACAGAGGTGATGACTAGACTCACAATAAAGGATATAGAGTTTGTATGGTCCGAGGAGTGCCAGGCTACCTTTGATAAGCGAAAAAAGACGTTGACGAACGCTCCTATTTTGATGTTGCCATCAGGGATAGGTGGATTCACTATCTATAATGATGCTTTTGGGAAAGTTTTAGGTTGTGTTCTTTAGCAGGATGGAAAAGTGATTGCCTTTGCATCCAGGCAATTACGTTTGCATGAGAATAACTACCCTACGTATGATTTGGAGTTGGCAGCGGTCATTTTACTCTAAAGCTGTGGAAACACTATCTGTACGGAGAGCGTACAGAGATCTTTACATATCACAAGAGCTTGAAGTACGTATTTACCCAAAAAGAGCTGAACATGAGGCAGAGATGATAATTGGAGCTGAAGAAGGACTTCGATATTTTTATGTAGTATCATCTAGGGAAGGCCAACCTAGTCGCCGATGACCTGAGCAAGTATACAATAGATATCTATTTGACAGGAGACTGTCACTTATTGGCAGATCTGGAGAGCTTGGGTATTGAGGTAGTAGTTTCTGGTATAGTGATACAGATGTGGGGATTAAAGATTCAGTCAGAGTTGACAAACAGGAGCATATTGACATAGTATGAGGATGTGACTCTGAGGAGCATCAGAATCAGGTTTAGGCAGAATTGTTAGATGATTTTAATATTGCCGAGGATAGTTCCTTGAGGAATGGTACTAGATTGTGTGTGCCTTATGGAGAGCAACTTGAGGAGGTTCTTTAGAAAGTGCATCACTCTCAGCATTCTATGCATTCTGGTGCCAACAAGATGTATAGGGATCTGAGAGAGCACGTGTGATAGCATGGCATGAAGCAGAAGGTGGCATACTTTGTATCCAGATGCTTAGTGTGTGAGTAGGTGAAAGCAGAGAGACAGAGGTTAGGTAGATTGCTTCAGCGATTACTCGATCCATAGTGGAAATGGAAACACATTACTATGCATTTTGTGTTAGGACTTCCATAATCTCTAAGAGGAAAAGATGTGATTTGGGTCATCGTTGACAGATTGACTAAATCGGCCCACTTTTTGCCATTCAAGGTGGATTTGTCTACGTAGAAGCTGATAGAGTTGTATGTGAGATAAATCATCATGTTGTACGGGATTTCTGTGAGTATAGTCTAGGATTGAAATAGTTATTTCACTTCTCACTTCTGGAGGAGTTTGTAGGCTAGCTTGGGCACTCAGCTCAAGTTTAGCACCGCAGATCACTCTTATGAGGATAGACAGTCAAAAAAGACTATTCAGACTCTTGAGGATACGCTTTGCACCTGTGTTCTAGACTTCAAGGGTTCTTGGGAGGACCATGCATCTCTATTTGGTAGAGTTTGCTTGCAACAACAACTACCAGGACAATATAGAGATGTCACCATTTGAGGCTCTATATGGTCGGAGGTGTCGCACTTCCTTATCTTGGGACGACGATGGTGAGAGAGCATTGCTTGGCCATGAAATGGTTGTGGATGCAGCGGAGAAGGTTAAGCTGATTAGAGATAAACTTCGGGTGGCACATGACAGACATCGGCATTGGGCTGATAGCCACTGGAGACCTTTGGAGTTTGAGGTATAGTTTTTAGTTTCATAGATTGTGTTGCTTGTGATTGTTTAGATTTACTATTGAGGCCTTATTTTGTTATAGGTTAGTGACCTGGTGTTTTTGAGTATTTCTCCGACATGGGCCATGATTTGCTTTAGTGGAGGTGGGAAGCTTAGTTCGTGGTTCATCGGACCTTTCAGTATCCATGAGAGGGTCGATGTAGTGGCCTACTGACTAGACTTGTCGCTTGCACTAGAGAGAGTTCATAACATGTTTCATGTGTTACATTTGAGACAGTACGTGGCAGGTCCTAGTCACGTATTGGACTACTCCGAGATAGAAGTGGGTTCGGCTCTCAACTATCTAGAGCAGCCAGTAGAGATTTTGAATTGTCGGAAGCAGGTGCTCCGAAACCAAACTATTCCCTTGGTTCGCATCGCATGGAGGCATCACTTTCTGGGTGAGCCAACGTGGGAGAGCTAGGACGAAATGCATGAGCGATACCCCTATCTCTTCTAGCCTTAAGGTATTGATCTTCTTCTTGTTCTGATTGTGTTCTTGTGCTACTTTCGTATTTTAATTTCGAGGACAAAATTATTTTAAGGAGGTAGACTTGTTACTACCATTTTTCTAGATAGGTATAATTTTTTCAATATAATATATATATATATATATATATATATATATATATATATATATATATATATATATATATATATATATATATATATATATACATACATATTTATCTATTTATTTATAGTGATAATTATTATGGTTAGTGGGCTAGCCTATCTATTAGACTCATGTTAGTGGACCTTAGTAGACTTGACTTGATACAAGAACCCAACATTTAGATTAGACCCATTTAGTCCCAATCGAGCCACTTCCTTAATTAGAGATTAGTTTAATCCCTTCATTAGGAGTAGAACCTTTCCACTAATTAAATATCCTTCGTGACAATTGATTAGGGGCATATTGGACATTATGGATTGGCATGGAGAGGCTATCGATGGTCGGCTCTATATAGAGGGAGGAGTCTCTCTCTCTCTCCTCTTTTATGCATAATCATTTCCAGTTTGGTGTTCTTTCCTAAATTGATCCACCTCCCCATCAATTCTACTCAATTTCACTATCAATTCCTTCCTTACTCTTCATATAAGGAGTCGAGAAGCTTTGGACTACAAGGAGCACTTGGAGAGGAAGGACTTGGCTATAAGCTTGTGTCCAAATCGTGTTCATTGGACTTTGCATTGGGAATCCATCTTCCAATAGGTACAATTCTGAATTCTCTTTATAATTAGGTACTATTGCAGAAGCATGGAAAAGATGGAGTTTATACGGACCATCACTCCATACGGCCAAGAGAAATCAAGCCGCAGAGGGAAGACTCTCGAAGATCCCATGCGACCAAGTAAAACTAAGTCATAGAAGGAGGGCTATTCGAGGACCCCTACGGCTAAGTAGATTCGAGCCGCAGAGGGAAGGCTCGTGAAGACCCCTGCATCTAAGTGGATTCGAGCCACATAGGGAAGGCTCTCGAAGATCCCATGCGACCAAGTGAAACCAAGCCGTAGAAGCAAGGTTCTCAAAGATCCCATGCGGCCATGTGAAACTATGCCGCAAAGGCAAGGTTCTCGAAGGTCCCATGCGGATAAGTGGAGCCGAGCCGCAGGAAAAATACTCCTAAGGCCACTATGTGGCCAAAACGATTCAGACTCTACTTTGTGGGGGGGGACACGTGGCAATTTGACCGAGTCTCGACCACCGAGATTTTCTACAACAAAGAAATTTCAACAACCCCACCAGCTAGCAGCCGAAGATCGAGTCTTTGGTGTGTTGTTGCAGCCACGTGGCCATGCGGCCCTCTATGCGGCACAAAATCAGCTTTATGCAGGAATCACTATAAATAGTAGGGTATCACACCCATGCAAAAGGTTGACAATCAAAGGCTGACAAATTTCATCGAGAGCAAAGACTGTGTCCGATAGTCCAAGGAGTAAGGCAGAGTTGCTACACTTTCCCGAGCCTCCATCGTCACCCTCCAGAATAAAAAACTAAACAATTGTACTTAGATTATTTTCTAGGATTTCTTTCTAGGCTTTCTTGTGTACAAGCGAGTTTGCAATCAAATTCAGTGTCTCTGTAATACTTGTCTTTGATATTTAATGGCCAACACGATGGCGACTCTGCTGGGGACTTCCTTCTCCTCTGTTGAGAAGTTGGTGACGCAATCTGACGCGTCCAAGCTCGGCTCTACGCAGCAAATACTTGTGGTTCATTTTTACCAACAAGCATTCGAAGAAATGCTCTCTGAAGGAAGCGCCAGCCCGTCACAGAGGCGAGCCAACCCAAAGAGAACCCGCAGGACGTCGAAGCGCAAATCTGTTGCCCCTCGCCAGGTTCTCGAAGAAGCTCCTTCTGCGGCCCAAGACGGTGATCAAAGCTTTCCTGCGGCCTTGCTTCCGACCGTAGAGAACCCCACTGTCCCCAAATCCAGCAAAGGAAAATACTACGATGCTGAGCTTTTGGGGGCATAAGGGAAATCCATGCGAATGAAGAAGAGGCCGTATAAGAAAAATGGGCAGTCAGCCTTTGCGGCAGCCAACTCTGCCCGCAGGCAGATGGCCCATTCGGCAGCCAATCCTGGCCGCAGACAGGCGGCCTCATGCAGCCCTGTCAGAAGCTCTGCTGTCGATCGTTTCCCATGTAGACCCGACTCCATGCGGCCTATTGAGAATGTAGAATATTCCAATCTGGATTTTTTTTACTATGCGTCTTCGGGTGCTAAGTCGAAGAAGTTTAGGGTAGTACGGGCCCAAGAAGCCCAGTCAACTGTCCAAGCTGATGACTTTTAGCGGGCACCATTAACTGTTATATGGGCTCCTGATGGAAAGTTGTGCAGAACCACCTGCGTCCAGCCCTCAGTGGCAAACGGACAGGGTGGATCCCATAAGTCTCCCAATTATGAGCAAGAGCAAGTTCTTTTACTAGCCTCGGGTCATAGAGCAAACAAGATACCTACGCACCCGTGTGTTCGGTATACCCTAGTCCACAAACTGGATGCAAAGGTAGATCAAGTTGCTATCGACTTGCGAGAGGTGATCACTCACAAACACTAGGAGAGAGAAGGAACCTTGGCATACAATGAGCCCTTTTCAGGACATCATTGTACCCAAGTTGTCATCAACTGCTGCTGCGATAAGTCGACAGCACCTGAAGATCGGCAGTCCGTTTTCCAACGATTTCACCAGCCAGCACCTGTCCGACGACAACTCGAGAAACATGTGCAAATTTTAGAAGACGAGGAATTTTCTTTCGCCTCCTGTAATTCAACTCGGAAGGTTTCCGCCGGCAAGGGAGGAAAGAAAACAGTCTCCTCCAGCCTGGCAATCTCAGCCAGCACTACAAGAAAACTTTTACCTGGAGGATTGCCGCCGACAACCACAGGGGGGGTCTACCTGGGCACCCATTCCAGAAAGAAGCTTCTGACACCCGGGGGTGCATCCTCGACCTCCCTGGGGGTAGATGAAGCTGGGGGTAGTAGTCCTCTCAATGTATGCGACAATCCGGTGTTCCAAGATGATACACAGGGGTAGCGATCCATTAGAATTATACAACAAACTTGGACGTCCCCGAGGGTGACCACCTTCGCCAAGACGATGTAGCTTCCTGTACAGGGGGTGGCACCCCTTCCGAATCCGAGGAGGAGAACATTTTGACGTTCTTCGACGACTTCTCTGTATGAGAGTACGACATGGAGAGCACCTCTTCTACGGTCCCTTCCACGTCTACCCATGTGCGGACAGTCTTTATGGCCGACGATAGTCATGAAGGACCTACTGATCGACAATGTCCAGAAGTACTTGAGGCCATGCTCATATCTTTGGTTAAGTCAGTAGACAAAATCAAAGCTGCCTTGCCGACTCAACCAGCAAGGATGCCTAGACAAACAAGCTTGGGACCCGCAGTTAACGCGGACTCCAACACGATCGCTCTTCCTTTGGGTGACAATCCTCTAGGAGCATCCACTCCTTCAGCTGCAAACAAATCCAAGGAGGCAAGAAGGGAAGTCCATGAGCTTCGAGCAATGTTTAATGTCCGAGACTCCTCCCGGGACCTCAGAATATGGTAGCTGTATCCCGTTGCATGGAGAGATATTCCTTTTCTGCCACGGTACAAACCATTTCATATCGATTCATATAGCGAAAAAACCTCTGCTAGCTGGTATATGACTTATTTTGAGGTTACAACTGACCACTTGTCGCACAGTGACGCCATCCTCATACGATTATTTATCGAAGCATTGGAAGGAATCGCGTTCGACTGGTACCGCAACCTTCCGGACAATGATCCATTCCTTTGACGACTTCAAACACATGTTCCTGGAAAGATTCTACAAAGTGGGACATGATATGATGATGTCGTCTTTCATGGACGTTGTTCAGGGAGAAATGAAGCTAACAAGAAACTACATCGAGCGGTTCCGCCAAACCGCGATGAGATTGCCCCAAGATAATCCCGAAAGCTCCTTGATTGAAATCTGCTAGAAAAAGTTGCTCCCTGTAATCAGCCTCTGGATGGGCGAAGATCAGTTCAGGGATTGGATGACCTTCATCATAAGCGGTACCAATATGGAGGCAAAATTAAAGAAGGCTCGCCAACTGGGACTACACATCCCAGATGGAGAGGACAAATACAAACGTCCCGGTACTACCTCCAATAACAACAACAGTGGCAGCACCACCAATAACCGGGACACCAAGGGCAAATAGGCCAAGGTCGCTGGTACGACCAAAAAGTCTGAAAAAAGTAGGCAGAAGCTCAGTGGCCCAAGGTAAATTACTCATTTGAAGATAGTCGTGTCAAGCGTCTCTTCGACTTGATCTTGTAAGGGGGTAGGATCCAACTCCCTCCACCAAGGCGCGAGCCTCGAGCGGTGGAGATGGAAGACCCAAAATATTGCCACTTCCACCGCTATGTCCGTCATTCCACTCATGACTGCTTCCAATTAAAGCGGTACATCCAGAATCTTATCAACTCCAAAGCTCGGTTGCTAGATTTCAAAGAGGTTACCGTAGCTGCAAACATGGTATCAGTTCAGGTCAGCGACTTCCCCCCAACCAAAACTCAAGAAAGGATAATACCTGTCCCCTGGGCAACGATGGAGGTTACTAATCTTTCACCTGTCCGGGACCAGATGACTGGCTTGGTGCCTCTCACCAAGTCACGAGGAGAGGTCATATGGGTGCACCCAGATCTGGTGCCCAAAGTTACACATGCAGTGTCATCTTCAACCAACAAAAAGAAGGGCAGAAAGTCCAGATCTTGCCATACGATTTCAGCCGAAGTTGAGGAGGCGGCGACTGTTGTTACCCGGTCTAGTGAACAATTCCAACCCACTCAGGATAATTCAGTCGAAGACCCTCAGCCGACAACGCTGCCTGCTGCTGATGTTCCGGGGCCATCTCAGCCTCCACCGGCGGACAGATCCAAGCCGAAGGAAACCCGCTTCGACAGGCCACTCCGTAAGGATCTACCTCAGGGGCTGGAGAGACCTTACAACTTTGACATACTTGTATAATTGGCTAATACGCCAGCAAAGTTGTCATTATACGAGCTCCTAAGGCTCTCCAAGGATGTTCGCGTCGCATTGAGTGAAGCACTCCAGAATGCTGACGCCTACTTAGCCCAGGTCAAGCCTACAGGAAAGGACGCGTCAACAGATCTCCAGGGCAGCAATTGTATAAATGCAATGACCAACATCATGTTCACCCTACAGGACATGTTAATCAAGACCAACTTGCATATCGCCCCTTGTATTACACTGGTTACATAGGCGACATCAAGGTGGATCAGACGCACGTCGATCCTGGCTCGTCAATAAGAATTATCCCGAAAAGCTTGCTTCAAATCTTCGGCATCCCTATGCATCGCCTAGCGGTGACCAATACTGCCATTAGCAGTTTTAACTCGGAAAGGAGCTATCCCCTGGGAAAGATCCGCTTGAAATGTCAAATTGGCGACCTGAAGACGGAGGTTACCTGCTACGTCATAGACGCAGATACGTCCTACAATATCCTCTTGGGGCATCCATGGATACATGATTATATGATCGTGCTGTCCACACTCCACCAGTGTTTCAAGTATGTCAGTAAGTACGGCTTTGTGAAGACGGAATTTGCCGACATCGATCACTTCAAAGGGTTTGAGTCTTACTTTTCTTCGGAGGTTTGTCTAAATGAAGAATCTAAGAAGCACATAACTGATGAACTGGAGGCCATAACAAGGTCAGAGGAACCTTTGAAAATCCATCTCCAAGCCCGTAAACTGGGTTAAGCCGTACCCCTTGTCGCAACTTTGCATAAAGAGGTGCCCGGTTCCCCCGTCCAAACTGCACAGTTGGAACCGATGGTCATCCGACTCCCGAGGTCCAGCCAAGAGACAAAATACCTCGTAGGGTCGATAGTGATCCGATTGCCAAAATCCAATCAAAGGCGATCGAAAGATGCGAGGCCCTCTGTGGAGCCGATGGTGATCTGATTGCCAAAATCCAGTCAAAGGCAATCAGAAGATGCAAAGTCCTCTATCGAGCCGATGGTTATCCATCTCCCCAAGATAAGCCGACAACCAAGTATTGATCCGAGACCCTTAGGCAAGACAATGCCACAAGCAGAACCCTTGGTGGTCAAGCTGTCCAAGACAGCGTCCCAACCTCCGGTCACGCAGGGGGTAGCTGAAGAGGAGGCAGAATTCGCAAAGTATCTGGTTGCACAGGTGGATAGTCCCTCTCCTGATGATGTAATCATTGTAGACAAAATTCCTTACTTCATCGATAAGAGGCTACCATTGAACTACCCTGAGCTTAATCTGATGTATGCTATGGAGCACGGTCTGGACATTAACCTGCACACACAGGTGACAATCGTCCATACCGTAAATCGACTTACTCCCAATAGAAGTGCCTACTTTCTAGTCCCAGGCCGAAAAAGGGGATCACACGATCATCTTTGGCCAAAAAGAAGGTCCTCAACCTTTCATGCCAAAAGAGTTTGATCTCGAACCCGACACTGGAAGATTACCGCTCTACCTGTATAGTCCCTAAGCCAAGTACTTCATGCAAAAGCAAGGGTATGACATGGAGGCTACCCCAGGTCTGAATTACGACAACGGCCGGCGACCGCCTCTGCAGCTGTCTGCCCCGACCGAAAAACCTCGAGATTATTACAACAAGTCCAGATACGGTCTAGGTTATGTTACACCGGCAACAACGCCCGAGAGTTCTGATGAGAAATTCGAGTGGCATTCTCACTCATCCGAATCGCCTTCATATGATTCTGATGATAGCATTGGGAATATATTCAGCCAGACATTCTCTGTCAACATGGTATCTGCTGACATTGAAGAGGAAGATGAAGATCTACTTGAACCTCTTAAATTGGATCCATGGGCCCAATAACGGGATGCACAATGAGAGAAGCGCTTTGAACAATGAGGCCCTCCCACTGAAGACGTAGTCATACAAGTTGACCTCGGCTACCAATCCTCTCCAAAGCCAATCTTCGTCAGTAAAAGCCTGACGGATGGCGAGTGGGAATCTTTGTTACAACTCGTCAGAGAATATATCTAAATTTTCGCTTGGAGCTTTGAAAACATGCCAGGGCTAAACCCCGAGATCGTACTTCATAAGCTCAATATTCATCCAGACGTAAAACTAGTCAAGCAACAGCAACGACGGTTCCGTCCAGACATCATGAACTCTATCAAAGCGGAAGTAAACAAGCTTATAGCTAGCAGTTTTATCCGCGATGAGCAGCACCCAGACTGGATAGCTAATATAGTACCAGTCGTCAAGAAGAATAAAAAAAATCTGAATCTGCATCGACTTTAGCAATCTGAATACGGCATATCCTTAGGATGAATTCCCTCTTCCCATCACCGACATAATGATCGATCATACGTGTGGCTTTGAATGCATGTCCTTTATGGACGGCTTTTTAGGATACAATCAAATCAAAATATCTTCTGATGATGAGAAGCATACGCCATTTCGAACACTGATCGGCGTGTATTGTTACACAGTTATGTCCTTCGGCCTAAAGAATGTCGGTACTACATATCAACGAGCTATGAGCATCATCTTCAGAGATCACTTGCGTAAGACAGTGGAGTATTACGTTGATGACATCGTCGTTAAAAGTCGGACCAAGGATGACCACTTACACGATTTAAGGACATTGTTCGACCTTATGCGAGTACACAATCTGAAGATGAATCTCACCAAGTCCTTCCTGGGCATGTCCAGCGAGAAGTTCTTGGGCTTTGTCATTACTTCTCGAGGTATTCACATAGACCCTGATAAAACAAAAGCAATCCTGGAGATGAGCCCACCAAGGAACCTCCGTGAACTCCCCGCCTTCAGGGAAGACTAGCCTACATCAGGAGGTTCATATCTAACCTCTCAGGGCGATATTAAACCTTTACACAACTCATGAAGAAAGGCATCTCTTTCATATGGGATGAAGAATGTCAACGCGCCTTTGATGACATTAAGGAATACCTGTCGAATCTACCGGTTCTGGTAGCCCTGGTAGCCGGAAAGCCCTTCCTGCTCTATGTACGGGCGATAGAATACTCCTTCGGTGCCTCGATAGTGCAGAATAATGATACAGGGTACGAACAAGACATCTATTATAGCCGAAAGATGGTGGGGCCAGAGCATAGGTACACCGCCGTGGAGAAGGAATGCCTTGCCTTGGTGTTTGCTATTCAGAAAATATGACACTATGTGACAGGACAGACCGTCCATGTTGTCTCACGAGTCAACCCCCTTAGGGTTCTCATGACCAAGTCGGGCGCATTCAGTTCTCGTTTAGCCACCTGGGCGATACTGTTATCCCTCTGAGATATGGTTTTCGTTCCACAGAAGGCTGTCAAAGGTCAAGCCTTGGCCGACTTCTTAGTAGCCCATCCAGGCTCAAAAACAGCTAGTATCTATGAAGAAATCCCAGACGAGGTTATTAATTCAAACATGACTTCACATGATGCTGTGTGGCGGATGTTCTTCGACTGTGCTTCATGGACAGGGCCCCAAGGTGATATCGTCGCTGGAGTCGGGATAGTATTAATTTCTCCCTCCGGATTTGCGGTCAATTGGGTATATTACCTTATAGAACCCTGTTCAAACAATGTACCTGAATATAATGCTCTGGTCATCGGACTTCAACCCACAAAAAAGTAGGGGTCGAATACCTAGAAGCATATGATGACTCATAGTTGATTGTTAATCAAATCCGACGCTCATACGAGGTTCGTAATGTGGACCTGATTCCCTATCATCAGACAGCGATTGCCATCATTGCAACCTTGGAGGGGTTCTTTATAGAGCATGTTCCTAGGCTCTAGAATATTGAAGCTAACGCCCTAGCAGGCCTTGCTGCTTCTTTGGCGGTTCCAAATCATGCTCATCATCTAGTCGATATGATTGGACATGAGCAGGTCTGTCCCAAAAACAACGTTCAACTAGATACGAGTTACTCCGCCCAGATAGCCAATGACGTGCAAGACTGGAGACTCGTTCATCGACTTTGCAGTCTACGGAATCCTGCCAGATAATGTGAAAGAAGCAACCTCAATCAGGATGCGTTCTCTATGATTCTTTTATGACACATAAACAAAAATGTTATATCGACGAGCCTATGACGGGCTACTGTTAAGATTCCTGTCTAATACAGACGCCAAGAAAGCCCTACACGAGGCTCACGATGGTGTTTGCGGGGCTCACCAACCTGGCCCGAAGTTGTAAGACCGACTCCGTTGGATGGGTTATTATTGGCCAACAATGGCAGCAAACACAGTCAATTATGCAAAGAAGTGTAAGGCTTGCCAGATCCACGCAGATTTTATATATCTTCTATCTGAATTCTTGTACCCAACAGTGACCTCTTGGCCATTTGAAGCAGGGGGAATGGACATCATTGGCCTAATTACCCCGTCATCATCTAGGGGACACCGATTTATACTTGCAATCACCGACTACTTCTCTAAGTAGGCGAAAGATGTTCCGCTGGCAGAGGTAAAGTCATCCAACGTGATCAGTTTCATAAAACATCACGTTATCTAGCATTTTGGATTGCCCCAAAGGATCATTCATGATAATGGTCCGCAGTTCGTAAGCCATGCTTTCTATCGATTCTGTGACAAGAATCAGATTCAGAATGTGGCTTCAACGGCCTACAACCCATCAGCTAATGGTCTGGCTGAGGCCTTTAACAAGACCATAATCAAGCTTCTCAAGAAGTTCGTGTCTTCAAACAAGCGCGATTGGAAAAAAAAGCTGGACGAATGCTTATGGGTGTACCATACTATAATTCGGACGGCTACATAAAATACACCATTCTCTCTGGTGTACGGAAGCGAGGTAGTTCCCCCATTGGAGACCCAGATCCCCTCACTTCGTGTGGTCCTTACTTACCGGTTGACGTTAAACGATAACAACCGCCGACAGCTACAAGAATTGGAAGCCTTAAACGAGAAGCGTTTGCAATCTCAACAAAGCATCGAGCTCTATCAAGCACGCATCGCTCGGGCCTTCAATAAGAAAGTCAAGTAGAGGACATTCCAAGTGGGCGATCTCCTTTTGGCCGTTCGCAGACCAATGGTCATGACTCACAAAACCGTCGACAAATTCTAGCCCAAATGGGAGGGTCTATTCATCATCGAGACCGTATTCTCCAATGGTGCATACCGGCTCGTAAAACAAAATGAAGACTTGCTCATGATGTCCATAAATGACAAGTTCCTGAAGAAATACTATGTCTAAAGACATGTTGGTGCTTCCTCAAAACCACCAAATCTCTCAGGCTATCGAGTTATGTACACCAAGTACCTCTGAACTCATACTCTATTAGCTCCGAGTGGATTCACATCGCATCTCCCTGAGTGGCGAGTCATGTACGCTGATACCTTTGAACTTCTACTCTAATGCTTCATCTTATTGGAGTCTGCCAGGCGTATTGTCATCTCTGAGCAAACTTCCTGGTCATGATTCTCGTATGTCACGTCCATATTATCTCTGATACCGATAGTCTCTTAACTTAACACCTGTACCCAATCTGGGATAAAAATGGTGTTAAGACCACAGAACCTATCACATCCATATTATCTCTATTAGGTTTTTCAAATCTATTACCCGTACCATCAGTGCATAAAAGGGCAATAGGTCCCAAAAAAATCAAAATCTATTACTCGTACCACCAGTGCGTAGAAGAGTAATAGGTCCACCAAAAGTTATTCCTGATTATCGTGTGTCACGTCCATATTACCTCTGATACTGATTATCTCCAGACTTAACACCTGTACCCAACCCAGGATGAAATCACGGTATTAAGGCCACAGAACCTATCATGTCTATATTACCTCTGTTGGGTTTTATCTCAAAATCTATTACTCGTACCACGAGTGCCTAAAAGGGTAATAGGTCCACAAAATTGTTTCAAATCTATTACCCGTACCACCAGTGCACAAAAGGGTAGTAGGTCCACAAAAATCATTCAAATCTATTACCCGCGCCACCAGTACACAAAAGGGTAGTAGGTCCACAAAAGTTATCCAAATCTATTATCCATACTACCAGTGCACAAAAGGGTAATAGGTCTACCAAAGGTTATCCAAATCTATTACCGGTGCACAGTACACAAAAGGATAATAGGTCTAAAAAAATCACAGATTCGTCACAAGAATGAGCAAACCAAAAAAGTTCTTCATTTCTTCATCTAGACAGGAAGTAAAGGATTACATTGATGTCCAAAAGAAGCAAAACACAAACTACAGCTAAAGACAGACAGAAACACCAAGACAAAATATGGACATTTATTTATTATACTCCCGAAAACTGTAATTACATGGCAACCTACGGATCCTTACAGTCAAGGATCATAGTTGTGTTGAGACATATACCATTCCCTCAGCCATTTCGCATACGAAGGATCTATTTGATTAAAGTCCACGACAGGGACAGGAGGGTCAGAACTCCCAGTGCTACTACCCTCGAACTTGGGCTCCTCCTTTACAGCAACTTCAATCTTGGGAGTAATTCTCTCCCCGATGGTCACCAGCTCTTTTTTTACCTCAACTTTTGGTATCACCTCCTCTTTAACAAACGACAACTCTTGTTTGATGAGAGAAAGCAGCATCTCCTCCTTTAAAATGGTCTCAGCCTTCGGTATGGATGCTACAAAAATTAAAGAAAGAAAATAGTCACAAGAAAACAAAGCGAATGGGCTCCTTTTTACTTATGTGGCCTAGTCAGACAGAACCTATACAGTATGGTTATAAGGAGCATATGTGGTTTAAATCAGGTGAGGCATATACAGCTTAGTCAAGCAGAGCCTATGCGGCCCGCTTATGAGGGGTGCGTATGCGGCTTAAAACGGGAGATGCATATGCGGCCTAGTCAGGCAGAGATTATGTGGCCCGGTTATGAAGAGAGCACATACGGCTTGATCGCCTATACGGTTCAGTCATGTGACATCCATACGATTCAGTCATGTGACACTTATGCGGCTCAGTCTATGCGACCTTATCACACAGAACGCATGGGGCCCAGTAAGACAGGAAATTCACCGACTATGCACAAAAGGCGTTGAAGCCAAAGCATAGCAATGATATGTGAAAGGCCCGTACACAAAGCATGCGACATGGCCATTTGAGTTCAAATGCTCGTTCTTCTACCATCCTTACAACGGATAGGAGACTGTACGTCGGGATAAACCAAGAATAGGTCTACAGCTATCGACGGCAAGGCAAGCCCCTTTCCCTTGTTAGCAGTACCGGTTGACTTGGAAGCTTTGGAGGCCATGGCTGATCGGGAGCGGAAAGAATGTTGGAAGAGAAGAGGTCGAAAAGAGAAGAAGACAAAAGAAAGCAATAGGAGTTCTCTCGCGGCTGTACGGCCTATATATTTATAGGCTACTAAGAAGTAGAAACGGATAGGCACCGCTTCGGTTATCGTGCCATTAAAAGATAATATTGGCCTTCAGGATTCTATCCTTTATAACCGTCATAGTAACCGAAAGACAGCCCTAAATCCAAAACCAAATTCGAGCATTAAATGCAATAGTGACAACTAGGCAGAGTCGCTCTGTGGCTCAAATTTCCCTGCAGATCGAGATCTCCCTGCGGCTCGAAGCTTTCCTACGGCTTGAAGTTTTATGTATGACTCCATACTTTTTATTCAATGTATTCTAAATTTGCAATTTAAAAACTTTGAAGGGGGTCTTGTCGAAGCATGGAAAAGATGGAGTTTATACAGACCATCACTCCATACGGCCAAGAGAAATTAAGCCGTAGAGGAAAGACTCTCGAAGATCCCCTACGGCCAAGTAAAGCTAAGTCGCAGAAGGAGTGCTCCTTGAAGACCCCTGCGGCTAAGTGGATTGGAGCCGCAGAGGGAAGGGTCTCGAAGATCCCATGCAACCAAGTGAAACCAAGTCGCAGAAGCAAGGTTCTCGAAGATCCTATGCGGCCAAGTGAAACCAAGCCGTATAGGCAAGGTTCTCGAATATCCCATACGGACAAGCGAAGTCGAGCCGCAGGAAAAATGCTCCTAAGGCCACTATGCGGCCAAAACGATTCAGACTCTACTTTGGGGGGGGACACGTGGCAATTTGATCGAGTCTCGACCACCCAGATTTGCTACAACAAAAAAATCTCAATAATCCCACCAACTGGCAACCCAAGATCGAGTCTTTGGTGTGCTGTTGCAGCCACATGGCCGTCTATGCATCCTAAAATCTGCTTTATGTAGGAATCACTATAAATAGCAGGGTTTCACACCCATGCAAAAGGTTGGCAATCAATGGCTGGAAAATTTCTTCGAGAGCAAAGACTATGTCCGATAGTCCAAGGAGTAAGGCAGAGTTGCTACACTTTCCCGAGCCTCCATCGTCACCCCCTAGAATTAAAAACTAAACAATTGTACTTAGATTGTTTCCTAGAATTTTTTTCTAGGCTTTCTTGTGTATAAAGGAGTTTGCAATCAAATTCAGTGTCTCTGTAATACTTGTCTTTGATATTTAATGACAAATAACTATTTATGTAATTTGATCATTAGGAACCTACCTGTGGACTAGGGCTACGTAAAAAAGGAAGAATTAGCCTCTAGGGACCCCTATTGTGAAAGTTATATTGTGTTTTCTGCCCAATTTAGGAGAAATTTGAGATTGGTGCACCAAGTGTTTGTCATTTAGCAATTTAGATCTATATAGAATTAATTTGGTTATGTATGTCTAGCTATGTGTCCACAATTGGATGCGAGTAGGTCGTATCATGATACGGTATGACACTGAGTCATTTTGGTTGTCTATGGATATGATACGTGTCCATAATTGTTTTCTTCGACACGTGATACATATGTCATATATTGGCACAAATACTAGAATTGCTATCTACTACTCGTATTAGTTTTTAATTATAATATTTGACTTTTTCATTAGCTATAGAGAGCATTAGTGTTGGTTTGGTAGAATATCAAGGGTGTATCACAAGAGTATCATAGAGTAGTGTGATATTTGGGTGATGCACCACTTGTGTTTGATGAATTGCTATAGTGTATTGAGTGTATCTATTGTACTATAATTACTAGAGTGATATTTGTATCTATTGTAACATATATATCTATTGTAATATATATATATATATATATATATATATATATATATATATATATATATATATATATATATATATATATATATATATGTGTGTGTGTGTGTGTGTGTGTCTACCTAGTACCTATCAGTGGGTACGTAGGGGGATTTGGTTTGTGACTGTCATATGTGGATAGGTGTAGTAGGGAGTATCAGTTCAGTTGGCTTTGTGTTTGTGCAGTCATGGTAGTCGAGGGCAGTGTGGTTAGGAGTGTTATGTCCCTGCTAGCATAGCAGCTCTAACAGTGGCAACAACAGTAGCAGTAAGAGAAGGGGGTCTGATAGCAGTAACCGTAGGAGCTACAGTAGCTGCAGCAATAGTTGCTACTAGTAGCAGCAACAACAGTAGCTACAGATGGCAAGACTGTAAGCAGTTATTTCTAGCAGCAGCATGGCTAGTAGTGTTAGCAACATAGAGTAGTAGCAACAGTGCATAGATTTGAGAGAACTGCAGTAAGTTAGGCAGCCTACATGAGAGAAAAATCTGGGTGTGTACAGTCACACATGAGTGTTGATGTGTATCTATACAGATACCCATATTTGTATTAGTGTTTTGCACACTTAATGTGCAGGATACAGGTAGTAGCAGGAAGAAATTGAATAGTTGCAGGGTAACAGCAGAAAACTGCTTAAAGAAGTAGTATGTTATTACCTTGAGTAGAGGTATGTGCAATCGTGGATAGGCAAATATGCTAATAGAGGGGTTCAATCTTAATAGGCAGCAGCAACACATGAGGCAGTGACAGCGTATCCATATGTATGTGTGTGCAGCAGTTCATATTGAACCAAGTACTCAACTGTACACACGATAGGTAATGGTACTAGGTTTGAGTAATGAAATAGAGTGCCAGTGTTAGTGAACCTATGTTCATATATGGATATATATACGTATATGTGATAGATGGATTAGTGTGGTATGCCTACATGGGTATAGGGGTAAGGCTACATATATACATAGAATAAATGCATATTGGTATATGTTCGATAGGTAAAGGAAATGTATAGGTAGGTAAAGGGTAAATGTATAAGGCAATGGATATGACCTAAGGTATATTTATATATGAGTCTCTCTCTCTATATATATATATATATTATATGGTATATAACACAATATATTAGCTAGTATTATCTAATATTAGCTAAGAAAACTTAGTTTAGCAAGGTATCGACCGAGAATTGACCAAAAACCTAGAGATGGCCTAAACACCTAGAATTTGACTAGTTTAACTTGTTTATCATTTTAAGATGATGTATTCATATGATATTCTATATTTAGGTCTTCAAAGCACAGTTATAGATACAGTTGATACTTTACCCCAGGTTCCAAGCGAGTACATTCTCTGATAATTTCTCGTTTATAATATCTTCTATGTTTCTTGTATCTAGTGCAGATATCCTTGATTTTCTGACAATTGGTTACACAGATTGATATTTTTGAATTCTTTCATGAGATGTTAGTCCTTGAGTATCTTAGTGTACTTTGTGCAAGCCTTGTTGTTCTTGTACTTGTATGGAAACTAATTCTTGAGAAGATTTGCTACCTTCTCATAGATTTCCATGTCATAACGTGCTATGGTTGGATCCACTATATCAGTCGGGGCGGGGAGTGTTAGTGTAGATATGTGACATACCCTCCTTGTGCATGTCTTGTTCCTTATGAGTGTTGATTATACACCGCATGTATGATTAGTCATGCCTTAACCTTTTCCAAGCCGATCACATGTTGAAGCTAGTGGTCACTCACTTAAATAGTTTACTTTTGATTCTTGCACATGATATCTCTTTCTCTTGTATTTACTTACAATATTTTCCATATCTTGTTATATTCCCGTTATTTCTCTATTATCTTGTATTTCTTTCTATTTATTGTTACATAGTCCATATCATTTATTAGAACTATTATTGGAGGTGTGGTTCGCTCCAATCCTGACTGGATATAATTTTTAGATGATTTAGAGGAGTAGTGCTTTACTCACTATGGACCTCAGGATGTAGTAGGTGTAGATTTGGAGATCGTATCTCAGGAGGGGCTAGTGCCAGGTGAGGAGGATGATGTACTAGTTGTAGCTCCGAGTTAGACAATTTATTGTGCTAGATTTGTCTCTAGTTGGACATTATTGTTATATCTATATTTTGAGACTCGTTTGAAATATTATTAGCATTCACACTTATTTGTGAGATGTATATTGACTCTTATTTCCTGTTTCTCTTTATATCACATTCGTGCGTTGTCTTTCCTTATAGATTTTGTGATTGAGTATTCATATCATAATGATATTGAGATGATATTGTATCTTGTGGATTATTATTGTTAGATAGCATAATAGACATAGACAACATTCTATCATTGATACTGCGACGTTGGCTGGACGTACCCATGCCTTTGTGCCTTTACATCAGGTTCGGGTCATGACATATTTTCAGTGGTAGCCCATGCAGGTCCTCGAGGTCACAATTAGTATGATGTCGTAGTGGTACTCAGACTTGGAGCACTTTTACGAGTCGTCTATATTATATAGGATATGTTACTCCTTGGTTAGATTACAAAGCAAAGTGATCTTCAAATATTGAATATCTATAAAATGCTAGTATCATACAGGTGCTTCGGAGCCAATATGATAATCCATGGTCAGTTATCACCAAATGTTGCACATGATGATTAAGCATTAACTATTATGCCTACATAAATTGCAGATAATTCAACTAAAATAAATTCCTTGTGGATTAAAACGAAAGCAACTGACCGATTTTGGTGGTGGCATTAGTCCTGGCATTAGTTGGTCCAATCAAAGCACGCCAATAAGAGATGGAATTAGACTTCTTAATAGTCATAACACAGACAAGTCCACTAATAATATTAGAGATATATCGCTTAACATATAAACTTTACAATACAAGAACAACTAGTAAACACAGAAAAGTTGAAAGCAATATTAAAGCTTTCATACAAGCATTATTACATCTATGAAAACATTAAACTACGTATTACTAAACAATATAAGCTAGCAAAATGGTGGCTAAGATTAATTTAGGGAAATTTAGTAATAGGTGTTTGCCATTAAATATTAAGAACAAAAAATTACAGAGGAATTGAACTTGATTGCAAACTCGCTTATACAAAAGAAAGCCTAGAAAGAAATCTTAGGAAATAATCTAAGTACAATTGTTTAGTTTTTTATTTTGGAGGGTGACGATGGAGGCTCGGGAAAGTGTAGCAACTCTGCCTTACTCCTTGGACTATCAGACGCGATCTTTGCTCTTGAAGAAATTTGCTAGCCTTTGATTGCCAACCTCTTGCATGGGTGTGGTACCCTGCTATTGGTAGTGATTTCGGGATGAAGGATATTTTGAGGCACATAGATGGCCACGTGGCCACGTGACTGCAACAGCACATGGAGACTCACTCTTTGGCTGCCAACTGGTGGTTTGTTGAGATTTTTTTGTTGGAGCAAAACTGGGTGGTTGGGACTTGGTCAACTTGCCATGTGTCCCCCCCATAGAGTAGAACCTGAATCGTTTTGGCCGTATAGTAGGCTTAGGAGCCTTTCTTCTGTGGCTCGGTTCTACTTGGCCGTATGGGATCTTTGGGAGCATTCCCTTTGCGGCTTGGTTTTACTTGGCCGTATGGGATCTTCGAGAGCCTTGCTTCTGCCGCTCGAGTCCACTTAGCTGCATGAGGTCTCCAGGAGCCTTGCTTCTGCGGCTCGGCTCCACTTGGCTGCAAGGGATCTTCGGGAGCATTGCTTCTGCGGCTCGGCTCCACTTGGCCGCATAGGATCTTCGGGAGCATTCCTTCTACGGCTCGAGTCCACTTAGCCGCATGAGGTCTCCAAGAGCCTTGTTTCTGCGACCCGAGGCCACTTAGCCGATGGGGTCTTCGGAAGCATTCCTTCTGCGGCTCGAGTCTACTTAGCCGCATGAGGTATCTAGGAGCCTTGCTTCTGTGGCCTAGATCAACTTAGCCGCATAAGGCTCATGCGGCTCTTCCTTCTGCAGTCTGGATCAACTTGGCCGCATAACGCCTATGCGGTCAGCAATAGTTTTCATAGAATTTTGTTTATCTCTTATTTGACTTCTCAATGAAGATGAATTTGATCGATCCTCTTCTTTGTCGAGTACTGGTACAGCGGATTTATGGATCTGCTTGTTCGAAGAAGATTTGACAATGAACTCCCTCAAAAGATTATGATGCACCGGGCTGAGACAATGCACCTAACTGAGACATCTGAGTAATGCGTCTAGTTGAGAGTAGGCCGTTACAAAGTCTTCAATTGGCATCATGTTTCCGAGATGATGTCAGAAAGGCACAGCAGGTTGCGATCGTTGGAACACAGACTGCCTTGGTGGTGGAGCCACTGTCTTGTGGCAGCAGTAGTTGATGGCGACTTGGGTGTAGTAATGTCCTGAAAAGGGCTGATCGCACACCAAGGTTGCTTCTCTCTCCTTGTGTTTGTGAATGACCACCTTTCGCAAGTCAAGAGCAGATTAATCTACCTTTGCATCCGTTTTATGGGCTAAGGTATCCCGAGCACCCGGTTGTGTAGGTATCATATTTGCTCCCTGATCTGAGGCTAGTAAAGCACTTGCTCTCGATCGTTGTAGGGAGGCTTTTGCTTCCTGGTTTGAGGCTAGTAAAGTACTTGCTCTCGATCATTGTAGGAAGACTTTTGGGACCTGCCCTGTCCGTTTGCGGTAGAGGGCTGGACACGGGAGGTTCTGTACAACTTTCCATCAGGGGCCCGTGTAACAGTTAATGGTACCCACTGACGATCAGCAGATTGGACTATTGACTGGGCTTGTTGAGCCCGTACTGCCCTAGACTTCTTCGACTTAGCACCCGAAGGTGCGTAGTAGGAAGAGTCCAAGTTACAAATGCACCCGAGTCGACTCTGTACAGTTTACCATCGGTAGCGTGCATGATTTTGAGCACGCATCTCTGGTTTACTGTTGGCATAGCACGTTTAAGGTGCATGGCCCGTGCTGCCTTGGATTTTTTATACTAGCCCGTGAAGGCGTATAGTACTTAGAACACAACTCATCCTCGCCATGACAGCGAGTGATTCTGTTGAGTAATTCTTTTCTTTTATTATTTTGGTGCCCTTTTCAAAGGAGGCAAGGAGGCTCTATATATAGAATGGAATGTGCCCTTTCTTCTTCTCCTTTCTGATGTGGGACTAATCGCAATATCCATGCTTCTACAAGACCCCCTTCAAAGTTTTCAAATTGCAAATTTGGAATACTTTGAATAAGAAGCATGGATAGTAGAACTGTTTAGGTGTGACAATCCTATCAAAGGTAGCATAGACATGATAAGTTTGGGTATTTCTGCTGGAGATTTTATGTGGACTTATCATCATTGGCGTATCTTGGTTTTAGGTACAGATAATAAGTTAAGAGAGGGAACCAACATATTTACTCAGAGGTGATATGGACGTGATAAATATGAGGTTGATGGTAGAGCTTTCCTACTTAGTGGGGATATGGACGTGGTAGGAGTGATCTCGGTGAGGATACATAGAACAACTCAGAGGTGATATGGACGTAGAAGTTCTATGATTGATACGCCACAATGCAGGGGTTGTTGTACGGGGTGTTTACTCAGAGGTAAGGTGGACGTGGTAAACAT
Source organism: Iris pallida (assembly GCA_029216955.1). Taxonomy (NCBI): domain Eukaryota; kingdom Viridiplantae; phylum Streptophyta; class Magnoliopsida; order Asparagales; family Iridaceae; genus Iris; species Iris pallida. Next base: position 18,237,999 of record JANAVB010021599.1, on the reverse strand, counting down.
TTGTTTTTAGCATCATCTGCTTGGTAAGGGGTATGAAAACAACTCAGAGGTGATGTGGACATGGTTGTTCTACTACTGGGGAGTGAATGCAACGGAACAACTGGGCTCCAGAAGCATATGATTGTGAGGGAAGGGGTGCTTGTACTAGAGGGTCTAATACAACATTTGTGGTTGGTCAAGGACATCCTACTAGGGGACTTTTTGTGGACCTATTGCCCTTTGGTGCATCTGGAGATGCGAGCAATAGATTTTAATAATATTTGTGGACCTATTATCCTTTTGTGTACTGGTAGTACGGGTAATAGATTTGAAACAATTTTGTGGACCTATTACCCTTTTGCGCACTGGTAGTGCGAGTAATAGATTTTGAGACAAAATCCAACAGAGGTAATATGGACGTGATAGGTTTTATGGCCTTAACACCATAATTTTATCCCGAGTTGGGTACAGGTGTTAAGTTGAGAGACTATCCGTATCAGAGGTAATATGGACGTGACATCCGATAATCAGGAAAAAAAATTTATGGACCTATTACTCTTCTGCGCACTGGTGGTACGAGTAACAAATTTTGAGACAAGACCCAACAGAGGTAATATGGACGTGATAGGTTTTGAAGCCTTAACACCGTAATTTTATCCCGGGTTGGGGACAGGTGTTAAGTCGAGAGATTATCGGTATCAGAGGTAATATGGACGTGACAAACGATAATCAGGAATAATTTTTGGTGGACCTATTACTCTTTTGCGCACTGGTGGTGCGAGTAATAGATTTTGAAATAAAACCCAACAGAGGTAATATGGACGTGACGCATAGGCTATCACTCTCTTGCAGTCTCAACTGTCGAGACGCATAGGCTATCACTCTCTTGTTCTACTTTAGGACACAACCCAGTCCTTTGCCCGAGGCATCACTATAAATTGTAAAACCTTCCGATCCCGAAGGCAAAGCCAAGATAAGGGCTGTCGGCAGCCTCTTCTTCAACTCATCGAACGCAGCATGGCAGTCCTCTGTCCACACAAACTCTACGTCCTTCCGAGTGAGCCTAGTAAGCGGCTCTACAATCCGAGCGAAGTCTTGCACGAATTTTCGATAATACCCTGCTAATCCCAAGAAGCTTCGTATCTCTGCCACCGTAGTCGGAGTAGTCCAAGCTTCCACAATAGTAACCTTCTTCGGATCGACAGATATACCGTCGCCTGTCACCACATGACCAAGGAATTCCATCTTGTCCAAGAAAAACTCATATTTTGAGGGTTTTCTATTGAGCTTCTCCTTCCCGAGGGTCTCTAGCACGATCCTCAGATGTTCTTCGTGTTCTTCTGGTGTTTTCGAATAAATAAGTATGTCATCGATAAACACCACTACAAACTTGTCAAGGTACGGATGGAATACTTTGTTCATCAAATTTATAAAAACTGCCGGGGTATTGGTTAACCCGAACGGCATCACCATAAACTCGTATTGTCCATACTTGGTCCGAAAGGCAGTCTTCGGTATATCCTCCTTCTTTACCTTCAGCTGATGGTAACTCGACCTCAAATCTGTCTTTGAGAATACCCGTGCGTCGCTCAACTGATCGAAGAGATCGTCAATCCTCGGCAGCGAATACTTGTTTTTGATAGTATGATTATTCAAGGTTCGGTAGTCGATGCACATTCGCACCATACCATCTTTTTTGGCACAAAAAGGACAGGTGATCCCTATAGTAATGAACTCTTTCTGATGAACTCCTTCTCCAGCAATTCATCGATCTGCTTCTTCAATTCTTTAGCTTCTTTTTTGTTGATCCGGTACACCAGTTGTGCCGTTGGTTCTGCGCCTAGCACCAGATCGATAGCAAACTCGATGTCCCTATCTGGAGGCAATCCTAGTAAGTCCTTAGGAAAAACGTCCATGAATTCGGCGATGATGGGATGTGGGATCTTCTTTCCCTCGATCATAGCTCCACAGATAGCTACATGCTGCTACTCCACTGCTCCTCTAGCGAACTCGAATACAGGCTCTCCCGGAGGATTGAATACAATACATCCTCGGTGGCAGTCTATACTGGCAAAATTCTTACTCAACCAATCCATACCGAGGACGATGTCGAAACTCGGTAGTAGCTTTACGAGTAAGTTGGCACGCAACACTCTTCTCGCCAAGGTGATGTGACGCCTCATGCAAATATCTTTGACTGGAATAGCACCTCCGCCCGTCATAATTTTGCAAACACCACCCAATGGTTCCAATATTATGCTATGCTTGAATACAAAAGCTACAGAAATAAAACTATAGGATGCACCCGAATCAAACAAGGTTATAGCTGAAAAGGAGTTTAGTAGTATAGAAGTTGCTATCGCATCTGGGGTTGGCTCCGGTTCCTCAACGGCCATGGCAAAAGCTCGGCCCTGCTTGGGTGCTCCTCTCTGCTGGTGCTGAACGAACCGCTGCTGCTAAGTGGATAGTGGGGGACCTCGTGGCTGTGGCACTGCTTGTCCTCTCGGTGCCGGTGCTATCTTGCGTCCTGTCCGATTAGGGACCAGTAAGCAGTCTTTCAGCTGATGCGATGGAGATCCACAACACAAGCATGCTCCGAGTCTCTTCCTGCAGTCGTCTCAAATGTGTCCGCTCCTCCTGCAGTGAGTATATTATGGAACCTGCTGTAGCTGTCTATGTGGCTGCTGCGTTTGTGCTCGGGCTGGAACTCGGTTCTGCTGATATGCTGGGGTTTTACCAGCAGGCTGGAACTGCTGCTGATGCTGGTGCTGGTGCTAAAAGATCTTCGGTTGGAATTGGGGACGCTTCGCCGGTACTGATTGGTTATTGCTTCCTCCGGAAGTCTTTCGACTCCTCTTTGGTCCTTAATTCAGTTCTTCTTCCACTACTTGGGCGACCTCCAAAATCTTCTCATAGGTAGTAGCTCGGCTGGTGGCGATGGCTAAGCGAATGTCATGAGATAGTCCCTTCCTGAATCATCGTGTCTTGTCTTGAGGGGTGCTGACCAAGTTCTCCGCAAAGCTACTGAGGCAAAAAAAGTCTGATGTGTACTCGTCGACGATGTGGTTGCCTTGCTCTAGGTGCTCGAACTGACTCACCAATGCTTTTCGTGCTACGTATGGATAGAATTTCTTCTTGAATAGTCTCTTAAATTCCTTCCAGGTTACGTCTGGAGCAGAAAATCGGGGGTCGCCTTGGTACCACGTCTGCGCGATATCGAAAAGTTGTCCGCTAGCTGACTCCACTTTTAGATCTTCTGAGACGTAGGCCATTTTTTGGTACCGTTCCATGTTCTCCAACCATTCATCAATGTAAATGATTCCCTCTGTCCCACGAAACTCTCTGGGGCTGAGGTCCATGAAGTTCTTGGATGTCCTATGGCGTTGTTGGGGAGCACCTCTCTGCTGAAGATCCTCTCGCAAGGTATCGCAAAAGATGTTGTCCTGCTGCTGGAAAATCCCCAGGAGTGTAATGTTGTCCAGTACCGGTGGCGGAGGCAGAGCAGGTACCAGTTACATCATTGTCGCTGGATGTATGGTAGGTTCTGGGTACATAAAGGGTGCCTGCTGCATCATAGGCGCTGGATACATGGCTGGTGCTGAATGTATCGTCGGTGGTGGATAGACTGCTGGTGCCGGAGGAGGAATGGGTGCGGGTACTGAAGTCTGTGAAGGGAACTGCGATGGAGGTGGAATGTCATCCCTGGAGAACCTCGAGTACTGCGGCTGAGCCGGATCGCCCTGGTGAGTAAGCTGGCCTCCCTGCGTCGGTGGGGTCCCATAGGTGAAGAATCTGCCAACGGCCGGTGGAGTGTTCAGTGCAGCGTTATTCATGTCTTACAAATCCATTGGCTAAAAATAAAGGAAATCATTAGACGATAGAAAGATTTGAAAAGGATGTATAAGGGTACTTGAAGTCAAGTATAGAAGTCAATAACGCAAATTCCAACTCATGGGGACGGTCCTTAGGTTCCTATTCTTAGTCCTAGTCGTAGGCCCGCAGTAGTACGGCTAACTTAAGTACTACCACGATTTCGCTGTCTTTGCAAAAATGGACCTGCATGGGCCACCATAAAAATGTGTCACGACCCACACCCAGTAATGTGGGCATGAACCGTACGCACGCCCAGCCTACGCCGCGGAATCGGCGGTAGAACGTATAACAATATGATGAACCACCATGCAGCAAAATATTACCCACATGGGGCAATCCACAACTCAAAATCACAACTCAGCATCTAGAAGGTGAAATAAATAAACCATCTTCTAATAGAAATGTATGATGACTAAAGTCAAATGAAATCTCAACTACATGCCTCAAAATTCAACTCAATATCCAGTACAATGTCTCAACACTAACTAAAAGGTAACTAAGCAAATGTAGCAGGATCAGATGCTGCGTACTCCTCCTAATAAGAAAAATTTGTCTCTACTGTATCCCCTATGTATGGGCCATACTGGTCAGGGCACTCGACCTCTTCGCCATCACCTAAAATCTGTTTAGTTACCAAGTCAGGATAGAACGAGTACAATTCACTTAATACAGTTCCAATATATGAAAATAAAATAAAACAGAGGTTAGACATCAATTATATGTTTTGAAAATAAATAGAAAAGATGTAAGAAAAGACGGAAAAATCAATAACAATAAATAAACATAATACCTTTCCAACTGTTAGAAGTACCTTTGATATATGATCAGTCTGGGACACTACACCGCGAGGTCTACGAGGTCTACTTGCACGAAAATAAACAATATCTACGAGGTCTACTTGCAAAAATTAAATAATGTCTACGAGGTCTACTTGCAGAAAATAAACAATGTCTACGAGGTCTACTTGCATGAAAATAAACAATGTCTACGGTCGGATCACACATCTTTGGTAATTCTTATTCCCGACTCAACAATTTATAATAGAATATAAAATTACATAACCAATGGCCAATCAATGAAATATAGTAAAAATCAATATTGAAAACAGACAATAAACTGTACTCGCCTGGTGTCCTGAGCTGATGGTACGAACCCGATGACAAGTCCAAGTCCAAGTAACCTATTTTATAAATCACACTGTCAATAAGTAATTCAAAATCAAGTACAATCTATCTACTTGGTCTCTATATTTTCTTTAATTCAACCCACCTACATCTACTTTCCTTTGGTTACCTACTGGCTATGGGTATCTTGGTCTGCTTACCTAGGTTTACCTTGGCATAGGACTTACCACTGTGGTTTGGGGTCCAACCTTTACTGTCCTGCTCTCATGGATGCCCACCTCTCTAACCCAATAAATTGGCCTATAGACATGTGCTTTAGTTCTAAAGACAACTCAGTTGTCATGATCTATCTATACAATCTCAACCTACTATCCCTGCTACAATGTGACCATAGCACTATACTATTCCCATTTACTGATACTAAATCAGGAGCAAGTCTTTCATGATATACCAAGTATTATGTACTCGGATCCATGCTGACTCCTGGTGGCTTGATATTGAGTACAACAATTACATCACATATGGACTGGTTTGATAAGTCAACTGTCGTACTAGTTCGTGAAATGAATAAGGGAAACTGGCATGTTAGCCCCCACTGAGATAGGTAGATATCTAATCTATCAATATCAATTTGCTACAAGAGGGACATCTAATGCATCTATATTATTCTGATACAACAGAAAGTCTGTATAATCAGTTGGATATACGAAGGAATTTTGTATGATAGCTTGCTACTTAGGTACACCCCAATCCACCATTACTTGGTCCTATGTTTGTACTTAACTTACACATTTGACATTAACAGTCCTCTATGTATATCTATAACTGGCCTATGAGGACTGTTTTGTAAAATACACGAGGAATTGATGTTTGTATCAAATGGTTCCTGATACTTGCTACTAGAGGGTTTTCACCCACAGGTACACCTTATTAGCTTCACTGCTATAGCAGCTGCAATTGCTATTTCTTAAAGATGGTACCTAGATAACTTAGCAATGGTGTCTCAGTCCTCTCTCTGTTTTCCCTACTATCATAAATCTTATCCACAGAGTTTTACTACTGTTATTTATCTACTTGAACTCACATTCCTACCATCCTAATAGTCTAAACGAAGGTATTGGGAAAAAGCAATAGTACCAGCAAGATATATTGCTGAGTTGCTCTAAGGTGCCAGATTAAGGTATGTTTCTAGAAGATATGGGTTCAGAACTATCCCATGTTCAGATATTGTCTAGGGACTTGATTTGGTGTTACAGTAACAAAGTTATTACCTTTGCGTGTGAACAGATATGTAAAGTAATTGTCCTACTCTCCACATGATCACAAATTACCTATATTTGTACACTGGCTCTATCCTCTCTAAATCTCACATATGATACTTTGGGTATATTAAGGTATCTGACGACAAAATTTGCTACTTTAGCTTTTACCCATAAATTTTTGGTACCCCATTGGCTTGCAATACACCATGTGTCAACTGACCCAGGTTAGGAATCCTAATGACACTAACAAGCAACCTAATATAAGGCATTGACCTTAAGTAATTAGTATAAAGTGTAACATTATTGCAATTGTAGCGAAAATAAGTAACTGACATAGGGATACCCGGCTCTCTCTAACATTGAGTAGCCCCCCCTTGACAGATGATATGGGAGGGACTTTTCGATACGGAGGCTGAACAGTCTATTTTAACCATTGCCTCAAGTTCTTGTATCCATCCTAGTATCCTATACCTAGCTACACCATTAAGTCGAACAAGGACTCATCCACTCTTTCTTCCATTGTTTCTTTCCGAACCTTAATTCAAACACCTATCTGTCTCTATTTGCAGTTGTGTTAATGGCAGTAATAATAAGTTCTAAGAGTAGATAGATTTACCTCCTTTGTAGATCGAAAGTAAAGTCTGACTGTTCCCTCGACGGCTCCTCGACTTCCTTTGTGATAGAAACAAGGATGAGAGAATTAGGGTTATGTAGAGAAAGGGTTGGCTATACCTCTCCATATATATGTTCAGGTGGAAGAGGATATGGATGATCGATTTGAATTTCTATTTGCTCTATCTAAAGGATTTGGATATCTAAAGGATATGTTTTTAGGTTGAGCTCGTCTTCGAAAACAGGGTCATGGATGAGTTTGAATTGAAATAGAAATGAAGCAGTTGAGAGTTAAATCTCAACTTCCATATAACCCCTGTCACTTTGGATATTGACAACCTTACACTTCCCATTGATGTTAAGTAAAATGATTAAAAATAAGTTAAATAAAATAATGAAGGAAACCAAGTTTTATATAATTACTAAAATAATCTAAATCCAAATATAAGACTTAATTATTTTAGCAATTCAAATTAATTTACCCAAGATTATTTAAAACTATATTTATTTATTTACTTACTTAAAATATAAACGCATGATAATTGAGAATAGAAAACAATCAAATAAATATAGTTTGACGAATCCCTCCGTCGATACAATTATAAAAATATCTCTAATTCGGAATAATCTTTAAACTCAAAATAATTAAATACATAAATATTTTGAAACAAATTCGGAAAGAGGAGTTACAAATCTACCCACCTTAGAAATAAATTCGTCCTCAAATTTAAATTAGTCGTACGATAGAAATATACCTCAAGGTCCGAAAAGATAAGGGTAGAATTTGCGCATCTCATCCTCTCTCCCAAGTGGACTCGCCTGGGGAGTGGTATCTCCACGCCACTTGAACCAAGGTGATCGTCTGGTTCCTCAGGACCTTCTCTCTGCGGTCCAAAATCTCTACGGGCTGCTCCAGGTAACTGAGACTCGGTCCCACCTCGATCTCCGATTGGTCCAACACATGACTGGGGTCCGCCATGTATCGTCTTAGCTGAGAAACGTGGAACACGTTGTGCACTCCTTCCAGTGTAGGCGGCAGGGCCAATCGGTACGCTACTGCTCCCATCTTCTCGAGAATACCAAACGGCCTGATGAATCGTAGGCTGAGTTTACCGCCTTTACCAAAACGAATAGTGCCACACGTCGGAGAAATTTTCAAAAACACCAAATCTCCAACCTAGATGCCCAAAATGTTATCACGAATCTCATAATCATACCCGTAGTTAATAATAAAAGATTCTATATCTCAAACTCTAACGGCCTACGGTGACTGTCGGCCGAGTGCTTCTGTCTGTCCTGAGCTATGCGAAGCCGTTCTCTAATCTGCTTGACTTTCTCCGCAGCGTCTACTACCATCTCTGGTCCCAACAGTACTCGTTCGTCCACGTCGTCCCAAGATAGCGGGGTACGGCATCTCCGTCCAGACAGCACTTCAAACGGGGACATCTCGATGCTAGCTTGTTAGCTGTTGTTGTAGGAGAACTATACGAGATGAAGGTGGTCCTCCCATGAGCCGCCAAAGTCTAGCACGTACGTCCGTAGCATATCCTCGAGCGTCTGAATGGTCTGCCCTGACTGTCCATCCGTCTGCGGATGATAAGCAGTGCTAAACTTGAGCACTGTGCCCAAGCTAGCCTGTAGGCTCTTCCAGAAGTGAGACATGAACCTGCTGTCACGGTCTGACATGATACTCACCGGAACCCCGTGCTGTCTGACTATCTGCTTCACATAAAGCTCTGCCAACTTCACTGTAGATAACCCCACTTTAAATGGTATAAAGTGGGCCGATTTGGTCAACCTATCGACGATGACCCAAATCGCATCCTTCCCGCCCGATGACCGTGGAAGACCAGAAACAAAATCTATAGTGATGTGTTCCCACTTCCACTCGGTTATCGGTAGCGGCTGCAACAATCCTCTGGGTCTCTGTCTATCGGCTTTGACCTGCTGACATACTAGTCACCTACAAATGAAACGGGCCACTTCTCGTTTCATACCATACCACCACACGTGGTTTCGCAGATCCTTGTACATTTTGTTGGCTCCTGGATGTAGAGAATATTAGAAACGGTGTGCCTCCTGCATAACTTTTTCTCTAAGCTTTCCACTAGGTACACAAAGCCTCGTCTCGTGCCTCAATGAACCATCCTCTGTAATAACAAAATCATCTAGCAAACCGGCCCATGCTTGGGCCATGATGTTCTTCAGCTGCTCATCCTAGTGCTGTGCCTCCCGAATCCTGTCCATCAATCCTGACTGAATCTGTATGCCCATCATCTGCATCTTGGCTCTTGGAATGACGATCTCGATGCCCAAACTTTCCAAGTCCACTAATCAATGACGATCTCGAGTCAAGCACATTGCTACGAGATACCTGCTCAAAGCATCCGCAACAACGTTAGCTTTTCCCGGATGATACTGTAGAGAAATATCATAATCACTCATCAGCTCAAGCCATCTGTGCTGCCTCATGTTCAACTCCTTTTGTGTGAAGACGTACTTTAAGCTTTTGTGGTCGGTGAAGATTTCTACTCGCTCTCCATACAAATAATGTCTCCACAGCTTCAAGGCGAAGATTACGGCTGCCAACTCTAGGTCGTGTGTAGGGAAGTTTTTCTCATGCGGTCTCAACTGTCGAGATGCATAGGCTATCACTCTCTTGTTCTGTTCTAGGATACAACCCAGTCCTTTGCCCGAGGCATCACTATAAATGGTGAAACCTCCCGATCCCGAAGGCAAAGCCAAGATATGGGCTGTCGTCAACCTCTTCTTCAACTCTTCAAACGCAGCCTGGCAGTCCTCTGTCCATACGAACTCTACATCCTTTCGTGTGAGCCTAGCAAGCGGCTCTACAATCTGAGCGAAGTCTTGTACGAATTTTTGATAATACCCTGCTAATCCCAAGAAGCTTCATATCTCTGCCACCGTAGTTGGAGTAGTCCATGCTTCCATAGCCGTAACCTTCTTCGGATCGACAGATATACCGTCGCCTGTCACCACATGACCAAGGAATTCTACCTTGTCCAAGAAAAACTCATATTTTGAGAGTTTTCTATAGAGCTTCTCCTTCTTGAGGGTCTCTAGCACGATCCTCAGATGTTCCTCGTGTTCTTCCGGTGTTTTCGAATAAATGAGTATGTCATCGATAAACACTAATACGAACTTGTCAAGCTACGGATGGAATACCTTGTTCATCAAGTTCATGAAGACTGCCAGGGCATTGGTTAACCCGAACGGCATCACCATATACTCGTATTGTCCGTACTTGGTCCGAAAGGCAGTCTTCGGTATATCATCTTTTTTTACCATCAGCTGAAGGTAACCCGACCTCAAATCTATCTTTGAGAACACCCGTGCGCCGCTCAACTGATCGAAGAGGTTGTCAATCTTCGGCAGCGGATACTTGTTCTTGATAGTGTGATTATTCAAGGTTCGATAGTCGATGCACATTCGCACCGTACCATCTTTTTTTGGCACAAAAATGACCGAGGATCCCCATGTTGACGAACTCTCTCTGATGAACTCCTTCTCCAGCAATTCATCGATCTGCTTCTTCAATTCTTCGGCTTCTTTGTTGTTGATCCGGTACACCGGTTGTGCCGTTTGTTCTGCGCTTGGCACCAGATCGATAGCAAACTCGATGTCCCTATCTGGTGGCAATCCTGGTAAGTCCTCAGGAAAAAACGTCCTTGAATTTCGTGATGATGGGATGTGGGATCTCCTTCCCCTCGATTATAGCTCCGCAAATAGCTTCGCGCTGCCGCTCCACTGCTCCTCAAGCGAACTCGAATACAGGCACTCTTGGAGGATTGAATACAACACATCCTCGGTGGCAGTCTATACTTGCAAAATTATTACTCAAGCAATCCATACCGAGGACGATGTCAAAACTCGGTAGTGGCATTACGAGTAAGTTGGCGCACAACACTCTTCCTTCCAAGGAGATGCGATGCCTCGTGCAAATATCCTTGACTAGAATAGCACCTTCGCCCGTCATAATTTTGCAAACACCACCCAATGGTTCCGATACTTTGCTATGCTTGAATACAAAAGCTACAGAAATAAAACTATGGGATGCACCCGAATCAAACAAGGTTATAGCTGAAAAGGAGTCTAGTAGTATAGAACCTGTTATCACATCTTGGGTAGGCTTCGGCTCCTCAATGGCCATGACAAAAGTTCGGCCCTGTTGGGGTGCTCCTCTCTGCTGGTGTTGAGCGAACCGCTGCTGCTGAGTGGGTAGTGGGAGACCTCGTGGCTGTGGCACTGCTGGTCCTCTCGGTGCCGGTGCCATCGTGCGTCCTATCCGATTAGGGACCAGTAAGCAGTCTTTCAGCTGATGCGATGGAGATCCATAATACAAGCATGCTCCGAGTCTATTCCTGCAGTCGTCCCATATGTGTCCACTCCTCCCGCAGTGAGTACATTAGGGGACCTGCTATAGCTGTCTTTGTGGCTGCTGAGTCTGGGCTCGGGCTGGAACTCGGTTCTGCTGATATGCTGGTATTTTACCAGCAAGCTGGAACTGCTGTTAATGCTGGTGCTGAAAGACCTTCGGTTGGAATTGGGGACGCTTCGCCGGTGCTGATTGGTTATTGCTTCCTCCGAAAGTTTCTTGAGTCCTCTTTGGTCTGTAATTCAGTTCTTCTTCCACTGCTTGGGCGACCTCCAGAATCTTCTCATGGGTAGTGGCTCGGCTAGTGGCGATGGCTAAGTGAATCTCATGAGATAGTCCCTTCCTGAATCGTCGTGCCTTGTCTTCAAGGGTGCTGACCAAGTTCTCCGTAAAGCGACTGAGGCGAGAAAACTCTGATGTGTACTCGTCGATGGTGTGGTTGCCTTGCTTCAGGTGCTCGAACTGACTCACCAATGCTTCTCGTGCTACGTATGGATAGAATTTCTTCTTGAACAGTCTCTTAAATTCCATCCAGGTTACGTCTGGAGGAAAAAATCGGGGCTCGCCTTGGTACCACGTCCGCGCGATGTCAAAAAGTTATCCACTAAATGACTCCACTTTTAGATCTTTTAAGATGCGAGCCATTTTTAGGTACCGTTCCACGTTCTCCAACCATTCATCAGCGTAAATGATTTCCTCTGTCCCATGGAACTCTCTGGGCCTGAGGTCCATGAAGTTCTTGGACGACCCAGGGCGCTGTTGGGAGCATCTCTCTGCTGAAGAGCCTCTTACAAGGTATCGCGAAAGATGTTGGCCTGCTGCTGGAATTATATTGTCCAGTGCAGGTGACGGGGGCAGAGCAGGTGCCGGGTACATCGCTGGCGCTAGATGCATGGTAGGTGCTGGGTACATAAAGGGTGCCTGCTGCATCATAGACGTTGGATATATGGCCGGTGCTGAATGCATCATAGGTGGTGGATAGACTGCTGGTGTCGATGCCGGAGGAGGAATGGGTGCTGGTACTGGAGTCTACGAAGGAAACTATGGGGGAGGTGGAATGTCTTCCCTGCAGAACCTCGAGTACTGCGGCGGAGCTGGATCGCCCTGGTGAGTAAGCTGGCCTCCCTGCATCGGTGGGGTCCCGTAGGTGAAGAATCTACCAACGGTCGGTAGAGTGTTCAGTACAACGTTATTTCTGTCTTGCGAATCCATTGGCTGAAAACAAAAGAAATCATTAGATAATAGAAAGATTCAAACGGGATGTATATGGGTACTTGAAGTCGAGTATAGAAGTCATTAACGCAAATTCCAACTCATGGGGACGGTTCTTAGGTTCATATTCTTTGTCCTAGTCGCAGGCCCGCAGTAGTACGGCTAACTTAAGTACTACCATGGTTTCGTTGTCTTTGCGAAAATGGACCTGCATGGGCCACTATAAGAACATGTCACGACCCGCACCCAGTAATGTGGGCATGAACCGTGCGTACACCCAGTCTACGCCACAAAATCGGCGGTAGAACGCTGTAACAATATGATGAACCACCACGCAGTAAAATATTACCCACATGGGGCAATCCACAACTCAAAATCACAACTCAGCATCTGGAAGGTGAAATAAATAAACCATCTTCTAATAGAAATGTGTGATGACTAAACTCAAATGAAATCTCAACTACATGTCTCAAAAATCAACTCAATATCCAGTACAATGTCTCAGAACTAACTAAAAGGCAACTAAGCAAACGTAGCGGGATCAGATGCTGCATACTCCTCCTGATAAGCAAAATCTGTCTCTACTGCATCCCCCATGTATGGGCCATACTGGTCAGGGCACTCGACCTCTTCGCCATCACCTAAAATTTGTTTGGTTACCCAGTCAAGATGGAACAAGTATATTTCACTGAATGTAGTTCCAATATATAAAAATGATTATAAAACAGAGGTTAGACATCAATTATATGTTTTGAAAATAAACAAAAAAGATATGAGAAAAGACGAAAAAATTAATAACAATAAATAAACATAATACCTTCCCAACAGTTAGAAGTACCTTTGATATGTGATCAGTCTGGGACACTGCATCGCGAGGTCTACGATGTCTACTTGCACGAAAATAAACAATGTCTACGAGGTCTACTTGCAAAAATTAAATAATGTCTACGAGGTCTACTTGCAGAAAATAAACAATGTCTACGAGGTCTACTTGCATGAAAGTAAATAATGTCTACGGTCGGATCACACATCTTTGGTACTTCTTATTTCCGACTCAACAATTTATAATAGAATATAAAATCACATAACCAATGGCCAATCAATAAAATATAGTAAAAATCAATATTAAAAACATACAATAAACTGTACTCGCCTGGTGTCCTGAGCTGATGGTATGAACCCGGTGACAAGTCCAAGTCCAAGTAACCTATTTTATAAATCACACTATCAATAAGTAATTCAAAATCAAGTACAATCTATCTACTTGGTCGCTATATTTTCTTTAATTCAATCCACCTACATCTACTTTCCTTTGGTTACCTACTGGCTATGGGTATCTTGGTCTGCTTACCTAGGTTTACCTTAGCATAGGACTTACCACTGTGGTTCGGGGTCCAATCCTTACTGTCCTGCTCTCATGGATGCTCACCTCTCTGACCTAACAAATTGTCCTATAGTCATGTGCTTTAGTTCTAAAGACAACTCTGTTGTCATGATCTATCTATACAATCTCAACCTACTATCCCTGCTACAATGTGACCATAGTACTATACTATTCCCATTTACTGATACTAAATCAGGAGTAAGTCTTCCATGATATACCAAGTATTATGTACTCGGATCCATACTAACTCCAGGTGGCTTGATATTAAGTATAACAATTACATCACATGTGGACTGGTATGATAAATCAACTGTCGTACTAGTTTGTGAAATGAATAAGGGTAACTTGCATGTTAGCCCCCACTGAGATAGGTGGATATCTAATCTATCAATATCAATTTGCTACAAGCGGGAAATCTAATGCATCTATATCATTCCGATACAAGAGGAAGATTGTATAATCAGTTGGATATACGAAGGAATTTCATACGATAGTTGTTTGCCATTGATTATCAAAGAACAGAACAGTTTTATGGGAGGACTGAACTTTAATTCACAATTACTAACTCGCTTGTACAAAAGAAAGCCTAGGAATAAAACCTAGGGAAAGCAATCTAAGTACAATTGTTTAATTTGGATTCTGGGGGGTGACGGTAGAGGCTCGAAAAAGTGCTATTAACTCTGCCTTACTCCTTGGACGATCGAACGCAATCTCGGCTCCGACAAAGAAATGCCCTCTCTGTGTGTGCTTTTTTGCTCTGTATGTCTCTATGCGTGTGCAAAGGAATATTCCCATGCTATTTATAGGAGTTTGTGATGAGTGGGGTGTACAGCCATATGGCCACATCCTTGTAACTGTGCCTTGAAAAGTGGGCAGTTGGGGATTGGTTAAGATTAATCTTGATATGTTTGTTACAATAAATCTGGACTGTTATGTCGGTTGTAATAAATCTGAACTGTTATGATCTATTCGTTGCAATAAATTTGAGTTGTTTAAGACTTAGTCAACTTTGCCATGTGTCCCAACTGCCGCTATATTGCGAGCCGCATGAATGGTGCATCCTGGATGAGCCGCATGAAGGACTGTCCCCATGATTGAGCCGTATGAGAGTGGTCTCATGACTGAGCCTCATGAGGGTGGCCCCATAACCGAGTCGTATGAGGGTGGCCTCATAACCGAGCCGCAAGAGGGTGGTCTCATAACCGAGCCACATGAGGGTGGCCTCATAATCGAACAGCATGAGAGTGGCCTCATAACCGAGCCGCATGAAGGTCACACAAGCGATCGGCATAAAGAACTTTCTTGGAATTTGTGAACTGTGCCAGCTATCATAAAGATTTTTTCGTCTTTTTATAAGCATATCGCGTCTCTTCTTTATGTCAGAGCCATTATTTCTGTCAGAGCTGTCACTTTGTTTCAGAGCATTAATGGCCAGCTGCACGGAGTAATTATGGCCAGCTGTATAGGCTTATTTCGAACCGCATAAGGCCACGTAGCTCCTCATGAAGCTTTCTGAGCCGCATGAAGCTTTCTGAGCCGTATGAAGCTCTCAGGAATTTTGAGCCGTATGAAAACTCCTCAAGTTTTGAGCCGCATGGAGTTTCATGTTGATTCTGGGCCGCATAAAAATTACTATACTTTTCCATGATTCTACAAGACCCCCTTCAAAGTTTTCAATTTGTAAAATTAAAATACTTTAAATAAGAAGCATGGGTATGTCCGTATAAGCTCTTCATGCCGCATATACTTCTCTGGCCGCATAGGATTCTCTGGTCGCATAGACTTTTCTGGCCGGATGATGGTCTTCGTGCCACGTAGGCGTCTCATTAATTGCTTTTGATTTTTGATTTTTAAAGCCGTCTTTCGGATAGGATCCCAAGAGTCGGAATTAAATATTTAGATTTACCTTGATGATTCTGAGCATTCTTTTTTGCATGAAAGAGGATAGAATCCCAAGTGTCGGCTTTATCTTCTAAGCAGCACTAAATCTGAAGCGTCTATCGGTTCACACGCCCCTGTCAGCCTATAAATATGAGCAATTTTTGAAGAGAGAGATTCTTTACTCTCTTCTTTCTTCAAGCTTTCGTGCCCCAGTTGCCGTCTCTTCTCCTCTTTCGATCATCAATGGCTCCTAAGGTTTCCTCCAGTGCTGAAGTGAAGGACAAAGGAGTTGCCTTTTCGTTGGCGATCTCAGTTCACCCCGACGTTCATCCTGCTATTGACGGTAAGAGCGTTGAAAAGAACTGCATGGATTCGAACCCTAACCATAATGGCTATGTCGCATGTTTTTATGCACGGCCCTTTGGCATATAATGCTCTCTTCGTCTTTATTGAACTGCTTAAGTTCAGTGTGATGAATCCGCATATCCTGTGCTGTATGGGCCGTATGAACGTCTCATGTCCGAGTCGCATGGGGTGTACCTCATGCCCGAGCCGCGTGATAGTTGCTTCACGATGCCCGAGCCGCGTGATAGTTGCTTCACGACTGAGCCGCATGAGAGTAATTCCTCATGTCCGAGCCGCATGAGAGTTTGCCTCATGTTCGAGCCGCATGAGAGACGTCTCATGGCCGCATAAGCACTTTATGAACCGGGCCGCATGAAGACCCACCAAACAGAGCCGCATAAGCTCTTATCAACTGGGCCGCATGAAGACCCACCAAACAGAGCCACATAAGCTCTTTATAAATTGGGCCCCACCAAACAGAGCCGCATAAGCTCCTTATAAACTAGGCCGCATGAAGTCCCACCTAATCAGAGCCGCATAAGCTCAGAAACATTAAGTGGTTTTTCTCTGGCTATCTTCTGACTTCTTTCTTTTGTCTTTTTTCAGTGTAGTTGCTAGTCAATCCTGCGGGAGAACTCTTGGTAGGTCGAGCCCAATCTGCTGTAGGTGTGAGGTTCGATTATTTAGTTGATTATGTGTCAGACTAGTTTCCCAAAGATGAACCTGAGGAGAGGCTGAGAGATATCAAAAACCAGTCCTTCTACTTTCTCTCGGGCATGATGAACTCGGGAAAATTGGGGGGCAAGCACCTGAAACCTGCGTTCCTCTTTGGGGATGCCCTGACTGTAAAGAACTCCAATATTTTAGATATATCTGAGAGTTGGAGTTTTTCTTCTAACGGGATGGCGATCCACATTCCTCAGATGGAGTGTCACTTCCCGCTGTCGTGGTTCAACATGCTGCCAATGGACAGAAAAATGGTGGACTCCTTGACTCCGAGCCGGCAAGGGATGTTTGTGGGTGATATTTACTATAACAGAAACTTGGGGTCGGTGGTCACGAACAAGACACCGATCAGCTGCTACGTGATGGGGTTGGTCCCGGGTAGCTTCTTAAATGTGCAGGGTCCCAACTTCCGGTTCTCTCAGGCTGACACTTTTATGAACCAGCTTGCTCAGAAGGGGTCCTAATCTACTGGTCGGTTGGTGCTGCTGAATTGGATAAACCCCATCCCTTCGTGGACCAACTTGTCCACATGGATTTTACGGACATACGAGAATCTCCTGCACGAGATTGGCCTCTATCATGGCATTCGGGGCACCTGTTACGGTCTGCCCATAAACAAAAAGTTGTTCATAGCTCTTCTTGAGATATACAATCGTCGTACGGGGACCTTCTTTACCCCTGGAGGGGAGATGGGACTCGTTCTCCAGGAGATGCGTGAAGTCTCCAGGCTGCTCTGGGGAAATGAAGTCTTCGAAGCATATACCCCTACGAACGAAGAGTTTGAGGAGTTGGAGCAGCAGTTCCCGGGCTTTGTTGCTGTCTACCGGGAACTACTATGTCACCATACTACATGCCAACAGACGTCCAAGAAGAAGGACGATAGCTCGGAAGGGAACCTTCTTCATACCAAGACCTGGCTCAGTAACCTTTTTAAGCTAGGCGTCTCAGGCCGGATTTCTTCCCGAAGTCCTTAAACTCGGGAGGAAGTACAGAACCAGGTGTCGACTGCCAAGAGAGTGAAGACCAGGGGCGATAGATTTGGGAGTCAAACTAACTCCTTTAATTATTTTTATCAGGATACCCAGAAGATGTCTGATAAGGCTCTCCTGGCGGGATTTCTGATGATATGGCTGCGGAACTGCGTAGTTTCGGGAGGGGTTGGTTCTATTGAGAGGATCAGCCATAACTTTATCCTCCCCACTGTGAAGCTGGTCTTTGGGGCCAGACTAGCTCTTCTCCCTGCCATGGTATGCAGCATACATCGTGGCCTCCGTACTTTCTCGTCTAAGGTCATTGCCCGTGATACGGCAAAGGACTTTGAACAAATCGAGCTGTCCTATCATTATCTGATGGGGGTGGCTGTTGATGTATTGCCAGTCTTTGATGAGGCCTGGCCCAGAAGATGACGTAACTGCTGATGATGCTTTCATCTTCCAGTATCGCCGTATGCCCTGGTAGTGCAGTACTATGCCAGCCTGTCGGATGGCGCTGGCGAGAGTGGACAGATACACCTTTTTCGTGTCTGTTCCTCATTTTACTGATGAAGAAGTGAGCGGCGTACATCTTGATGGTACTGGGCCTCCTCACCTCTTGTCCGATAAAATGCTGCTTTGGTTGCAGAACATCCGTCCTGTACATCTAGTATATCGCAACCGTAACTCCGTCTTCTTGGAGCCTTACTTACCCAGTCGGTTCTTCCGGCAGTTTGGGTACAGTCAGATGTTCCTGTACAATCCCAGCTCCTGCCTGGGTTTTGAGGGTAGCGTCCTTGATGGCATCCGGGCTTGGCACTACTATAACACGGATCACACCCGCACCAGCTTCTCTGTACCTGATGCTAGGGAGTCAGGGCAAATTTTGTACTTGGCGGCTCAGTACTATGTTATGGTGAACAAGCCCCCTCATGATTTTGACCCAAGTACCAGTTTTATTGTTGGTACTGGCTTGGAGGAGAAGCCAAAAGGGTCCAAGACGAGGAAAAAGAAGGGGAACACGGTTGATGTGTCAGACTCGGAGTCCATCAAAGTGGACGAAAAGGATGACCCTGATAATTTGTCTCTTCCTCCTGCAGATGATGTGGTGCCAGATCAGCCCCCTGTTGCGCCTAGTGCTTCACGAAAGAGAAGCAGGCGTGGGTCCGCTATTGGCGGCATAACTTACTCTCGGAAACGGGCTGCGGTCAAGCCTCGCGGGCCAATCATTAGGGAGAGAAGCGAGGATGTTGATGCCGTTTCGGAGGTGAATCGAATTACAACCATCTTTTTTAGCTCTTCTTTTCCGTACTATGATCTGATCATTCTCCTTTTCTTATGAGGCGTCAGGAGAAGTGGACTCTCAAGAGCTGGCTACTGTCTCTGAGGTCGACCCGGCTCTAGCCATTTTAATTAGTGATATGAGTGCCGAGCTTATTTCCGCCAGGGTTCTCCCGACGACGGCTGAGGTTCCTCCCGTTGCAGATATCAAAACCCAGGGCGATGTGGGCTCTACTGAGCCAATCCCCGAGGTTGCTGAATTCCAGCCGGGTGATGCTGACCCAATTACGTCTACCTTCGAGGCGGCTGGGACAGAGGAATCGACTGCATTCGGCTCGGATGTCGCTGGTGAGGAGGATACTGTCATGACCTGCACCCACTGTGAGGGTACGAGAACGTAACAACGCCCAGCCTACGTCGCAGTGTCGGCGGTAGAACGCTGTCCTAGGTCACAACATCTAACAATGTAAAGCTCAGCAGTTTATACTCCCCGAATGGGGGTGACATAGCAAAAAGTAAACTCAATCATAACTAAGGCAGATGATAAGATAGAAGATAGATAGATAGATACTGCTGAAAAGAAAGGAATCCACAAGTACAACAGAGAGTCTAAGTGTCTAAGATAAGTACATATCCCAATATCAAATATATACAGTCATCCATAGAATAATGTAAATGAAGACATCCTAGTCTAGTGGAGTGTCATCCACTGCTAGTAGGACCTGCTGCTGGTCCAGGTCCAAGCACTCATCTAGGGTAGCACCGTAATAAGTAGAACAGAAGGCCTCATCCTCATCCTCTGTAATATTTCAACAGGTCCAGTCAGGACAGGAGCGAGCACAATACATCTCAACAAATCATAGCAGGAAAGGAAATATAATCATGCTAGAGAATAAAATACAGGAAACTGAAGAATAGCGTAATGTAAGAAAGAGACTGTAAGTAAATATCTATGATATATAAAGAGAGACAGTGCTAGTGATTCAGAGTACAGGATAAACATGTGAATGGCTAGGGACTGATTCATGATTACACTACTTGGATTTATCCACATGTTCATTTATACTCCCCCCCATCCCCAATCAATACACAAGGATCCAGTCAAGTTACGTTAAAATTCATGATTATACTACGTTGCCCATAAAGGGTGATTCATGAATTGATTCATGAAGGCTCGATGATCATGAGGGTACATGAGTCACTAGCTGATTTCCGAAGATTCATGATAATAGAAGCAAGAGATACACGATGTAAGTAAAACACACGAGACAAGAGTATCTGATGCTCCCGAGAGGGATAACATCTCATGAAGGGATCCATATAGTACCAATCCGTGTTACCAACGTGTCAGCATCAAGTAAGATAATCTAAAGCAGGAAATATAATCCTAAGCAAGATATGAAATGATCAGAGAATGTACTCGCCTGCTATCTGAGTGTCCGGATGAAAAGTACTGTCCGAGGAAGGTATCTGGCTCCTAATCAGAACAGCACAAGTCACAACAAGTCTAAAA
This sequence comes from Iris pallida, assembly GCA_029216955.1. Classification (NCBI taxonomy): domain Eukaryota; kingdom Viridiplantae; phylum Streptophyta; class Magnoliopsida; order Asparagales; family Iridaceae; genus Iris; species Iris pallida. The sequence goes on along the minus strand of JANAVB010021599.1, from coordinate 18,217,440 downwards.
TGATAACAAGATGCAATTCAATGCATTCTACATGAATCTAGGTCAATCTAGGCCAAAGTCAACTCTTGGTCAACCTTGGTCAACCCTAGAAGTCAAACTAGGTTAACTATGGTCAAACTAGGTCAACTAAGTCTAAACTAGTCTATTCTAGGCCAAATCAAGACTAAACAAGTCTAACTAAGCTCTCACTAGTCTAACAGACACACCAAAGGCCAAATCCTCTAGGCAATAGCCATAAATTACACTCACACATCATTATTCATATACACTATATAAGGGCAATGCCATATTGGCATTACACTACACATTTACACATAGGCTAATATAGCTATTTACCCATATATATATATATATATATATATATATATATATATATATATATATATATATATATATATATATATATATATATATATATATATTTTATCTATATATATATATATATATACATATAGAGGATACATAATGTGTGTGTGTGGATATATATGTGTAGACATGTGTGTGTGTCTCAGGAACAATGTGTGGTGAACATGGTTGATGATGAACCAAGTCCCTGCGTCTCAGATATGGGAAATGACAGGAAGGTGTTCTCAGTTTATTTCAATTCTATCTCAGTTAACTATATCTCTACAAAATCCAAATTTCAAAACTGCGTTAATATTCAGGAAACAGACCTTGAACTCGGGTTCAACCCATTAACAGTGTATCATCATTCAATATCAGTCAATTCCTAACTAATCTCAGGTTTGGTAGTTAGGCAAAAAGGATGAAAAATTAGTCATGTTCCAAACTAAACATTCCATCACATGTAACCATTCATGAACACATCAATTAATCCCCAACATGACCCATATGTTTAGAAACTAAACCACATTAATATAACATGCTATCAATACTTAAATGTAATTCGAAATAGACAACAGTGAGCAAAATAAACTAAACTTAATCAGGAATTCAAGTTTCAGTGTACCATAACTCAATGACAGGATGTATTGGGACAGGATACAGGAATTAATATAAACCCAGGTTTTATAAACAGTGCATCCCATTTCATTGATACAATTAGTGTGTCTCAGATTTGAATAATCAGTGAATAGCAAAGTAGTTCTCAGGAATCCCAAGACAGGGACTGTACAGTGAAGGAAATCAGCAACAGTTAAATGGAAAGGAACCCAATTCAGTTAAAAATGAGAAAGGAAATCAGTTCCTAGGTTTTAAATCAAACAGTGAAACATTAACAGGTAATAAGAGGACCTGTGTGTGTGATGATGATAAATTGTGTGCAGGAAATCCATCAAAATGAACTAAAACATATGTATGTGTGTGTGTAGGAACAATATGTGTGCCACAGGATTGTGTTCTCAGGTTATTTACTGACATAGAATAGGAAATCATTCAATGGATCAATAATTTCCCATTCCTGTGTCTCAAGAATTCAAATTTAACAGTGGTCTTCATTACTAGTTAATGCAACCCAAAACAAATGCCCATTCGAAATGAATGTGAAACTGAGATTATGATATAATAGAACATTAGGAATACTGAAAGGATCTCAGTTTTGGAAATCTGGGTTCAAATGCCATAACCAAATGTGTATCAATGAACATTGCAAAACCAAATGAAATTGAACTCTCATTCATCAATTCAACACAAAACAATGAACCCTTACAAACCTAAACATGATATCTAATGCAATAGCAACTAAACCATATTTATTTTCATAATATCAATATTTAAATGCAAATCGAAATGGGGAAAACAGTGAATAACTCACTGATACTTAACAGTATCAGAAAATTAGGATATTCCTATTTCCACATTTAAATAGCAATTAACAAATGGGTTAAGGGTTGGTATTTAGTGTCAAACATGTGCTCGTTTTATCCACATAGTATCGTATCCAAAAATAGAACACAAGTGTCCAAGAACTAAAGCACATACACGCACGAGACTGGCACGAGCTCGCGTGACCAGTGCACGTGTTCGCACGTATACGACACGTATTCCTAGGACACGAAACCTCGGGGATGACACGACAGTCACTGCCCCTTGCTTCATGTCCAGCCACGCGTGTCCACGTGCTCTGTACACTGAGCACAAGCACGCTGGCTGCAGGGGAAGTCTACCCGCGCGTGCGCAAGGTGCACCCCACGTGTGCACGTGTCCAAAGCGACATGACACGACAAAGAAAACACCCCAGTCGACCATAAACGTGTAAGCCACCACAAAACTCAACTTTCTATTCAAACACTTTTCCAAATATCGATCAAAATGCCCACTGTGGTATTTCGTCGAACACCTGCGTACCACACTGATACGTATCTGATACGGACACGTACAGGACACGAAATTGGACAAACTCTATTCCTACAGAATAGGACACCTAGGGCTAGGTGTTTATGCAAATAAATCCTAATTTTAATGGTGGAATAGAAATATACCTATGTGTGTTCTTCAACACAAAAACTTTTTCAAAGGGAATCTCCAAAAGCAACCCAACTTCTCCAAATTGATTCAATCCTGTAATTTGACTCCATAAATAGTTGGAGAACAGTGATTAGAATATTATGGAAGAAATTCCAATGAAAATAGATCTCTATTGATTAATCTATGGAGAAAAGAAGTGTAGGCTCACCTTGTTCTTAGGGAAAAAATGATAAAATAATGGAAAGAGGCACTAATTTCTAAAGAGATATTATATAGGCAAGGAGGGAGGGGTCTTGGCTGGCCACTTTAGCTAGGGTTAGGGTTTTTAGGTTGCATCTAAAGGCTAGCAATAAATCAAGGCTAATGAGTGGCCTAAAATCTAGGGCTCTTTCCTAGTTAAGTTGCAAACCACCCACTTAGCTAAAAATGACTCAAACCACTATTCAATATTAACTAAACTCAATGTGGCTAACTAGGCTAGCAATGGTTAATCTAGGTTAGGTCCAATCTAGGTTAGGCTAACCAAAACCACATAGCAATAAATAAACTAGTATTTAAATCACACCATTCAAATAAATTATTTTAAATTCCTAATAAAATATATTAAATTCAATTTTTTAAAAATAACAAAAATACCCTCAAACTAGAATGTGGTAGTGACAAATACAATGGCTGTGAGCGAGCCTCAGCTTCAGCAACCCTCCTCTGGTAAGCTAAGTCAAGTCTTGACTAGTGAGGAGGTTCATTTGCTCTATCTTAACATCCTTCTGGTTAAGCTGATCGATGGTTGATTCGGACATACAGGTCCTGCTCCTTCGCTGCCAACGATGGACATCATCGGGGGAGAAGTCACCAGAGGGGATCTGGTGGAAGAAAGTATTGTCACGACCCGCACCCTAGTGTAAGGGCACGAGAAGTGGGTACGTCCAGTCTACGCCACAGTGTCGGCGGTAAAACGTTGTCCTAGGTCAAACATCTAACAATATAAAGGTACCTGTACAGTATATACACTCCGAATGGAGGTGACATAGCAAATACAGTCTCAATCACATCTAAGGTAGAGCATGATAAAAGATAGATAAAATATGAAATCCACAAAGAGATACCGCAGATAGAAGTCTAAGTGTTTAAGATACACAAACCCAGAAAACATCTCAAATCTCAAATACAGTAATCCATAAAGTAAATACAACTCAAGACAACTAAAATAACTATCTATACAACCTCTACTGTGTCTCCTCTAGGCTAGCAGGCAACCTCCAAGCTATCTGTAAAATTTATCAACAGGTCCAGTCAGGACAGGAGCGAGCACAAAACATCTCATGCAGTTCATATCAAGTTAGAAAATATAAAGCATGTAATAGAGTAAGGTACAGGAAATGCTGAAAGAGAATGTATATGAAAAACATCAGAGATTTGATAAGAGAAAATATCTATATATGATACGTAAGAACTGTAAGCAATGTGTGATTTAGAGTACAATATGGTTATGTAAATGGTCTAGGACAATGCAATGGTAACTCCATTGTACATGAGTGTACAATAGACATATACAATAGTTATACAATATTGTACAATAGGATTTGAGTACATAACCAATTCTACTCTCCCTCCCCAATCAATACACAAGGATCCACTCCAATTACGTTATCTTGTACAATAGTGTACAATGTTATACAATAGATGTACAATGTTATACAATAGATGTACAATGTTATACAATAGATGTATAATGTTATACAATAGTTGTATAATGGTCTATCCCTGGCACATAGGTGATAATGAGAGTATAATATGCACAATGAGTATATAAGGATACGGGTATTCAATAAATACAATATGTAAGTGAAACGCACATCACAATATGTATTTAGTGAATACAAGGGGATAACATCTCAAAAGAAGATCCATATAGTACCAATCCGTGATAACAATCGTGTCAGCATCAAGTACAGTAATCTAGAGAAAGAATGTAAATCCAGACAAGTATGAAACGGTCTGAGAATGTACTCGCCTGATAACCTGAACAGCTGATAGGTATAGAGGTCCAAACTGAAGCCACAGAGTCCGATTTAGAGCAACACAGGTCAAGATGTATACGAGAGATGATAAATGAAATGTACAATGCATCTGCATGCTGTCTAGGTCAAACTAGATTAAAGTCAACACTTGGTCAACTCTAGTCAACCACACTAGTCAAATTAGGTCAACTAGGTCAAGTCCTAGCCCAAACAAGTCTAACAAGTCTCACTAAACCTAACCAAGCCTAGGCTAGCACTCACACAATCACAAGACAATGTGAACCACAATAATGCATAATATAAAATAGATAATATATATAAATACATACCTTCACATATACATGCATATCCACATTACATACATATTTATATATATAGGCATATGTTACATCATGTATATTTATATAGTTACATAGATATATACATTCATGCACATTTACATACAGACTTTTATATATTATATATGTTAACATTCATTACAATGCATTATATTTTACTTATACCTTTGATTGATTCATTCATTCATACATGACATTCATCCATGCATATTACATACTTACATGCATCTATACATTATATACATTGTATGTAACATGTAAAAATAGAAGGGGAAAAAAAGAGGGAAAAACTGAAATGGAAAGGGAAGGGAAGGAAAATGTAAAGAAAAGGGAAAACAGTGGACATATATATGCTTGCATCCTATATTCTACATTACCATACATACTATCATTATATATTGCATTATATTATTTATATATTATGCATTCATATCTATCATTACATGTATACCTTGCATTCATATCTAGCATTCACTATATACTTTCATGCATATATTGTATATCATTCTTTCATTCATGCATTTATGCATTGCTTATATACATTATATTAATTGCATTCCTACATGCTTGCATTCAACCATATATATACATTAATTTAAAGAGGATATATATTATATATATATTATTTCATTCATCAAATATATCATGTATTACATACTCTATATTCATTTAATACCCATACTACATAGGCTCATAGGTTACACAAAATGAATATATCGTATAGTCACTCTTCTACTTAAAATCAATACTATACCAATTGTGCATTCACTAAATTCTAAGACTAAAATATTCGTAGCCCTTTGTGTTAGCTTTCCGAAACTTTAAACGGATCACATTTTCGTGTCCGGAAGCTCCCGGAATCACGAAAATACCGAAACACGTTCGTCTTTCGTACAGCTGACACTCAAATAATTCTATAGAAAGTTATAGAAAGAATTTGGCTTATTAAAATATATATTTGGAAATCTAACTTCGATACGGTTCTTTTAAAAAAAATGGGAGATAAATCGGAGTTCTAAGCTAAAAGTTATGACATTTTTAAGTTACTTTGGTTAATAAAAACGTGGATAAATATTACGACGAATTTGACAAAAGAACACATATAGGCCAAGATACTTGGATACAAACATAGGTATCCAAATGAAACTCATTCTAACCATCCTCACTAAGATCAATCCACTCTCTAACCATTATAAAACTGAATTTAAATATCTATTTAAACTATTATCATACATACATACACATGGGGTGTCCTAATTTGGGATCTATCAAGTAGGACACACGACACATATCTAAAATCCTCAAGAGAGCTCCAAATGGCCTCAAATTTGAATCTAAATGGGACACATGCATGAGGATGGATCCTACGGATTCAAAACTAATTTATATGCAAAGAAAATCGATTTAGATGATGGGTTTTACCTATTGGGAGTGGAATCCCAATGAAATCCTTTAGGACACGGCTCCGATACGAAGATCCCTCAAAGTAGACACTCCTCCTTGCACTCCTCTTCCAATCCTTGGAAGCACCCTTCCCTTGGAGAATGGGAATGATTGAGGGAAGGTATGGTGAAGGAATGATTTGATTTGGAGATCAAATCAATGAGAAGGCTCTCTAAAATTGGGGAAGAACAAAAGGAAAATAAAAGAGGCAAGATTGTAATGAATGAAATGAATCATTCTCTCCTAAAGGTGGCTGCCATAAAGTGTCCATTAGGGCTAATGGGAAATGTCCTAATTGCCCCTCTCTAGTCTCATATGGTTAAGTCTAGACTAGGTTCAAGTTTGGGGTCAAAATGATCTAGTTTTGAGTCTCTAACTTAACCATTCTAACATGATAAAAATTAGTTTAATTAACTAACTTAAATGTTGGGTTTTGTGGGTCATGCTTAACTTAATATTGGGTCCCATCTAGAGTTTAAGCTACCCGGGTCACAATATAAGTCGGAACGAGACGAAACTCAAACCCGACTAAACAAATCCAATAAAAACAATATTAAAAATATAAAATTTTCCCAAAATACTAAAATATGAAAAATGACCAAAATTATAATACATTAATTTAAATATTATTAAAATAATCTAAAATTTACCAATTAATCAAAATCCTAAATAATTCAAAAGTCACAAAATGACCAAACTACCCTTAGCCTAAAAAGTTGTAAATAGTCATTCTAATCACATGGTTAGGTCCCCATGGTCATGGTTAATTTCTAGGCTCAACAGTTCTAGGGTTCACTAGCTAACACATCAAAATTATAACTCACCAATTTTAAATAGTATTAAATTAATTAAAAATTCCCATAAATCATAAATCATATTATTAAATAATAAACTTTTACAAAAGTTTAAAATTACCCTCAATTTAGAAAAATGGGTGTTACAAGTCTACCCTCCTTAGAAAATTTTGTCCTCGAAATTAAGATGGTCGTACTTCTTCTAGAGTCTCGTCCCCAACAATCAAAGTATCAGAAGTTACCTAAATCATACAATTTAAAAGAATGGCATACAAGGTCATGGCATACGGTGGTAGTGTAAATCTCATCTAGGTATACTAGTTACACTAGACCAAAACAATCATAGGGTATCAAAACTTACAAGCAATCAGGGGTGTTAAACTGGAAAAGATACAGAAATAACAAATCATCAAGGCTTTAAGGCATAATCAAAATCAAAATTTAAAGCACAAATGTCGAGCATTAAAATCCAATCACAATATATATAGAGAGAGAGTGTTAGAAGGGGAAAAGCTAGCATTATGTAAAGGTTATGTGGTTAGTGTGTGTATGGGTGTATGTGGACATGTTCATAGGGTTAGATAGTAGACATGTGTGTGTGTGAAATATACATGAAAGTGTATAGAAGGATTTGGGTTTCAAAACAATAGCTATCAAGTTACACTACTCATGGAATATTGGTTAAACAATCTACAATGCACAACCTATTTACTCATAACATGCATGGCTAACCATATATATACATATATATATATGTATAGAGAGGTAGAGATTTAGTTATGTATCTATGTACATTATAACATGTATGCATAAACTCTATATATATGTCTATATAGATATATGAACATAACATAGAGAGGAAGGGTTAGGTTTACATGGCAGTGTATACTAAGTTAGGGTGTGTGTGTCCTTGTACAGGATTATAGCTTTAGTATTGAAAGGTTAAACCCAGTTTTAGTTCAGCATTTACATAAAAAATCTGAAAATAAGCTAACATTTAAACCAGTGTAATATTAACATAATGCAGTTTCAGATTTTAGGGGTTTGATACATCACAACCAACTCAATGCTCCAACACATCCTAACATGATAGAGATAAAACCCTAACATACTATCCATAAATTCAACAATGTATATACCTCAAAATATTACATTAAAAACGGCAAATTGAACTAAACATTTGGAATCCAGTATTAAGGGTTAATATACACACGGTCTCAGATTTGACAAATTCAAACACAAAACTTAACCAATTTCTTTAAGAATTGAAACCATGTATATAACATACATGTGCAGTGATGTAAACAACAACTAATAATATGAAATTATATTTAAATTATGAATTTAAACTGAAAAAAATAGAGAATTATTCTCTGATACTGTATTGTATCAGAAATATTGGGATTTTGAGAATTTAAACATCAACAACATATTAATATGTATTTAGATAGGTTGGTAATCAAAGTGTAGCATGCATACGTGTCAGACAAAGTGTCTGTGTCCACTATATATATTCTCATATCCCAATATAAAAATTAAATTCTATATCAAGACCAACATTTAGATTCCTACCAAGATTGCAAAGTAGGTGATTAATGTAATCAAGACAGTTTTATTATTATTATTATTATTATTATTATTATTATTTAATACAAGAATAATAGCAAGAAGAAAATAACGATAAAATCTGTTCTGTTTATCTATTTAAAAGAAGAACTATTTTGAAACCAGAGCTATGATATCAAATCCAAGATAAGGTCTAGCAAAATCATTGATTCATTGTATTAAGAAGAAATTCATAGTAAGAAGTTACACAAGGTTTATAATACAGCTAAAGCTACTCCTAAGTTAAATAATGAGAAGCAAAACAAACAAAACAAACAATAATTCTTTTTTTAAACTAATACAAGTAATAATGGCAAGAAGAAAATAATGATAAAATCCTTTCTTGCTCAATCTGTTAAAAAAAAAGGGACCATTTGAGATCAGAGCTAAACAAACAAGTCTAAGATAAGGCCTAAGACAATTCGTCAATTCATTACATTAGGAAGGAAATATATCCAATAAAGTTATACAAGGGATTATATCAATAATTAAAACTGTTTTTACTCCTAAGTTAAGTGATGAAGAAACAATTTTTTTTAAGGCTGAAATACAAGGTAGAGATGATTGTTTTTAAAAACAAAGCTTTAGAGATATAATCTGATAATCATATGCGTCTTCCTGAAATTATGTTGTCAGAATTCTGCCACGCCAATAAGCATAGCTGCAATAAACGATAGAGTCCATAATAAGGCATACACCCTATAATCATGTTATCTAGAATTCTTACCACGCCACCCGGTATGGCTGCAAGAAAATCTAGATTTCATAACTAAGATAAGTATAGCTATATCAGGCTCTACGTCCTTGTCATGCTAGCAAATATGACTGCAATAAATTTTAAATTCCATAATAAAGTAGACTTTTACCTTTCTCACTGTCCTTATCAAGTATGTTATCAGGTTATACCTTAATTCCAAAAAAAATGTATATATACATATAAATACAAACTCAAATTCAACAACTAACATCAAGATTCAAAATTCAACAATAATCCATCAAAAATCATATAAATACAGACTCAAATTCAACCACTAACATCAAGATTCAAAATTCAACAATAATCCATCAAAAATCATATAAATACAGACTCAAATTCAACCACTAACATCAAGATTTAAAATTCAACAATAATCCATCAAAATCAAGTTCAATAACAGGAAGTAAAGGTAAATCAAATCAGGGGAAAAATAAATTTCAAATCGAAGTTAAAATAAGATTCTGATGGGTCGTCCCAGGAATCTCTTAAGGAGGCCAAACTGTGATTGAGTACCTTCAAAAATCAATTCTAATCCTACTGCAGGCTGTAGTGATACTCTAGTTCGAATACCACTACATAAACTTGACCTGTATGGGCCACCATAAAAATGTGTCACGACCCGCACCCTAGTGTAAGGGCACGAGAAGTGGGTACGTCCAGCCTACGCCGCAGTATCGGTGGTAGAACGCTGTCCTAGATCAAACATCTAACAATATAAAGGTACCTGTATAGTATATACACTCCGAATGGAGGTGACATAGCAAATACAGTCTCAATCACATCTAAGGTAGAGCATGATAAAAGATAGATAAAATATAAAATCTACAAAGAGATACCGCGGATAGAAGTCTAAGTGTTTAAGATACACAAACCCAGAAAATATCTCAAATATCAAATACAGTAATCCATAAAGTAAATACAACTCAAGACAACTAAAATAACTATCTATACAACCTCTACTATGTCTCCTCTAGGCTAGCAGGCAACCTCCAAGCTATCTGTAAAATTTATCAACAGGTCCAGTCAGGACAGGAGCGAGCACAAAACATCTCACACAGTTCATATCAAGTTAGAAAATATAAAGCAATAAATAGAGTAAGGTACAGAAAATGCTGAAAGAGAATGTATTTGAAAAATAGCAGAGATTTGATAATAGGAAATATCTATATATGATACGTAAGAACTGTAAGCAATGTATGATTTAGAGTACAATATGGTTATGTAAACGGTGTCACGACCCGCATCCGCTTTTCGGATACGAAACGTGTCCAAGCCCAGCCTACGCCGCAGTGTCGGCGGTAGTACGCTGTCTATACTCAAGTCACGGCTATCTAGTATCATGGGAAAACTATATCTCATCCACAGAATAATCAAATCACAGTCAAGATCAATGAAAAGACATGAACTGAATAATAATGAATAAGCTGAATATCAAGAATTACTGTCACGTCCGGTGGACACAAATCCACTACCAATAGACGAAAGAAAATAAAAGAATACATGAAGTAACTAACTGAATAAAACTGCTAATCTAGGCCACCTCAAGTGCAAGCGATGCAATCTGATGCTGGCTCAACCCTCTGGTCTGCTCCTAACTCAAACTCGGCTAACCTGAAGAGATCATCAGGTCCTCAGAGGACTAGCAAGATACATAAAACGAGCCCTTCTAACAGTTTATTATGCATGGAGAAAGATACAGAATAAGCAAGTAAAACTGAGCAATGAATAACGCACGAATCTATACACTGTCTACACGAAAATAAACTACTGAACGAGGACTAGAGAACTCATATCAATATGTCAACGGATAACAGAATCGAATATTCAAACCCTCGTCCCTAGCGTGGACTCGCAGGTTTGAACTACTAACCCTCGTCCCTAGTGTGGACTCGCAGGCTAGCCTCTACTACTAACCCTCGTCCCTAGTGTGGACTCGCAGGCTAGCCTCTACTACTAACCCTCGTCCCTAGTGTGGACTCGCATGCTAGCATCACCCTCGTACCTAGTGTGGACTCGCAGGCGTAACCCTATACCACTAACCCTCGTCCCTAGTGTGGACTCGCAGGCTAGCATCTACTACTAATCCTCGTCCCTAGTGTGGACTCGCAGATTAGCATCACCCTCGTCCCTAATGTGGACTCGCAGGTGTGGACCAATAACTACTAACCTTCGTCCCTATCGTGGACTCGCAGGTCAGCTTCAAGGATTCAAGACACGAAGGCACGACTCAATCAAGGCACGATCAAATAGAAACAAGGCTAACTGTGAACACTGTCTAAAGCAATGATAAAATATACCAGCTTGATAGAAAAGGTACATGGCAACAATATGAGAAAACTGGATAAAATAATAGACAGTTATATGGTATCAGGTTTTGAGACAGGACTGTTGGTCTGTAACATGGGAGGGGCAGTACATCGGTCCTATACTGCCATTATAAATGAGGAACAATGACTCTGAACTGTGATATGAACTATTTGAGATGGACAAAATTTATTAGGCTTAGATGACAGAACACAAGGATCCTATACTTAGCAAGGACAGTTATATGGTATCAGTTGAATCAACATGTCCAAGTGTCCATATTGATGCAACAAGGAACATCACCAATCTAATCCTATTTGCATCTCCTACTGGTATATCTGTCACACCCCTGCTATCAGGTTCTGTTGCTGGTTTATGGAATAGAGGATGGACAATTACACTTGAATCCCATATGTGACCAGTGGTACATATCACTAAATTACCAATGGCCTTTAAAAACAGACACCCTTTGAAATATGTTGATCATTTGGCCTGCTTTAGCCTATGATCAACCTATCTTTTCCTATGTAGGTTCAGTCAAGATCCTCCTATTTCAAACCACTTATACACAGTCTGTATGGCAGTATGTTACAGGGTCTTCCTGTCATTCGAAGTTCCCCTACAGATTTTCCCTACATGTATCATGTGAAACCTGTACATAGATAACTTGGCATGTAAATCATGCACTCATGTAGGGATGACCCTCATTCTACTTTCTTCTTTATATTCCTATGATTCTCCTACTCCTAGGCATGACTGAACCCAAATACTGTCAGGCTATATCCTTGACTCCAGATCCTTATTTCTACTGTTATCATTCATTACACATTGAGACATTCATGATGCAGAACGATATCTAATATGCAATGTATTTAGAGTGCAGGATACTAGGCATATAGGGGTGATTCTTAAGCATTTGGTACCAACAATTTGGACAGGTGCAATCATGAAGTTTGGACAGTTTCAGAGTTCAAACAAACCACACTTAGCTATTTTGATATCATTCTGCATTGAACCTGGCCATGCCACCCTTTAAACAGTGTACAACCACAATTTCAACCATCTAACCTCTTTCCTGATATCAACCTGCAGGTATTCCCTTACTCAAATCCTGACCATCTCATGAAGAAATGATAACACTGGTACCCCTACATCAAGTCCTTACTTCAATACCCATTACTATGCCCGGTAGGCAAAAGACAGCTTAAAGCCAACACCCTGCATTGCCTGTGTACTTCGTTTAACACACCAGACCCTATATGTCTTGGATAAAATATTATCATGGTGTTAATCAACAAGTGAAACAATTATGAAATATTGTTTCAGATTCAGAAAAATGTGTAATGCAGCATCAAGTTAAAGGCTGCATTGCAGTGCAAGGGACTGATATAATTGTATTGACTGAACTTAACCACAGAGCAGATAATACTCTATAAGTTTTAGCCAAAGTATGAACCACCAATGGCAGGTACAAGTTTAGAAAGGGACATGGTAATTAAGTAATTCTATGGAGAGAACTTGTTTGTCCCAGGATATACAAAATAGGCATTGTACCACACATTCCATATCATGTATTGTCCTGGTCTATAGCCTTCTCTACTCAACCATGACTAATTGCAATGATGGGATATGCTACTGAATAGACTGAACTTAGTTGTTCAAAGCACAGCCCAAGTCGAGTATGAAGACTGGGAATATATATATATGTACAGTGAGTTGAAATTTGAACAATACCATGGGCAGGTGTGGTGACTCTACCCAAGTTTAATAGGGATCCCATGATACCTGCATTTGCCTACAAGGAAAAATACCAAGTCAAACCCACTAGCTATTAGGACTTCTCATCTACTTGTTACAAGGATCCCCTGTCCTAAGGATATGCTGTCTACTCCCTGGGTTTAACTGGTGTTGGTAGACTTGTACCAAGTCCTGTCCCAGGAAATCATACTATTACCTGAGTGTACTAGGTTACTAACTGGTTTCTACCTTATAGTGATAACTTTTTACAGGTTATTGACTTCATGTCAAACCTGGATGGTAACCAGCTATGATAGGATGTTTGTATGAAGGCTCAGGTCTCTAAAGATGGTCTCTGGTATAGGTTCAGCCTGAGATCTCCTGTTCTATGGCAGTAGGACTCCTACCTGTGGTTCGTGCATTGGGTACATCAACTGTACCCTCCCTGGGCCATTGGCAGTGCTATCCTCCTACACGATTTCACCAAGTCACCCAAGAACATGAACAGGTACCCTATCCCCTGTTCTAAGAATAAGGACTCCATCCTAGTCTAATAATTCCTTCTAACCCTTGGACATACCAAGAAATCCCACTGTGCATACCTCTTGATATATGATAGGCAAACTAGCATACCAAAACATAGGCTGAAACTATCTAGGAATTTCTAAGAGTACACTGTTGTCTTGGAATCTACGTAAGATTGTTGAGCCCCTTGGTATTGATGTACGTCCTGCATCTAACCTATGATGTATGGACTGAAAAGTATATGGATATCCAATTTCCTTTACCTATATGAACTGGGCTCATGAAGTATGTAGGACATCCTAATGTGTAGGGTTTGACAACTGTAGGGCTATAAATCCAGTGGATATGCAGATGGCAGTGAAGGGCCTGCTGTGCAATGCAGGGGATAGGCTAGCAGGTGATAAAGGTTATTCGATCTAGGATGTTAGGTTGAGCAAACAATAAACCCAAAAGAGCCAAAATTCCTGTCCTCTCCTAGTTCTTTACCATATATCGAAATCTAAAGTCTTATAGGCATTAAGTCGAACACAGGCAATAACTAGATTGTTCAAGAGAGGTTTAGGAATACCTGAACTTGCAGTTGTAAAGATGGGATGGCTATTCAGTCCTCTCCTCTTGTACAGCTCCTGAGATGATGATCGAGAGATCTATTTTAGGGTTCTAAGAGGATCGGCCACTCCTCTTAAATAATAATTGCGTAGGATCAGAAGGAGGGGACAGGGAATTTGATTACTCCTATCTAAATCTTGAGGGAAGGCTCAAATTTGAATTCGAATCGAATTCAAATACAGGATTGATTTATCTCGATTTCAAATTTGATTTAAAAACAGGGTTCAGCTGTGGAGGGATCTTTGAATGAGGATATTTGTATTTTGGCCCCTGCAAATTCCTATATTACCAATTGGTCCCTGTTGGTATTAAATAAACAACTAATATAGAGTGTTATTTTTTTGTGAGACAAATGCTAAAGAGTAAAAATAATAATAAATAAATAAAATATAGGAGAAAATTTGGTCAAGGGGTTGACAATGTAAATGCTCTAGGACAATGCAATGGTAACTCCATTGTACGTGAGTGTACAATAGACATATACAATAGTTATATAATGTTGTACAATAGGATTTGAGTACATAACCAATTCTACTCCCCCTCCCCAATCAATACACAAGGATCCACTCCAGTTACGTTATCTTGTACAATAGTGTACAATGTTATACAATAGATGTACAATGTTATACAATAGTTGTACAATGGTCTATCCCTGGTACTCAGGTGATAATGAGAGTACAATATGTACAATGAGTATACAAGGATATGGGTATTCAATAAATAAAATATGTAAGTAAAACGCACATTACAATATGTATTTAGTGAATACAAGGGGATAATATCTCAAAAGAAGATCCATATAGTACCAATCCGTAATAACAATCATGTCAGCATCAAGTACAGTAATCTAAAGCAAGAATATAAATCCAAACAAGTATGAAACGGTCAGAGAATGTACTCGCCTGATAACCTGAACAGCTGATAGGTATAGAGGTCCAAACTGAAGCCACAGAGTCCTATTTAGAGCAACACAGGTCAAGATGTATACGAGAGATGATAAATGAAATGTACAATGCATCTGCATGCTGTCTAGGTCAAACTAGACTAAAGTCAACACTTGGTCAACTCTAGTCAACCACACTAGTCAAATTAGGTCAACTAGGTCAAGTCCTAGCCCAAACAAGTCTAACAAGTCTCACTAGACCTAACCAAGCCAAGGCTAGCACCCACACAATCATAAGACAATGTGAACCACAATAATACAGAATATAAAATAGATAATATATATAAATACATACCTTCACATATACATGCATATCCGCATTACATACATATTTATATATATAGGCATATGTTACATCATGCATATTTATATAGTTACATAGATATATACATTCATGCACATTTAAATACATAATTTTATACATTATATATGTTAACATTCATTACAATGTATTATATTTTACTTATACCTTTGATTGATTCATTCATTCATACATGACATTCATTCCTGCATATTACATACTTACATGCATCTATACATTATATACATTGTATGTAACATGTAAAAATAGAAGGGGAAAAAAAAAGAAAAAACTGAAATGGAAAGGGAAGGGAAGGAAAATGTAAAAAAAAGGAAAAACAGTGGACATATACATGCTTGCATCATATATTCAACATTACCATACATACTATCATTATATATTGTATTATATTATTTATATATTATGCATTCATATATATCATTACATGTATACCTTGCATTCATATCTAGCATTCACTATATACTTTCATGCATACATTGTATATCATTCTTTCATTCATGCATTTATGCATTGCTTACATACATTATATTAATTGCATTCCTACATGCTTGCATTCAACCATATATATACATTAATGTAAAGAGGATATATATCATATATATATCATTTCATTCATCTAACATATCATGTATTACATACTCTATATTTATTTAATACCCATACTACATAGGCTCATAGGTTACACAAAATGCATATATCGTATAGTCACTCTTCTACTTAAAACCAATACTGTACCAATTGGGCATTCACTAAATTCTAAGATTAAAGTATGTCATAGCCCTTTGTGTTAGCTTTTCGAAACTTTAAACGGATCGCATTTTCGTGTCCGGAAGCTCCCGAAATCGCGAAAATACTGAAACACGTTCGTCTTTCGTACAGCTGACACTCAAATAATTCTACAGAAAGTTACAAAAAGAATTTGGCTTATTAAAATCTATATTTGGAAAGCTAACTTCGATACGGTTCTTTTAAAAAAATGAGAGATAAATCGGAGTTTTAAGCTAAAAGTTATGACATTTTTAAGTTGTTTTGGTTAATAAAAATGTGGATAAATATTATGACGAATTTGACAAAAGAACACATATAGGCCAAGATACTTGGATATAAACATAGCTATCCAAATGAAACTCATTCTAACCATCCTCACTAAGATCAATCCACTCTCTAACCATTATAAAACTGAATTTAAATATCTATTTAAACTATTATCATACATACATACACATGGGGTATCCTAATTTGGGATCTATCAAGTAGGACACAAAACACATATCTAAAATCCTCAAGAGAGCTCGAAATGGCCTCAAATTTGAATCTAAATGGAACACATGCATGAGAATGGATCCTACGGATTCAAAACTAATTTATATGCAAAGAAAATTGATTTAGATGATGGGTTTTACCTATTGGGAGTGGAATTCCAATAAAATCCATTAGGACACGGCTCCGATACGAAGATCCCTCAAAGTAGACACTCCTCCTTGCACTCCTCTTCCAATCCTTCGTAGCACCCTTCCCTTGGAGAATGGGAATGATTGAGGGAAGGTTTGGTGAAGGAATGATTTGATTTGGAGATCAAATCATTGAGAAGGCTCTCTAAAATTGGGGAAGAACAAAAGGTAAATAAAAGAGGCAAGATTGTAATGAATGAAATGAATTATTCTCTCCTAAAGGTGGCTGCCATAAAGTGTCTATTAGGGCTAATGGAAAATGTCCTAATTGCCCCTCTCTAGTCTCATATGGTTAAGTCTAGACTAGGTTCAAGTTTGGGGTCAAAATGATCTAGTTTTGAGTCTCTAACTTAACTATTCTAACATGATAAAAATTAGTTTAATTAACTAACTAAAATGTTGGGTTTTTTGGGTCATGCTTAACTTAATATTGGGTCCCATCTAGAGTTTAAGCTACCCGGGTCACAATACAAGTCGGAACGAGACGAAACTCAAATCCGACTAAACAAATCCAATAAAAACAATATTAAAAATATAAAATTTTCCCAAAACATTAAAATATGAAAAATAACCAAAATTATAATACATCAATTTAAATATTATTAAAATAATCTAAAATTTACCAATTAATCAAAATCCTAAATAATTCAAAAGTCACAAAATGACCAAACTACCCTTAGCCTAAAAAGTTGTAAATAGTCATTCTAATCATATGGTTAGGTCCCCATGGTCATGGTTAATTTCTAGGCTCAACAGTTCTAGGGTTCACTAGCTAACACATCAAAATTATAACTCACCAATTTTAAATAGTATTAAATTAATTAAAAATTCCTATAAATCATAAATCCTATTATTAAATAATAAACTTTTACAAAAGTTCAAAATTACCCTCAATTTAGAAAAGTGGGTGTTACAAGTATGCCTCCTCCTCCTTCAACTTATATCGAGGGGCCTCCTGCCGGTTCGAGTTCGGAAGCACAGGCAGTAGAACGGCCGGGACGGAGAGAAATGGTCCCTGCACCCTCCTTGGTTCATGTGACTCCGAAGGTCAACCTTTCTGCCCTGTCAAGTCTCTGGATTCTTCGGGCTGCGGAGGAAGAGATGGCCGCTATTCAAGCGTCCTATCGCTCGAAACTTGTTTCCCTAGTGGCAGGGGCGTCAAGTTTCGGTGCATCTTCTTCAACTCTGCCAGCTACTCTTTCTTTGATGCCGTCTTCTTCGGAAGTTTTGGACGAATCGTCGAAGGACGTGGTTGACAGTTTCTACCGCCACCTGAAGTGAGGGGTTGAAGCTGCTGTGGAGAGGGGGACATCTTTTGCATTGGCCCATCAATGTGCCTGTGGCCAGATTGAACTCCTCAGAACTCTTTCCGACGGGGCAGGGATGGTCGAGCTTTTTGGAGCCCAAATTACTAGAAGCCGATCAGCTCGTGGTCCAGTTTCAAGTACTATGGCAAATCAATCTGTCTTCAACAATAGATCAGGAGCGTGTCTTCCTTATAACAGCTATGGAAAAGGTAAGGACGATACGGGAGACGTTCGAGCCTATTCTAGTGAAGGACCTTCGAGATTTATCTCTGCAGTACGATCAATTAAGCCGCAGGGGAGAGGATTGCATTGCTCGGAAAGAGGCCGCCTCTTGTGGAATAATCGATATGAAGGAGCAGATCCTCCAGCTTCAGAGGCAATTGGCTACTTTGGAATCTGAGCTCCAGGTTTCTTGCCAAGAGAAGGAGCTAATTCTCCCGGACGCCGATCGGGTTACTCGGACCTCTACTGCCTTGGAACGTGCACTGAAGAAGCTTGAAGACGGCTGGCAGACACATGCACATCTGGAGGATGCAGAGAGGTTGACTCAGGAGGCTGAGCGTCGGGCCAAGCGGAGGATTGAGCGATCGACGGCCCAGTTGAAGGACCGTCTCAGAGAGCTGTACGTTGCCGAACCGTAATCGGCCTTTTCTTTCTTTCATTTATGTTCCTTCATTTTTGATAAGAACGTGGTCCCAAAAAATATAGTACTTTTGATTTTTAATGAATGACTTTGTTTTCATCATCTTTTATCTGTCGTGCTTGTACTGTATCTTTGGTATTATGACATATGCCCCACTGGGGGACTTTCTGTGGACCTATTACCCTTGGCTTACCTTAGTTTTAGGTATGGATAATAAGTTTGACAGAGATGCCTAGAATGACTCCGTGGTAAGACGGAATGCCATGGAACAGCTGGGCTCCAAGGGCATGTGGTGATGAAAAAAGAGGCACATGTACTAGGGGACCTAGTACAACATTTGTGGTCAGTTGTGGACATTTGTGGGTAACTGTGGATATTTGTGGTCAACTGTAGACAATTGTGGTCAAATGTGGACATTTGTGGTCAAGTGTGGACATTTGTGGTCAATTGTGGACATTTGTGGGCCTATTATCCTTGGCGTACCCTGGTTTTGGGTACGGATAATAAGTTAAGAAAAAACCAACATACTTACTCAGAGGTAATGAGGATGTGGTAGGAGTGGACTCCACGAAGGGTACATAGAACAACTCAGAGGTAATATGGACGTGGATGTTCTACGTAAGGGGTGGTTTGTTTTTGATGGAAGTGAAACAACTCAGAGGTGACATCGACGTGGCTGTTTCGGGAAATTTATGGATCTATTACCCTTTTTATGCACTGAAAGCGCGGGTAATAGTTTATGTGGAAAATGCTCTTCTAGGAAAAAATTTAGAGGTATGATCATACATGACTTACTACCCAGAAGATGTGATATAGATTCATTTGGAGTGACCAGAGTGTGAGTTCAACGGTACCTAAGGGTACATAACTCAACAATCCGGTTGGTTCGGCGGGAGTCATTTAGACATAATACTTCTTTATGAACTTACCGTTGATGGGCATCATGAGCAAGTCTCTGTTCTGCTTTACGAGACGATATGCACCATTGGAGAATACAGTCTCGATGATGAATGGGCCTTCCCAATTTGGCTAAAACTTGTCGGCGATTTTGTGAGTCATAACCATCGGCCTCCGGACTGCCAAAACGAGATCGCCTACTTGGAATGTTCTGAGTTTAACCTTCTTGTTGAAGGCTCCAGAGATACATGCTTGATAAAGCTCGATTTGTTGTTGAGCTAACAATCGCTTCTCATCTAAGGCCTCCAACTCTTGTAGCCGGCGACGGTAATTATCGTCCGTCGTCAATCGGTAAGTGAGGACGACGCAAAGCGAGGGGATTTGAGTCTCCAATGGGAGAACTGCCTCACTTTCGTACAATAGAGAGAATGGTGTGTTCCCAGTGGCCGTCCGGAGTGTAGTACGGTACGCCCATAAGCATTCGCCAAGCTTTTCATTCCAGTCATGTTTGTTTGAGGACACGAACTTTTTAAGAAGCTTGATTATAGTTTTGTTGAACGCTTCAGCCAATACATTAGCCGCCGGGTTGTATGGTGTTGAAGCAACATTCTGGATTTGGTGTTTGTCATAAAACTGATAAAAGGCGTGACTTGCGAACTGCGGACCATTGTCATAGATGATCCTTCGAGGCAGTCCAAAGCGATAGATGATGTGATGCTTGAGAAAGCTGATCACGTTTGATGTCTTCACTTCTCCAAGTGGAACAGCTTCCACCTATTTGGAGAAGTAATCCGTAATTGCCAGTATAAAACGGTGTCCTCTGGATGAAGGTAGGGTGATTGGACCAATGATATCCATTCCCCACGTCTCAAATGGCCAGGATGCCACCGTCGGATGTAGGAATTCGGATGGTTGGTGTATAAAATCTGCGTAGACCTGACAAGCTTTGCACTTTCTTGTATAGTCTATCGTATCTGTTACCAACGTAGGCCAGTAATAGGCCATCCGGCGAAGGCGGTCTTATAATTTCGGGGCCAGGTTGATGGGCCCCACAAATGCCATCGTGAGCTTCATATATACCTTCTTTGGCTTCTGTATTTGACAAAGACTGAAGCAGTAGTCCATCATAAGATCGTCAATACAGCATTTTTGTCTCTATATTGTAGAAGAATCTGAGAGAACGTCTTCTAATAGAGGTGGCTTCTTTTGGGTTTTCTGGCTAGATGCCATTGACTGCGAAGTCGATAAAGGGGAGCCTCCAGTCCTGTGTCTCGTCGACTGTCAGGGCAGAATAACTCTTAGCAAATTGGACATTGTTTTTAGGATAGACCAATTCATGGCCTATTACGTCAACCAAATGATGAGTATAATTTGGGACCGCTAGAGAAGCAGCCAGTCCTGCTAAGGCGTCGGTTTTAATGTTTCGGAGTCTGGAAACATGTTCTATGAAGAACCCTTTCAGGGACGTAATGACGGCAAATGCGATTTGATGATAAGGGATCATGTCTTCATGGCGAACTTCGTATGAACCCCGAATCTGATTGACGATTAACTGTGAATCGCCATATGCTTCCAAGTACTCTACCCCCAGTTTCTTTGCAAGTCGGAGGCCGATAACCAAGGCGCTGTACTCGGCCACGTTGTTTGAGCAGGGTTCTGTAAGGGAATATGCCCGGTTGATCACCAAGCCAGAGGAAGAAATCAGTACCACCCCGACCCCAACGACGATATTGCCCTTGGGCCCGGTTCTTGAAGCACCGTGAAGAACATTCTCCAGACGGTATCTTGGGAAGCCATGTTTGAGTTTACGACGTCGTCTGGGATCTCTTCATATATTCTGGTTGACTCCGAACCTGGATGGGTCGCCAAAAAGTCTGACAGAGCTTGACCTTTAACAGCATTTTGTAGAACGAAGATCATGTCGTAGGAAGACAATAATATCGCCCAGGTAGCGAGGCGAGAGCTGAGTGCACCTGGTTTGGTCATGAGAACCCTAAGAGGGTTGACTCGTGATATAACATGGATGGTTTGTCCTATAATATAGTGTCGCATCTTCTGAATAGCGAACACCAAAGCAAGGCATTCCTTCTCCACGACGGTGTATCTATGCTCAGGTCCTATCATCATTCGACTGAGGTAATAGATAGCCTGTTCATGCCCTGCATCATTATTTTGTGCTAGTAGAGTACCGAAGGAATGCTCCATTGTTCGTACATAGAGCAGAAACGGCTTTCCAGCAACCGGGGCTACCAGGACTGGAGGGTTCGACAGATATTCTTTAATGTTGTCAAAGGCATGTTGGCACTTTTTATCCCTACATAGGAGATGCCTTTCTTCATGAGATGTGCGAATGGTTGACATCGCCCGGAGATGTTAGAAATAAACCTCCTGATATAGGCTAGCCTCCCTTGCAGGCCTCTAAGTTCTCGGAGATTTCTCGGGGGACCCATCTCTGTGA
Source organism: Iris pallida (assembly GCA_029216955.1). Taxonomy (NCBI): domain Eukaryota; kingdom Viridiplantae; phylum Streptophyta; class Magnoliopsida; order Asparagales; family Iridaceae; genus Iris; species Iris pallida. The sequence goes on along the minus strand of JANAVB010021599.1, from coordinate 18,194,859 downwards.
TTGCTTTCGTCTTCTCAGGGTCTATAGATTCCCTGGGCGGTAATAATTAAACCCAAGAACTTCCTGCTGGATACACCCAAGAAGGATTTGGTGGGGTTTATCTTCAAGTTGTGGGCTCGCATCAGGTCGAATATTGTTCTAAGATCGTGCAGATGATCTTCCTTAGAGCGGCTTTTGACAGCGATGTCATCGATATAACATTCTACTATCTTACGCAGGTGATCTCTGAAGATGATGCTCATAGCTCGTTGGTATGTGACGTCGGCAGTCTTTAAACCAAAGGGCATGACTGTGTAGCAGTACACACCAATTGGCATTCAGAATGATGTATGCTTTTCATCGTCAGGAAACATCTTGATTTGGTTGTATCCTGAGAAGCTATCCATGAACGACATTGTTTTCCATAAATAAATTCACTTTATTTATTTTGTATCTGAGAAAATTACAACTGTAGGAATCTAATCTAGAAGACGATTACTTTATCCCTTGGACGATGCGATGAAAAAAACTCGAACTTCGAAGAACTTGGACAGCAACTGGGCAATCTCTCTGTTCTCTCTGAAAATGACCTGTAGTCTCCGATGAGGATGAAGAAACTCTTTTTTATAGAGTTCAGGATAACTGTCCTTAAGCATACGCTCAGGTAGTTACTTGACGTGTGCATAACTGCAGGGACGCATGGCGAATTCTGATGGAGACACATTAGCGTGCGGTTGAAAGTAGTGGAGCATGTTCAGGAGAGATTGATGGCCTGGATGCCACGTTGCATAACTTCTAGAGAAGTAGATAACTGGTACAGGACACGTGAGAACGTGTGTTGACTGTAATCCTGGATATGGTTGCTGTAATATGCTGCCTCGTTGAAGGAGAGTTTATACGCTGACTTGGACAGCGTAGTGCCATAGGAAATCCATATGCTCACTTTGTGGGCAAGGAGTCATGTGAGGTCATACGCTCGCTTATTTAGCAAGGAATCATGTGAGGTCCATACGCTCACTTGACTATGTGAAGAAGGAGTCATGTGAGGTCGATACGCTCACTTGGCCGGGTGAAGAAGGAGTCATGTGAGGTTGATACGCTCACTGGAGAAGTGGCCACGTGGCTATCATCAATCTTCTTTGGTACACCATATCTTCCCATAACTGACAAAATCTTCTCGAGCGTCGTGACTGCGGATTTGACGGCTGACAGACTGTCAAAACTGACAGTAATGATGGCTTTTGTATTTATGAAGGTTGCTGACTTGTCCTCGTAAAAGACAAAACCGGCTCTTCGAAAACCTATACGACGGTTACTTTTTTCGTGACAGCTGTCTTTGCACGAAAGATAAAGTGTCAGATTCATTCCTCATTTAAACATATGCTGTGCTGTTACTTCAGTAAATAATAAAATATTTACTGAGCGTATGGCTTTTGAATGAGCGTACAACCCTGAATTGAGCGTATGGCTTCAACTGTCATCTGTTTTTAAGCGTATGGATAAAAAATGATAGCGTGTCATAATTTTCCACATCCTACAAGACCCCCTTCAAAGTTTTCGAACTTTATGAGTTTCAAAAGTTCGAAATTACTTTGAACAGAAAGTGGGAATGAGTCCTGACACGCTGGCATGAGTTCATTAAATGTCATGATGACTCTTCATTTTTCGAGATTGATTGAATCTGATAGAAGAATATGAACGGATGAACCGTTAGGAAAATGAAGAACAGATGAACTGTCGAGTGAATGTAATAAATGAACGGACGAACCGTCAAGTATTAATGAATATGTGAAACGTCGGATGAATGTGAGAAATGAATGGATGAACTGAATATCGGGAGAGAATACGTCCCATCGATCCTGGCAAATATATGCCTATAAATAGAGCATCTCTTTGAGTAGAAGGATCACACATTATTCTCTTTTATTCAAAAATGTCTTCCGAAGAGAACACGAAGAAAGGCGAAGTCGTCTCCAAAGTTGATGAAAATGCTAAAGAGCATTCGACTCCCCAAAAGAATGAGACGGGCGAAAGCTCGTCTGCTCCCAAGCTGCCGAAAGATATCTTAGATTTCTTGGTCGAACAAGGAGAAACCGAAGAAGAAGAAGCAATGAGGCTGGCTGCCTGTCAGTTCTTGATGCGGTCAGGAAATGATGTATTCAATTCTTTTGCTAATTATGTATGTGGTCCTCGTCCTAAGTACAAAAGGGATACCAGTGATCTTCCATGATGATGTATTTCTTGAAGAATTTGTCTCAAATAAACTCTGTTTAAGGAAACTTTGTTTATGATGTATCCTTCCTGCTTTATATTATTTTGCCTTTATTCACTGATCTTTTAGACTCAAAAATCAAAAGGACGAGATATCATTTTCATAGAATATGGTACATACTGAGATAGAAAATTCAGAGGTGATATGGACATGATTTTCTATACAAGATCTTTATTAAATCCACTGGGAATCTAATAAGACAAAATATCAAATTCTCTGGGAAAATGATACATGGTAGAATATCAGTTTCCGCTGGGGATAATGACATCGAAATAGCTTTTGTAGAAGAATAAATTTTTGATTTTACACTTGCTGGGGAGTAATGAAAATATTATTTATACATAATATTTCTTTAAGAATTTGCCATTGATAGGCATCATCGTGACTTTCCCGTCCATAGAGGCAAGCTGATATGCTCCATTAGAGAAGACTTTGTTTACTACGAATGGGCCTTCCCATTTCGCGTCAAATTTGCCTTTGCTCATATGTGTCATGGTCATCGGACGTCTGACAGTAAGGACCAATTCTCCTTTTTGATATGTTCTGACTTTGACTTTCCGATTAAAAGCTTTTGAGATTCGGGATTGATATAGCTCGATATTTTGTTGCGCATACAATCGTTTTTCATCTAGAGCTTCCAACTCTTGGAGTCGAAGACGATCATTGTTCTCTGCAGTGAGTTCATTAGCGATTGCTATCCTTAAAGAAGGAATTTGAATCTCTAAGGAAAGAACAGCTTCACACCCATATACCAAAGAGAAAGGTGTACATCCGGTCGCATTGCGAACTGTGGTACGATAAGCCCATAAACATTCACCAAGCTTCTTACTCCAGTTACGTTTATTGGAAGAAACGAACTTTTTCAAGAGTTTGATGATTGTTTTATTGAAAGCCTCTGCTAATCCATTGGCTGCTGGATTATACGCTGTAGAAGCCAGATTATTAATCCGATGATCATCACAGAATCGAGTAAATTTCTGGTTGACGAACTGTGGTCCATTATCATGGATAATACGCCGAGGAACACCAAATCGATAGATGACATGATGTTTGACAAAGTTGATAACATTAGAAGTCTTGACTTCAGATAACGGGATTGCTTCAGCCCATTTAGAAAAGTAATCAGTTATTGCTAGAATAAACCGATGTCCTTTTGATGATGGTGGATTGATAGGACCGATGACGTCCATGCCCCAAGCTTCAAAGGGCCATGATGCCGCTGTTGGGTGTAAGAACTCCGATGGTTGATGGATAAAGTCTGCATGAATTTGACAGGCTTTACATTTCCGAGCATATTGAATGGTATCAGCTACCATCGTGGGCCAATAATAACCCATACGTCGGATACGATCTTGAAGTTTTGGACCTGGTTGGTGAGCTCCGCAGACACCATCATGTGCTTCACGGATTATCTGTTGTACTTCTTCACCAGCGATGCATCGAAGGAGAAGACCATCATAGGCTCGACGATATAGCGTCTTCGTAGTATGATTATAATAGAATCTGAGAGACCGGTGCCGGATAGATGCTGCTTCACTCGGGTTATCAGGAAGTATGTCATACAACACAAAGTCCAGAAACAGACGTCTCCAGTCTTCAGTTACGGTGTCTATTTTATTAGAAAAGACATATTCCATAGTAGAATCGGAAGAAGACAAGGACACTTTGTCAAATTTTAATTCAGCATCAAAGTTGAGAGAATCTTCGTCTGGATTATGGGGAAAAACCAAAGCCAGATTATTTTTAACGCAGAATAGTTCTCGGTTATAAACCACTATCACTTGCTGACGTCTGATTGGTATGGCTAATACAGCAGCAAGATTAGCCAAAGCATCAGCTTCTGCATTATAGGCTCGCCGAACATGTTCAATAAAGAAACCTTCAAAGGAGGAGGCCATAGAGAGTGCTATTCGATGATAAGGTATCAAATCTTGATGACGAACTTCATACGTTCCTCTGATCTGATTGATGATAAGCTTAGAGTCTCCATAAACTTCTAAATATTGAACATCCAGATGTTTAGCGAGTTGAAGACCAATGAGCAACGCATTGTATTCTGCAACATTATTTGAACATGATTGATCCAGAGAATAAGCCCTCTGAATTGTTAATCCCTCTGGGGATACAAGAACAATTCCAACTTCGGCGACAATATCGCCGTTAGGACCTATTCTAGATGCTCCATCAAAGAATAGACGCCAGGTAGGAACTTCTTCAGAAACCAGATTTGAATCCAGAATTTCATCGAGAATCTCATCATATAATTTAGAATCTTCTGGGACTGCATGAGCTGCTAGAAAATCAGTAAGAGCCTGTCCTTTAACTGACTTCTGAGGAATATAATGCATGTCATATTAGGCTAACAAGATTTCCCAATTAGCTAGTCTGGAGTTGAGAATACCAGGTTTCTTCATCATAATCCTGATGGGATTCACTCTGGAAATGACATGAATCGTTTGACCGATAATATAATGTCGCATTTTCTGAACATCAAACATTAATGCTAGGCATTCTTTCTCGATTGGAGAATAACGCGGTTCAGCGCCTGTCATTGTGCGACTGAGATAATAAATGGCCTGTTCATGACCATCTTTATTCTTCTGGGCGAGTAATGCACCAAGAGAATGATCCATAGCTCGAACATATAGAAGAAATGGTATTCCCGAGACGGAAGGTACCAAAACTGAAGGGTTCATGAGGTACTGTTTGATGTCATCAAATGCTTTTTGACATTCTTCGTTCCAGATGAAAGATACACCTTTCTTCAGAAGTTTGTGGAATGGTCTGCAGCATCCTGATAAGTTGGAAATGAATCTCCTGATATAAGCAATTCTTCCTTGAAATCCTCGTAGCTCTTTTAAGGTGCGTGGAGGACGCATCTCTTGGATGGCTTTGATCTTCTCGGGATCCACGTGTATACCTTTAGCGGTAATGACGAAGCCGAGAAATTTACCACTAGAGACGCCCAAGAAGGACTTAGTAGGGTTCATTTTAAGTTGATGCTGACGTATTAAATCAAAGATAGTCTTCAAATCTTGGATATGATCCTCCTTTCGTCGACTTTTGACTGCAATATCATCAACATAGCATTCGACTATTTTTCGGAGATGTTCGCGAAATATAGTGCTCATTGCTCGCTGATATGTTGCTCCTGCATTCTTGAGACCAAACGGCATCACTGTATAACAGTATGTACCGATCGGCGTTCTGAAGGAAGTGTGTTTTTCATCATCTGGAAACATTTTGATCTGGTTGTATCCCGAATACCCATCCATAAATGACATTCGTTCAAAACCACATGTATTGTCGATCATGACATCAGTAATTGGAAGAGGAAACTCGTCTTTAGGACAAGCTGCATTGAGATCGCGAAAGTCTATACAGATTCGGATCTTGCCAGTCTTTTTAAGGACATGAACAATGTTAGCCACCCATTCAGGATGTTGTTCCTCTCTGATAAATCCGGAAGCCATAAGCTTGTTAACTTCAGCTTCAATTGCATCCATAATGTCTGGACGAAATCGTCGATGTTGCTGTTTGACCGGTTTAGCATTGGGCATAATATTGAGTTTGTGCATTACGATCTTCGGATCTAGTCCTGGCATATCCTTATAGCTCCAGGCGAAGACATCGATATAATCACGAATAAGCTTGATCATGTCTTGCTTATCTGTTTCTGAAAGACTTTCACTGATGAATATTGGTTTAGGAGAACCTTCTTCACCAACATCAATTTGGATCAGTTTATCTTCAGTAGGAGGTTCCCTCTGCTCGAACCTGAATTCCCATTGATCATCTAATCTTTGAGCCCATTGTTCTGATTCGGGTGATATTTCAAAATCATCCTCATCTTCATCATTTTCTTGTGGGCCATCAACAGAGACCATATTGATGGATAGAATAGAGCGATAAAGATCGCCAACACTCGTGTCAGAATCCCAAGAGAGAGAATCAGAAGACTCAGATCGTTCATCTTCAGATTGTTCGTCTTTATTGAATTTTGACTCTTCATGGACTATGTTGATAAAGGAAGTAGGAGCAATATAACCTAAACCACATTTTGTCCTTCCGTATTTTAATGGAGGAATTCGAACAGGCATTCTTCTTCATTTTCCATTATTGAGACTGGTTCTAAAGTCATAACCCATATTTTTGATGATATTTTTGGATTGTTGACTGTAGCGACGCAGTTGTAACCTTCCAGTATCATCGTTTATGTCATCTTCTTCCAAATTAGGAGGATTCTGAGGTCCTTTATAGAAAAATATTGGATTTTCTCCCTTCTTTCGACTGGGGACCACAAAGTATGATTTCTGTATAGAGTCTAATGATACGTCTGTATGAAGAGCTTGAACAACCCCTATAGTTAGTGGCTCTAAGCTATTTAGCAATTGTAAATAACTTTGTACATAACCACAAACATCAATATACTGCAAAGGAGATGCTTCATTAATACTAGATGCTGTATTTACAACAGAAGGTTGAGCCTTATCAGACTTAGTCAAATTAATGACAAAGGGGGAAGAAGAAGAACAGTTAGAATTTTTGTTTCGATTGAGATCGATAACAAAAGGCTCAGAAGAGGTGAGCTCCCTTGGAGAAGACCGTGGATAAGTAATGCGTCCACTGACTGGAATGACTAGAGTATCTGATCTAGCCTGAGAAGATGGAGGGGGAGTGATGAGTCCACTGACAGGAATGATCAGCAAATTTTGTGAATCTTGGGAAGATGGTGCAGTAGTGCGTCTACTGACAGAAATTATCAGTGAGCCCTGGGCAGATGATGAAGTAGTACGTCCACTGACCGGAATTATCAGTGAGCCTTCTTCGGATGATCTAACAGACTGCGGAGGAGTGATACGCCCTTTTACAGGAATAACAAAAGTGTCAACTTTGGATGTCTCATCTTCATTATCCATAGCTTGCAAGACTTTCGAGTATTCATCTTTGTACATACGAGCGTCATTGAAGTAAGCTTCGACTCCTTTGAATGGGTAAAGATCTGCCACTTCTTTTTGAACCTCTCCATTATCATCAACATATTTGAAGCACTGATGAAGGATTGAAGGAACGACATTATGTTCATGCAAGAAAGGTCTTCCCAATAGAGCATTGTATGAGCAACCATGATTGTCGATGATGTAAAAAGTAACCTTAGTACGAAGATCGCCTATTTGAAATTTAAGGCGAATCTTGCCTAAAGGCTCACTTTTTCCTTGATTGAATCCCAAGATGGTAGTGATAGTACTGGAAAGACTATGCACAGGTATCTTCAATGCATCTAACATAGCCTTTGGCATAATACTGAGAGGGGATCCTGGATCAATCAGTAAACGATCAACCTTCATAGAATCAATATATCCTGTATGATATAAAGGATGATCATGTCGATTATCCTCTAGCAGCATATCGTCCTGCATAAAGGTAATGTTTGGAATAAATTCCAATACATTATAGCAATGAGAAACAGGTCCTGTTTCCAACTTCTTGAGAAGAGTTAAGCAGGTTTCTGCTTGCAGCAGTACTTCACTTAAAGTTTCTCGAGTCTCTTTAGAGAGGCGTAAGAGCTCGAAGATTGATAATTTAGCTGAGGTATTGGCTAGTTGAGCCAATATATCAAAATTATAAGGCTTTTCAAGTCCTGTAGGAGATGACTTCTTCAATGGTTTGTTGAAGCGGACTTGTTGTTTGCCTTTGTCAGCTGCTGTTGGTTTAGAAGGAACTGTCTCAACAGGAACATTTAAAGGCTCTTCAGTAGAGACTGGAGTTGAAGCTGTAACCGGAGGAACGTCAGAAATTTCTTCAGGAACTTCAGCATAATCTTTCAAATATACTTTTCCTGAGCGAGTTCCAGCATGAACTTCAACTTCAAATTCTGGTTCAAGGTCTATGGAAACCATGCTGCAATTCTTTATTTTGCTCTTGGTTCTTTTATGTTTGATGAAAGCTTCATTCCAGAAACCAAGGCCAACACGAGATTGATTATGTCTCATGGTGATGGCCAAAGGTGCTCGGAGTCCCTTGCCTGAGTTCAAACCTGGGGCAGTGGCTAGATCATAACCCATCTTCGCCATCAATTCACGAGATTGTGAACTGTATAAATGAAAAGCAGGTTTGTACCTATCTTCAATTTGAGGTACAGATTTTATCTTCGTAGAGAATGAATTTCCTGCTGAGATGAAAGTAGAAGTTAGATAAAAATCGGGTGTGAAACTAGAAGTCACATTGCATGACTTAGTCTTCCCGAGCTTCTTTTTAGATGAGGAAATCTTCCGAGGAGAAGAGGAAGACGTCTCAAACTCTGTCTTTAAGTCTGGGTGAATCCACATGATCTCTCCCTTCTTAGTTGTGACAGGAACAAGTCCGTCATTCTGTGCTGGTGGGATGTTTATAACTTCGAGAGTTGCTTTGGGGATAGGAACAATCCCACTTTCCACCATTAAGGGAGGGAAGTCACCGAACTGCATTGAAATTACATTTGCTGTGACTGTTTTGTCTTTGGGTGTTAATGTCACAGCTCCTGATTTAATCATCTCTTGAATCTTCCCTTTTAATACATAGCAAGACCGGATTGTATGACCCAGCATTCTATGATATGGACAGTATTTTGGATGATCTGTCTTATTGGCTTCATCAGGCTTTTTAATTTCTGGCAATTGAATCTTATTACCTTTGAGTAAGCATTCAAAGATACCCTGAACATCGTCATTATCGAAAGAATATTCTTCTTTCGGCCGAGGAGATCTCTGTTGTTGATTTGTTGGAGCTGAAGTAGCTTGGGTAGTTTTTACCTCTTGACTACTGTTTTGGAGATTGACTTCAAGAGCTTCTTTCCCTTTGCGATTGTTGGGTCGAGTACTATTGCTAGCACTCTGATTTGATTCTTTGGGAGCCATTTGTACCCCCAGACCCTTGAAGGTCTCAGCACTGACCTCGGCAGCCTTGGCACTGACAATGAAAGAAGGCAAATCTTGGAACTGAGTGGACCCTGTCCACATACTGATAATTGGTAAGAGGTTCGACTTGCAAGTGTCGATCGTAACAGCATCGGGAGTTCCAAGAGGCATTTTGAGGGCTTCTCTTCTGAATCTCTCAATGAATTCCTCAGTGGTCTCATTATTCTTCTGTTTGATTCTTATGAGGGCCGACATGGTCATATCATTGAGCCCTTCGTAGAATCGTTTAAGAAACATTTGCTTAAAACCGGCGAATGAGGTAATGCACCCATCAGGGAGACTTCTATACCATTCATAAGCCGTTCCTTTGAGACATCCAATGAACACCCGAGTAAGAAGGACATCACTTGGTTGCAATTGATCAGTTATTACTTTAAAATGATTAATGAACTGACTTGGAGAGGTTGTCCCATCATAGAAAGAGATGGTCGGAGGTTTGTATTTTGGTGGATACGATACCTGCTTCCATTCTATCGGATAAGGCTGTTTGATGCCTAACCTTTGTAAACCATCCTTCTGTTTGAATGCCTCAAATTGAGTTTTGAGATTCTTCAATTCTTCAAAGACAACTCCCGAAGATTGTGGGGTTGTGGCTTGTAGAGTGTAATTGGGAGGAGGGACTGCAGCATATGTACCACCCCCAGCTCCAGAGTGACTTGGTGTGGTTTGTACAGGAACATTAGATTGTACCCCCAGAATAGTAGATGGTTCAGGGTTTGGAACAACAGGGGTATTCAATACCACTGGTGGTGCTGTCTATTGTTGAGCCTGCATTAGAGTGTGTATAGCACTCAATGTATCTGCCATAGCTCGTAATTATTGTTCTAAAGAAGAAATCCTCTGTTCATGAGCCTCATTGCTAGTCGAAGGTTCATGATCACTTTCTGCCATGTAAGTGGTAATCATTCGAGGAATAGATGATGAAACAGTCTGTTCTGAATCATCACTATGTGAATCAGCATCTTTTCTAGGGCTTTTTACAGGAGTCAATACTGGAAAATTATACTCTCCAAGGAAGTCTTATGTGATCTCCGGATTGCCACTTGGATGAGAAGAAGAAGAGGCTCTGGTCAAGGTTCCGGTCCTGGATCGAGTGCCGAGATAAACACCATCTTCAGAGTCTGATATAGCATCAGACCGTATGCTACCCCCAATATTTCTGGAAGTCATGTTGACAGAAGCATAAAGAGGTTCATCTTCTTCCAACATTGGTTCATATTGAATCCGTTCGAAAACAGATTGTCTTTTTGGTGAACAACAACATTGGATGACAACCCGAGGTTGGAAGTCACAACCATACTTTTTATGGCGAATATGGGCAATGTCATAGCCAGATGGAGTGTCAATTCTCTGTTTATTTTGCAAATATTCTCGGAGATCTGTAGGAACAGATTGGGAAGTATTTGAAGATAGTTTCTGTGTAGAAACTTGTCTTTTGTTCTTCTGTCTTCTTGGTTCCTGAGTGTATAAAGACCGATTAATTTGAGCCACATAGTTCTTGGCATATTCTGCATCAGGGTCTAATATACTTGTCTCAGTGGAACCGAACCGATTCTGATTAAGCTTATTACGAAGATCCGTGGGAGATTTGACTTTAATATCAGTCTTGGATACTTGTAATTTGCCTTTCTCAGACCGAGAAATTTTGAGAGAAGGAAGATGAGTATTATTCCGACTAGGAGTCGGTAATAATCCATCTTTGGAGGATTTAGCCAAAAGGCGTTTTCCATTGTTTGATCTAGTAAGAGTACTAGTCAAATTAACTCCAGAGGTAAAGACTTTAGGAGTAGAGGAGTTGACTAAAGAGTCTTTCTCCTTGGTTGGCACAAGATGTGCAAGTTGAGGGGGAATCATTTGTATGTTCTGTGGAAGAGAGCCCCCAATCTGATTTTCAAAAACAGTCAAAGGACTGTATTTGTTAGCACACGCTGACTTCAGTTTGGACTTCTGGTCATATGCTGCCTTTTTATTAGCATACACTGGCTTTGGCTCAGCGTACGCTGCCTGATGTTGGCTTTTGTACGCTGCCTTTACCGTACGCTGCCCTTTGAATGCCATACGCTCAGAGTCATCAATGGCTAAAGAGCCGACTGCTGTCGTAAGAATAGAAGGAGAAGGGACTTTGACATGTCTAGAGATGGTTTTCCTTGAACACATTGACTTGGTTAAAGAACCAATTTTGTCAGTGTGACTAGGGGAAACCACTGTTGCCGTGTTCTGAGAAGCCGAAGTGTGCTTCATGGAAGTTGAAGACGTGTTCTTGTCAGCATGAGAAGTGACAGAAGCGTCTCGGATTGCTGCAGAAGACTTAGGGATATAGACGGAGTGTCCCTTCTTCTTGGCAACAGGAAGAGCGGAGGAAGTAGTGCGGCCCTCCTTCGCCTTGAGCATTTCTTCATAAGCCGATTGGTCGAATTGTACAACCATCGTCTTCTTCGTCAAGCCGATCGACGAAGTATCGCATTGAGTTGTTGCTATCTCATTGGAGGAGACAGCTTTCCCCAGCAGAGTCGCCAATTTGTTTTCCATAAATAAATTCACTTTATTTATTTTGTATCTGAGAAAATTACAACTGTAGGAATCTAATCTAGAAGACGATTACTTTATCCCTTGGACGATGCGATGAAGAAAACTCGAACTTCGAAGAACTTGGACAGCAACTGGGCAATCTCTCTATTCTTTCTGAAAATGACCTGTAGTCTCCGATGAGGATGAAGAAACTCCTTTTTATAGAGTTCAGGATAACTGTCCTTAAGCATACGCTCAGGTAGTTACTTGACGTGTGCATAACTGTAGGGACGCGTGGCAAATTCTGATGGAGACACATTAGCGTGCGGTTGAAAGTAGTGGAGCATGTTCAGGAGAGATTGATGGCCTGGATGCCACGTTGCATAACTTCTAGAGAAGTAGATAACTGGTACAGGACACGTGAGAACGTGTGTTGACTGTAATCCTGGATATGGTTGCTGTAATACGCTGCCTCGTTGAAGGAGAGTTTATACGCTGACTTGGACAGCGTAGTGCCATAGGAAATCCATACGCTCACTTTGTGGGCAAGGAGTCATGTGAGGTCATACGCTCGCTTATTTAGTAAGGAATCATGTGAGGTCCATACGCTCACTTGACTATGTGAAGGAGTCATGTGAGGTCGATACGCTCACTTGGCTGGGTGAAGAAGGAGTCATGTGAGGTTGATACGCTCACTGGAGAAGTGGCCACGTGGCTATCATCAATCTTCTTTGGTACACCATATCTTCCCATAACTGACAAAATCTTCTCGAGCGTCGTGACTGCGAATTTGACGGCTGACAGACTGTCAAAACTGACAGTAATGATGGCTTTTATATTTATGAAGGTTGCTGAGTTGTCCTCGTAAAAGACAAAACCGGCTCTTCGAAAACCTATACGACGGTTACTTTTCTCGTGACAGCTGTCTTTGCATGAAAGATGAAGTGTCAGATTCATTCCTCATTTAAACATATGCTGTGCTGTCACTTCAGTAAATAATAAAATATTTACTGAGCGTATAGCTTTTGAATGAGCGTACAACCCTGAATTGAGCGTATGGCTTCAACTGTCATCTGTCTTTAAGCGTATGGATAAAAAATGACAGCGTGTCATAATTTTCCACATCCTACAGACATGCGCTCAAAGCCACATGTGTTGTCGATCATTATGTCTGTAATAGAAAGAGGGAATTCATCCTTAGGACATGCTTCGTTCAGATTTTCGAAGTCGATGCAAATTCGAATCTTCCCATTCTTCTTGAGGATCGATACAATGTTGACGACCCAGTCTGAATGTTATTCATCACAGATGAAGCCGCTGGCTATTAGTTTGTTGACCTCAGCTTCGATAAAATTTATGATGTCCGGGCAGAAACGTCGTCGTTGTTGCTTGACCGGCTTTGCATTCGGACAAATGTTGAGTTTATGGAGAGCAACCTCGGGGTTTAGCCCTGGCATGTCCTTATAGCTCCAGGCGAACATGTCGATGTACTCTCTGACGAGTTGCAAAAGCGACTCCCGCTCTTTGTCTGTCAGGCTTTTACTGATGAAGATTGGCTTTAGAGAGGATTTATCGCCAAGGTCAACTTGCATGACCTCATCTTCGGTAGGAGGATCTCTTTGTTCGAAACGCTTCTTCCACTGCGCATCTAGCTGTTGAACCCAAGGCTCTAACTCGAGAAGCTTGGGTACATTTTCGTCTTCTTCATAGGCGTCAGCAAATACCATATTGACAGACAAAACTTGCCTGAATGTCCCCGATGCTAACATCCGAATCGGATATGGGTGATCCGGTTGGATGTGAATGCAAGTCACATTCCTCATTTGAGCTTTCAGGAGTTGTTGTGGGTGTAACATAGCCTAGACCACGTCTGGTCTTGTTGTAGTAATCCCGTAGTTTTCCAGCCGTGACTGGTAATTGAAAAGGTAATCGTCGGCCGGTGCCGTAATTCAAGCCTGGCGTAGTCTCCATATCATACCCCTGTTTTTGCATGAGGTACTTAGATCGGGAGCTATACAGATAAATGGGCAGTCTCCCTGTGTCGGGTTCGAGATCAACTTCTTCTATCCTGAAGGATTGTGGATCATTCTTTCGGCCGAAGACGATTGGATAATCCTTTACCTTGACTATGAAGCAAGCGCCTTCCACGGGAGTGAGTTGGTTCGCGGTATAGACATTTGTCACTTGGGTGTGTAGGTTGGTGCCTATACCGTATTCCATAGCATATATTATACAAAGCTTATTAAGCTCGAGGTAGTTCAAAGATAGCCCTTTATTGATAAAGTACGGTATCTTTTCAGGTGGGATTATATCGTCAGCAGAAGGAACATCAGTGTGGGCAGCCACATACTTGGCTAGCTCTAATTTCTCTTCAGCCACCTCCTGTATCAATGAAGACTGGAAGGATGACCTGGGCAGCTTGATCATCAGGGGCTCTACTGGTGGTGCTGAACGTGGGGTCGTAGGCGCACTAGCGATCCATGGCTTAGCGCTTGGTGCTGGACGTAGATTTATTGGCTCACTAGCAGTCCCCGACTTAGCGCTTGGCTGTCGACTTGTCCTGGGAAGACGAATCGTCATAGGCTTAACAGAAGGATTGATCTCTTTTGTTTATCGTTGGTCGGCTCTTGCAGCCTGATTGTCAGTGGCTCCATAGTGGGTCTCGGCCCTTGGCCAGACCTTGGCAGTCAGATTGTCATCTTCTCCTTTTGTGCAGTGAGCATCGGGAGACTAGTTGCTTCTCTACATAGAGTGGCTGTAAGAGGTGCAGTCCTGCCTGGCTTACGGGATTGGAGATAGATTCTCATGGCTTCCTCAGGCCCTGCAATGGCCTCCATCTGCTTTTGAACATCCTCCTTAATCAGGTGCCTCTTTGATTTCTCATACAAGCAGGAATCCGAATAGTAGGATTCGACCCCTTTGAAAGGATCAATGTCGACAAATTTTATCTTTACGAAGTCGTGCTTATCAACATATTTGAAGCATTAGTGTAATTTGGAGGGCACGATCATATAATCATGTATTCACGGACGCCCCAGGAGAATATTATAGGAGGTATCTGCGTCTATGACATAACAGGTCACTTCCAACTGCAGGTCGCCAATTTGGCACTTCAGGCGAATCTTCCCAATGGGATAGCTTCTTCCGAAATTGAAACCGCTGATGGCGGTGCTGGTATGAGTCACCCGATGCATAGGGATACGCAGGAGGTGAAGCAAGCTCTTCGAAATAATGTTTATCGAAGAACCGGGATCAATGTACATCCGATCCACCTTGATGTCGCCGACGTATCCAGTATAATACAGAGGGCGATCGTGCAGGTTGGTCTTGATAAGCATGTCCTGCGGGGTGAACACAATGTTAGGCATTGTACCTGTACAAGCGCTGTCTTGGAGATCTGCCGACGAGCTCTCTCCTGTAAGCTTGACCTGAGCCAGATATGCATCGGCATTCTGGAGTGCTTCGCTCACTGCGACGCGAACATCTTTGGAGAGTCTCAGGAGCTCATATAATGATAATTTGGCTGGTGTGTTGGCCAATTGTGCCAAAATGTCAAAATTGTAGGGCTTCTCCAACCCCTAAGGCGGGTCTTTTCGGAGCGGCTTGTCAAAGCGGATCTCCTTTGGCTTAGGCTTATCGGCTGGCAGAGGCTGAGAAGGTCCGGGGTATCCACAGTGGTCGGCTGACGTTCTTCAGCCATGTTACCCGGCATGGGTTGAGTTTGTGTACCAAATCGGGTAACGACAACTGTCGCTTCTTCAACGTCGGCTGAGATTGTGCGGCAGGACTTGACTTTTCTGCCCTTCTTCTTGCCAATAGAGGATGATGCTGGCTGGGTTACTTCAGATACTAAGTCCGGAAGGACCCACATGACCTCCCCTCATGATGTGGTGAGGGGCACCAGCCCAGCAGCCTGGTCTCGGGGAGGTAGAAGATTAGCGACCTCCATTTTTGCCCGGGGGACGGGTACTACGCCATCTTGGGTTCTCGTCGGCGGAAAGCTGCCGAATTGGACTGACACCATATTGGCAGTGACCGTCACCTCCTCGAAATCAATGGCCAGGGCCTTGGAGTCGATGAGGTTCTAGATGTACCACTTCAATTGGAAGCAATCTTGTGTATCATGGTGGACGTAGCGATGGTAGTGACAGTAATTAGGGCTCTCCATCTCTGCAGGTCGAGGTTCACGCCTTGGCGGAGGGAGCTGAATTCTGTCTCCTTATAAGAGTATGTCAAAGATGGGCTTGACATGACTATCCTCGAAGGAGTAAGTCATCTGCGACCACATCTTTTCTGCCTGCTTCGGTTCGGGCTTATGGGCTGTGTCGGCCACCATAGCCTGTTTGCCCTTGTTGTCTCGGTTGTTGGAGGAATTACCACCGTTTTTGTTGTTGGCATTAGGGCGTTTGCCCTTGTCCTCTCCATCCGAGATGTGCAATCCCAGTTGGCGAGCTTTCTTTAACTTGGCTTCTGCGCTAGTGGCGCTGATGATGAAAGTCTTCCAGTCCTTAAATTCTATCCAGAGGCTGATTGTGGGGAGCAGCCTCTTTTGGCAAATTTCAATTAAGGAAGAGTCCGGGTTACCGGAGGGCAACTTCATCGCGGTTTGGCGAAATCGGTCAATGTAGTTCCTTGTCAGCTCCTTCTCTCCTTGAACAACGTCCATGAGGTTTGATATGGTCACATCTTGTCCCACCTCATAGAACCTCTCCAAGAACATATGTTTGAAATCGGCGAAGGAATGGATGCAGTTGTCCGACAAGTTGCGGTACCAGTCGAATGTGACTCCCTCCAATGCCCCCAACGAACAATCGTGTATGGATGGCGTCGTCATACGACAGATGATCTATTGTGACCTCAAAGTAGGTCACGTATCGGCTTGCAGATGTCTTCCCGTCATAAGGGTTGATGTTGAATGGTTTGAATCGAGGAGGGAAGGGGACATCTCTCCATGCAGCGGGATACAGCTGTCGTATCCTGAGGTCCTGAGAGTTTTCTCGGGCGTAAAACATTTCCCGGAGCTCCTGGACTTCTCTTCTCGCCTTCCTGGCCTCTTCTGCAGCAGTGGGAGCCGACATTCCGGGTGGATTAATGTCGCCCGGGGTTGGTGCGGTTGTGTTTGATTTCGCATTGACGGCAGGACCCAAGCTTCTTTGGCCAGGCGTCCTTCATTGGAGAGCTGGTAGAGCCGTCTTGATCTCGTCTACTGACTTAACCAAGGTATGAAGTATGGCCTCAAGAGTGTCGAGGTGCTGTCGATCACTAGGACCGTCTTGATGATTTTCAGTCATGAATACTGTTCTCACATGAGGAACAGTAGAAGGAATTGTAGAAGACGTGCTCTCCGAATCATACCCCCGAATAGAGAAGTCGTCGGGGTATGTGGGAATGTTCCCCTCCTGTTCGGACTCAGAGGAAGTGCCACGCCCTGTATAGGAGGCTTCCTCATCTTGGCACTTGTGGACGTCTTCAGGGACGTCAGAATCTGCTGTATCTGTTGGAGGGATTATCTCTCCAGGTTGATCTTCTTGGAACATCGAATTGTTGTGGATGTTTCGGGGAGTGCTACCCCCAGCTTCGGCTACCCCCAGGGATGTAGATGACGAATATCCAAGTGTTGAAGATTTCATCTTCGAGCGGGTGCCTTGATAAACTCCTCCTGTGGTGGTTGTGGACAACCGCTTGGATGAGAGTTTCTTAGCCGCGCTAGTTGAGATCATCGGACTGGAGACATTTACTTTCATCCCTCCCTTGCCGGCAGGGACTTTTCGGGCAGAATTGCAAGAGGCAAAAGGAGGCACCTCTTCTCCCGAGCTTTGTTCTAGGACCGGTCCTAGCTGCTGCAGTCGTTAGAAGACGGACTGTCGATCCTCTTGTACTGCTGTCTTGTTACAGCAGCAGTTGACAATGACTTGAGTGCAGTGATGTCCATGGAAGGACTCTCTGTACACTAAGGTTTTTTCTCTTTCCTTGCGCTTGTGAAGGATCACATCACGCAAGTCAAGTGCATCTCGAGCAACCTTTACACTCCTTTTGTGGGCCCGAGAGTCCCGAGCACACGAGTGTGTTGGTATCATGTTTGCTCTTTGACGTGGGGCTAGTAAAAGTACTTGCCCCTGATCATTGTTGGGAGACTCTTGAGAACCACCCTGTCCGTTGGCCGTCGAGGGCTGGACACGGGTAGTTTTGTACAACTTTCCATCAAAGGCCCGCGTAACAGTTAGCGGGACTCCCTGATGGTCAGAAGTTGGGACAGCTGACTGAGCTCGACGAGCCCGCACTGTACTAGACTTCTTCGCTCTAACACCCAAGGGCGCGTAGTAGGAAGAGTCCAAGCTGTGCCACACAGAGTCTGGCACATCTTCCTGGGAGCATCTGAGGTCAGGACCACATGAGAGACGGTCGAAGACTGAACCCGAGCAGCATAGGGCGGATGGTCTGCGGCTGGGATTGGATGCCGCATGAGCCATCTCCATGCGGCTGGGCTTGGCGGCCGCATAAGCATGCTACATACGACTGGAATAGGTGGCCGCATGAGTGGTCTGCATGCGGTTGAGATTGGCGACCGCATGAGCTTTCTGTATACGGCTGGAGCTCGTGGCCGTATGAGCCTTCTCCATACGGCTGGGATTGGTAGCCGCATGAGTCTTCTCCATGTGGCTGAAATTGGTGGCCGTATGAGCCTTCATGCGACTGGCGCCCTTATGCAGCTTCTTCTTGGACCGTACAGAGTTTCTATTTGCTCCCGTAAGTCCAGCATCGTAGTACTTTCCTTTGCCAAACTTGGGGACAGCAGGGTCCTCTGCAGCCTGAAGTGTGGTCGCATGTGAGTCTTCTCCGCCGTCTTGGGCAGTAGAGAACACTTCTTCCAGAGCTTGGGGAGGAGCAGCAGTTTTGGGCCTCCACTCCCTGCGGGCCTTCTTTGTGCCGGCTCGCTTCTGGACCAGGCTAGCGCTCCCGTCAGAGAGCATCTCTTCAAACGCTTGCTGGTCGAAGCGAAGAACCAGCATCTGTTGCGTAGAGCCGAGCTTGGCTGCGTTCGATTGCATCATCAACTTCTCAGCAGTGGAGAAGTTAGGCCCCAGCAGAGTCGTCATCGTGTTTGCAATTGATTATCAAAGAACAGAACAGTTTTATGGGAGGACTGAACTTTAATTCACAATTACAAACTCGCTTGTACAAAAGAAATCCTAGGAACAAAACTTAGGGAAAGCAATCTAAGTACAATTGTTTAATTTGGATTCTGGGGGGTGACGGTAGAGGCTCGGGAAAGTGCTATTAACTCTGCCTTACTCCTTGGACGATCGAACGCAACCTCGGCTCCGGCGAAGAAATATCCTCTCTCTGTGTACTTTTTTGCTCTGTATGTATCTGTATGTGTGCAAAGGAATAATCCCATACTATTTATAGGAGTTTGTGATGAGTGGGGTGTACAGCCATGTGGCCACATCCTTGTAACTGCTCTTTGAGAAGTGGGCAGTTGGGGATTGGTTAAGATTAATCTTGATCTGTTTGTTGCAATAAATCTGGACTGTTATGTCGGTTGCAATAAATCTAAACTGTTATGATCTGTTGGTTGCAATAAATTCGAGTTGTTTAAGACTTAGTCAACTTCTGCCACGTGTCCCAACTGCCGCTATGTTGCGAGCCGCATGAATGGTGCATCCTGGCTGAGACGCATAAAGGACTGTCCCCATGATTGAGCCGCATGAGAGTGGTCTCATGACTGAGCCGCATGAGGGTGGCCCCATAACCGAGTCGCATGAGGGTGGCCTCATAACCGAGCCGCATGAGGGTGGCCTCATAACCGAGCCGCATGAGGGTGGCCTCATAACCGAGCCACATGAGAGTGGCCTCATAACCGAGCCGCATGAAGGTCACACATGCGATCCGCGTAAAGAACTTTCTTGGAATTTGTGAACTGTGCCAGCTATCATAAAGATTTTTTTGTCTTTTTATAAGCATGTCGTGTCTCTTCTTTATGTCAGAGCCATTATTTCTGTCAAAGCTGTCACTTTGTTTCAGAGCATTAATGGCCAGCTGCACGGAGTAATTATGGCCAGCTGTATAGGCCTATTTCGAATCGCATAAGGCCAAGTGGCTCCTCATGAAGCTTTCTGAGCCGCTCTTAGGAATTTTGAGCCGCATGAAAACTCCCAAAGTTTTGAGCTGCATGGAGTTTCATGTTGATTTTGGGCCGCATAAGAATTACTATACTTTTCCATGCTTCTATAATAGCTTGCTACTTAGGTACACCCTAATCTGCCATTACTTGGTCCTGTGTTTGTACTTAACTCACACATTAGACATTAACACTCCTCCATGTATATCTATAACTGGCCTATAAGGACTATTTTGTAAAATACACGAGGAATTGATGTTCGTATCAAAGGGTTCCTGATACTTGCTACTAGAGGGTTTTCACCCATAGGTACACCTTATTAGCTTCACTGCTATAGCAGCTGAAATTGCTATTTCTTAAAGATGGTACCTAGATCACTTAGCAATGGTGTCTCAGTCCTCTCTCTGTTTTCCCTATTGTCACAAATCTTATCCATAGAGTTTTACTGTTGTTATTTATCTACTTGAACTCACCTTCCTACCATCCTAATAGTCTAAACGAAGGTATTGGAAAAAAGCAATAGTAGCAGCACGATATATTGCTGAGTTGCTCTAAGGTGCCAGATTAAGGTCTATTTCCAGAAGATATGGGTTCAGAATTATCCCAAGTTCAGATATTGTCAAGGGACTTGATTTGGTGTTAAGTAACAAAGTTATTACATTTGCGTATGAACAGATATGTAAAGTAACTGTCCTATTCTCCACATGATAACAAATTACCTATATTTGTACACTGGCTCTATCCTCTCTAAATATCACATATGATACTTTGGGTATATTAATGTATCTGACGACAAAATTTTCTACTTTAGCTTTTACCCTCATATTTCTGGTACCCCATTAGCTTGTATTGCGCCATGTGTCAACTGGCCCAGTTTAGGAATCCTAATGACACTAACAAGCAATCTAATGTAAGGCATTGACCTTAAGTAATTAGTATAAAGTGTAACATTATTTCAATTGTAGCTAAAACAAGTAACTGACATAGGAAGACCCAGCTCTCTCTAACATTGAGTAGCCCCCCCTTGACAGATGATATGGGAGGGACTTTTCGATACGGAGGCTGAACAGTCTATTTTAACCATTGCCTCAAGTTCTAGTATCCATCCTAGTGTCCTATACCTAGCTACACCATTAATTCGAACAAGGACTCATCCACTCTTTCTCCCATTGTTTCTTCCCGAACCTTAATTCAAACACCTATCTGCCTCTATTTACAGTTGTGTTAATGGCAGTAATAATAAGTTCTAAGAGTAGATAGATTTACCTCCTTTGTAGATCGAAAGTAAAGTCCGACTGTTCCCTCGACGGCTCCTTGACTTCCCTTGTGATGGAAACAAGGATGAGAGAATTAGGGTTCTGTAGAGAAAGGGTTGGCTATACCTCTCCATATATATGTTCATGTGGAAGAGGATATGGATGATCGATTTGAATTTCTATTTGCTCTATCTAAAGGATTTGGATATCTAAAGGATTTATTTTTAGGTTGAGCTCGTCTTCGAAAACAGGGTCGTGGATGAGTTTGAATTAAAATAGAAATAAAGCAGTTGAGAGTTAAATCTCAACTTCCATATAACCCCTGTCACTTTGGACATTGACAACCTTACACTTCCCATTGATGTTAAGTAAAAAGATTAAAAATAAGTTAAATAAAATAATAAAGGAAACCAAGTTTTATATAATTACTAAAATAATTTAAATCCAAATATAACACTTGATTATTTTAGCAATTCAAATTGATTTACCCAAGATTATTTAAAACTATATTTATTTATTTATTTACTTAAAATATAAATGCATGATAATTGAGAATAGAAAACAATCAAATAAATAGAGTGACGAATCCCTCCGTCGATACAATTATAAAAATATCTCTAATTTGGAATAATCTTTAAACTCAAAATAATTAAATACATAAATATTTTGAAACAAATTCGGGAAGAGGAGTTACATCATGAGCAAGTCTCCGTTCTGTTTCGAGAGCCGGTATGCGCGGTTGGAGAATACGGCCTCGATGAAGAATAGACCCTCCCACTTGGGCTGGAATTTGTCGACGGTTTTGTGAGTCATGACCATCGGTCTGCGAACGGCCAAGACAAGATCGCCTATTTGGAATGTCCTCTGCTTGACTTTCTTATTGAAGGCCCGAGAGATGCGTGCTTGATAAAGTTCGATGCTTTGTTGAGCTTGCAAACGCTTCTCGTCTAAGGCTTCCAATTCTTGTAGCCGTCGGCGGTAGTTATCGTCCGACGTCAACTGATAAATGAGGGCTATGTAAAGTGAGGGGATCTGAGTCTCCAATGGGAGAACTGCCTCGCTCCCGTACACCAGAGAGAATGGTGTACTTCCTGTAGCCGTCCAAATTGTAGTACGATACATCCATAAGCATTCGACTAGCTTTTCATTCCAGTAGCGCTTGTTTGAAGACACGAACTTCTTGAGAAGCTTGATTATGGTCTTGTTAAAGGCTTCAGCCAGACCATTAGCCAATGGGTTGTATACCGTTGAAGCCGTATTCTGAATCCGATTTTTGTCACTGAATCGATAGAAGACATGGCTTGCGAACTGCGGACCATTTTCATGAATAATCCTCCGGGGCAGTCCAAAACGGTAGATAACGTGATATTTTATGAAACTAATCACATTTGATATCTTTACCTCTGCCAGCGAAACTGCTTTCGCCTACTTGGAGAAGTAGTCGGTGATTGCGAGTATAAATCGGTGTCCCCTAGATGACGACAGGGTAGTTAGGCCAATGATGTCCATTCTCCATGCTTCAAATGGCCACGATTCTACTGTTGGATAAAAGAATTCGGATGGCAGATGTATGAAATTTACGTGGATCTGGCAAGCCTTACACTTCATGGCATAATCGACCACGTCTGCTACCATTGTAGGCCAATAATAGCCCATCCAACGGAGACGGTCTTGCAACTTCGGGCCAGGTTGGTGAGCCCCGTAGACGCCATCGTGAGCCTCGCGTAGGGCTTGCTTGGCATCTGCTTTTGGCTGGCATCTTAACAGTAGCCCATCGTAGGATTGTCGATATAACATTTTTGTTTCTGTGTCATAAAAGAATCTGAGAGAACGCTTCCTGATTGAAGTTGCTTCTTTCACATTCTCTGGCAGGATTCCGTAGACTACAAAGTCGATGAACGGGAGTCTCCAATCTTGTACGTCATTCGCTATCTGGGCGGAGTAACTCGTATCTAGTTGAACTTTATTTTTGGGACAGACCAGCTCATGGCCTATCACGTCGACAAGATGGTGAGCATGATTTGGAACTGCCAAAAAAGCGGCAGGGAATCGGCTTCAATATTCTGGAGCCTAAGAACATGCTCTATAAAGAACCCCTCCAAGGTTGCTATGATTGAAATTGTTGTCTGATGATAGGGAATTAGGTCCGCGTTACGGACCTCGTATGAGCCTCGGATTTGATTAACAATCAATTGCGAGTCACCATATGCTTCTAGGTATTCGACCCCCACTTTTTTTACGAGTCGAATCCGATAACCAGGGTATTATATTCAGCTACGTTGTTTGAACAGGGTTCTGCGAGAGAATATGCTCGATTGACCACCAATCCGGAGGGAGAAATTAATACTATCCCGACTCCAGCGACGATATCACCTTGGGGCTCCGTCCTTGAAGCACCGTCGAAGAACATCCGCCACACAGCATCATGTGAAGTCATGTTTGAATTAATAACCTCGTTTGGGATTTTTTATAGATTTTGGCTGTTTTTGAGCCTGGATTGGCTGCTAAGAAGTCGGACAAGGCTTGACCTTTGACAGCCTTCTATGGAACGAAAACCATGTCGTAGGGGGATAACAGTATCGCCCAAGTGGCTAGACGAGAACTGAGTGCGCCCGGCTTGGTCATGAGAACCCTGAGGGGGTTGACTCGTGAGACAACATGGATGGTCTGCCCTGTCACATAGTGTCATATTTTCTGAATAGCGAATACCAAGGCAAGGCATTCCTTCTCTACGGTGGTGTACCTATGCTCCGGCCCCACCATCATTCAGCTGAGATAATAGATGGCTTGTTCGTGCCCCGCATTATTGTTCTACGCTAGCAAGGCACCGAGGGAGTGTTCCATTGCCTGTATATAAAGCAGGAAGGGCTTTCCGGCAACCGGGGCTACCGGAACTGGCGAATTCGACAGGTATTCTATAATGTCATCAAAGGCACATTGATATTCTTTATTCCATACGAAAAAGACGCCTTTCTTTATGAGTTGTGTGAAGGGTTGACATCGCCCTGAGAGGTTAGATATGAACCTCCTGATGTAGGGCTAGTCTTCACTGAAGGCCACAGAGTTCACAGAGGTTCCTCGGTGGGCTCATCTCTAGGATTGCTTTTGTTTTATCCGGGTCTATATAAATACCCCAGGAAGTAATGACAAAGTCCAAGAACTTCCCGCTGGATACGCCCAGTAAGGACTTGATAGAATTTATCTTCAGATTATGCGCTCGCATAAGGTCGAACACTGTCCTCAAATCGTGTAAGTGATCATCCTTGGAGCAGCTTTTAACGGTGATGTCGTCAACGTAACACTCTACCGTCATGTGCAAGTGATCTCTGAAGATGACGCTCATAGCTCGTTGATATGTAGCACCGACGTTCTTTAGGCCGAAGGGCATAACTGTGTAACAATACACGCCGATCGGTGTTCGAAATGACGTTTGCTTCTCATCATCAGGAGACATTTTGATTTGGTTGTATCCTGAAAAGCTATCCATAAAGGACATGCGCTCAAAGCCATACGTATTATCGATTATTATGTCGGTTATGGGAAGAGGGAATTCATCCTTAGGACATGCCCCATTCAGATTGCGGAAGTCGATACAGATTCGAACCTTTTCGTTCTTCTTAATGACTTGTACTATATTAGCAATCCAGTGTGTGTGCTTCTCCTAGCAGATGAAACCGCTAGCTATTATCTTGTTTACTTCTGCTTCGATGGAGTTCATGATGTCGGACGGAACCGTCGTTGCTGTTTGACTGGTTTTGCGTCCGGATGAATATTGAGTTTATGAAGTACGATCTCAGGGTTTAGCCCTGGCGTATCTTTATAGCTCCAAGTGAAAATGTTGATATACTCTCTGACGAGTTGCAACAACGACTTCCGCTTGTCATCCGTCTGGCTTTTACTGACGAAGATTGGCTTTGGAGAGGATTCGTTATCGAGATCAACTTGCATGACTTTGTCTTCAGTGGAAGGGTCTCATTGTTCAAAGCGCTTCTTCTATTGTGTATCCAGCTGTTGGGCCCATGGCTCTAATTCAAGAGATTCAAGTGGATCTTCATCGTCCTCTTCAATGTTAGCAGATGCCATGTTGATAGATAATTTCTGCCTGAGTATATCCCCAATGCTATCATCGCAATCGTATGTAGGCAATTCGGATGAGTAAGAATACCACTCGTATTCCTCATCAGAGCTCTCGGGCGTTGTTGCTGGTGTAACATCACCAAGACCGTGTCTGGACTTGTTGTAATAATCTCGAGGTTTCCCGACTGGGGCTGACATCTGTAGAGGCGATTGCCGGCCGTTGCCGTAATTCAGGCCTGGGGTAGTCTCCATGTCGTACCCCTGCTTTTGCATGAAGTACTTGGCTTGGGGACTATAAAGGTAGAGCGACAATCTTCTAGCGTCGGGTTCGAGATCGAACTCTTGTTGCATGAAAGGTTGAGGACCTTTCTTTTGGCTGAAGATGATCGTGTGATCCACTTCTCTTCTGTCTGGGACTAGAAAGTAGGCACCTATAATGGGAGTAAGTCGGTTTACGGTATGGACGGTTGTCACCTATGTGTGCAGGTTAATGTCTAGACCGTGCCCCACAACATGCATCAGATTAAGCTTATTACACTCAGGATAGTTCAACGGCAGCCTCTTATTGATGAAATAAGGAATTTTGTCCACAGTGATTACATTATCAGGAGAGGGACTATCCACCTCTGCAATAAGTTACTTCGCGAGTTCTGCCTCCTCTTTGGCTACCCTCCGCGTAACCGGAGGTTGGGACGCTGTCTTGGGCAACTTGACCACCAAGGGTTCTGCTTGTAGCATTGGCTTGCCTGAGTGCCTCGGAACAACACTTTGTTGCCGGCTCGTCTTGGGTAGACGGATAACCATCGGCTCGACAGAGGACTTCGTATCTTCCGATTGCCTTTGACTGAATTTTGGTAATCGGATCACCATCCGCGCCACAGAGGGACTCACATCTTTCGCTCGTCTTTGATTGAATTTTGGCAATCGGATCACCATTGGCCCTACGACGGGTTTTGGCTCCTGGCTGGACCTCGGGAGTCGGATGACCATCAACTCCAACTGCACAGCTGGGGCGGGATAACCGGGCACCTCTTTATGCAAAGTTGCGACAAGGGGTGTGGCTTTGCCCGATTTACGGGCCTGGAGATGGATTTTGAAAGGTTTCTTTGACCCTGTTATGGCCTCCAGTTCGTCAGTTATGTGCTTCTTAGATTCTTTATATAGACAAGCCTTCGAAGAATAATAAGACTCAACCCCTTTGAAGGGATCGATGTTGGCAAATTCTGTCTTCACGAAGCCGTACTTACTGACATACTTGAAGCACTAGTAGAGTGTGGATGGCACGGTCATATAGTCATGTTTCCATGGATGCCCCAAGAGGATATTGTAGGACGTATCTGCGTCTATGACGTAGCAGGTAACCTCCGTCTTCAGGTCACCAATCTGACATTTCAAGCGGATCTTTCCCAGGGGATAGATCCTTCCCGAGTTGAAACCGCTAATGGCAGTATTGGTCTTCGCTAGCCGGTGCAAAGGGATGCCGAGGATTTGAAGCAAGCTTTTCGGGATAATGCTTATTGACGAGCCAGGATCGATGTGTATCCGATCCACCTTGATGTCACCTATGTATCTAGTGTAGTACAAGGGGTGATCATGCAAGTTGGTCTTGATTAACATGTCCTTTGGGGGTGTATATGATGTTGGGCATTGCGTCTGCACAATTGCTGCTCCGGAGATCTGTCGATGAGTCTTCCCCTGTAGGCTTAACCTGGGCTAAGTAGGCGTCAGCATTCTGGAGCGCTTCGCTCAATGCGACACGAAGATCCTTGGAGAGCCTTAGGAGCTCGTATAACGACAACTTTATCAACGTATTAGCCAGTTGTGCTAATATGTCAAAGTTGTAAGGTCTCTCCATCCCCTGAGGTACATTCTTATGGAGCGGCCTGTCAAAGCGGGTTTCCTTCGGCTTGGACCTTCCGTCAGTGGAGGCTGAGATAGCCCCGGAACATCAGTAGCAGACAGTGTTGCCTGCTGAGGGTCTTCGACTGAATTACCCATAGTGGGGTGGACTTGTGCCCCAGACCGGGTAGCAACGGCCGCCGCCTCCTCAGCTTCGGCTAAAATTTTATGACAGGATCTAGCCTTCTTGCCCTTCTTTTACTGGTTGAAGATGACATTGCCTGGGTAACTTCGGGCACTAAGTCTCGGTGCACCCACATGGCCCCTCCTCCTGACGTGGTGAGAGGTACCAAGCCAGTTGTCTGGTCCCGGACGGGTGGAAGATTAGTAACCTCCATCATTGCCCGGGGGACAGGTATTACCCCGTCTTGAGTATTCGTTGGGGGGAAGTCACCGAACTGAACTGATACCATGTTCGCAACCACAGTAACCTCTTCAAAATCTAGCGTCAGAGCTTTGGAGTCGATACGACTCTAGATGTACCGCTTTAATTGGAAGCAGTCATGAGTGGAATGATAGACATAGCGGTGGAAGTGGCAATATTTTGGGTCCTCTATCTCCGCCGCTCGAGGCTCGCGTCTTGGTGGAAGGAGTTGGATCCTATCCTCTTGCAAGTGCATGTCGAAATAGGCTTGACATGACTATCTTTGAATGAGTAATTCACCTTGGGCCACTGAGCTTCTACCTACTTTTGTTCAGGCTTCTTGGTCATACCAGCGACCTTGGCCTGTTTACCTTTATTGTCCCGGTTATTGGCGGTGCCGCCACTGTTGTTGTTACTGGAGGTGGTACCAGGACGTTTGCCTTTGTTCTTTCCATCTGGGATGTGTAACCCCAGCTGGCGAGCCTTCTTTAACTTCGCCTTCATATTGGTAGCACTTATGATGAAGGTCGTCCAATCCCTGAACTGCTTTTTGCCCATCTAGAGGCTGATTGCGGGGAGCAACTTCTTCTAGCAAATTTCAATCAAAGAGCTTTCGGGATTGCCTTGGGGCAATCTCATCGCGGTTTGGTAAAACCGTTCGATATAGTTTCTCATTAGCTCTCTCTTCCTGAACGACGTCCATGAGAGACGACATTATCACATCATGCCCTACTTCGTAGAATCTTTCCACGAATATGTGCTTGAAGCCATCAAAGGAATGGATTCAGTTGTCCGGATGGTTGCGGTACCAGTTGAATGCGATTCCCTCCAATGCTCTGATAAATAATCGTGTGAGGATGGCGTCGCTATGAGGGAAATAGTCTGTTGTGACCTCAAAATACGTCATGTACCGGCTGGCAGAGGTCTTCCCGTCATACGAATTAATATGAAATGGTTTGTACCGTGGCGGAAAAGGAACATCTCTCTAGGCAACGGGATACGGCTGCCGTATTCTGAGGTCCCGGGAGGATTCTCGGGCATTGATATTGCTCGAATCTCCTGGACTTGCCTCCCTGGCTTCGTCTGTAGCTGAAAGAGCGGATGCTCCTAGAGGATTGTCACCCAAAGGAGGAGCGATCGTGTTGGAGTCTGTGTTGACTGCGGGTCCCAAGCTTGATTGTCCGAGCGTCCTTGCTGGTTGAGTCGGCAAGGCAACTTTTATTTCGTCTACTGACTTGACCAAGGATAGGGGCGTGGCTTCAAGTACTTCTAGACGTTGTCGATCAGTAGGTCCTTCATGATTATCGCCGACCATAAAGACTGTCCGTACGTGGATAGACGTGGAAGGGACCGTATAAGAGGTGCTCTCCGTGTCGTACCCTCGTACGGAAAGATCGTCGGGGAATGTCGGAATGTCTTCCTCTTCGGATTTGGAAGGGGTGCCACCCCCTGTGTAGGAAGCTGCATCATCTTGGCGAAGGCGGTCATCCTCGGGGACGTCTAAGTCTGTGGCATAATTCTAGTAGATCGCTACCCCTGTGTATGCTCTTGGAACACTGGGTTGTCACATACATTGAGGGGACTGCTAACCCCGGCCCCCTGGAGGTCGAAGGTGCACCCCCGGGGTTGGAAGCTTCTTTCTGGATAGAGTGCCTAGCAAGACACCCCCTATGGTTGTCGGCAGAAATCCTCCAGATAAGAGTTTTCTTGCACTGCTAGCTGAGATTGTCGGGCTAGAAGAGCCTGTCTTCTTTCCTCCTTTGCCGGGAGGAACCTTTCGAGTTGAATTACAAGAGGCGAAAGGAAATTTCTCGTCTCCTAAAATTTGCACATGTTTCTAAAGTTGTTGTCGGATAGGTGTTGGTTGGTATAGTCGTTGGAAACCAGACTGCCGATCTTCAGGTGTCGTCGACTTGTCGCAACAGCAGTTGATGATCACTTGGGTACAATAATGTCCCAAAAAGGGCTCATCACATGCGAAAGTTGCTTCTCTCTCCTTGCGTTTGTGAGTAATCACCTCTCGCAAGTTGATAGCAAACTGATCTACCTTTGCATCCAATTTGTGGACTCGGGTATCACGAGCTCATGGGTGCGTAGGTATCATGTTTGCTTCCTGATCCGAGTCTAGTAAAAGCATTTGCTCTCGATCGTTGGAGGGATACTTTTGAGACCTACCCTGTTCGTTAGCCCCGGAGGACTGGACGCGGGTGGTTCTGTATATCTTTCCATCAGGAGCCCGTATAATAGTTAACGGTGCCCGCTAACGGTAAGCAGCTTGGACAGTTGACTGGGCTTGTTGGGCCCGTACTGCCCTAGACTTCTTCGACTTAGCACCCGAAGGCGCATAGTAAGAAGAGTCCAGATTAGAATATTCTATATTCTCAATGGGCAGCATGGGGTCGGACCCGTATGAGAGACGGTTTAATACAGAACTTCTAACAGGGCCGCATGAGGTAGCCTGTCTGCGACCAGGATTGGATATCGCATGGGCCATCTGCCTACGACCAGAGTTGGCTGTCGCATGGGCCATCTGCGTGCGGCCAGAGTTGGCTACCGCATAGGCAGACTGCCCATTTCTCTTATGTGGCCTCTTCTTCGTCCGCATAGATTTCCCTTGTGTCCCCAAAAGCTCAATATTGTAGTATTTTTCTTTGCTGGATTTGGGGACAGTGGGGTTCTTTTCGGTCGGAAGCAAGGCTGCAGGAGAGCTTTGATCACCGTCTTGGGTCGCAGAAGGAGGTTCTTCGAGAACCTGGCGAGGGGCAACAGTTTTGCGCTTCGACGTCCTGTGGGTTCTCTTCGGGTTGGATCGCCTCTGTGACGGGCTGGCGCTCCCTTCAGAGGGCATTTCTTCGAATGCTTGTTTGTCAAAATGAACCAGAAGCATTTGCTGCGTAAAGCCGAGCTTGGACGCATCGGATTGTGCCACCAACTTCTCAACGGAGGAGAAGGAAGTTTCCAGCAGAGTCGCCATCATGTTTGCCATTAAATATCAAGAACAAAAAATTACAGAGAAATTAAACTTGATTGCAAACTCGCTTGTACAAAAGAAAGCCTAGAAAGAAATCCTAGGAAACAATCTAAGTACAATTGTTTAGTTTTTGATTCCGGGGGGGGGGGGGGGACGATGGAGGCTCGGGAAAGTATAGCAACTCTGCCTTACTCCTTGGACTATCAGATGCAGTCTTTGCTCTTGAAGAAATTTTCCAGCCTTTGATTGCCAACCTCTTGCATGGGTGTGGTACCCTGCTATTTATAGTAATTTCGAGATGAAGGATATTTTGAGCCGCATAGATGGCCATGTGGCCACGTGACTGCAACAACACATGAAGACTCACTCTTTGGCTGCCAACTGGTGGTTTGTTGAGATTTCTTTGTTGGAGCAAAACTGGGTGGTTGGGACTTGGTCAACTTGCCATGTGTCCCCCCATAGAGTAGAGCCTGAATAGTTTTGGCCGTATAGTAGTCTTTCTTCTGCGGCTCGGCTCCACTTGGCCGCATGGGATCTTTGGGAGCATTCCCTCAGCTGCTTGGTTTCACTTGGCCGCATGGGATCTTCGAGAGCCTTGCTTTTGCGGCTCGAGTCCGCTTAGCCGCATGAGGTCTCCAGGAGCCTTGCTTCTGTGGCTCGGCTCCACTTGGCCGCATGGGATCTTCGGAAGCATTCCTTCTGCAGCTCGAGTCCACTTAGCCGCATGAGGTCTCCAGGAGCCTTGTTTCTACGGCTCGAGGCCATTTGGCCGTATGGGATCTTCGGGAGCATTCCTTCTGCGGCTCGAGTCCACTTAGCCGCATGAGGTATCCAGGAGCCTTGCTTCTGTGGCCTAGATCAACTTAGCCGCATAAGGCTCATGTGGCTCTTCCTTCTGCGGCCTGGATCAACTTGGCTGCATAACGCCTATGCGGTCAGCAACGGTTTTCAGAGAATTTTGTTTGTCTCTCATTTGACTTCTCAATGAAGATGAATTTGACCGATCCTCCTCCTTGGCGAGTGTTGGTACAACGGATTTATGGATCTCCTTGTTCGAAGAAGATTTGACGATAAACTCCCTCAAAAGATTGTGATGCGCCGGGCTGAGACAATGCACCTAACTGAGACATCTGAGTAATGTGTCTAGTTGAGAGTAGGCCGTTACGAAGTCTTCAATTATCATCATGTTTCCGAGACGACGTCGAAAAGGCACAGCAGGTTGCGATCGCTGGAACACAGACTGCCTTGGTGGTGGAGCCACTATCTTGTGACAGCAGCAGTTGATGGTGACTTGGGTGCAGTGATGTCCTGAAAAGGGCTGATCGCATGCCAAGGTTGCTTCTCTCTCCTTGTGTTTATGAATGACCACCTCTCGCAAGTCAAGAGAAGATTGATCTACCTTTGCATCCGTTTTGTTGGCCAAGGTATCCCGAGCGTCCGGGTGCGTAGGTATCATATTTGCTTCCTGATCTGAGGTTAGTAAAAGCACTTGCTCTCGACGTTGTAGAAAGACTTTTGGGCATATTTGCTCCCTGATCTGAGGCTAGTAAAGTACTTGCTCTCGATCGTTATAGGGAGACTTTTGGGACCTGCCCTGTCCGTTTGTGACAGAAGGCTGGACACGGGAGGTTCTGTATAACTTTCCATCAGGGGCCCATGTAACAGTTAATGGTACCCGCTGACGGTTAGCAGATTAGACTGTTGACTAGGCTTGTTGAGCCCGTACTACCCTAGACTTCTTCGACTTAGCACCTGAAGATGCGTAGTAGGAAGAGTCCAAGTTGCAAACACACCCGAGTCGACTCTGTACAGTTTACTATCGGTAGTGCGCATGATTTTGAGCACGCATCCCTCGTTTACTGTTGGCATAGCACGTTTGAGGAGCATGGCCCGTGCTGCCTTGGATTTCTTCATACTAGCCCGCGAAGGTGCATAGTACTTAGAACCCAACTCATCCTTGCCATGACAGCGAGTGATTCTGTTGAGTGATTCTTTTTTTTGGTGTCCTTTTCAAAGGAGGCAAGGGGGCTCTATATATAGAATGGAATATCCATGCTTCTATAATATGGTCTCACACATATATATGGAAATTAGGGTTTAGGTTTCGAAAATAACCAATGTTAGAGTTTGGGTCTCGAAATTATTGTTCACTAGCCTACGTGAACAGTGACTTCGAGACCCAAACTCTAATGTTGGTCATTTTCGAGACCCAAATCCTAATTTTCATATATATATATATGAGACCCTATTACTAAATAGCCTTAATTTTATTGTATCAAGGATATACTCTTGTTCTATGTTCATGCTCCATTCAATAAAGGCAATTGCATACACGTGTCAATAGACTAAATGTAATTTGCTTATCAATGCTCACGATAGGAAAAATGTAGGTTTATAATTGCTCATGATATGAAACATGGGGTGGATGAACTTATGCTATGTGTGTTTAGTATACTCGGCTGTTAACTTATGCTATAATTATGTTACACAGACAAAAAATAGTCTTCTTTTCTGTATCGTGTTTATATCCGCAGCCATATCAAAGACAAGATAATATTTTAGGCTCAGGCTTCCGCAATTCTGGATTTTAGTTCTAGATGTTGATTGTTTTGATGCTTCACCAATAGTAGATTTTTTACCCTTATTTCCTGGCAGGGGCAGATAGATATACATTGCTCTGGAGGGTGAGGACCCAGTAGAATCCAAAAATACTTTAAAATAAACATTTAAGGTACGAATAGTTCTCCACAACATGGAGTCATGGACCACATGTTTGTACCGGGAGTGGGGCACCCAGTAAAAGACAAATTGAAAAAATAGAAAAAATGTGTGTGTGTGCGAGAGAGAGAGAGCGGTCAACAACAAAAAAAGCACATATTCTATAAGTACCACAACGTATGGGGCCAGCCTCCAACCTACACACATACACCCCAACAAAAAAGGTAGCTGCAGCTAGGGCGGACAGATATACATTGCACTGAGGGGTGGGGCCGTAGTGGAATCCAAAAAACTTTAAAATAAATTATTTTTTAAGATAGGAGTAACTCTCCCCAACGTGGAGTTGTGGACCCTGTGTTTGCACTGGTGGTGGGGCCTGTAGTGAAAGACAAATTGAAAGAAGGAAAAATGTGTGGGGGTGTGGTGAACAAAAGAAAGCACATACTCCATAATGGCCAGAACGTGTGGGGCCCAGCCTCCAACCTACACACATACACCCTAACAGAAAAAGACAGCAGTAGCAATCCCTCTTTCTCTCTCTGCATCTTCTTTCTTTCTTCCAAGTTCGGCTGCTTCATTTCTTTTTCAGCCTACAAAATAAATTACAAAGCTGAAGCCGACTGGAAAAGCTACCGGAGGACGGACAGAGTTCACGTAGCTCTTCTAGAAAGAAACAAAACTGCAATTACAAAGCTAAATTTTAAAATCAAATTAGGTCAAAATTAATTTAGATTAAAATTATTTTAGATCAAAAATAATTATATTTTTGTTTCTATGATTTGTAGGGACTAGAGATGTTTGGTTTCTATTTATGTGATATGAATTAAACTTGTGCATTTGTGAATTATAAAGTCTCTAATTGAGAAATTATGTCTATATTTGTATCTGTAGAATTGATTTGCGAAATTAGAAGTCTGAATATGGCACAATTTAAAAAAAATTGTCAAAACAAAGTGCAACTGGAAATTCATGGGAGGGTGCATCTAATAGTCCACAACAATCCTTTTATGCTAGTAAAGAAATTATTGATTTGAACAACGTCCTTTTAGATCTGGCAGAAAGGAAACAAATTTGAAATATCACCAAAACCAAGTTGACGAAATTAGAAGAGCTTACTTGCTGAAGGGGCCTTGTCAACCTTGTGGCCGTTATTTTCCTAAAAAATTGATCGAAAATAAATAGCATTAATTTAATCTCGTTTAGTTTGATCAATATGCTAATTGGCTACAATATAGTATAAAAGAAGACAACGCATATTGCTTGGGTATTATCTGTTTAGGGATCAATTTGGCAACCAAGGTGGTAGTAGAGCATTTGTATTCGATGTTTTTCTTCTTGGAATAAAACAGTGAGGTTAGATTCCCATATTGGGGTGGTTAATAGTGCTCATAATTTGTCATTGAAGAGATGTGAGGATCTAATGAGGCAAGAGCAATCCATTATGGTTTCTCTTCAATCAAATATTATGAAAAATAAATATCAGATTCGTTTATATGCTCCAATTGATGATGGTAGATTTTTGTTGTACCAAGGGTTATCTTTCCGTGGCCATGATGAGATCGAAGCTTCTATAAATAAAGAAAATTTTCTTGAAATGATTAAGTATACTGCTAATCAAAATTATTTTGTTCGTAATGTTGTGTAACCTCCGTTAATTGATTTCCTAAAATCTTCTTTATTTTTTTATTTTGTATTTTTCAAACTCCGAATTTTCTGAATCTCGAAAAAATGTGCAAATTCTAATTTTGAGAAAAACAATTTCGACCGTAATTGCTATCGGTCCTTGTTGGTCTTTGGTTTTGTAAAAACTATTTATGCGAATTTATCCTATTGGGATTTTCCTGTCATTTTTCTTGAATCAATAAGTTATAAATATTTAATTTTATAAAAGAAAAATAATCTATTTAATAAATTCATATTTTTCCAATATCTTTAAAATTGATTTATTTTCTTATTTTGCTATTGAAATTCTAAATTAAAATTTGCGAGTAATTTTATTGGCACTAATTAACTAATTAATTTAATAACTAGCAATATGTTAGCAGTTAGTAACTAAGTTAGCATTACTATGTTAGTGTTTTCCACTAGTTCTCCTAATCACTATTACATATACATTTTCTTAGGGTTTCCCCTTCTATCCTATAAATAGACCCCCTTCCCAATGTTTTTACACTCAATCCCAAAAACCTAAAAATTTCCTAAACCTACTTTCTAGCTACAGCCGCCACACTCCCATCCTCCCTGCCTCCATGTCGCAGCCTACCGACGACCATACCCCCTCACTTCGTTTCCAAATTTTTTCGGGGAAAGTTATAGAATGAGGAGCTGGAGCCCCCCTCCTTGATTATTTAAGACGTGGCTCGACCCCTCTCTTTGCTGCTTTCCTTTATATTTGGAGCTTGTGGTCGAATTTGGTTTTAGGAAGGGCCTGAGAGATAGAAGCTCTTTTCTCTTGATCCTTTTTCTTTTTCTTTTATTTACATTTTAATGTTCCTTAGATTTTGTTGTGGCTAGACACAACAGTATCACCCCCCTAGAATTAATATTAAATAGTATTTGAATGGTAACTGATTAAGAGAGGTCTAGGGATTTGGAGTAAGAAGGAAATGTGGTCTTATCTCGCTCGAAATTAAGTCAGCAGGTACAACTTTGTGTACAGATTGGTTTTTTAATATGATTGAGTATTGGGCTATGTTTAACGATTGGAGTATATAATTTATCATATCTGGGCTCAACTGTGTGGGCCCTGCTTTGAATTTGGTTAGAGCCTGGCGCAATGCACCTATATTCTCAGCCTAAATTATTTAAGGCTTTAGAATTTGGTATTTGGATTGGACCCTAACACCTGAATGTTGGACTGGGTTTTAAACCATTTGAATTTTGTTGTAATTTAATTAATTTAGCTTTATGATTTTGGGCTTTAAGCTTATATATATATTGGGTTAGTAAAATCTTTTAGGCCAAATAATAATTGGATTATATTCCATTTAAGATGTTTTGGGCTTGGAGAAGTGCTTTTCATTAATAAAGGATTGGGCCCGTAAGTGCCTACATTGGGCCTATAGGCATAAATAGACTTTTAAGGGGATTAGAAAACTTTTATTGAAGATTGTTTACATGGACTTTATTCCTAAAATAGATTTATAAATATTTTCTAAAGTTTGTTTTATTCTAACTATTGGAATTATTATGATCTATAACCTATATGCCTTAAATTGGGATTCTAATATAGTTTTAAATAATATGGGATCATTTATATTTAATTTTTTCTTTTACTAAATTATTTAGTTTCCCGATCGTGGCTAATCGAATCATTTGTTCTTTTCCTTTTCAACGCAGATATCCATCTCGATCTCGATAATCATGCCAACTTCCATATCTGGACTTCTATAGGTCGAACCAGGCTATTTGGACTATTCTGGACTCATTGGGACTGCCCGTGCCATTGTTTGGAACCATCTTGTGGAGCATAGCATTGTACCTACTTCGTATCGACACGTTCGTGTCGCACACGTCGACACCGACAAAATCGAGGCGAGTACATTCTCTGATCATTTCATATCTTGTTTAGGATTATATTTCCTGCTTTAGATTACTTAACTTGATGCTAACACGTTGTTATCACGGATTGGTACTATATGGATCTTTTTATGCGATGTTATCCCCTTAGCGGATACATCGGGTATTTCGTGTTCGTGTACTTTATCATGGGCATCGTGTACTCCTTGTGCTCGTGTTATTCGTGTACAAATCGTATAAAATCGTGTACTCTTATGTGCTCACATGATCATCGTGTATAACTATACTTCGTTTGCAATAACATAGCTTGACTGGATCCTTGTGTATAGATTGGGGACGGGAGAGTAGAAGTGGTTATGTACTCAATCTTGTAGCTTACTCGTGTATAACCTCTGTAGATTATTCGTGTACAACATCGTGCCGTTTACATAACCATCTTGTACTCTGAAACACTAGCACTGATTAGTTCTTTTATATATTGTAGCTATTTACTTACAGTCTCTCTTTTACATCATGTTGTTCTTTCAGTTTCATGTATCTTACTCTCTAGCATGTTTATATTTTCTAACCTGTTATGATTTGTTGAAATGTACTGTGCTCGCTCCTGTCCTGACTGGACCTGTTGATAAATTTTACAGATAGCTTGGAGGTTACCTGCTAGCCTAGAGGAGACACAGTAGAGGTTGGAGTAGACGGCTAGAGTTTTTCTTATTTATTTTCAGTTGTCTAGAGTTGTATTTATTTTATGCTTGTTTGAGTTGGTGTTGATAACACCGAGATTTATTTCTCTCTGTTGTACTTCTCTTATGGGTTCATAGTTATCTTATTATGCCACTTCTAGTTTTGGTGATTGAGTTGTATCCTGCTGTGATTGTCCTCCGTTCGGAGAGTATATCATATTGTATTTAGTTTTAAAATTGTGACTTAGAACAGCGTTCTACCACCGACACTACGGCATAGGCTGGACGTACCCACTTCTCGTGCCCTACACTGGGTGCGGGTCGTGACACGTTTTTAGTGGTGGTCCATGCAGGTCGAGATTCGCATTTATGCGATATCGTAGTAGCACAATGACTTAGTTGTACTACTACGAGCCTGCTATAGAGTATATGAAGTAAGATATTAAAATTAGAGGATACTCAATCACTGTTAGAATTTCTTGAGAGATTCCTGGGACGACCCTTGAGAATGTCATCTTAGCTTCGATTTGAAATCTTTTTCCCTTGATTTGATTCACTCATTACCCATTGTTATTGATTTTGATTTTGATGAATTCATTGTTGAATTTTGAATTTTGATGTTAGTTGTTGACTTTGAGTTTGTATATACATATATATATATATATATATATATATATATATATATATATATATATATATATATATATATATATATATATATATATATATATAATTTCTAGAATTTAGTGTATAACTTGATAACATACTTGATAAGAACAGCGAGAAAGGTAAATGTCTACCTTATTTATGGAGTTTAGAATTTATCGCAGTCATATTGGCTAGCATGACAAGGACATAGAGCCTGATTTTAGATATACTATCCTAGTTATGGCATTTAGATTCTCTTGCAGCCATACCGGTTGACGTGGTAAGAATTCTAGGTAACATGATTATAGGGTGTATACCTTAGTTACGGACTCTATCGTTTATTGCAGCTATGCTTACTGGCGTGGCAAAATTCTGACAACATGATTTCAGGAAGACGTGTATGGTATCAGATTATATTTTAAGTTGGTTCATTTCTTTTAAAACAGATGAGAAAGAACAGATTTTATCATTATTTTCTTCTTGCCATTATTTCTTGTATTACCATTTTTACTTATCTTAAATAAAACTGTCTTGATTACATCAATCACCTGTCTCGTATCTAATTCTGTCAGCTACACTTTCAAACCCTTGAATCTCCATATCTTTTCACCTTCGAAAGGTCGAGGAAGTAACGTAAATCATCTAACTCGGAAAAGACTTGATTTGTTATCTTGTGATAATCTTGCTAGGGGTGTAATATGATGGACCTTGATATAGGTTTGGGATAGAGATGTGACTGAATTTGAGGATGAAATTAAGACATTTATATTATCTATTTAGGAACAATAATACTTAGAGAAATCTTTTGGGTATGAATAATTCATAGATGTATTTCATAACTGATGAGGATATTCAAGATCAACTTAGTTTCGAGAACTTGGATAAATTTTGATTATTTATTCTTGAGATGTTACGCTTTAAGGCTATGATGTTAAATTTAGGAATTTAGTAATAGAGAAGAGATTTTAACTATATGCAATGATGATACGAAATTGAATAAGATATTGTAAGGAATGGCTAGAAACAGAAAGAACGCAAGGATTTTGAGTTATATAAAATATAGAGATTTTATGAAAATTTTAAATTTTAGGAGAATAATATTGAAGTGTACGTTGAAGGAAATATGAAGATTGAATTTATAATAAAGAATAAGTTTTGTAAGGCCTAGTGGGTTTAGATTTAAATAATACAAGGAGAGTAAATTGAATAAGTTCAAGGATTACATAAAACTTGATTTACAGGCTTCGGATCCAATTTAGGACAAGGTGGAAGAATTTAGATTTATGATGATTAAGTGGCCCATTTTGTTTCCTAGTAAGAAGGGTATGCTTCATGAATAATGTTTCGGAACTTAGAAATTTAGCCTATGGTGATCATGGCAAGGTCAAATCTTTATGACAGAAGGATAAAATTTTGATGGTAGTCATATAAAGGTTGATTTTTATATTGGGACTTATGAGACAAAACATGATTGGCAAATGATAAACTTGATAGTGTTCGCCATGAAATATAAAAGAGCAGAACATTTTTATGGGAGGACTGGACTTTTACTTCACGTTACAAACTCGCTTGTACAGAGAAAGCCTAGGGACGAAAACCTAGGTACAGCAATCTAAGTACAATTGTTTATTTTTGATTCTAGGGGGTGACGATAGAGGCTCGGGAAAGCGACGGCAGCTCTGCCTTACTCCTTGGACGATCGGACGTAGCCTTGGCTCCTGTGACGAGATTCTTGGCGTTGACGAAGAAATGCTCTTCTTGCTCTCCTAGTATTGCTCTTCTGGCTTCTCTCTCTCTGGATTGATCTCTGTGGATTTTTCTCTCTGATTAATGGGGGAGCGTCTCTCTGTATGTGCGTATCTCTCTCTATGTAAGTCGCTGTGTATATGTCTCTATCTCTATCTCTCTCCGCAAGGGAATAGCACCCTGCTATTTATAAGAGTAGGAGGCTTCATTAGGGTTTACAATGATTGCCCATTCTTGAAAGTCGGCGGCTAAGGATCACTGGATCTGGGCCGTTCATCAAGATTTGAGCAATAAATGTGATTGCATCAAATCTTTTGTGGGTAATTAATGCTGATTGACATAAATCCTCCCAATTTGTCATGCCAACCTCGAATTTCTTGACACGTGTCATTAATTTGCTTGTTTGCCAATGATCTGATTTGACCCTAATATTTTATTGGGATTTGTTGGGGGATTTTGATCAATCTGATGCCACGTGCCCTGCTATCATGCCACGTGTCGTAATCGCAAGCCACAGTAGAAATCTGAGCCGCAGAAAAGTTACTCCTCATTGGGCCGCATAAGGCTGGCCACGTGTCAAGGCTGCCTGAGAGTGGCCCCCTGACTATTTGGACCGTATGGTAATGATTTGAGCCGCATAAGTGTAGATAACCGTATGAGTGAACCGCATGGAGATAGTCCTCGTGAGCCGCATGGAGCTAGTCTTCGTGAGCCGCATGGGGCTAGTCTTCGTGAGCCGCATGGGGCTAGTCTTCGTGAGCCGCATGGGGCTGATCTTCGTGAGCCGCATGGGGATTGTCTTCGTGAGCCGCATGGAACTAGTCTTCGTGAGCCGCATGAGGCTAATCTTCGTGAGCCGCATGGGGCTAGTCTTCGTGAGCCGCATGGGGCTAATCTTCGTGAGCCGCATGGGGCAGCCTCTGCTTGAACCGTATAGAATAACTTCGGCCTGAGCTGCATGGGATAGCTTTGGCCTGAGCCGCATGGGGTGGTCTCTGCCTGAGCCGCATGCAACTGTCCACGTGTCAAGGCCGCATGAAGGTTTCTGGATTTCGGGAGATCGTGCCAGAGATTTCCTTCGTTTCCCTAGGAGTCTGCCATTATGACAGAGTCATTATTGCATCTTTCTGTCATTGGTCAGAGCTGTCAGCCGTCAAGGCATTAAATGCAGTAGAAGACAAAGGGAAGAGCTGTTGAGGACCACGTGGCTCTGGGTCTATCCGAGCCGTATAGACACTTGAGCCGCATGGACACCTGAGCCGCATGGGCTCTCTGTTGATTTTGGGCCGCATAAGGCCCCCCTGCTGCCTTTGGGCCGCATGAAGCTTTCTGAGCTGCATGAAGCATTCTGGATTTTGAGCCGCATAAAATCCTTATGGGCCGCATGGAGCTTTCTGGGTTTTCAGTCGCATGAGACTCCCCTTCTTTCCTTGTGCTTGTGAAGGATCACATCTCGCAAGTCAAGGACATCTCGATCAACCTTTGCACTCGCTTTGTGGACCCGGATATCTCGAGCACACGAGTGCGTAAGTATCATGTTCGCTCCCCGATGCGGGACTAGTAAAAGTACTTGTCCTTGATCTTTGTTGGGAGACTCTTGAGAACCACCCTATTCGTTTGCCGCCGGGGGCTGGACACGGGCGGTTCTGTACAACTTTCCATTAGAGGCCCGCGTAGCGAGATGCTCTGATGGTCAGAGGTTGGGACAGCTGACTGAGCTCGACGAGCCCGCGCTGCCCTAGACTTCTTGGACTTAGCACCCGAAGGTGCATAGTAGGAAGAGTCCAAGTTGGAAGGAAGGAAGAGAAGTAGGTGCCCCTTTCGATGGAGGAAAGGGGGCTATATTTATAGAATGGAATGAGCCCTTTCTTTTTCTCCTTTCCGATGTGGGACTAAAAACAATATTTTCCATGCTTCTACAAGACCCCCTTCAAAGTTTTTAAATTAAAAATTTGGAATACTTTGAATAAGAAGCATGAAAAGTAGAGTTGTTTTGGTGTGAAGATCCTATCAGAGGTAGCATGGACGTGATAGGTTTGAGTACTTCCGCTGGGGATTTTGTGTGGACTTATCATCCTTGGCGTACCTTGATTTTAGGTACGGATAATAAGTTGAGAGAGGGAACCATCATATTTACTCAGAGGTGGTGAGAACATGGTAAATATGGGGTTAAAGTAGAGCCTTCCTACTCAGAGGTAACGAGGACGTGATAGGAGTGGGCCTAATGAGGATACACAGAACAACTCAGAGGTGCTATCAACGTGGAAGTTCTATGTATTGGGTGAAAGAATGCTATGGAACAGCTGGGCTCCAAAAGCATGTGATAATGAGAAAAGATGTGGATGTACTAGGTATTTGAAAGAATACCAGGGAGCAGCTGGGCTCCCAAGACATCATAAGAAAAGAGTGGCATGTACTAGAAAACTTAGTACAGCATTCGTGGTCAACTGCGGACATTTGTGGTCAACAGAGGACATTTGTGGCCGTCGGGAGACATTTGTGGGCCTATTATCCTTGGCGTACCCTGGTTCAGGATACGGATAATAAGACGAGAGAGAAAACCAACATACTTACTCAGAGGTAATGAGGACATGGTAAGCATAGGGATTTACCGCGGAGTCTTCCTACTCAGAGGTAATGAGGACATGGAAGGAGTGGACTCAATGGAGGATATTTGTGGACCTATTATCCTTGGCGTATCCTGGTTCGGGATATGGATAATAAGACGAAAGAGAACCAACATACTTACTCAGAGGTAATGAGGACATGGCAAGTATGGGGGTTTTACCGTAGAATCTTCCTGCTCAGAGGTAATGAGGACATGGCAGGAGTGGACTCAGCGGAGGATATTTGTGGGCCTATTATCCTTGGCATATCCTGGTTCAGGATACGGATAATAGGATGAAAGGGAACCAACATACTTACTCAGAGGTAATGAGGACATGGCAAGTACGAAGGTTTTACCGTGGAGTCTTCCTACTCAGAGGTAATGAGGACATGGCAAGAGTGGACTCAACGGAGGATATTTGTGGTCAACAGAGGACATTTGTGGGCCTATTACCCTTGGCGTGCCCTGGTTCAGGGTACGGGTAATAAGACGAGAGAGGACTAACATACTTACTCAGAGGTAATAAGGACATGGCAAGTACGGAGGTTTTACCGTGGAGTCTTTCTACTCAGAGGTAATGAGGACATGGCAGGAGTGGACTCAATGGAGGATATTTGTGGACTTATTATCCTTGGCGTACCCTGGAGTTTTTGTTTTTTGGTACAGATAATAAGTCGAGGGAGGACCAACATATTTACTCAGAGGTAATAAGGACATGG
Source organism: Iris pallida (assembly GCA_029216955.1). NCBI lineage: Eukaryota > Viridiplantae > Streptophyta > Magnoliopsida > Asparagales > Iridaceae > Iris > Iris pallida. The sequence continues at coordinate 18,151,817 of JANAVB010021599.1, read as the reverse complement.
CAAATATGAGGGTTTCTTCGACGGAGCCTTCCTACTCAGAGGTAATGAGGACATGGCAGGAGTGGGCTCAATGAAGGAGGGTACATAGAACGACTCAGAGGTAATGAGGACATGGAAGTTCTATGTAAAGGGGTGATTTGTTTTTGGCGGAAGTGAAACGACTCAGAGGTAATGAGGACATGGCCGTTTTGGAAATTTGTGGATCTGTTACCCTTTTTGTGCACTGGGAGTGCGGGTAATGGATCATGAGGGAGGATCTCTTCTAGGAAGAAAGTTCAGAGGTATGGTTATACATGAGTTACTATCTGAAAGAGTGACCGGAATGTGAGTTCAGAGGCACCTGCGGGTACATAACTCGATAATCTAGAATTTGGAAATGTGAGTTCAGCGGCACCAGCGGATACATGACTCAATGATCTAGAATGTTGTGGATGTGAGTCCAGCGGTACCAGCGGGTACATGACTCGAGGATCTAGAATGTTGTGGATGTAAGTTCAGCGGCACCAGCGGGTACATGACTCAAAAATCTGGAATGTTATGGATGTGAGTTCAGCGGCACCAGCGGGTACATGACTCAATAATCTAGAAAGTTGTGGATGTGAGTTCAGCGGTACCAGCGGATACATGACTCAATAATCTGGAAAGTTGTGGATGTGAGTTCAGCGGCACCAGCGGGTACATGATTCGATGATCTGGAGAGTTGTAGATGTGAGTTCAGCAGTACCAGCGGATACATGACTCAATAATCTGGGAAGTTATGGATGTGAGTTCAGCGGTACCAGCGGGTACATGACTCAATAATCTAGGAAGTTGTGGATGTGAGTTCAGCGGCACCAGCGGGTACATGACTCGATAATCTGGAAAGTTGTAGATGTGAGTTCAGCGGCACCAGCGGGTACATGACTCGATGATCTGGAGGATGTCGTTTAGACATAATATTTCTTCAGGAACTTGCCGTTGACGGGCAACATGAGCAAGTCTCAATTTTGTTTTATGAGGCGGTAAGCACCGTTGGAGAATACAGCCTCGATGATAAATGGACCTTCCCATTTTGGCTGGAACTTGCCGACGGTCTTGTGAGTCATAACCATCGGCCTCCGGACTGCCAGAACGAGATCGCCCACTTGGAATGTTCTGATTTTAACCTTCTTGTTGAAGGCTCCGGAGATGCGTGCTTGGTATAGCTCGATCCGTTGCTGAGCCAGGAGGCACTTTTCATCTAAGGCCTCCAACTCTTGTAGCCGGCGACGATAGTTATCGTCTGTCGTCAATTGATAAGTGAGGGCGACGCGGAGCGAGGGTATTTGAGTCTCCAATGGGAGAACTGCCTCACTCCCGTACACTAGAGAAAATGGTGTGTTCCCTGTGGCTGTTCGGACTGTGGTATGGTACGTCCATAAGCATTCACCAAGCTTCTCGTTCCAGTCACGTTTGTTGGACGATACAAACTTCTTGAGTAACTTGATGATGGTTTTGTTGAATGCTTTTGCTAACCCATTTGCTGCTGGATTGTATGGAGTTGAAGCAATATTCTGGATGCGATGCTTGTCGCAGAACCGATAGAAGGCGTGGCTTGCAATCTGCGGACCATTATCGTGGATGATCCTTCGGAGCAGCCCAAAGCGATAGATGACATGATGCTTAAGGAAGCTGATCACGTTTGAAGTTTTAACTTCTGCAAGCGGAACAGCTTCCGCCCATTTGGAGAAGTAATCTGTGATGGCAAGTATGAAGCGATGTCCTCGGGAGGAAGGTGGAGTAATCGGACCGATGATATCCATTCCCCATGCTTCAAATGGCCAGGATGCTACCGTCGGATGTAGAAATTCGGATGGTTGGTGGATGAAGTCCACATGGACTTGGCAAGCTTTGCACTTTCTAGCATCGTCTATCGCATCTGCTACCATCGTGGGCCAGTAATAGCCCATTCGGCGAAGACGATCTTACAATTTAGGGCCAGGCTGATGGGCCCCGCAGACACCGTCGTGAGCTTCTCGTACGGCTTCTTTGGCTTCTGTGTTTGACAGACACCGGAGCAATAACCCATCGTAGGATCGCCGATACAGCATTTTTGTCTCTGTATCGTAGAAGAATCTGAGAGAACGCCTTCGGATAGAGGTGACCTCTTTCGGGTTCTCGGGCAGGATGTCGTAGACTACGAAGTCAATGAATGGTTGTCTCCAATCTGGGACTTCGTCGATCGTCTGAGCGGAATAACTCGCCACGAATTGAACGTTATTCTTGGGGCAGACCATTTCATGGCCTATCACATCTACCGACTGATGAGTATGATTTGGCACTGCTAGAGAAGCGGCCAGGCCTGCTAAGGCATCGGCTTCGATATTTCGGAGTCTGGGAACATGTTCGATGAAGAACCCCTCGAACGATGAGATGATGTCGATCACTATTTGGTGATAGGGGATCATGTCTTCGTGGCGGACTTCGTACGAGCCCCGGATCTGATTAACGATTAACTGAGAATCGCCGTATGCTTCAAAATATTCTACCTCCAGCTCTCTTGCAAGTTGGAGGCCGATGACCAAAGTGTTGTACTTGGCCACATTATTAGAGTAGGGTTCCGTAAGGGAGTAAGCGCGATTGATCACCAATCCGGAAGGAGAAACCAACACCACCCCGACTCCGATGACGATGTTGCCCTTTGGTCCAGTTCTCGAAGCACCGTCGAAGAACATTTGCCATATATCATCATAGGAGGTTGCATGCGAGTCGGTGACCTTATCTGGGATTCCTTCATATATTCTAGACGACTCCGAGCCTGGGTGAGCTGCCAAAAAGTCTGCCAGGGCTTGACCTTTGACAGCCTTTTGCGGAACGAAGATCATATGATAAGGGGATAGCAATATTGCCCATGTGGCGAGGCGGGAGCTGAGTACTCCTGGTTTCTTCATGAGGACCTGAGAGGATTGACTCGTGAGATCACATGTATGGTTTGTCCTGTGACATAATGTCGCGTCTTTTGAATAGCGAACACCAGGGCGAGGCATTCCTTCTCCACGGCGGTGTATCGGTGCTCCGGCCCAATCATTATTCGACTGAGGTAATATATAGCTTGTTCATGGCCTGCATCGTTGTTTTGTGCTAGCAGGGCGCCAAGGGAATGCTCCATTGCACATACATAGAGCATGAATGATTTTCTAGCAATCGGGGCCACCAAGACTGGAGGGTTCGACAAATATTCTTTGATGCTGTCGAAGGCACGCTGGCATTCTTCATCCCATACGAACGAGACACCTTTCTTCATGAGATGGGTAAATGGTCGACATCGCCCGGAGAGGTTAGAAATGAACCTCCTAATGTAAGCTAGCCCCCCTTGAAGGCCTCTGAGTTCGCGGAGATTTCTCGGGGACCCATCTCCATAATAGCTTTTGTCTTCTCAGGGTCTACATGGATACCCTGGGCGGTGATGATAAAACCCAAGAACTTCCCGCTGGATACGCCCAGGAAGGACTTCGTGGGATTCATTTTCAGATTATGTGCTTGCATCAGGTCGAATACCATCCTCAGATCTTGCAGATGGTCTCCCTTACAGCGACTCTTGACGACGATGTCATCAACATAGCACTCCACCGTCTTGCGTAAGTGGTCTCTGAAAATGATACTCATGGCTCTTTGATATGTGGCGCCGGCATTCTTCAAACCAAAAGGCATGACTGTGTAGCAGTATGTGCCAATCGGAGTTCGGAATGATGTATGCTTTTCGTCATCAGGAGACATCTTGATTTGGTTGTACCCCGAGAAGCCATCCATGAATGACATACGTTCGAAGCCGCAGGTGTTGTCAATCATGATGTCTGTGATAGGGAGGGGGAATTCATCTTTGGGGCATGCCTCGTTCAGATTGCGGAAGTCGATGCAGATTCGAATCTTTCTATTCTTCTTGAGGACGGGTACTATGTTGGCGACCCAGTCTGGATGTTGTTAGAAGTGTCTGCATCTATGACGTAACAGATGACTTTCGACTGGAGATCGCCAATTTGGCACTTCAGACGAATCTTCCCAATTGGGTAGCTCCTGTCCGAATTGAAACCGCTGATGGCGGTGCTTGTTGGCGTCAGACGATGCATAGGGATACGGAGATGATATAACAGACCCTTCGGGATAATGCTTATGGAAGAGCCAGGATCAATGTGCATCCGATCCACCTTCACATCGTCGATGTATCCAGTGTAGTATAACGGGCGATCGTGCAGGTTGGTTTTGATGAGCATATCCTGCGGAGTGAAGACAATGTTGGGCATCGCTCCCGTGCAAGCGCTGTCTTGAAGATCTCCAGGCGGGTTCTCTCCCGTGAGGTTGACCTGAGCCAGGTATGCATCGGCATTTTGGAGTGCATTGCTCAAAGCCGTGCGAACATCCTTCGAGAGTCTCAGAAGCTCGTATAATGACAACTTGGCCGGTGTATTGGCCAATTGCACCAAGATGTCGAAGTTGTAGGGCCTCTCCAGCCCCTGGGCTGCCTCTTTTCGGAGGGATTTGTCGAAGCGAGTCTCCCTCGGCCTAGGCTTGTCGGTCGTCGAAGGTTGAGCAGGTCCCGAAGCATCAGTTGTAGTGGATTGATGATCTTCTGCTGGATTGTCAACCACAGGTTGGGATTGTGCCCCAGACCGCGTGACGACGGCTGTAGCTTCTTCGATGTCTGCCGAGATTGTACGGCAGGACCTGACTTTTCCACTCTTCTTCTTGCCAGTGGAAGATGGCGTGGGCTGAGTCACTTCAGATACCAAGTCTGGATGAACCCACATGATTTCTCCTCGTGATGTGGTGAGAGACACTAGACCAGCATCCTGATCTCGGGGAGGTGGGAGATTAGCAATCTCCATTGTCGCCAAAGGGACGGGGACCACACCGTCTTGAGTCTCCGTCGGAGAGGGAAGCTGCCGAATTGTACCGACACCATGTTGGCTGCCACGATTACCTCTTCGAAATCGATAGCCAGAGCATTCGAATCGATGAGGTTTTGGATGTACCATTTTAGCTGGTAGCAGTCGTGTATAGCATGGTGGACGTAACGGTTATAATGACAGTATTTCGGGTTCTCCATTTCTGCCGGCTGCGGTTCCCATCTTGGTAGAGGAAGCTGAATTCTGTCTCCTTGTATGAGCATGTCTAAGATGGGCTTGACGTGACCGTCTTCGAAGGAGTAAGTGATTTACGGCCATGGTTTGTCTGCCGGCTTTGGCTCAGGTTTCTGTGCTGTGTCGGCCACCATAGCCTGCTTGCCCTTGTTGTCTCGATTGTTGGTGGAGCTACCCCCATTATCGTTGTTGGTGTAAGGACGCTTGCCTTTGTTCTCTCCCTCCGAGATGTGCAATTCCAGTTGGCGAGCCTTCTTCAGTCGTTCTTCGGCGCTTGTGGCACTGATGATAAACGTCTTCCAGTCCTTGAATTGACTTTCGCCCATCCAGAGACTGATTGTTGGAAGCAGTCTCTTTTGGTAAATTTCAATCAAGAAGGAATCTGGGTTTCCAGAAGGCAACTTTATGGCGGTTTGGCAGAACCGCACGATATAGTTCCTTGTCAGCTCTTTCTCCCCTTGGACGACATCCATGAGGGTGGACATGGTGATGTCCTGCCCTACTTCGTAGAATCTCTCCAAGAACATGCACTTGAAGCCGGCGAAGGAGTGGATGCAGTTGTCCGGCAGGTTGCGATACCAGTCAAAGGCGACTCCTTCCAATGCCCCGATGAATAATCGTGTGAGAATGGCATCGTCATGGGGCAGATGGTCGATGGTGACCTCGAAGTAAGTGATGTACCGACTTGCCGAGGTCTTGCCATCATAAGGATTGATATTGAACAGTTTATATCTTGGTGGGAATGGAACATCCCTCCATGCAGCAGGGTATGGTTGCCGTATTCTGAGGTCTTGAGAGTTTTCTCGAGCGTGGAACATGGCTCGGAGCTCCTGGACCTCTCTTTTTGCTTCACGTGCTTCATCTACGACGGTGGGGGCCGTTGTTTCCGGAGGATTGTTGCCCCGGTTTGGCGCCGCCGAATTCGAGTTCGTATTGACCGCGGGACCCGCACTTGTTTGGCCAGGCGTCCCTTCTTGCAGAGTTGGAAGGGCCGCTTTGATCTCGTCTACAGACTTGACCAAAGCAAGCAATATGGCTTCGAGACTGTCGATGCGCTGGCGATCACTGGAACCATCTTGATTGCTGTCTGTCATGAATATCGTCTTCACATGAGGAGAGATAGACGGAGCGGTGGAGGAAGTGCCCTCTGAATCGTATCCTTGTAGCGAGAAATCATCGGGGTATGTGGGTATATTCTCTTCTGATTCAGACTCGAAAGGAACAGTACCCCCAATCTCCGAGTTTGCCTCGTCTTGGGAGTTGTGGATGTCGTCGGGGACGTCGAGGTTTGCTGCATCCGATGGGAGAGTTGTCTCCCCCGGCTCGTCTTCTTGGAACATTGGGTTGCTGTGGAGGCTCGGAGGGGTGCTACCCCCAGTCCCAGCAACCCCCTGCGTTATGGACGACGAATCCCCCACTGTAGCAGATTTCATCTTAGAACGGGTACCTTGGAAAACTCCGGTGGTGGGCACCCGCTTAGACGACAGTCTTTTAGTCGCAGTGGTTGAGATCTTTGGGCTGGGAACATTCGTCTTCTTCCACCTTCCATCAGCGGGGACTTTCCAAGCAGAGTTGCAGGAGACGACGGGTAGTGTCTCGTCTTCTGAAGATGGCCGTTGCAGTCTTTAAAAGACAGACTGTCGGTCTTCTTGCATATTGCAGCAGTAGTTGACGATGACTTGGGTGCAGTGACGTCCGTGGGAGGACTCTTTGCACCATGATGCATCTTCTCTTTCCTTGCGTTTGTGGAGGATGGCCTCACGCAAGTCACTTGCTTTGCTGGCTCGGGAATTCCGGGCACGCGAGTGTGTAGGCCTCCCGCCTGCTCCCTAATTCGAAGGTAGCTCGTATACTTGCCTTCGCTCATTACTGGGAGATGCTTGATGACTATCCCGCCCATTGGCCGCAGGGGCATGGTACGAGTAGCCTTATACAACTTTTCATTAGAGGCCCGTGTGACAATCAGCGGGACGCTCCGATAGTCAGAGGTTGGGGCAGCTGACTGGGCTTGGTGAGCCCGTGCTGCCCTAGACTTCTTTCTTTTAGCACTTACGGGTGCGTAATTGTCACTCCCCAATCCTGGAATACGTATTTTAATACGTAAACCCATAAATTATATTTACCTTGAATTTATAAGATATTTATTATGCAGTATTTCTTCATGCATTTCCCAAAAATATTCAACAAAATATTCTTTTCTAATTTATTTTCTGCATTTGGGCCTACAGTTTTGGCTCATTTGGGTAACCTATTCTTGGTTCACCCATGGTTCATCATGAACCCTTTGGTTCATCATGAACCCATGGGTCCAAGATCTATATATATAACTCATCTCCTTCTCTCTCCTCTCATTTACTTCTTCTTATTTACTTCCTCCACCAACTAAGGCAAGTACCAACTTGCTCAAGAGAAGGATCCATAATTTTGTTAATGATTCTTACAAAACTATTTGCCAAAACATGTTCTTCTCCTCAATCTATACTAGTTTAGAACTTGGAAATTTCTATTTTGAAGCTTTGATTTTTGTAGATCTGAGTTTTAATCATTTTCAGATTTCCTTAGTTTTGATCTATTTTCTTTGAAGTTTTGTAGGTTTTGATGCTTCCATGTGGAAGAGAATTCCATTTCACCCAAGTTGGAACTTTGGAAATCCGGATTTGGAGTTCGGATGACCAAGTTATGTTATTTTTGAAGTTTTGGGTTCTGCCATAGTATTTTTGCTATTTTGGAGAAGACAGTGAACAGTGTGCTCCTGTTTGAGCACGCTTCCTGTTGGAAGCGTGTCTTCCCTTGAGCTTGCGTGACTTTTCACGCAGATCTTCCCTTGAGCTTGCGTGACTTTTCACGCAGCTCTTTCCCTTGAGCTTGCATGACTTTTCACACAGCTCTTCCCTTGAGCTTGCGTGACTTTTCACGCAGCTCTTTCCCTTGAGCTTGCGTGACTTTTCACGCAGCTCTTCCCTTGAGCTTGCGTGACTTTTCACGCAGCTCTTTCCCTTGAGCTTGCATGACTTTTCACACAGCTCTTCCCTTGAGCTTGCGTGACTTTTCACGCTGCTCTTTCCCTTGAGCCTGCGTGACTTTTCACGCCGCTCTCTCCTTGAGCCTGCGTAACTTTTTACGCACGCTGCCTCGTGTAAGCTTGCGTAACTTTTCACCCACGCTCCCTTGTTGTGCGTATGCTTTTGATATTTTATTAGATATTATATGCCCATTTTATATCCTTACGCCTTTTGTCCCGAGCATGATATGAGCACTGATGTGACCCCGGAGAACAAAGTGTTCCTACCTGATACATGTACCTGAATGTCCCAGTTCTTGTTCATGCTCGACAAATGACTCGTAACTCCACGTGGCGTATTTGTAATGATGCATTACACTAAGGAGGGTAGCACATGTTGACATACTGATTGACATGGATCCTCACTTAGGGTACTCGTACTAAGGTACGACTTTAGGAGGGTAATCATGCAGGCCACAGCATGAGAGTCCAAGATTTCACCTAGGGTTAAACTAGGCAACTGAATATACTAGACGCATGGGGAGGGCAGAGTCCCGAGATCGTGTTACACCAGTCGCCCTGAGATATTGTCTTGGCGCGCCGGCTGGTCTCCACGAATATGGTGTCATCCGCAACGAGTGGATGACTGTATCCGATTAATTCCTGCTATATATTACATGTCTTGGCAAGGTGGCCTCACGAGGGACCTGTGCTCCATGACACCTGTCTACGCGAACCCCTGGGTTGGCTAGCCTTGCTGGAAAGATACGATATGAGGATTTTTCTAATAACATGACGCGAGGATAACCTCGTTCCACTAGAAACTCGTAGACTTGATTGGCCGTAAAAACGACTTGCATGTTTCCTATTTACCTTCTGTGAATAACTGAGGGAAGCGGACTGTCATGGTGCGTGATCCAACCCATGTTCTTGTTTGATTGTTGGGTTGGTTATCGTACTATGACAGGCTGTGGACCGAAGTTATGAACGGAAGACTTATTCTGGTTGTGAAGTGCTACTTCTGTGAATGACTGAGGAACATGGTCTATCATGGTACATGATCCAACCCATGTTCTTGTTTGATTGTTGGGTTGGTTATTGTGCTGCGATAGGCTATCGACCGAAGTCATGATCAGTCGATTTTATATTTTTTTTACCTTTTAACTTATGTGAAAGTTATAGAGTACGACACGTCCCGACTCCATGCGGCACCTTTTGTCCTTGTTTGGTTGTAAGGGTGCCATATGGGTTCGAGGATGTTGCACTACCCTATAATAGTAGCATAAGTATTACTATTATCAGTCATTCTATTAGTTGGGTTTTTTTAATCTTAACTCTTGTGCCCCTTTGGCGGTACTTGCTATTCGGGGCTGACCCCGCTGGTTTTGTTTGGCCAGATCTCGTAGCCGAGCCAGAGGACACGATCTTTCTCCCTGACATCCATGGTGTATACTAGGAGCATGGCGGTTCGGGGACTCGAGTGGGTTTCTTCTCCACCACTCCTGCTTATACTTTTGCGGCGTTTAGCCACCGGCACCTGTTAGCCAGATTACTTGATATTTTGTGTCAGTATATAATTGTAATTAAATAGACTGCAGCTGTGTATAATTTTGTACTCTTGACTCTCTGAGATAGCTAAATTATAAAGCTAGTCTCTCATGATCATTTTGATGAAGCGTCAGGGACGCCTTACTGCTTTATCTTTAATGTTCATTTAATTGATGATTTGACTTAATTGATTGAGACATAGAACTCTGTGGGACCATAGGAGACTTGATTGTAGCATGTACCCCCTAGTCTCTCGACAGCCACGATCGCCGTATGACGTTACGTACCTCATATGGAGTAGCTGGCCTAGTCCGTCCCCGTATTTCGGTACTGGGGCGTGACAAGGTTTTAGTGGTGGCCCATGCAGGTCTGATTTTCAGACTTGTGGGGTATTGCGAATTATTAGGAGTCTCAATCACAACTTGTTCCCCTTGAAATTCTATTTCGAATTCTCTGTCCTTGCCTTGATCTCTAACCTGACTTGCATCCTCGAAATCTTCCTTGTCCGGACTTGATGATCTTATATCTTTCTCTATAAGGGTGCTTCATTCTCAGTAGCGGGTGAGGCCCATGAGGCAGAGCAGCAAGAGCATGGCTCGACTGGGCAGCAACAGGGGAGAGAACCTTCTCCAGTGCAGGCACGAGCAGAAGTGGGACGAGAGACAGTGCAGCCGCAGGTTATTGGAACTCCTGCAGCACCAGCAGCGACGGCAGTACCAGATGCCGTAGCACTCCTGGAGATCGTCCGAGGGATTCTTGTCACTCACCAACAGCAACAGACTCGGCAGCAGGAGCAGAACGTATTGCTGAACCAGGGGATTCAGTTAGCTCTTGAGAGGAGTGCCGGGGTTGACTCGGGAGCATCAGGAAGGTTCCGTCGCTTGAACCCGAGGTATTTTGATGGCACAGAGGATGCCATTACTGCGGATGCCTGGATTCAAGACATTGAAGCCATTCTTGTGGCAGCCAAGGTTCCAGATGATGAGAAGGTTGATCAGGTCAAACTGGTACTTCAGGATCTTGCCCGCGACTGGTGGGCATCAGAAGAAGTTGGTATAAGACGTCCTGTTCGTTGGACCACCTTCAGTGATAGATTCAAGGCCAAGTGTTTTGGCGTAGTAGCTCGATATGAGCTCCAGCAGAAGTTTATCAGTCTCAAGCAAGCAGGCAAGACCGTAGATGGGTATGCCGCAGAGTTCTGCAGATTGTGCCGTTTCGTACCAGCAATGGTGGCAACGGAGCCAGAGAAAGCTATGAGGTTCCAGCAGGGACTTTATTTGGAACTATTACAGCTTGTGGAAGGACACGACTACCAGACGTTCGACGCTGTTTTGACGGCAGCCCGGAGGCACGAGCTTACCCAGCAGAGGTTGGCATCGAGGACAGGAGGTCAGAAGAGATCTCATTCCCAGGTTGGAGGAGGAGCAGTGCAGCGAACGTCGGCACCAGCACCCGGTGTACGTATTTATGATGCAGGAGCGCCGCAGAGGACGGCCGTGTCAACTAATACAGCGCTAGTTCGGCATCAGCAGCCGAGGAACCAGCAGCAGCGTCAGGGAGCACCCCAGGGCTGTACCTTCTGTGGGAAGGCAGGGCACACGAGGGAGGTGTGTCGGTCAGCGAATGGCTTATGTTTGAGGTGTGGTCGTGCAGACCACCGTATTTCCATTTGTCCTATGATGCAGAGGCCAGGAGGGCCAGTTCAACAGTTTCCAGCATTGCCAGCTCCAGTGGTAACCCCGAGTGGAGGGCCAGTACTAGCAGTAAGGCCCCTAGCCCAGCGCTTACCAACGCAGGCTCAGATGTTCCGCCAGGCACAGGAAGCCGAAGGCCCTCAGGGGCAGCAACAGCATGGTCGAGGAAGGCCGTAACAAGGGGCTTCGCGGGGCCAGGCTCTCACATTATCCTTGGGAGAGGCTCTAGCGTCTAGTGACATGGTGGCAGGTAAAATTCTCGTCACCTCATTTTCCGCTGTAGCATTATTTGATTCAGGTGCTACTCATTCATTTATCTCTGCACAATATGCTACACGGATTGGATTAGAGTTTGAGGCATTGCCGGAGAGGATGGATATACTCACCGGCAATGGGCTCGTAGAAGTTAGCAGAGTGCGCTTTTCATGTCCGGTGGAGGTGTGTGGGCATTTATTGCCCGCATCATTGATTAAATTCCCTATGGGGAATTTTGATGTCGTTCTTGGCATGGATTGGTTGAGAGACAGTCATGCGACAATTGATTGTAGAGGAGGTAGGGTCATATTCAGCGTTCCTGGGATGGAGCAGTTCATCTTTACTCGAACCTTGAAGAATCAGGCCGGAGGCGTCATCTCAGCAGCAGTGTCAGAGCCAGGACAGATTTCGAGAGTGGTCGAAGATTTTCTCGACGTCTTCCCTGATGAGCTCCCAGGGATACCCCCAGTCAGAGAGGTAGAATTTAGCATTGAGTTGAACCCTGGAACGAGGCCTATTGCAGACAGAGTTTACAGAATATCGCCATCAGAACAGGATAAGTTATATCAACATGAAGAAGAGTTGAAGTCTAAGGGATTCATCCGAGACAGCAAATCGCCCTGGACCGCACCAGTAATTCTAGTTCCCAAGAAGGATGGGTCGACGAGGATGTGCATCGACTACCGCAAGCTGAATGCAGTAACAGTGAAGAATAAGTACCCACTACCAAGGATTGATGACCTGTTTGACCAGTTGAGCAAGGCCAGCGTCTTTTCCAAGATCGATCTTCGGTCAGGATACTATCAAGTAAGAGTCTGGGAGCAAGACATACCGAAGACAGCATTCAGATCTAGATATGGACATTATGAGTTTTTAGTAATGCCCTTTGGACTAACCAACGCCCCCGCAGTATTCATGGATTTAATGAACCGCATCTTTCTGCCGTACTTGGATAAATTTGTGGTGGTGTTCATAGATGACATTCTTGTCTATTCCAGCAGTGAAGAGGAGCATGAGAAACATCTTAGGGCTGTCTTACAGACATTGAGGGAGCATCAACTTTATACGAAGCTCGACAAGTTTGAATTTTGGTTAGATCACATTTCTTTCCTGGGGCATGTAATTTTTGGGGCAGGAGTGTCAGTAGATCCGAAGAAGATTGAGGCCGTAGAGCATTGGCCAGTCCCGAGAACGGTTGCAGAAGTGCGAAGTTTCTTAGGATTAGCTGGTAACTACAGAAGGTTCATGGCAGACTTTGCCAAGATCTCTGCACCCTTAACGCGTTTGACGCACAAGGACGTAGAGTTTGTTTGGTCAGCTAGCTGTTAGGCATCATTTGAAGAATTGAAGAAGAGATTGATCTCAGCCCCGATCTTGACACTTCCAGTAGGAGCAGGAGGCTTTACCGTATATTGTGACGCATCAGGGAAGGGTCTTGGATGTGTATTGATGCAGCATGGAAAAGTGAAGCATATGCGTCTCGGCAGCTTCGAGACCATGAGAAAAATTACCCGACTCACGATTTGGAGTTAGCAGCTGTGGTGTTTTCACTCAAGTTGTGGAGGCATTATTTATACGGGGATCGGGTAGAGATCTATACTGATCATAAGAGTTTAAAATACGTATTCACGCAGCGAGATTTGAACATGAGGCAAAGAAGATGGTTAGAACTGCTGAAGGATTTTGATTTAGATCTTCAGTATCATCCAGGCAAGGTGAATATAGTTGCAGATGTACTGAGTGGGAGAGAAAGTGCCTTTATCTTGACCTCGCAGAAGCATATTCTAGAAGACCTTCAGAGTATGGGAATCGAAGTAGTTTTGCCAAGGGATATAGGAAGAATGACCAGTATGCAGATTCAGTCAACCTTAGTAGAGAGGATAAGGGCAGCACAAGCAGGAGATCCACAGATTCAGAAGTTGCGGTCGGAGTGTGAATCAGGCCGTAGGAAGGAGTTAGTGATTCATGAAGATGGTACGCTCAGGTTTGGAAACAGACTCTGTGTACCGACTGGAGACCTCCGGCAAGAAGTTATGTCCGAAGCTCATAGTTCTATTTACTCCATTCATCCAGGAGGAACGAAGATGTATCGAGATATCAGGCAGTTCTTTTGGTGGAATGGCATGAAAAGAGAGATAGCGAGATTTGTATCCAAGTGTCTAGTATGTCAGCAGGTGAAAGTCGAGCAGCAGAGACCAGCAGGGTTGCTACAGCCGCTTCCTATCCCAGAATGGAAATAGGAGCACATTACGATAGATTTTGTGACCGGTTTACCTAGATCCCCAGCTGGCAAGAATGCAGTCTGGGTAATAGTAGATCGACTCACGAAGGTTGCTCATTTCCTTCCCTTCCGAGTTGGACAGACTACTGAACAGCTAGCAGAAATGTACATGAAACAGATAGTAAGGCAGCACGGTGTTCCAGTTAGTATAGTATCAGATCGGGATACGCGGTTTACTTCCCATTTTTGGCGGAGCTTGCACCAAAGTTTGGGAACTAAGGTAAGATTCAGTACTGCTTATCATCCACAAACCGACGGGCAATCAGAAAGAACCATTCAGACATTAGAAGATATGCTACGGGCGTGTACCTTGGATTTTGGCGGATCTTGGGAGGATCACCTTCATCTAGTGGAGTTCTCCTATAACAACAACTATCAGGCTAGCATTCAGATGGCCCCGTTCGAAGCATTGTACGGAAGGAAGTGCAGGTCCCCTTTGGCATGGGACGACGTCGGTGAACGGAAGTTGTTGGGGCCAAAGATGATCACGCAGACTGTGGAGATAGTTAAGTTAGTCAGAGAGCGCCTTCGAGTTGCACAAGATCGACATCGTTATTGGACAGATCAGCATCGTAGGCCTCTAGAGTTCAGAGTTGGCGACCAAGTGTTTCTGCGGATTTCGCCTACTCGGGGTATCATCAGATTTGGAACCCGGGGAAAGCTTAGTCCAAGATACGTTAGTCCTTTTAAGATTCTCGCTCGGGTAGGCGATGTGGCTTATCGACTTGCCCTTCCGCCTTCGTTAACTGGCATACATGATGTGTTTCATGTGTCCCAATTATGTGGGTATGTCTCGGATCCGAGTCACGTCCTCGATCATTCTGAGTTAGTCGTTGGTACCGACCTAACTTACGAGGAACAACCCGTATCTATTTTGGACCGGCGAGAGAAGGTACTCAAGAATCGGACGATAAGCCTTATCCGTGTTTCTTGGAACCATCACTCTCCGGGAGAGTCAACCTGGGAGCGCGAGGACGAGATCAGATCTCGTTATCCGTATTTGTTTGACTAATAAGGTATATTTATGCACCTTATTGACACGATTCCAGGCTTTTCTGCACCTGTTTATTTTGCACTTTGTGATGTATGATAATAATTGCTATGATAGTTAACTTATAAATATGATTGTGCCTTGCTTGCCCTGATTTCACTATCCTGTCTTGGCTGAAATTCCGAGGACAAAATTTTTCTAAGAAGGGTAGAGATGTCACTCCCCAATCCTGGAATACGTATTTTAATACGTAAACCCATAAATTGTATTTACCTTGAATTTATACGATATTTATTATGCAGTATTTCTTCATGCATTTCCCAAAAATATTCGACAAAATATTCTTTTCTAATTTATTTTCTGCATTTGGGCCTACAGTTTTGGCTCATTTGGGTAACCTATTCTTGGTTCACCCATGGTTCATCATGAACCCTTTGGTTCATCATGAACCCATGGGTCCAAGATCTATATATATAACTCATCTCCTTCTCTCTCCTCTCATTTACTTCTTCTCATTTACTTCCTCCACCAACCAAGGCAAGTACCAACTTGCTCAAGAGAAGGATCCATAATTTTGTTAATGATTCTTACAAAACTATTTGCCAAAACATGTTCTTCTCCTCAATCTATACTAGTTTAGAACTTAGAAATTTCTATTTTGAAGCTTTGATTTTTGTAGATCTGAGTTTTAATCATTTTCGGATTTTCTTAGTTTTGATCTATTTTCTTTGAAGTTTTGTGGGTTTTGATGCTTCCATGTGGAAGAGAATTCCATTTCACCCAAGTTGGAACTTTGGAAATCCGGATTTGGAGTTCGGATGACCAAGTTATGTTGTTTTTGAAGTTTTGGGTTCTGCCATAGTATTCTTGCTGTTTTGGAGAAGACAGTGAACAGTGTGCTCCTGTTTGAGCACGCTTCCTGTTGGAAGCATGTCTTCCCTTGAGCTTGCGTGACTTTTCACGCAGCTCTTCCCTTGAGCTTGCGTGACTTTTCACGCAGCTCTTTCCCTTGAGCTTGCGTGACTTTTCACGCAGCTCTTCCCTTGAGCTTGCGTGACTCTTCACGCAGCTCTTCCCTTGAGCTTGCGTGACTTTTCACGCAGCTCTTTCCCTTGAGCTTGCGTGACTTTTCACACAGCTCTTCCCTTGAGCTTGCGTGACTTTTCACGCTGCTCTTTCCCTTAAGCCTGTGTGACTTTTCACGCAGCTCTCTCCTTGAGCCTGCGTGACTTTTTACGCACGCTGCCTCGTGTAAGCTTGCGTGACTTTTCACCCACGCTGCCTTGTTGTGCATATACTTTTGATATTTTATTAGATATTATATGCCCATTTTATATCCTTACGCCTTTTGTCCCGAGCATGATATGAGCACTAATGTGACCCCGAAGAACAAAGTGTTCCTACCTGATACATGTACCTGAATGTCCCAGTTATTGTTCATGCTCAACAAATGACTCGTAACTCCATGTGGCGTATTTGTAATGATGCATTACACTAAGGAGGGTAGCACATGTTGACATACTGATTGACATGGATCCTCACTTAGGGTACTTGTACTAAGGTACGACTTTAGAAGGGTAATCATGCAGGCCACAGCATGAGAGTCCAAGATTTTACCTAGGGTTAAACTAGGCAACTGAATATACTAGATGCATGGGGAGGGCAGAGTCCCGAGATCATGTTACACCAGTCGCCATGAGATATTGTCTTGGTGCGCCGGCTGGTCTCCACGGATACGGTGTCATTCGCAACGAGTGGATGACTGTATCCGATTAATTCCTGCTATATATTACATGTCTTGGCAAGGTGGCCTCACGAGGGACCTGTGCTCTATGACACCTGTCTACGCGAACCCCTGGGTTGGCTAGCCTTGCTGGAAAGATACGATCTGAGGATTTTTCTAATAACATGACGCGAGGATAACCTCGTTCCACTAGAAACTCGTAGACTTGATTGGCCATAAAAACGACTTGCATGTTTCCTATTTACCTTCCGTGAATAACTGAGGGAAGCGGACTGTCATGGTGCGTGATCCAACCCATGTTCTTGTTTGATTGTTGGATTGGTTATCGTACTATGATAGGCTGTGGACCGAAGTTATGAACGGAAGACTTATTCTGGTTGTGAAGTGCTACTTCTGTGAATGACTGAGGAACATGGTCTATCATGGTACATGATCCAACCCATGTTCTTGTTTGATTGTTGGGTTGGTTATTGTGCTGCGATAGGCTATCGACCGAAGTCACGATCAGGAGATTTTATGTTTTTTTTTACCTTTTAACTTATGTGAAAGTTATAGAGTACGACACGTCCCGACTCCATGCGGCACCTTTTGTCCTTGTTTGGTTGTAAGGGTGCCATATGGGTTCGAGGATGTTGCGCTACCCTATAATAGTAGCATAAGTATTACTATTATCAGTCATTCTATTAGTTGGGTTTTTTTTAATCTTAACTCTTGTGCCCCTTTGGCGGTACTTGCTATTCGGGGCTGACCCCGCTGGTTTCGTTTGGCCAGATCTCGTAGCCGAGCCAGAGGACACGATCTTCCTCCCTGACATCCATGGTGCATACTAGGAGCATGGCAGTTCGGGGACTCGAGTGGGTTTCTTCTCCACCACTCCTGCTTATACTTTTGCGACGTTTAGCCACTGGCACCTGTTAGCTGGATTACTTGATATTTTATGTCAATACATAATTGTAATTAAATAGACTGCAGCTGTGTATAATTTTGTACTCCTGACTCTCTGAGATAGCTAAATTATAAAGCTAGTCTCTCATGATCATTTTGATGAAGCGTCAGGGACGCCTTACTGTTTTATCTTTAATGTTCATTTAATTGATGATTTGACTTAATTGATTGAGACATAGAACTCTGTGGGACCATAGGAGACTTGATTGTAGCATGTACCCCCTAGTCTCTCGACAGCCATGATCGCCGTATGACGTTACGTACCTCATATGGAGTAGCTGACCTAGTCCGTCCCCGTATTTCGGTACTGGGGTGTGACAGTAACAGGGAGAGTCCAAGTTGGATACCACAGAGTCTGGCTTATCATCCAGAGAACCATCAGGGTCAGGACCGCATGAGAGACGGTCGAAGACTGATCGAGAGAAGCGTAGAACAGACGCCATGCGGCTAAGATTGGAAACCGTGCAGGCTGTCTGCATGCGGCTGTCTTTAGCTGTCGGATGAGTTATTCTTGTGCGACTAGGAGTCACGACCGTGCCGGCTGGCCGCATGCGGTTGGCAATTGTGGCCGTATGGGTTTTCTGTAAGCGATTGACTTCAGTAGCCGCATAAGTTTCATCCATGCGGTTGGCAACTGTAGCCGTATAAGCTATGCGGCTGACAGATGTGGCCGCGTAGGTTTTCTTCCTGCGGCTGGCGGATGTAATCGCATAGGCTTTTTCCATGCGGCTAGAACCCTTATACGGCTCGGATCGCATAGAGTTCCTCTTTGTTCCTGCAAGTCCAGCATCATAATGTTTTCTTCTGCCGGACTTGGGGACAGCAGAGTCGTCTATGATCTGAAGTGGGGCCACAGGAGAGTCTTCTCCGCCGTTTTGAGCGACAGAGGGTATCTCTGCAATAGCTTCAGTAGGAACGAATGATCGGGGTCTCCATTCCTTGCGGGCCTTCTTTGTGCGGGCTCGCTTCTGGACCAGGCCAGCGCTCTTATCGAAGAGCATTTCTTCGAACGACTGTTGGTCGAACCGGACGACCATCTTCTGTTGTGTGGAGCCAAGCTTGGCTGTATCCGATTGTGTCACCAACTCCTCGGCCGTAGAGAAGTTTGTCCCCAGCAGAATCGCCATCGTGTTCGCCATGATATATAAAAGAGTAGAACAGTTTTATGGGAGGACTGGACTTTTACTTCAGGTTACAAACTCGCTTGTACAGAGAAAGCCTAGGGACGAAAACCTAGGTACAGCAATCTAAGTACAATTATTTATTTTTGATTCTGGCAGGTGACGATAGAGGCTCGGGAAAGCGACGGCAGCTCTGCCTTACTCCTTGGACGATCGGACGTAGCCTTGGCTCCTGTTACGAGATGCTTTGCGTTGACGATGAAATGCTCTTCTTGCTCTCCTCGTATTGCTCTTCTAGCTTCTCTCTCTCTGGATTGATCTCTGTGGATTTTTCTCTCTGATTATTGGGGGAGCGTCTCTCTGTATGTGCGTATCTCTCTCTATGTAAGTCTCTGTGTATATGTCTCTATCTCTATCTCTCTCCACAAGAGAATGGCACCCTACTATTTATAAGAGTAGGGGGCTTCATTAGGGTTTACAATGATTGCCCATTCTTGAAAGTCGGCGGCTAAGGATCACTGGATCTGGGTCGTGCATCAAGATTTGAGCAATAAATGTGATTGCATCAAATCTTTTATGGATAATTAATGCTGATTGACATAAATCCTCCCGATTTGTCATGCCAACCTCGAATTTCTCGACACGTGTCATTAATTTGCTTGTTTGCCAATGATCTGATTTGACCCTAATATTTTATTGGGATTTGTGGGGGGATTTTGATCAATCTGATGCCACGTGCCCTGCTATCATGCCACGTGTCGTAACCGTAAGCCACAGCAGAAATCTGAGCCGCAGGAAAGTTACTCCTTATTGGGCCGCATAAGGCTGGCCACGTGTCAAGGCTGCCTGAGAGTGGCCCCCTGACTATTTGGACCGTATGGTAATGATTTGAGCCGCATGAGTGTGGATAACCGCATGAGTGAACCGCATGGAGATAGTCCTCGTGAGCCGCATGGAGCTACTCTTCGTGAGTCGCATGGGGCTAGTCTTCGTGAGCCGCATGGAGCTAGTCTTCGTGAGCCGCATGGGACTAGTCTTCGTGAGCCGCATGGGGCTGATCTTCGTGAGCCGCATGGGGATGGTCTTCGTGAGCCGCATGGAGCTAGTCTTCATGAGCCGCATGGGGCTAATCTTCGTACGTCGTATGGGGCTAGTCTTCGTGAGCCGCATGGGGCTAATCTTCGTGAGCCGCATGGGGCAGCCTCTGCTTAAACCATATAGAATAACTTCGGCCTGAGCCGCATGGGATAGCTTCGACCTGAGCCGCATGGGGTGGTCTCTTCCTGAGCCGCATACGACTGTCCACGTGTCAAGGCCACAAGAAGGTTTCTGGATTTCGGGGGATCGTGTCAGAGATTTCCTTCGTTTTCCTATGAGTCTGCCATTATGACAGAGTCATTATTGCATCTTTCTGTCATTGGTCAGAGCTGTCAGCCGTCAAGGCATTAAATGCAGTAGAAGACAAAGGGAAGAGCTGTTGAGGACCACGTGGCTCTGGGTCTATCCGAGACGTATAGACGCTTGAGCCGTATGGACACCTGAGCCGCATGGGCTCTCTGTTGATTTTTGGGCCGCATAAGGCCCCCCCTGCTGCCTTTGGGCCGCATGAAGCTTTCTGAGACGCATGAAACATTCTGGATTTTGAGCCGCATAAAATCCTCATGGGCCGCATGGAGCTTTCTGGGTTTTCAGTCGCATGAGACTCCCCTTCTTTCCTTGTGCTTGTGAAGGATCACATCTCGCAAGTCAAGGACATCTCGATCAACCTTTGCACTCGCTTTGTGGACCCTGGTATCTCGAACACACGAGTGCGTAAGTATCATGTTCGCTCCCCGATGCGGGACTAGTAAAAGTACTTGTCCTTGATCTTTGTTGGGAGACTCTTGAGAACCACCCTATCCGTTTGTCGCCGGGGGCTGGACAAGGGCGGTTCTGTACAACTTTCCATTAGAGGCCCGCGTAGCGGGACGCTCTGATGGTCAGAGGTTGGGACAGCTGACTGAGCTCGACGAGCCCGCGCTGCCCTAGACTTCTTCGACTTAGCACCTGAAGGTACATAGTAGGAAGAGTCCAAGTTGGAAGGAAGGAAAAGAAGTAGGTGCCCCTTTCGAAGGAGAAAAGGGGGCTATATTTATAGAATGGAATGAGCCCTTTCTTTTTCTCCTTTTCGATGTGGGACTAAAAGCAATATTTTCCATGCTTCTACAGATAGTATCAGAGAGAGATGATTAACTTGACTTTCCTATGAAATCTTTTCTCTTGTTTTCCCTTTAAGAGGAGAAACTTTACTTATTCCATATCTTTGAATCACCCTTTAAAAGTTGTCAATATCATTGAATCCTAGCTCCCTTAATCACGACCAATCGACTTTGGTCGTCTTTTCGTATTATATTAATATCTTGGGTTGTACTCAATTGAATTAAATTTAATTGTGACCTGAATCTCCATCATTGTATGCTCGTGCTCAGACTTCGATGACCTTGTCCTCCATATTGCCCAAATCTTGATTATCCAGAATTGATCAACTTAGATCATATCGAGACTAAATATTCTTAATATATATTGTGATTGGATTTTAATGCTAATGACATTCGTTCTTTAAACTTTTGAGTTTGATTTTTCCTTGAATAGTACCCCTTTATCGTACCAATAGTCTTGATCCTTGACCGTACTCAATTGATTTGAATTCCTTCGTGACCTGGATCTCTATCAATATGTTGCTTGTGCTCAAAATTTTGATTTCGTTCATAACAAACCTAAATTCCATTTAACCAAGAATTTATTAGCCCTCATCATGTCAATATTTTAATTTTGATCGCGAATAAGCTTCATACTATCCTTGATCATACCAAAATTTCATGATTGGTCGTGCCTAGACTACTATCTTACTCTTCATCATATCTAAATACTATTTGACAAGGTTAGACTGACCATATCTTTGATCGAGTTACGATTATGATCATGTTTGAATTTTAACACTCGTGCCTAAACTCTTTTCGACCATGATTTGATTTTCTGATTACATATGAATTCCTTGTGATTAGTCATGCCTAAATGACCTGGCATGACTAGACGACTATGAATTTCATGGTCGAGATTTTAACGACCATGATTATACGTAATAATTTTGCCTCTGGATCGTGTTTGAATTTTTGTTCTTGATCACGACTATCCGATTTGGTTGTGAACCTTGTCATGTCATAAATTGAGTTCTGATCTTGTCGGAATAAATATTTCCATTGTGCCTAAATGATTGATTCTCTTGTCAATCGTGCCCAGTTATCACTCCTAAACATGACTAGATTTTAATTTTTGTCACTCTACTCTAAATTGTGCCTAAGAATTTTGACTTTCGATCACGACCATCTGGTGTGACTACGAAATTAGTCATATTAGAATCAAAATTGAACATGTTTGAACAAATTTCTACTGTGCCTAAATGACTTGGGTTTCTTCCTAAATCGTGCCTATAAAAACCTTGATTACGAAATCACGATTTTATCGCCATTTACAACCAAGCTTGGATCTTGATCGTGCTTATACGTCCTAGAGTTTGATTTTTCATCAAACCTAACTACCGTTCGTTCTATACTCGAATTTCGTTCTCCATCTGTTTCTCTTAGCCGTGATTAAGATCATGACTAAATAACCTGAATTTATTCCTAATTTGTGTCTAAATAATGTTGATCATACTATGATTCTATCATGCCAAATCAATAGTCGTGTCTAAAAAATTTTGAGTTGATTATCTTGATCGTGCCATGGTCGTTGTCTTTTGATCGTGTCTGGGTTATTGCCTAAATTTCTATCATGTTTTAACTCCCTTGCCAACCTTTAATTTCGAGGACAAAATTTCTTTAAGGAGGGTAGATTTGTAACCTCCGTTATTTAATTTCTTAAAATCTTCCTCATTTTTTTATTTTGAATTTTTCAAACTACGAATTTTCTGAATCTCGAAAAAACGTGCAAATTCTAATTTTGAGAAAAATAATTTCGACAGTAGTTGCTATCAGTCTTTGTTGGTATTTGGTTTTGTAAAAACTATTTATGCGAATTTATCCTATTAGAATGTTCCTGTTATTTTCCTTGAATCAATAAGTTATAAATATTTAATTTTGTAAAAGAAAAATAATCTATTTAATAAATTCATATTTTTCCAATATCTTTGAAATTGATTTTTTTCCTTATTTTGCTATTGAAATTCTAAATTAAAATTTGCTAGTAATTTTATTGGCACTAATTAACTAATTAATTTAATAACTAGCAATATGTTAGCAGTTTGTAACTAAGTTAGCATTAGTATGTTAGTGTTCTCCACTAGTTCTCCTAATCACAATTACATATACATTTTCTTAGGGTTTCCCCTTCTATCCTATAAATAGACCCTCTTCCTAATGTTTTTACACCCAATCCCAAAAACCTAGAAATTTTCTAAACCTACTTTCTAGCTACAGCCGCCACACTCCCATCCACCTGCCTCCATGTCGCAGCCTACCGACCACCATACCCCCTCACTTCGTTTCCAAATTTTTTTGGAGAAAGCTATAGAATGAGGAGCTGGAGCCCCCTCCTTGATTATTCAAGACGTGGCTCGACCCCTCTCTTTGCTGCTTTCCTTTATATTGGGAGCTTGTGGTCGAATTTGGTTTTGGGAAGGGTCTGAGTGAGAGATAGAAGCTCTTTCCTCTTGTTCCTTTTTCTTATTCTTTTATTTATATTTTAATGTTCCTTAGATTTTGTTGTTGCTAGACACAACAGTATCACCCCCTTAGAATTAATATTAAATAGTATTTGAATGGTAACTGATTAAGAGAGGTCTCGGGATTTGGAGTAAAAAGGAAATGTGGTCTCAGCTCTCTCGAAATTAAGTCAGCAGCTACAGCTTTGTGTATAGATTGGTTTTCTATATGATTGAGTGTTGGGCTATGTTTTATGATTGTAGTATATAATTTGTCATATCTGGGCTCAACTGTGTGGGCCCTGCTTTGAATTTGGTTAGCGCCTGGCGCACTGCACCTATAGTCTCAGCCTAAATTATTTAAGGCTTTAGAATTTGGTAATTGGATTGGGCCCTAACACCTGAATGTTGCACTGGGTTTTAAACCATTAGAATTTTGTTGTAATTTAATTAATTTAGCTTTAGGATTTTGGGCTTTAAGCTTATATATATATTGGGTTAGTAAAATCTTTTAGGCCAAATATTAATTAGCTTATATTCCATTTAAGATGTTTTGGGCTTGGAGAAGTGCTTTTCATTAATAAAGGATTGGGCCCGTAAGTGCCTACATTGGGCCTATAGGCATAAATAAACTTTTAAGGGGATTAGGAAACTTTTATTGAAGATTGTTTACTTGGACTTTATTCCTAAAAAAGATTTATAAATATTTTATAAATATTTTCTAAAGATTGTTTTATTTTAACTATTGGAATTATTATGATCTATAACCAATATGCCTTAAATTGGGATTCTAATATAGTTTTAAATAATATGGGATCATTTATATTTAATTTTTCTTTTACTAAATTTTTTAGTTTCCCGATCTTGGCTAATCGAATCATTTGTTCTTTTCATTTTCAACGCGGATATCCATCTCGATCTCGATAATCATGTCAACTTCCATATCTGGACTTCTATAGGTCGAACTAGGCTATTTGGACTATTCTGGACTCATTGGGACTGCCCGGGCCATCGTTTGGAACCATCTTGTGGAGCATAGCATTGTACCTACCTTGTGTCGATACGTTCGTATCGCGCACGTCGACACGAACCAACTCGAGGCGAGTACATTCTCTGATCATTTCATATCTTGTTTAGGATTATATTTCCTGCTTTAGATTATTTTACTTGATGCTGACACGTTGTTATCACGGATTGGTACTATATGGATCTTTTCATGCGATGTTATCCCCTTAGCGGATACATCGGGTATTTCGTGTTCGTGTACATTATCATGGGCATCGTGTACTCCTTGTGTTCGTGTTATTCATGTACAAATTGTATGAAATCGTGTACTCTCATGTGCTCAGATGATCATCGTGTACAGCTATACTTCGTGTGCAATAACATAGCTTGACTGGATCCTTATGTATTGATTGGGGACGGAGGAGTAGAAGTGGTTATGTACTCAATCCTGTAGCTTACTCATGTATAACCTCTGTAGATTACTCGTGTACAATATTGTGTCGTTTACATGACCATCTTGTACTCTGAATCACTAGCACTGATTAGTTCTCTTATATATTTTAGCTATTTACTTACAGTCTCTCTTTTACATCATGTTCTTCTTTCAGTTTCATGTATCTTACTCTCTAGCATGTTTATAGTTCCTAACCTATTATGATTTGTTGAGATGTACTGTGCTCATTCCTGTCCTGACTGGACATGTTGATAAATTTTACAGATAGCTTAGAGGTTACCTGCTAGCCTAGAGGAGACACAGTAGAGGTTGGAGTAGATGGCTAGAGTTTTTTTTATTTATTTTCAGTTGTCTAGAGTTGTATTTATTTTATGCTTGTTTGAGTTGGTGTTGATAACATCGAGATTTATTTCTCTCTGTTGTACTTCTCTTGTAGGTTCATAGTTATCTTATCGTGCCACTTCTAGTTTTGGTGATTGAGTTGTATCCAGATGTGATTGTCCTCCGTACGGAGAGTATATCATATTGTATTTAGTTTTAAAATTGTGACCTAGAACAGCGTTCAACCGCCGACACTGCGGCGTAGGCTGGACGTACCCACTTCTCGTGCCCTACACTGGGTGCGGGTCATGACATGTTGTTCTGACAAATGCTCCACAAAATCATCAATTGGTTGCTACGGGCATTCAAAAAGATATTGCTCATTATTTTGCACAAGAAATAGTGTGAAATATACTTAAAGAGTTTCAAAGTAATTTTTCTCATTAATGGTGAATAAGTCTAGTGATGTATCTGGCAAAGAATAAATGGTTGTGGTTTTACGATACGTTGATTCTGGCGGGAGTATGAAAGAGAGGTTCATTGGTGTTGTTCATGTAACCTCCTTTAACCAAATTCTAGAATTTTCTTGAATTTTTAAAATACTATTTTCTTATTTTTCCTATGTCTTTAAAATCATGAATTTTAATTTGAAGTATATTTTTTCGATCATAATATATTATAGGTACTAAGTTCATAATTTTGGGGCATTGGTTTTGTAAAACTATATTATGTAAAATTTTATGCGAAATAAATTTTATGCTCATTCTTTTATATAAAGAAATATTTTTCCAAAATATTTTTTTAAATAAATAAACTTTTATTGCTATTAATATTTATTTTAAATTCGATAGTTATAATAATTTATGAGTTACCCTATTTTTTATTCATGTTCGGCTAAGATTATTTCAGCCTTAGTTTTAGCCTACTAAGTTCGGACTTGGAT
Organism: Iris pallida; assembly: GCA_029216955.1. Lineage (NCBI taxonomy): Eukaryota > Viridiplantae > Streptophyta > Magnoliopsida > Asparagales > Iridaceae > Iris > Iris pallida. The sequence goes on along the minus strand of JANAVB010021599.1, from coordinate 18,125,740 downwards.
CGTGGGCTAGTCAATTTTATTTTAGCCTACAAAGCCTTAGGCTTTGGATTGTGGGCTTGGACTTTGAGTTTAGCTAGTGATTGGGTAGTTAGTAGCTAATTGGTAATTAGTTAGCAATTAGTTAAACTAATTATCTTAGTAGTTAGTGTTAGTTGTTAGTGGTTTCTACTATTATTCCTACATCTGTTACAATTTACAACACCACCACTAGGGTTTCTGGACCAGCCTACACTTCTTATATATTATACCGGGGACTCCCCAATATTTTATACAACAATTTTCTAACAAACACACTCAGCCGCCATTCTTCAAAGGAGTCTCAGCCACCACTCTCCCGGTCGTCGTGCTCTCCCTGTGTCGCTGACCACTGCCCCGGCTCTGGCCAGTGGCCGCCCGACACCGCCAGCACACCAACAATATACCACCACCACACCGAGCCCTCGTTATCTCTTCACCTAACTGCCCGGCCAACTTGGCCACCCCATTACCCCTGCCAAGCCTCACCTGCCCTTATCAAAACCTCTACATTCTTCCTCACCCGAGCACTACCATCACCACTACGGCCAATTTCAGCAAGACCCCTCCTCTAACTACCAGACACGTCGTCGCCCCATTCTCTATGTCTCCACGGTCACAGCCACGCCCATATCCTTCACCCCGCTCCTCCACCACCACTGGCACCACCATCATAGCCCTAAACACCGCCAATACCCTACGCCACTTCCTACCTCATTAACCACCGTCACCAACCCTATAGTCCACCACCATCACCTAGGCAACACATCCACCACAACAACAGAACACCATAACGATGATAGCCTCACTTACCAGACCTCTACTCGACCGCCATACCCTGTAGACCTCCGCCGCAAGCCTCTGCCCCAGCGCTATCGAGCTCGTGCCACTAACCTCTACTGTTCTGCCAAGCCAGATACGCCGGACGAGACTGCTACCACGTCTCCAGATCCAGTACCTCTATTGCCTTGTTGACAGATTCGTTGTGATCGGCTCCGTGCCGGTGTGCCGCCGCGTGTGCAACCTCTCCAAAGAGCCGTCCATGCAAGATCCACCGCCTGGACTTGGGCGCTTTGCTACCGGCAATCCGAGCACTGGCGCCCCACCGATGAGCTCCCCCAGTGAGCTACTTCCTCCCCCTTGTTGGCCCATTGGTCATGGTCGAACTTGATTTTAATAATTAATCAAACTGTCTCGATATAAGGGCTACTTGGATATTTGTTGAGAACTTCTACTACTCTATTCAATACTGAAACTATTTTGCCATATGAGTCTGCATTTCAATATTCAATATAATTTTTATATTTGTTGAGTCTAGGAATACTATGTACACCGAGTTGTACTAGCAAATAGGCTACACCAAAATGTTTTTAAATATCCAATGTTTTGAAAATAGCCTATTTTTCAAAACTCTCCTAACTGTTTAAACTTTTTAAAAAGCCAAAAACTTAAAATCCGATTTACAAAATTCTACAAAAATCAAACTCTGACACAAATAGAGTTCGGTCCTGGTTTGGACCGAACTCACCCCGAGTTCATTTGGTGCCGTTGGATTTTTAAATTTGGTGATCCTGCAGTTACGGATGCATGGCTATTTGCCGTGAATCTTTCAAAGAATTTTGTCCAAATTTTGTCCGAGTTCTGACTTTAGAAAACCTATAAATAGAGAAGAATTTCACTCATTTCAACACACCTCTCTTCTCTCTAAGCTTAAACATCTTCCAAAGTGTTCTAAAAGCTTTCATTTTCAAATTCCAAGCCTGTTACAATCCTCTAGTCAATTTGCCAGTGCGGTACGATCTAGAAGTTTTAGGAAGATTGTAATCAGAGGCTTGATTGAAGAAAAACACTTCACAATTAAAGTTGGTCGAGTACTTCCTATCAAAGCTCGTATTGTAGAAGTTGTAAGGACATCGTATGAAAACTTGTGGTATTTTCCAATAGCAGATTCAAGTGGAAGCTAGAGTTCTTCCGACTGGAATAGTCCTCACAAGAGAAAAACAAGCCATATTTGCGTTTGCTTTCTGATCTCTACCTTTCATTTACTTACTTGTGATATATTATATCTGATCTTATTGCTAACATTTTTAATTAGCTAAATTCTGATGCCTACTCTATTCATCCCTCTATAGTATTGCGCTTTACAATTCATTCCTACAATTGGTATCAGGGCGGGTTATATAGGTAAAGCAAGGTAAAACTGCTTTTATATTCTTACTATTTTAGCTGTTACATAGATCACAGTATAACATATGGCTACTGTAAAATTTATAAGTGAAGGCCGAGCCAAAAGCAGACCTCCACTATTTGATGTTATAAATTAAACTGACTGGAAAACACGGATGAGTTTCTTCTTGAAATCTCAAGATTTTGATTTATGGTCTATTGTTATTGATGGCTATAAGAAGCCAGTACATATTCTTGTTGAAGGAGAGTTTATTGAGAAACCCCATGACAAGTATACTGAAGCTGAAAAGAAACAGACCAGTCTTGACGCACGTGCTATTAATGCTTTGTTTTGTGCTTTAGACATGACTAAATTTAATAGGGTTTCTACGTGCACAACATCAAGTGAAGTATGGAAACTTCTTGAAGTGACTCACGAAGGCACGACGCAAGTCAACGAGTCAAAAATCAGTAGACTTACTCAATAGTATGAGGCATCCAAGATGAAGCCAAATGAATCTGTCACTCAGATGTTTACAAGATTCCTGGATATTGTAAACCCTATTTCTTTATTAGACAAGGAATACAATAACCATGAGAAGATTCACAAACTTCAACGAGCTCTCACGAAGAACTGGATTATGAAGGCTATGGCAATCATTGAAGGAAACAACCTCACAAATATGTCTCTTGAAACACTCATGGGAAAGCTACTCACTCACGAGCTGGAGCTTCATGACTTTGAAGATGTTGCACCAAAGGAGAAGTCGATCGCTTTCAAAGCTCAACACAGAAGAACGGTTGAAGATAATTTTGATGACAGTGACTCTGACTCTGAAATCAAGCTCTCCTAGTAAGAAAGTTCAAGAAGTTCATGAGATTCAATAGAAGAACAAAGGAACACAACAACAACAACAATGAAGAAGATCATATCTGCTACAGTTGTAAGAAGAAAGGACATATGAAGAAGGACTGTCCAACATCATCATCACCAAGAAAAGCAACAAGTTTGAAAAAGGTTACCTGAAGAAATCAACATCCAGAAGGTATGCCAACACAAGCATCTGGCATGAAAGCGAAGCCAGCGACTCAAAAGATGAACAATCAGATGACGCTACAAATGTATGATTAATGGCATTCGATCAGCTAAATACTAACCCCCTATTTGAGACATATACTGATTTTACCATTGAGCAATTAGGTGAACCTTTAGTGACCTCTTAGGTGATTACAGAAAACTGTATAGCAAATACTAAAACTCTAAGAAGGTACTTAAAGACACTACGCCAAAATGTGCATTTTTGACAAACCAAAACCGTTATAATTCACGTTAAACGACAGTTTTGATCCGTTGTTAATAGCGCGTCCCAAAATATAAACGACAGTTTTGGACTGTCATTTTATAGCTGAAAAAATGACAGTTATGATCTGTCAAATAAAAACGACGGGCTAGAACTGTCAAATAACTTATGAATTGGTCAACGAGTATTTTTTTCAATAGTCAAGGTCTGTCATCTTATCTGGAAACACATTTCAAAAAAATCTCAATTCATATATATCAAATCTATTTAAACCTGTCCATCCTTTATATAAAATTGAAATACATATGAAAATAAATTTATATATAAACAAAAAAAATAGCAACAATGAAAGAAACTTAATAAAATTGTATTAACTGATAAATGAATCGAGTTTACATAGCAATATAAAATCAAAAAGTAAAAGCAACCACAATGTTGCTAGTTCATAACGACTTAGTTCTCATGATAAAAAAATAGAATTTTACTAGTAGCTTACAATCTCAATTGCAATACAGAAAAAAAGGAATTCAAACCCTCACAAACTGAACTGAATATTTTTGGCCAAAGAAGTGATTTGTATCTAATCTTTGCTTCTTTCATTGCTTCTGGGCGGTTAGTCACGAGATTCGAGTTCCATGCAGTGAGGATCACAGGTAAATCTGCAACAGAGAAGGGAAGTGCTTCACCATAAACAATTTATTTAGTCCATCACCATGGAAATGATGTTTGTGTCCAAGTATTTCATCGATGTTGTCCATGTTGAAGCTTCACAAGTCTCATCGTCGTTGCTTATTCCAATGTTGTCGCTTATTCGGATATCCTAGAAACCACAATAAATAGCAAGAAATCAACATATTACTCTTGAAATTGGAATAAAGAAACAGTAATAAACTAAACACACTAGTACAACTTACTAGTGCCACTTGGTCAAGTAAGAGTAATAAAACATTTGAGTAACACACTAAGTTCACAAATAAACTACCTCAGTCAGCTGTAACCACGACGTAGGAGAAACCTACATACACAACATTTGGCACAATAAAATTTAAGGAAATGTTGTGTCACAAATTGGTATAAGGGGACAAATTGATCGATTCTGGTTCTACATACAAAATTCCCCTTTAGTTTGGCCTTTGAAAATAATATGGACGCAATAGTTGTAATAATGAATACAAAATATATAGTGTAAAATCTGCATGGTGCAAAACATCACAAATAGGGATATTGTAGTGTCGTTTAACATGTTAAGGGGCTATTATCAACCCTTAAATAGGTTTGGTATATTTTAGACTCGTAATTGTTATATTTGTTAACATAGCAAACAGAAACATTATACATTTCATCCCTAACAAAGTTTTAAAATTATGTAATGAATAATCAACCATGAAAAATATTGCAGACCACCTATCAGTTTTTTAATTTACAAGATAATATAGCGGCAAAGGAATCTAAAAAAAATGTTAGATACTGCTACTAAATATAAACAAAAAATGGGGGCATTGTTAGGCAGAACACTATCTATGTTTGAACTTAGAAATGCTGTCTAGACAAAGAGGTAACATGATCAATTTACACAAACAATGAAAACAAGAAAGAGGGCGACCATTCAAAGTAAGCCCTAGACGGCCAATTTGCCACTGGGTTGGGCTACTAGGATTAGCTAACAGATTGGATCATGACCTGCTAGTTGCTCAATCCCTGCATCATTATCTGTGGAGTTGAGTGCTCCATCAACAGTGTCTACAATGGTTGCAAGGCCTCTGAGAAATGAAAATTTGAAGATCAGCAATGTCGGAAACCTAATTTCTTTTGTCATAAAGCTTTAATACATAAGCTAAGTTTGTATAGTTCTTTTCCTATAAATGGTGAGAAAATCCCCTTGTGCATAGTCAAGCTTCATAGTTCGTAAGAGTAATTTGACGAAATTTCCCACTAAACAATGAAGCATTAAAGGGAAATGTAAGACAGAAGATGATATTTGTTAATGAATGTAATAATCAATTATCTTTAAACAATACTTTTCCAATTTACGAAACTAAAATATTATGAATCTCATGATTTTATAATTAGTGCTTAGTATCCTATAACTAACCCAAAAGTTCAATAATAACATTTACATAGAGAAAAGTGAGATTCAGTAAGAAAATAGGAATGTTGTGTTTAATACAAAGAAGCAACTTACTCCAACTTCAGATGAAACCCCATCAACTTGTATGCCTATCGCTTTGCTGACATCAGCTAAACCACGTTTTGTCACGAACATCATTTCGGATAGCTTCCAACCCATCACGAGAAAACAGTGAATCACACTATAAAGAACATATGCTAAAAATATAGCTTCCAAGTTCGAACCCCTATAAATTGCACGAGCAATCTATAAAATTCACCCTTCCTCCACATTCAACATATGCATGAGAAAAATGGTGAGAAATGTGTTTCCTACCAAATTCTAACCCATAATAAAAAGCTTGTACTTTAAATAATTAGAAATTTCTTGACTGCCTATTATCACATCATCAACTGGATGTCATTTGAGGTTTTGGAGAGAAGAGGAGTCAACAAATACCAGAAACATAACTTATTTTTCCAAGCACTATGTCGATATGTTTAGACGTATTTTGTTTATATATTTGACTTGACACATTACATACTAATGGCAATAACATATCAGACACTTAACTAACAAGCAGCATTGAAAGGAAATTATCCATTAGATGTGAGCTTTGTATGGAAGGAAAAAAAAACAAATTTGATGGTGTTGTTCCTGAAATTAAGCATCTCTACTTCCAATAGTGAACTTATGGAAACATACAACTATATGTACATCTTGCAGATCATCATCCTCCATCATTAACTATATGTACATCTTGCAGATCATCATCCTCCATCATTAACCCATAACCAAGAGTGATAAAAAAAATCTATGGATAGTGTGTGGCGACTATAATCCAAATATTGGGATGTGTGGTGACAAAAATATTGGAGATTAAGTAGAAGCAATTAAAAACATAATAGATAGTGGAGAGAGGAACTCCCTCTTCCCCTTGATAGAAACGCTACAAACAAAATCCCCTTTATCCCATATCGGTTGAAGAATTTTGGCAGAAAACATGGTGTAGGCCTGTATCAGATTATAGGAAAAGAAAAGACTCCAATAAATTAAGGAAAAAGGAATAAAAATATTTTTTTTCGTTGAATAAGGCACAACAACACCACCAAAGCCTTTATCTCAAAATTTTGTGAACAGATGCTTGAATACTCCAAATTCAAAGCCCATGGATCCAGTTATTAAGAATCTCAACCTGTATATTGCAGATAATTTTTCCAGACTACATTGACTACTAAGACTTGTAACACAAACATAAATCAAATGAATATGCACTGTAGTGGTAAAATATGATGGGCTACTGTATCACAGAATAGCCATGGACTATCAGTAATTTAACAAAGGGCTAAGAATGAAGGCTTGCAAATAAAAAAAGCATAAAAAGGGATAACAATAAAACATAGCTACTGTAATTAATGGACAATCGTGTACTGTCAGTAATTGACAAAGAGATGAGAATGAAGACTTGCAAAAGAGGGAACAAGATTGGGAATCTAGAAGTTGGCATAATATAGTTGAAAAAGATGTTCAAAATAGGAGAAGATTAGTTTGTCTATTTTCTTAATTTACCTCTAACTCAATAACTTCCAATTAACGTTAAAGTGGTCAATGAACGTGGACAAGAAAAATAATAGTCTAGGATTCAAATCTTACCAGAATATGTATGTTAGTAAAATTTAAAGAAAAATGCTCAAAGCAGGCACAAAAAAAGCATCTCCTTCCTTGGCCATCATGACTTCATCTTCGGCTGGTAATTCTACTTCTTTTATGTTGTCCAATGTATGTTTTATTTCAAAAGTCATTGGGGTTGATCCAATCTGTAATTTCCCTCACCGGCCATTATAATAAAGAGAGATGGACCAGGAATTGCAGAAAGCACAACTAATTCTCCCGATGGAAGCAAACAGTGGTCGACTTCAAATTCATCAAATAGAGGTGTATAACATAATATGTATGGATTCAAGGGTATCCCTCGTAGAATTTCAGGAAACCCCAGCAGTTTTGCAGAAATAGGAATAATATGATTAAGTTATGGCACCATAAGTTGTATATAACCAGTAAAGGAGCACTTCAACAAAAGTTGATAAGTATACAAATATTAAGACTAGAGTTAATATGAGGTTATGTAGATAGATGGGCAGTCCACAGAAAATAAATATAATGCTCAAAGCAAACAATGTAGCTCATATACGTTTACAACCTTACGATTTTCAAGTCATTTTACACTCTTGAACTTCATTATTATGGAACACTAAACATGCACAAAATAAATATAATGCTCAAAGCAACTGCTCTCCCTCTATATATATAACTCTCTCTCTCTTTCTCAAGCAATATAGTCCTAATTTTTTTTGAAAAAATCACATATAAATATGGGGCCTATATTAAAACATCAATTTCTCATTTTTTTGTAACATATTTGACCTTAGGCTATAAACAATACATATAGCAGAAACCAAATTGCCTATTTACAACGGATAATTTTACTCAAATTATTTACTCAAAATAAATGGATTTAGTCCATAAGAGTTAAAATACCGGTACGAGTTATTTGTATAATTCAAGATTTAAGCAGAACTAATGAGAATCTGTACTAGAGAATCGATATTACACGACAACTCAGAAATCTATGGCAAAAGATACCGTAGCAATTTTGTATCAGACTACCTGATTTCGGCCAAGATTATCTGAAACTGTACCATGAAACCAGAACAAGAAAATTCACTAAAATCAGATTACTATTATATACTTTTGGTCAACTTTTTGTCTGTCATAGTAAAAGAAAAAGGGGGGTTGGGTTTGCGGGTGTCAAATTTGAATAAAATATACTTCTCATCTCCTTAGAACCTATCATTCCAAATTAATGAAAACCTTCTTATGTATATCTCTTGTCTGACTAAAGATACTTGCTTCCAAGGCAAAGTCCCTAGCAAATAACTAAATGGATTGCTATACCTAATCCCTTCTTCGGTCATTGTTCGATTGCTCTGTCCATTAGTTCCTTATTGTGTCCAAGATACTTGGTTCAACTTGTGAGTTTCTTTTATTTTACAGGCATATGAAACTGCTTCTTAGATACTTCTTTACTCTTTGATTAGCTAAGCAACTTAGCCATATAAATCCTTTTCTCCTCACACAAAAAAAAAACTTCTCATTATGTCCTTCGCCTTATTTTCACATTTTTAATAAAGCAATTTTGAGTGGAAAATTTTGAACTTTATAACAATAATGACCGTTGCTAACTTTGATTAAATTTTAGTTTTTATATATTAAGTATTTATAGTATGTACTTTTCTCCTTTGCTCAATGTTCTGGGCACCTCATGGCATCTAAGATATTTAATGTGTGTGGTTCAGAACAAGCATTTTTCAAAATATTGATCATGAGGCAACACGATGGTCAAATGGGTCCATGTATTGTAACGAGAAGGAAAAGCCCTACTAGTCATATGGTTATATCTCACCGGAAGAGTACATCCATGTACATTCATAGACCCCAACTAAAAGTAAAACAATACTTCTCTTCTAAGTATATAGAGGATCCCCTTTTTAACTTAGTTTTTTGTTAATCAGAGGATACCCTTACCAATAAATGATATAAAGGCAGGAGGAACGTCCTTTATTTATCAAAAACTAATTTTCCTTCGTATTAAACCAAAAAAGTTTTGCACGAAGCACAAGATATATTATCTTCTATCTGACATGCTATTAGAAAAAGATGGAATATAATGAATATCGGGTTAGCCAAACAGAGAGCTCCATTTACATGTTCTTTCTTGCAGAATAAGTATCCAAGTGTCTTAACTAACTAGTTGTCAAGAAATATGATGACCATTCATAGTAGAAGCATTATTAACTAACTAATTTTCTCAAGGAACTCGAGAAAATCCACCAAACACTTTGGAAACATACATCCATAAGCTTACAAAAACATGGCAAAGGGTAATCATTCATTTACAACTTATAAGTATTTTTTTTTTAATTTTGCTAACTAGAATAGGCCATAATATTGGACTACCAAGTATTATAAGTGCCAAAAGAGTAAATGGCATACCTTATAAAAGAAATTGCTTAGAAGTTTAACAAAAGCAAATATTATTGTATGAATATTCTAGGTAAATTAAAAATTACATAACGCAAAAACCTTGCAGCAGATTTGGAGTCAGTTTGCAAGTTAACAAATTCAAAGTATAAGATAATTAACATACTAAACGGTTTGTATGTTAGCATAAAACATAGGGTTTGCACATCCTTATTCTTAGGAGTAATTCTAGCACGCACAGAAATTGTCAGATTTAGAAGTCCCTTCTTGCTTGAGATTTAGAAGTCTCTTCTTCCATCGCTGACCTAGAGAGAGAACCAGAAAATGGTGAATACTTTTAGAAAGAACGGAGGATCAAAAAAATAAAAAAATATAAAACCCTAGAAAAAACCCTAATATTAAACCCTAAAAGAGATTAAAAAACCCTAATATTAAACTCTGGATCGCCCTTCCATTGTCCGCCCGCATGAGACATCCTCCGGAAGGGTGCGAGGGCGGAGAAGGGAGTAAAGGAGGACGAGGTGGAAGGGCGGTTCAAGGGACGGGGCGGTTCTAGAGGCGGGGAGGTTCTAGCGACGACGCCAGTTCTAGCGGGGTCGTGGAAGATGGAAGAGAAGTTTTAGACAGAAGATGATTACCTGGTAGTAGATTGAGAAAAGGGCCAGCGAGGGTGCAGGTTCCAACATGATTGGGATTTTGGGAGAAGAATTTAGGCGCAAGTTTAGCACAAATTTTGGGTTCTAAAATTTTTAAGGGATTTGGGAGGTAAAAGTTTCGATGCTGTTTTGATGGTAAACAACTAGTTTAAGCTATCACATCCAAATATAATATTTTGGTAAAGTAGGTAATGTTGTTAAACAACAATTTTAATCCGTCAAAAATACAACAACAGTTCTAATACGTTGTTGTTGGTAAAGTCTATTTGTCGCAAATTGTCCGTTTTGGTATAGTGAGAGTACAAAGGTGAAATATGAAGACTTATTAACCTACTAGCTAAGGTTACAAGTATTTTCAATTCTAGTGAGGTAGGTGAGCTTTCTTCTGTTAAGTTGTTACTACACGCGACCACAAGACTATCTGAAGAAAAAGACAAGACCATTACCCAATTAGAGGAAGACCTACTCAAAGAGAAGAAGTGTCTTCAGCAAGCACTAATTAGAAATGATGCACTTACTGCTGATTATAATTTATTGTATCACATACAAAAAGTTAGAAATTAGGTTAGAAAAATGGCCTAAAGTTGCTCCTTCCTATTCTAACAAGTGTCACTTACCGAAACATCGAAACACTGTTAAACCCAACACTATAAGACCAAACTAAACAAAACCTTTGCCCAAGAAGACTAATAGGCATGCATTCTATTGTACTAGAAAACCAAGACCTACCAATCATGCAAAACACACTGCATCCAATACTTAACATGCTAGATGTCATTATTATGGCACCATTGGTCATATCTCTCCTACATGTAGAGTTAGAAAGCATATTGATTTAAAGATATATGCATAGATACCAAAAACAAACACTTCAGCACCCTACAAGAAATGGGTACCAAAAGTTTCATCTGTAAATTATTTTGTAGGTGGAACACCCTACACATGCTAGAAGCAAATGGATTCTAGACAGCGGTCGCTCACGACACATGACCGGTGATGCTTCATTATTCACAACACTGTCGAAGAAGAAAGAAGGATACGTATCCTTCGGTAAAAATCTTAAAGGGTATATAGCAGGAATCGAAAATATTGGTACGGCTTCCTCTCTTGTGATTAAAGATGTCTATCTAGTTACCGAGTGAAAACATAACCTACTCAGCATAAGCCATTTAGCGGACCATGGTTATGGTATTAACTTTGTCAAAGACAAATTTACTGTAGTTGATAGCTCAACTGGTAGTACTACCTTTGAAGGTATTAGGAAAGACAATATATATGTTTTCTATTTATTGGAAGATGCTAACAAAGCAGATAGATGCTTAACGGCCAAAAGTGATGAGAATCAAATATGGCATATGAGATTCGGTCATGCAAATATGGACACAATTTTAAGACTATCCACAAAGAAGTGGGTACAAGACTTATCGGACATTTCTTTCAAGAAGGATATGGTATGTAGTGAATGTGAAAAGAACAAAGCTACCCGATCCACTTTTAAGTCCACGAACGCTGTAAGTACCACTAGACCTCTACAATTACTGCATATGGATTTATTTGGACCTAGTAGAATTGCTAGCCTATATGGTAAATTGTATGCATTTGTAATAGTAGATGATTTCTCTAGATACACATGGGTATATATTCTTGCACGTAAGAACGATGAATTGTCAGAATTTTCCACCTTTTGTAAGAAATTTCAAAAAAGAGAGGATTTATGATCACTCGTATTTGAAGCAATCATGGTGGCAAATTTGAGAATGCAGAGTTTAAGCAATTTTGTGACACACACGGTTATCTGCAAGAGTTCTCTTGTCCTAGGACTCCACAACAAAATAGAGTTGTAGAACGTAAGGACAGGACTCTATCCGAAATGGCCAGAGTAATGTTAAACCAGTTTAGTTTACCTAAATACTTTTGGACTGAAGCTGTCAATACAGCTTACTATGTTCTTAATAAGGTTCTAATTCAACCTATATTGAAGAAGACTCCTATGAGTTATAGTTTGATAGGACACCATCAGTTTCATATTTCAAGATATTTGGTTGCAAATGTTTTATTCTTAATACTAAAGACAATTTGGAAAAGTTTGACGAAAAAGCCGATAAAGGTATATTTTTAGGTTATGCGGGCAAAGCAAAGGGTACCGAGTCTTTAACAAAAGAACCATGATCATCGAAGAGTCAATAAATATTACATTTGATGAACTGAATCAACAAACAATCGATGATGATAGTGAAGACAGTAGTATACCAAGTACAACACCGACAGAACCATCAAGCACAACACCAGCTGATCCTTCAGGAAGATTACGTACAGTACCAGAAGCCGGAACCAGTTACCTTGAGAGTTAGCCAAAAATAATAAAGTTTTTCGCTGACCATCCCAAGGACTTGGTAATATGTGAGATTACCAGTGGTGTAAGTACTCGTTCCTCTAGCAAAGATATAGTTTCCTGTGTTGCATTTATTTCACAGCTTGAACCCAAAACTATTGAAGAAGCATGTAGCAATAATTTTTGGTTAGATGCTATGCAAGAGAAATTAAACCAATTTGAATGAAATTAATTTGGAAACTTGTTCCCAAGCCCATTAATTATCCGGTCATTGGCACCCGCTAGGTATTCCAAAATAAACTTAAGAAAAATGGTTTAGTTACTCGTAATAAGGTTCGACTCGTAGCTCAAGGATACAACCAAGAGGAAGGTATCGACTACGATGAGATCTATGTCCCAGTTGCGAGATTAGAATCCATTCGTATGTTATGTGTATTTGCATGTTTTCATAAATTCAAACTATTTCAAATGGATGTTAAGAGTGCATTTTTGAATGGTTTTATAAAAGAAGAAGTTTATGTAGCTAAACCTCCAGGTTTTACTAATTTCAAAAACCTTGATTATGTTTTCAAGTTGAAGAAAGCCTTATACGTTTTGAAACAAGCCCATTGTGCTTGGTATGATCATTTAAGCTCTTTTATACTTGATAATGGATTTACAAAAGGCAAGGTTGATACTACACTATTTATAAAGTCTTTTAATAAAAATCTTTTTTTAATTTAAATTTATGTAGATAATATTTCTTTGGATCTACTGATGAATCTCTCTGTCAAGAATTTTCAAAGTGTATATAGAACGAGTTTGAGATGAGCATGATGGAAGAACTGAAATTCTTTCTTGGACTGCCAATTAAACAAACCAACAATGCGATGTTCATTAATCAAGCCAAGTACACAAAAGACTTATTAAAGAAGTTCAACCTAGAAACCATCAAACCACTTGGCACTCTAATGAAGGCTTTGTTGGCACATTTAGCCATAGTCAAACTGATTTTGATAAGTGTCTTAAAACTTCGATCACAATATAAAAACAAACGAAGAATACAAATTGTGTTGTCTCTGAGATTTTTATATTTATTCTGTATTTTTAAATTTTATTGAGTCTAGATTATTTGTGAATCGGGATCACTGGTAATTAGAAGTCTATCCTGAACCAAATCCATCTTGATTCACTCGTAAACCCAAACCAACCAATTCCTGATTTGATCCTAAACCAAACCAGATCCAAAAACTAAAAACTGCCCTAGAATTAGTCTAACCAGACTCGGCCAGAGTTCTGCCCGAACTCGGGCCAAACTCGGTCAGCATAATTCACTCCTGGTCAGATGCTTTACTATTCTCGTAGATCTCCAACGTTTAAATTTTTGAATGTTAGGGTACCGAGTTCTGCCCGAACTCTGTCCTGGAAAAACCTATAAATAGAGAAGAAATTTTCATTTTTAAACACAGATTCAATCTTCATCTTCTCTATCTATTCCTAAGCTTTCTATTCCATTCCCAAAGCCTTAATCTTCAAATCTCCTAGTCAACTCTATTCTTCTAAGTGCCGGTGGTTTCTGAGTAGGAGTTTCGAGTTGTACAAGCTTGGCATATAAAAGCTTTCTTCAGAAAGGTGTTGATGTTTATTCGTGGACTTCGGATAAAAATACGACGGTGGTGAAGTTAGTGTGTTCTTCGGTACAAAACATGTGGTGTAATCTCTATTTCAAATAGTGAATTCAAATATCGGGTTGAGTAATCGATGTTAGCCCAATGATTATATCATGTTTTTGAATATGGCTAATCAATTAAGTTTACCATAATGATATCACTAATATTCATGTAATCACCATCATGTTGCTACTTAAACTTAGCATTGTCCTAAATGTTCTATATCATATTGCTATGCTTGTATCATATTGTTTTGTTTGTCTAACATGTTCTTAGACATGCAGTAAGCATGATCAAGTTTTGTCAAACCAGGACATATGTAATGGGCCAAAGACGGCGTCATACAAGAAGATTTCTCTGAATCGACCAACGACCTATTCGGGGCCTCGTATCGGAGGTTCTGCTGCCCGGTCAGCGGACAGGGGTCGAGGGGGCAGCGCCACCCGCAGGGGTTCGGGGGCGAAGCCACCGAAAGGTATTCAGATTTCCAGATCTGTTTATCTTTGGACATATGCCGTCAAGGAAAAAGGCGTCTTCATGTTTGCTCAAATATCTGAAGAAAGACGTCATCAAAGGGCTACTGGTTTTCCTATTTGATCAATATATTTTTCATACTTATTGAGTCTAGGAATACAATGTAAACTGCATCGTACTGACAAATAGGCTATCCAAGAAATGTTTTTAAAATACTCTTTTATTTTGAAAACAAGCCCACTTACAAAAGCCCAAACTACTTCCTAACTGCTTAACTTTTCAAAAAGCCCAAAACCAATTTGCAAAAACCCTGGCAGAACTTCAACAGAATTTGGCCCGAATTCGGTCAGAGTTCGGTTAATGGACGTTGGATTTTGAACTTGGTCTTCCCACAGTTACGGATCTTGCCGAGATTTTTTCATAAAGTTCTGCCCGAATTCTGCCCGAATTCTGTCAGAATTCTGTCTTTAGAAAAACTATAAATAGAAAAGGATTTCGATCATTTCAATACACCAATTCACTTTTATATCACTTCTCTATAAGCCTACTACTTCTTCCAAAGTATTCTGAGCTAATCATTTTCAAATTCCAAGCTAGTTACAATCTTCTAGTCAATTTGCCAGTGCGATACGGTCTACAAGTTTCAGAGTGAATGTAATCAGAGGCTTGATTGAAGATATACACTTCATAAATAAAGTTGGTCGAGTACTTCAGATCAAAGCTCGCATTGTAGAAGTTGCAAGAACATCGGATAAAAACTTGTGGTGATTTTCTATATTAGATTCAACTGGAAGCTAGAGTTCTTCCGACTAGACTAGTCCTCACAAGAGGGAAACCAGTATACATCCTTGTGTTTGCGTTTGCCCTCTACTCTCTATTTTTTATTTACATATTTGTGATATATATTATGTGATCTTGCTGCTAACATTTTTAATTAGCTAAATTCTGCTGCCTACTCTATTCACCCCCTCTAGAGTATTGTGCTTTACAACTCGTTCCTACAATCGGTCCTACAATTGGTATCAAAACAAGTGCTCTTTCTAGAGATATATTGCAGGTGCTCCTTATAGAGATATTATTGCTCATACTAATTGCTCCTTCAATTGGTATCCTAGCAAAGACTCTATTATTTGGCTTAAAAACTTTGGAGCAGATCCTCACTATCAGAGCGGGTTATACAGGTAAATCGAGGTAACACTGCTATTATATTCTTATTTATTACAGCTGTTACATAGATCACAATATCACATATAGCAAGTATGTCCACAAATAGACTCCCACTATTTGATGGTACAAATTACATATACTGGAAAACACGGATGAGCTTCTACCTGAAGTCTTTAGATTTTGACTTATGGTCAATTGTTGTCAATGGCTACAAAAATCCTACTATCACTTCTATTCTCATATCCTTTATAATCAATAAGCCTTATTATAGTTACACAGAGGAAGAGAAGAAGTTAGCTAGCCTTGATGCAAAAGGTATGCATATATTTTATTGTACTGTAGACACAAATGTATTCAATCTTATTACTACTTGTACAACATCTCATAAAATTTAGAAAGTTCTTGAAGCTACTTATGAGTTCAGGTATGAAAGCAAAGCTAGCAACTCCATAGATGAGGATAGTCTTCATAATAATACAAATATGTGCATGATAGAATTGGGATTTAAGGTACAACACAATCTCTTATACGAAAAAGAGCTTGTATGTGACAACTGCAAGAATATATGCCACATCCAAGAAGATTGTACAACTGCTAGAAATGAGAGTCACTATGAACGATCAAAAGAAGGAATATCATCATCTCACAAGTACACTAGCACGAGCATATGGTATGAAAGCAAAGCAAGAGATTCTGAAGAAGAAGAAGATAAAGAAGAGAGACCTCATAAAGCTACAAATTTATGCTCAATGGCATTATCTAACGAGGTAAAGAATAATACCCTTCCTAAAGAGAATGAATTTTCTTATGATGAGTTATCTGATGCTTTCAGTGATCTATTAGAAGAACACAAGAAAGTATTAGATAAGTATAAGCAAGCTAGAAAGGATATTCTATCCTATAAGCGTGAGAATGAAAAACTTACTTACTTATTGAATGATGCAAGAAATACTTCTACTTCTGATAATTATATTAAGATTTCCACACTTGAGTTTAGATTGCATGAGGCACTTGATTGTATTGAGAAAAGCACTCAAGAAAATGCTAAACTTCAGGAGGAACTAGAATCAGAAAAGAAGAAGTATTCTATTGCTTCATGTAGAATTGATGCTCTTTCTGCTAAATATGATGAGATCTGTGCTAACTCTAAAAGTTAGAGATTAGACTGGAAAAGCAGGTAGTACAACCTATGAATCAGTTTAACACAAGACACTTAGCACATCACAAAGTCACACACGTCAGATCTTTTATAAAGGAAGAAAGCAAAGCTAAAG
Source organism: Iris pallida (assembly GCA_029216955.1). Lineage (NCBI taxonomy): Eukaryota > Viridiplantae > Streptophyta > Magnoliopsida > Asparagales > Iridaceae > Iris > Iris pallida. The sequence continues at coordinate 18,108,558 of JANAVB010021599.1, read as the reverse complement.
CTTCACACAACCATGCTTTCTATTGCAAGTATCCACGCACATCATGTCACACTACTGCAAGTTCTTATACTACTGCAAATAGCAATAATATTAATACTTTATGTCATTATTGTGGTTTGAATGGACACGTTTCCAAGTATCGGATACCAAAGTCTTCACCTAATATTTCAGGTGGAGCTACTTATGCTGAACCTTAGAACCGTGGAGCGTGTTGGTGATTGCAAAGCTACAAAGATCATCTTCCAAGCAATTGCACCAACATAAGTGTGGTCACTAGAACTACTTCGGTAACATGGTTCCTAAATAGTTTTTAATATCTAGCATATTCTTATTGATTTCTTGCTATGAGCTCTCATTGATATCTTTTAATTATTTTTGTTTAAATCAATATGAGACATAATCCTAGCTTGACTAGTTGTTTAGCTTAAATGATTAGTTCACACTAGATATTATTTTATTTTCTATTAGTGTGACACATTTGTCTATGTATGCTCTTTACTTTTAATCTTTATTCTTGAAGCATGCATAGGAGCTTTTTTTAGTTAATATGTTTTTGACTCTCTGTATTTAATATTTTTTAATGGTCACTTCTTATCGATTTGTCTTTAACATATCATATTTACTTTCATTGGTATTTTGTAAGTGTGTATGTTTAGTACGAGTCTTCTATTTACTTGAAAAGTATATACATATATTTTTATGTTAGCCTTGTGCTTGCATAATATACTTCACTATTGATTCTCATATTTTATTTTGATTAACTTCTTATGAATCAATTATATCTTTGTTAATAAAGTTTACTTATGCATGTTTTTGATCTTGTTATAATTTTTTATGCTTGTTAATGGTACATGAATAATTCATTGTCATTCATATATTGCTGATGTTTCTTATATTTTTGTATAAATATCTATATGGGGAAATATCAGTTAAGTTCAAGTTCTATATTATATTATTTTGAAAAGTAGTTTCAAACTTATACTTATCTCATACTTTAGCTATTGATTACTTTGAACAATTTTTTTTGTTCTTCTCTTTATTACCTTATTCCTCAAAGCCTCTTTAATAATGCTTTTTCTTGATTTTTTGGTTGATATTTTGGATACATGATATTTTTAGTATCTAGATCTTGATAAACCATTCCTTGGTTATTTACTTCTTTTATATTTAGGGATTCCGGATTTTGACGATGCTCGATGATACTGCATATATTTCTTTGAATCTAAGTTCTTAAGAGTAGAGATCATTTTAGGAACAAGCCGAAAGGGTCCTTCTGTCATACAGGTGTAAATAACTTGAAGCGACATGGTGTACTAGTCTTCGGACTACCGCTAGCTGGGAACCGGCCCCTACAGCTAACCCAAAGTAATCAATACTTTATAGACATAAGATTTATTAAGGTCTAAATGCAACTATTATCTAGTTCTGGATCCAAGGTACTGAACCCAGTCCCCTAGGTTCTAAAATACATCAGCGTATCTAGGTCCTATATTTTGATTTACAAATGTTTTATATTTTATTGTTACCCAATGATTTTGTAGCACATATGGATAAATGTAATTGATACATCTTATGTTCTATGCTACATTGTTCTAATTTTTTTAAGTCCATAGACTATAATTTATTTCATATTACACTAATTCTTCTTAAATCTTCGGTTATTAAAGAAGAGATTTGTTTGGGGTACAAGCCTACAAAGGGTCTGTCTGTCACCACGGCTACGGCTAAAGCGAAGTGGTACTTAAGTGTTCTTCGGTGAACCTCCGTTAGCTGGGACAGTACCCCTACAGCTAACCTAAGATTGATCAATGCTTTATAAGCTACAGATTTATTGAGATCTAGTTACAATTGTTATATGATAGATTTTGGATTTTAGATTTGATGGATAATATTATTTAATGATTTAATTTTACAAAAGATAACATATATTGATCTTCATAGGTTAATATTTGTCATCTTTTGATATATTCATTTTTCTGTCACATTGTTCGATACTTGATGATATTGTGACTACTCATTGAATATTATGGTCTTTTGATTTTGTCTTTAGCTTGTATAATATTCATGATTTTAAGCTTTATTATTCTCTTCTTATTTAAGTTACTAACTGCCTATAGCAGTAATTCTTTGCGGGGAGGAGTCAAGCATATTGAATTTCTCTTTCTCAAAGCGTTTCTTCTCTTTAACCCTACGGTTATCTGATGGAGACCGTGCCAAGGCTTTAAAAGGGAAGAATTGAACTTTGATAAGAAGACCTAATATTTTTGAATTAGTTTTCTACTTCTAGAAATATGTCTCGGAATTTTTTTTTTATTTTTGTCAATACTATTATTTTTTGGATATACCCATGTAAAGGTGGAGTAGTTAATTATTTCAAATCAATTAGCCCCTTGACATGCCATATATCTAGAATACACTTTTTTTTGGACATTTATCTAGTTATGTTTATTTGTTCAAATGGATTTATTTATGATTTATGGATTCCTTTATTGAAATTGTTTCCGTGATTCGAATCGCCAGCTTTCAGTCTGAGGACTAAATGGACGCATTCGAACATTTATTAAGACAGTTTTTCGTAATAAATTCCATATTTTTGAAAAGTCTTTTTGATTTCTTTTTGATTTATTGAATTTGTCCGGTACTCAAATGTTATTATTAAAGACAGTTTTCAAAATCTTTTAATGTCTTGAAATATTTCTTTTATATATATATTGGAGATATATTTTGTTTGTTCATCTTTAAGCATTTATTCATTGGATATCTCTTTTATTTGCCTAAAAATGATATTTGTTTTGAGTTTGGAATTTTATATGCATTTGATCAAAGGAAAGAAAAGATACATATCTTGGATATCCCTTAGATCTTGTGATTATTTATTTTGTCTAGTTTATGCATATAAATTATTTTTGAACTATATACGCATATTTTAAGGGGGAGCAAATTAATTGTTTCAATATTTTTTATGCCCTTAATATGTGGTATACCTAGTTCATCATGGACATATATTGTTTTACTTAAAATATGTTGTTGATTTGTTCATGATATTTGGATTTATATTAGATAAGAGAATAAATGATTATTATTATTTATTTTTAATTCTCTCATTCGAGTTTCTAAAAGTTATCTTGCCAAATAATATTTAATTATCCTTATTTGATTGAGTTTAAAATTAATTTTGGCATTTCTTATTGATATATTATCTCAAATTTCATGATTAACTATATTTAGACTGATCATACTTTGTGGGGGAGCATTCAAGTCGACTGGATTTCTCCTTCTCAAGTATTTTGTCTCCTTCATGTTTATCTAATGGATATACATATATCATGCTAAGGTAATTGAATTCAAATGCATGAACTTTGGTATAGATTTTGAATAGAACCTAGTTATTTATTTTGATTTCTTTTTCAATGGTTATACTCTTTATGGAATTGATTCACTAATTTGTATGGGCAAATTATGAATCATTTTTTTTGTGATCATTGTTAAAAGTCTTATTATATTCTTGATTTTTTTATATATACTAGATCTACGAATTTCTATTCCTCATGATTTATTTATGACCAATGATTGATTCCTACTATATTGATATATTTTTTTTAGTCTATTTCAAAACACAATATGATGAACAAAATGTGTTTTGAAAGCCATTTTTGGATTTCTAGTTGGTTAACTATGTATTGATTGATTTCAATATTTTTAAGTTCAACCAACTATTTTTGACAAGCTTTTCTACTTTAGTTACGCAATTTTCTAAAACTTGTCGTTACATTGTTCTCATAATCCTTTATCATGATTATTTTTGCTTTCCTCCTTTACTTATGCTTGAGTTCATTTTAGCTCTAATTATGGGGGAGCTTATTTTTGATCATGTCAAAGGGGAAGAAATAAGTTTAAGTCAGCACACAATATTCTAGTATTATGTGTTTGTTAGTGATACATACATATATTGTATATATATTATACTTAAAGGATTTGCCATAATCAAAAAAGGGGGAGATTGTTAGCTCAATGATTATATCATATTTTTGAATATGGCTAATCAATCAAGTTTACCATAATGACAACACTAATATTAATGTAATCACCATCATGTTGCTACTTAAACTTAGCATTGTCCTAAATGTTTTATATCATATTGCTATGCTTGTATCATATTGTTTTGTTCGTCTAAAATGTTCTTAGACATGAAGTAAGCATGATCAAGTTTTGTCAAACCAGGATATATGTAATAGGCCAAAGACGACGTCATACAAGATGATTTCTCTGAATCGACCAACGACCTATTCGGGGCCTCGTATAGGAGGTTATGTTGTACGGTCAGCGGACAGGGTCGAGGGGGCAGCACCACCCGTAGGGGTTCGGGGGCGAAGCCACCGAAAGGTATTCAGATTTCCAGATCTATTTATCTTTGGACATTGCCGTCAAGGAAAAATACGTCTTCATATTTGCTCAAATATCTGAAGAAAGGCGTCATCAAAGGGCTATTTGTTTTCCTATTTGATCAATATATTTTTCATATTTATTGAGCCTAGAAATACGATGTAAATTGCATCGCACTGGCAAATAGGCTATCCAAGAAACATTTTCAAAGTACTCTTTTTTATTTTGAAAATAAGCCCACTTACAAAAGTAAAACTACTTCCTAACTGCTTGACTTTTTAAAAAGCCCAAAACCAATTTATAAAAACCCTGACAGAACTCCAACAGAATTCGGCCCGAGTTCAGCCCGAGTTCGGCCCGAATTCGGCTAGAGTTCGGTTAGTGGACGTTGGATTTTGAACTTGGTCTTCCCGCAGTTACGGATCTTGCCGAGATTTTTTCATAGAGTTATGCCCGAATTCTGTCCGAATTCTGTCAGAATTCTGCCTTTGGAAAACTGATAAATAGAAAAGGATTTCGATCATTTTAATACACCAATTCACTTTCATATCTCTTCTCTATAAGCCTACTACTTCTTCTAAAGTATTCTGAGCTATTCATTTTCAAATCCCAAGCCAGTTACAATCCTCTAGCCGATTTGCCAGTACGGTATGATCTAGAAGTTTTAGAGTGATTGTAATCAGAGGCTTGATTGAAGATAGACACTTCACAATTGAAGTTGGTCGAGTACTTCGGATGAAAGCTCGCATTGTAGAAGTTGTAAGAACTTCGGATGAAAACTTGTGGTGATTTTCCATAGTGGATTCAACTGGAAGCTAGAGTTCTTCCGACTCGACTAGTCCTCACAAGAGGGAAACCAGTATGCATCCTTGTGTTTGTTTTTGCTCTCTACTCTCTATTTTTTATTTACATATCTGTGATATATATTCTGTGATCTTGTTGCTAACATTTTTAATTAGCTAAATTCCGCTGCCTACTCTATTCACCCTCCCCTCTAGAGTATTGCACTTTACAACTCGTTTCTACAATCGGTCCTACACTCGAGACTGGACTAGTCCTCACAGAGTAAAACCAATATAAATCTACTGTCTTTGCGTATTGCTTTCTTTCACTAATTTTACTGACTTACTTGCAATCATTTGATATATATTGCTTCACCTGCTTAGAGTTATTTTTTAATTGCTAAATATTCTTCGCTGTACTCTATTCACCTCCTTTAGAGGTGCCATTGTTCCTAGAATTGGTATCAGAGCGAATTTGAAATGAGCATGATGGAGGAATTGACATTTTTCTTTGGACTACAAATTAAGCAGAGTTCATAAGGGATTTTTATTAATCAAGCTAAATATACAAAAGACTTGCTAAAGAAATTTGATATTGAAAATGTCAAACATATTGGCACTCCAATGGAAACGTCTACAAAGCTTGATATAGATGAAAGCGGTACACCAGCCGACATACGTGAGTACAGAGGTATGATTCGTAGTTTGCTATACTTAACTGCTAGTCGTCCAGACATTATGTTTGTTGTATGCTTATGTGCTAGATATCATGCTTGTCCTAAAGAATCATATGTAAGTGCTATTAAGCATATCTTACGACACCTTATAGGAACTTTGACAACCGGTCTTTGGTATCCCAAAACTGATTCGTTTGACCTGATAGGTTACTCGGACGCAGATTTTGTTGAATGCAAGGTCGATCGTAAAAGTACCAGCGGTACATATCATTTTCTAGGAAAGTCATTAGTATCTTGTTTTTCTAAGAAACAAAATTCAGTTGCATTATCAACTACTAAAGCTGAGTATATAGCTGCAGGACGTTGTTGTGCACAAATTTTGTGGATAAAACAAACTCTAGAAGACTTTCAATTATCCTTTCATCATATTCCTATTTACTGTGATAACACTAGCTCTATTAATCTCACTAAGAATTCCATATGTCATTCTTGCACTAAACACATAGAAATTAGGCATCACTTTTTGAGAGATCATATTTTGCAAGGTGATATTGTTTTAGAATTTGTTGATACTGAACATCAACTAGCTGACCTTTTCACAAAGCCTTTGGCTCAAGATCGTTTTAACTTTATACGAAGAAAATTAGGAATTCTGGATGTTGAGGTAATATAATATAATATTATTTTTTTAATGAACATAAATTTACTAAATTTATTTTGGTTATAAGCCGAAAGGGCCCTTCTGTCACACAGGTGTACATAACCTGAAGCGACACGGTTACTAGTCTTCGGATTACCACTAGCTCGGATCCGGCCCCTACAGCTAACCCAAAATATTTATGGCAATTTATGGGTAATTAATTAATAAATATTAAATTATTTGCTTCAACACAATTAATTCTAATTCATTTTTGTATTTACGTCAAAAACTATCACACTGTTTCCAACAACTGCCTTGAAACCCTAGAGACCGAACTCTGTCAGAGTTCTGGCGGAACTCGGTATAGGGGATTTCAAACAGAAGCTGGACAGTCAAACCCCCCCTCTATTTAATACCTTTCTATCATCTTCTTCCTCATCACAGCAGCATCAAACCCTACTAAAAACCCTAACCCTAACCTCCTTATTCTTCCTCATCCAAGCTCTTCAAGCTTTCAAACTTCGGATTCGGAGCTCTCTTGAGGTTCTCTTCCACTGTCTACCATCAATTTTAGTATATCTTTCTCCTTTCTCTCCGTACTTATTTTCATATAGCTCCCAAACAACCTATTTTTTTGTCAAAAGAAGAGGAAGGTTGATGATGGTTCGTCCTCGACTCCTCATGAGGCGGCCTCCTTTTCACTTTACATTCCTTCGAGACCCGATGGAGATTTCTTTGATGAATTTATTTTTGTGTCCCAAGATGCTTCGGACTCTTGGTTCATGGACTTTCATAAAAGAAAAATCTATTCAGGAGGTCCTATCAACTTCACGTTAATTCTTGATCACTCTAGAGTATTCACATACCATCATTTGCTAGATTTAGTTCAATCCACTTTCCCGTTTATACCAACGCCATTCGCATGTTCTATTGTAATTTTTCGATCACAAAGGGCACGGTAAAATCTAAAGTTGGTGGAGTCGACATCGAGTTTGATGCCGATGATTTAGCAATCATTCTCCACGTACCCAATGAAGGGGAAGCACTTGTCGGAATCACCTCTGTTGAGTTTCTCGAGGGGACAACTTTTGATTCCTTCCGTGATTCACTCTGTGAACCGAATCCTCGACTCTATGTCACTCTTCGCCCTAGACATATGAACAACTACTTCTATGATCTACATCGCATGGTCTTTTCCACTATCCTTCCCAAGAACACTGCCACGGATGAGATTTCCTACCTGGAACTCTCAGTGATTTACCATCTTCATTTTCATGTTTCTTTCAGTCTTTCCAAGACTATCAACCCCACTATGGAACATTGTTGCAAGACTTCCTCGCGACGCCTTCTATATGTGATGTAGCTCCCTATCATCTATCAGTATTTTGAGGTTAGTCTTGAGGACTGTGTTGAGGATGCTGCCCCTGTCTATCTTTATGAGCATTATCGCCCAGCTCAGCCTGCACAGGTTCCACCTCCTGCAGTCAATCCCACTTTCACTGATTCTCAGGCTACTCATCCTCCTGTCGGTGTTACTCTTCAGTCCCTTCAGACTCTCATGTTGGATCAGTTCCGAGCTTTGGATTTCCGTACTACCCTTCAGCTCCAGGCTATCTCGAACATGGCTCATGATTTATCGTATAGCCTTGCTCTCAACCCTAGAGGCCCCATTCCTATGGTTCGTGATCCGACCAGGCTTGGCTATCGCATTGATGACGTGAGACACAACGTTACTTTAACCCTACGGCTGCTCGATATGACCCAAGTCGATCTGCTGAAACCGGTCCTTCTAGTGCTGCTGGTGTTGCAGCTGATGATGATGATGATGAGGATGATAGTTGAGGATTTGTTATTCTTCGTGATAGTTCAGTAACTTTTTTATGTTTTGACTTTATTTTAGTTGGCATGTATTTGTGATAAATGCTTCTTTCAAGCATTATCAGTTATGACTTTTTCAGTTTCTATTTTTGTGTGATGTATGCAAAACCTTTTCCAGTTTATGCTACTATTTCTATTATTCCATGCATGTCTGCTATTATGCTTTGTGGTTTAATATTGTTATACCATTTTGCTATTATAACAAAATGGAGGAGTAAGATTGATTAAAGATTAAAGATTGATAAGTAAGATTTACGATTTTACGATTTTCGATTAAATTATGTACTGTATTACTAATTTGGTTTGAAAGAATTTTGTTTAGACTCTACAGATATAGATTCAGTAGAATGTTTTATTACGGGAGAGTAATAAGACTTGATCGTACACTACAGGAGAGCATTGAGCATTGTACTGTACCATTTTTGACGGACAAAAAGCTACTACCGTACCTTCCGTACTCATCAAGTCTACTTCCACTTCAAGCTGAACTTTTCTTTAAGTATCAATTGTAGTTTTGTCACATTATCAAAATAGGAGAGATTGTTGGCATATTTAGCCATAGTCAAACTGATTATGATAAGTGTCTTAAAACTTCGATCTTGATATGAAAAGAAACGAAGAATGCAGATTGCGTCGTATCTGAGATTTTATATTTATTCAGTATTTTTCAATTTTATTGAGTCAAGATTATTTGTGAATCGGGATCACTAGCAATTAGAAGTCTATCCTAAACCAAACCCATCTTGATTCATTCCTAAACCCAAACCAAACCAATTCCTGATTTGATCCTAAACCAAACCAGATCCAAAAACCAAAAACTGCCCTAGAATTAGGCTAACCGGACTCGGCCAGAGTTCTGGCCGAACTCGGACCGAACTCGGTCAGCATAATTCACTCCTGGTCAGATGCTTTACCTATTCTCGTGGATCTCAAACGTTTAAATTTTTGAATGTTAGGGTACCGAGTTCTGCCCGAACTCTATCCTAAAAAACCCTATAAGTAGAGAAGAAATTTTCATTTCTAAATACAGATTCAATCTTCATCTTCTCTATCTATTCCTAAGCTTTCTATTCCATTCCCAAAGACTTAATCTTCAAATCTCCAAGTCAACTCTATTCTTCTAAGTGTCGGTGGTTTCCGAGTAGGGGTTTCGAGTTTTACAAGCTTGGTGTATAAAAGCTTTCTTCAGAGAGGTATTGAAGTTTGTTCGTGGGCTTCAGATGAAAATACGACGATGGTGAAGTTGGTGCGTTCTTTGGTACAAAACACGTGGTGTAATCTCTATTTCAAATAGTGGGTTCAAACATCGGGTTGAGTACTCGAGACTGGACTAGTCCTTACAGAAGAAAACCAGTTTAAATCTGTTGTCTTTGCGTATTACTTTCTCGCCCTAATTTTACTGACTGACTTGTAATCATTTGATATATATTGCTTTACCTGCTTAGAGTTAATTTTTTAATTGCTAAATATTCTCTGCTGCACTCTATTCACCCCCCTCTAGAGGTGCCATTGTTCCTACAGACTTCAACCAAGCTTGATATTGATGAACAAGACAAACCGATCGACGTACATAATTATCGATGTATGATTGATAGTATACATTATTTAACTACTAGTCATCCTGATATAATGTTTAGCATTTGCTTGTGTGCACATTTTTAGGCTAACCCTAAGAAATCACATTTGTGCACAGTTAAGTCTATCATTCGATACCTTAAAGGCACTTCTTCTGTCGGCTTGTGGTATCCCAAAACTACGTCCTTTGACCTAACCGGTTACTCGGATGCTGATTTTGCTGGATGCAAAGTAGATATAAAAAGTATAAGTAGCGCAAGTCATTTCCTAGGTAAGGCTTTAGTCTCTTGGTTTAGCATGAAACAAAATTCAGTTGCATTATCAACTACTGAGGCTGAGTATATCGTCGCAGACGTTGTGCACAAATTTTGTGGATGAAGCAAACCTTAGAAAAGTTTGGTTTACTTTACAACATACCTATTTTTTGTGACAACACTAGCACTATTAATATGACTAAGAATCCCGTATGTCACCCTCGCACTAAGTATATTGAGATTCGACATCATTTTCTTAGAGATCATCAAACAAATGGAGATATAGACCTTGTATATGTAGACACAAAGAATCAACTGGCTAATATCTTTTCAAAACCATTAGCGGAAGATCGTTTCAATTATTTACGTCATGAATTATGAATTTTAGATGCCAATAATATTAATTAATTTTGTTTTATTGATTATCTTTCAATATACAAAAACTATTTTCGATACAAGCCTACAAAGGGTCTTTTTGTCACCACAGCTACGGCTAAATTGAACCTAAGTGTTTCCCGGTGAACCTCCGTTAGCTGGGACAGTACCCCTACAGCTAATTTGAGACAGTCGCTGTGTAAAAAAATTTAATTTATAAAATAATATTAATTATATTAATTGAAATTTAAAATAACTAAATTTGGAATCAAAAAATTTTGCAGGCACAACCTTGAGCAGTTTTAGGAACGAATTCTGGGCTCTTGATCGTGTTCGTTCTACTAAATTCAAAGCTGCAAAATGAACTTATTCAACTATGAATTGCATCGCATCATCTATTCCACCATTTTGTCTAAATCTACTTCAAAGGATGATGTTACCACCCTTGAGATGTCTTCCCTTTATCACATTCGTAAGGGTATTCTTTTTTCTGTTCCCAAGACAATTATTCAGATGATGGGACATTGTCGCGAAAAGAACAAAAACAATTCTTACGCGATGATTATTCCAATCATCTTTCAGCATTTTGAGATTGACTTATCTGCTTGCGCTCTTGAGTCTAAGCCTGAGTACCTTTAGCTTTCTCAGCACAACACAACCGTACCTTCTGCTCCTACTGCTCCTGCTCCACCACCTCAGACCTATCTTATGACTTATGAGGGTATCCACCAGCATCTCTTTTATTTGTGAGCTTTTATTACTGACACATATAGGGAACACGAGTTCCGTGATGCCAGTCGATTTCATGCTCTCACAAATTCTTTTGAGGATCTGCGATTTGCTCAGACTGGTCATTCTTCCAGTTCTCTTCCTTGAGATCCAGCTGTATCAGGATACCGATATGAGGATGAGGCAGTTTATCCCTTCTTTCAGCCCGGTAACGCATATGACTGGTATCGTGGTTTTGGTGCTACTCTACACCCTTCTGGAGCTAGTACTTCTGGAGCTGGTTAATCTGGACATGGTGGCACTGCTGGCGCTGATGATGATGATGATTCTGAGGACTTTTGATCTAGACGTGATACATTTTGTCTAGATGTAATTTTGTTAGACTCTTTATTTGTCTATATTTAATTGAAAATGCTCCGACATTCCAAGATAGCACTTTAGTTTTATTTTTAGTATTAAGACTTTATTTGTTGAGATGATGTATTTTGGAACATCAATTATGATTTACTTTAGCTTGTTTTCTATTTCAGTTTGGACTATTATCTATCTTTCTGTTTATGCGTAGCATTATCTTTTGGCTTATGCTTCTACAACTAAACTACTTGTGAAATACAAGTTTTCCCTCTATATTTTTTTGTATTTCTTCAACGTTTGTTTCTTATGCATGAATTGCAGGGGTGCTTCTCTCTTTGCAATTATTTTGCTAAGTGACAACGGAGAAGAAATAGGATCTAACATCTTTTGCAGGATACAAAAATATTTTTTTGTAGGATACATACAGTACCATTGCTGAACAAGTACAACTTTGATTTCTTATCAAATCAAAAGATCGAGATGTTATATCGGTCAAGGTTTGTCCATTATCAAAATGGGGAAGATTGTTGGCCCATTGGTCATGGTCGAACCTGATTTTAATAATTGATCAAACTTTGTCTCGATATAAGGGCTACTTGGATATTTGTTGAGAACTTCTACCACTATGTTTGTAACCCCTCTTCCCAGAATTTTTGGAAATAATTTATTATTATTTTATTTGAATTAAAATGGTGAACTTTTGGAATTTTTAAAACATTTAATTTAAATAGTTATCACGGTGGAATGCTTTAAGTCATGGATGAATTTTGGAGTACAAGATGACTAGAAATCGTGGCACGGATGGTACAGTAGTGTGCCTTGACTAGTGTTTTAGCTATGGTAAGGAAGGCTGAGCCATAGTGATATCTTAACTAAGAAAACCAGGACAAGTTGTGACTTAACCACTATAGATAGTTAAATTATTATTTATTAATATTATTAAATATTAGGAAATCTGATTGTACCAAAATAGTCCGGAATGGACCCAAATCAAGCCCAAGCCTACGTAGTCGGGTAGTGCATCCAAAGTTGTCCGTATTGATATATATATGTTGAGTGTATAATTCGTACCTCATTTCAATGGTCAAAATAAATGGTTCCTAAAATAATTGTATATATAAAAAATATCAATATTATTAAATATTGATATGGCATCTTGGATTATTTGCAAGACTTTGCTGTGGACCAATTTATATGAGGATATGACGTATCCACCCCAATCTATATCTTTGGTCAATTATGATAGTTTACGTTTATAATTAATATTACTTTGTTGTTATTAAATAATAACGATTTGTATTTGTTAAATCATTTGTTATATAAATTTATATGTGTATATAAGTGTATATATATTTCTATAAATAAGACACTATACTATGAATAGATATTATTTAGTTGCTATGAATATTTATTGTTGTAGTGGTATGTATGCATAGAAGATATATATAAATATAAAGGTAAATATATAAAGAGTTATATATATGTGTGTGTGTGTGTGTGTGTGTGTGTGTGTGTGTGTGTGTGTGTGTGTGTGTGTGTGTGTGTGTGTGTGTGTGTATGTATGTAGGTATGTATGTATATATAATATATATGTATGTATATATGCTTGGAGGTATGTACATACGTATATAGGATTATGTAATAATAATAGAAATAGAAAAAGAAAGAAAAAGAAATTAAAACAAAAAGAGTTATAAGGCCAGCCTAGCCCAGGCCCACAACCAAGCCATCCCAAGCAAAAGCCCAGCCTGGCCATGTAGAACCCTAGAGGGGGGGTGAATATGGTAATAAAAAATTGCTTAACACAAGTAAGCTATTTTACTGAAGTAGATGAGAGAGAAAGAAAGAGAATCAAGCACTCGATGTATCCTGGTCTCCTTCCTAGAGGCAATCCAGTCCCGGAACTCTCTCCGGCTTAAATCCATTATTGAGTAAATAGTAACACACGAGTTTGGATCCGAAGAACTCGCCAACTTCAACACGAGTTTGGATCCGAAGAACTCGCCAACTTCTTACACACGAGTTTTCTTACGAAGGCTCGTCAACTTTAAAAGAAAAAGAAAGGAAGCGGTAGATCTTCAACAACACTTGAAGATCGAAAATTACAACTCTTGAATACTCTAGTACTATTGGCTTGGATGACAATTAAAAGCTTGGGTAGAGTAGTAATGGTGGAGCTCTTGGTTGTTGAGAAATTTATGGCTTAAGTGGATAAACCTTCAATGAGAAGAATGAATCCATTTATATAGAAAACCAAAAAAAATAGCATTTAATGCTCCGGAACATAATACGAACGGCATGCCATCGGTATGGACCGGCATACAATTCAGAACAGTAACGGTAATAAATCTATCCGTTGGGATCATTTAATGCTAGTATCTTGTCCATTCAAAAATCAAATCTGACGAAGTTGGTATACTGTCGGTATAAAGCGGTATGCCGTCGGTATACCGATTTTCGTCACAGAATATTTTGTGGCTCACAAAACGGTATACCGCCGGTATACTGTAATATGCCGACGGTATGCCAAGTTTCGTCACAGAACATTTTGTGGCTCACAAAATGGTATACCGCCAGTATACTGTAGTATGTCGTCGGTATGTCGAGTTTCGTCACAGAACATTTTGTGGCTCAGAAACGGTATTCCGTCGGTATCCAGCGGTATACCGTCGGTATGCCGTTTCTTTAGACATTAATTTTATCTTAAAAATAGAAAGAGCTTTATGTTTGTCATCCCACCTTAGGTGTTATACAGAAAGACCTAGACCTTATACAAACCTGAAATCTTGAATCTTTTGAGAGTTGTCTTTGAGGTGCGCTGGTCTTTTCGTCAGTCTTCTTTTAAGGACTTCCATAAGGTTTTGATTACTCGGCTTGAATGGACAGATCTTTTTGTAGGAGAGCTTGATGTTTTATTTGTTCACTGAAATATAGAGAAAACTAAACCACGAAGATGTTGTTAATGTTATCAAAAAAAATGTGCCGACAATCTCCCATATTTTGATAATTGACAAAACAGAGAGATAGCATCTTCAGAGAGTGACTCCCCCGTAGGTAGACTACTCCCCCTCAATACGTTTTCTCCCCCTTTGTGACTTAATCAAAGAGGGAAATCAAGTATTTATCAAGAAAATAGGAGAGCTCAAGAGTAAACGAAAGCATGCATATATTTGATTGGCAAATTTGGAAGCGTACATGCTTGATAGTTCATAAACAGAAAGACACTTAAAATCTCACTAACGAGAGTAAAGCATGACATAAAATGGTCCCCGTAGGACCACACAAGACATCTAAACATAACCATTGGTCCCTGTAGGACCTCAAAAGACACACACTAGATACTGACACCAGTTCTTTATTCTACATTCCATAAAAGGAGACCGCAGCTACTGATCTGCTGGATTATCGTCCTCACCACCCGGAGTCTCATAAAAAGCACCGAAGGGATCCACACCATTCGGGTACATGAACCCATAAGCATTGGGGGTCAGAGAATCGGGAGCCTTAGAATTGAGGATCCTGAAGGTTATGATCCAGATAAAGATTGTAGTCCTGAAGAGTCTGCTGGATGAAGTAGGCTTGGTCATGGAAGCGACTCTGAATGAGATTTCCAAGGCCGTGGGTATTGGCCCTCATCTGCTCCTCCGCCTGAGCCATACGTATATCAAAATACTGCTCGGTCAGCGGCATGAAACGGCCAGATGGAGGAGGCACAGAAGGCACGGATGTAGAAGAAGTAGGCTAGGGTTCTTGGGAGGATGAAGCACGAGACGCGAAGGCACCTTGGGAAGAGCAGGAGATGGCAAGAAATGAAAGAACGCCTTCCGATTGGCAGAAAGATAGGTCCACGCCTTTGGCCTCAAGAATTAGGGTGATGAAGGCGCCATAGTTAAGTGATTGTTTTCCCGCAGGAAGGACAGGGTAGAAGGCGTTATGGAGAGTTTTAGGGAATGACCAAGTCTTCTTCGAGTATAAACAATAAATGGAAACTAGAGCGTCATTGGTGATAGCATCGTGGTTGCCGGACTTGGAGTAAAGAGTGTGGCAGATGATCCGATGGAGCTCCTAGTAGAAGGGCTCCAACTACTTCGAGATGGCCGGAATGGCAGGAGGATTCGGTCCCTTGCAGATAATGCTACAGAACTCATCGAAGGAGACTTCGACGGTAGGATAGAGACCGGCCAAGGTCGGAAGAGCATCCCCGCGATTTGGTATCTCGAGAATCTCCGCAATGTCGCGAGCCATGAGGCAAAAATGGCGATCATTGACCATGGTCTCGATGGCATTGTTGGCCAGATCAGGAATATGGTTGCAGTAGAATAGTCGTACCGCTGCCGGATTAACACGCACTTGCTGACACAGAAGAGAGGAGAGGCCGACAGTCTAAAAAAGTGACAGATGGACAGAAAAGACGTTCCAATTTATAGCCTTTCCTTTGTAGACGGTGTGCTTTGCAAAGTGATGGAACCACGCATCGACAGCAAGGGCGGATTTGAAGATCTTGGGATCATAGGCGCCATTGGGTAGGGGCACCGAAGTGAATGGGTTGGAAACGGAGGTGGAGCGAGGTCTTTTGAAATTGGCCATGGAGTTTCAGAGGAAGAAGAGGGTATAAAGGATTGTAGAGAGGAGGAAGAAAAAGGAGTTGTGGTTATAAAGAGAAGATGAGAGAGATGGCATTGATGGGAAAATAATAATTGAATAGGGATTTTGAAAAGAGAGAGGGATGTGAAAAGATAGGATTGATGAGATAGGTAGTTAATGAAGGATAGGAATAAAAGGATGGGAATTAAATGAAGGAATTTGAAAAGAATTGAAAAAGAAAGAATAGAAAAGGTTGGTGGGGCCCGATAGCAGTTATGACTGTCTGTCTCTGCCGCAGATGGTATACCGTCGGTAAGCCGGTGGATGCCGACGGTATACCGATTATGCGTACAGAAAGTTATTTTTGAACGCGAATCGGTATACCGTCGGAATGCCGCTGTATGCCGCCGGTGTGCCGTCTGAGTAGAGCTAGATGTCAAGATTAATAATGCCTAATTCTCGGCAAAGAAAAACAAAACGATCCTCCGAGAGAGGTTTGGTGAAGATGTCGCCAATTGATAAGTAGTGTCAATAAAATCAAGGCGAATGGTCCACTTTTGTTGATGGTCACGAAGAAAATGGTGTCTAATCTCAATGTGCTTCGTACGTAAGTGACAAATCAGATTTTTTATGAGATTTATAGAGCTAGTATTATCACATTTAATGGAAGTGCAAGTAGAAGAGATACCATAATCAACAAGTGTTTGTGACATCCAAGGAATTCGTGCACAGTAGCAGCCGGCCGCTATATACTCGGCCTTAGTGGTTGAAAGAGCAATAGAATTTTGTTTCTTACTAAACCATGATATCAAAGATTTTCCAAGAAATTGACATGTGCCGGTAGTATTTTTTCGGTCAATTTTGCATCCGGCAAAATCTGCATCCGAGAAGCCGAGAAGCTCAAAGGATGATAATTTCAGATACCAAAGTCCCATATTAATGGTGCCTTTAAGATATCGAAAAATACACTTTATAACACATAAGTGCGATTCTTTTGGATTTGCTTGGTATCGTGCACAAATACAAACACTAAACATAATATCGGGTCGACTAGCAGTTAAATAGAGTAAACTCCCGATCATACCTCTATACTTACGAATGTCGACCGAGATACCGTTTCATCACTATCAAGTTTTGTCGTTGTTGCCATAGGAGTCCTCGTTGATTTGGTTGAGTCAAGTCCGAAGCGTTTGAGGAGATCCTTTGTATATTTGGTTTGATTGATGAAGGTTCCTTTGGGGCCTTGTTTGATTTGCAAACCCAAAAAAAAGGATAGTTCTCCTATCATGCTCATTTCAAATTCATCCTGCATTACTTTAGCAAATTCTACACAAAGTACATTGTTAGTGGAACCAAAAATAATATCATCGACATAAATTTGAACTAACAATAGTGTGCCATTAAGAGATTTGATAAAAACTGTAGTGCCAACTTTGCCCTTAGAAAAGTTTTGAGAGATACGAAATGAACTAAGGCGCTCATACCAAGCACGAGGAGTTTGTTTGAGGCCATAAAGGGCTTTGTGTAATTTGAAAACATGATGAGGGAATTGAAAATCTTCAAAGCCAGGAGGTTGCTTAACATAAACTTCCTCTTTAATAATGCCATTGAGAAAAGCACTTTTAACATCTATTTGAAAAAGTTTGAAATAATTAAAGCAAGCAAAAGCACATAGCATGCAAATAGATTTAATATGAGCAACCAGAGCATAGGTTTCATCGTAGTCAATACCTTCCTCTTGGTTATAGCCTTGAGCAACCAATCGGGCTTTGTTACGAGTGACTAACCCATCTTCATTAAGTTTATTACAAAACACCCATTTAGTTCTAATAATGGGGTGATTGTGAGGTTTAGGGACAAGTTCCCAAACCTTGTTTCGCTCAAATTGATTTAGCTCTTCTTGCATCACTATCATCCAAAATTCATCATGAAAAACATCATTAATATTTTTAGTCTCTATTTGAGAAATAAAAGCGACGTTTGCACAAAGATCACGAGTGGAGGATCTAGTATTAACACGGGAAGAAGGATCACCAATGATAAGCTCCTTAGGATGACTAGGGACAAATCTCTATTCCTTTGGGAGGTCCTCTTAAGGAGGCTCTAGTGGTGGAGAATTTTCGGTTGGAGGGGTCACAATTTCATCGTTAGATGAAGAGGGACGAGGGTCTCCAATAGAAGAGTTCTCCAAACCAAAAGAGATGTCATCAATATCATCGGATGAGAAGGATGTAGAAGAGTTAAGTTTATCAAAAAAGACATTAATTGACTCTTCGACAACAAGACTTCTTAATCTAAAGACACGAAAACCTTTACTATGTATTGAGTAGCCAAGGAAAATACCTTCATAAGATTTTTCTTCAAATTTTCCTAGCTTATCCTTGGTATTCAAAATAAAACATTTGCATCCAAAAACTTTAAAATACTCAATAGAGGGAATTTTGTCAAACCAAAGCTCATATGGAGTCTTTTTAGAAATAGGTCTAATTAAGACCCTATTTATAACATGACATGCTGTGTTAACGGCTTCCGCCCAAAAGTATTGGGGGAGCCTATATTGGTTTAACATAACCCGGGCCATATTGCCAAGGGTTCTATTCTTTCTTTCTAAAACACCATTTTGTTATGGAGTTCGAGGGCAAGCAAAATCATGACCAAAACCATTCTTTTCGCAAAATCTTTTAAATCAGCATTGTCAAATACTCCTCCATGATCACTTCTAATTTTGTTAATAATAATGTCTTTCTCATTTTGAACACGTTTACAAAAGGCAACAAATTAACAAAAAATATTACTTTTATTTGCAAGAAAAATAACCCAAGTAAATCTTGAAAAATCATCAACCAAAGTAAAAGCATAAAGTTTACCTCCAAGACTAGGTACTCTACTAGGACCAAATAAATCGATATGAATGAGTTGAAGTGGTCTAGTAGTACTTACAGAGTTGATGGATTTGAAGGATGACTTGGTCAACTTACTTTTCTCACATTCTTCACATACCATATCCTTTTTGAAGGAGATACTTGGAAGCCCTCTTACAAGCTTCTTTGTGGCAAGACGGGAGATGGTATCCATGTTAGCGTGTACAAGCCTCATGTGCCAGAGCCAACTTTCATCGTTCTTTGCAACTAAGCACCTGTCATTGTTAGTACCTTCAACAAGATAGAGAACATAGATATTGTTTTCTCTAATGCCTTCATACACCGTAGATCCACTAGTGCTATCGATAATGAAGCATTTGAGTTTAACAAACTTAATATCATAACCATTATCCGTAAGATGGCTGATACTAAGAAGGTTGCGTTTGACATTTGTAACAAGACAAATATTCTTAATACAAGGATAAGAAGGGGAGCAAATATTACTATTTTCTATGATGTGGCCTTTTAGATTGTTACCAAAGGATACATGTCCTTCTTTCTTCATCGATAGCGTTGTAAAAAGTGAAGCATCACCGGTCATGTGCCGTGAGCAACCGCTATCGAGGATCCACATACTTCTAGCATGAGAAGTATTCTTCACCTACAACATAAGTTGAAGGTAAACATTTTGGTTCCCAAGATTGTTTGGGTCCTTGATTGTTAGTCTTAGGAACCCATTTAAAAAATTTCATATCAACTTGTTTCCTTGTTTGACAATAATTAGAAGTATGTCTAAGTAGAACACAATAGTTGCACATCACGAAAGATTTAGAAGAGAATGTATGAGTGTTATGCATATGTAGAGCTTTAGTGCGAGGAGTTCTATCATGAGTGTTATGGTGATGATAATAGAAAGCATGATGTGAGGTGTTCTTCTTAACAAAGGGTCCTTTCCTTGTGTTAGGATGGGACCTATTTGTAGTGCTCTTGTTCATGTAAGAATTGTGACTAGTATTGTGATGTGTGTAGGCGTGTCATGGAGCATGTGTGCGAGCCATATTTTTATCAACTAGTTTCTTACCATGCATAATAAGATCATTTACTTAGTAGAGGTATCATATTCTCTTCTATTAGCAGCTTGAACTTTATGCATAGCAAAATCATAAGCCCTTCTGAGGGATTGAATCTCATCATCCTTTTTCTTAATGATGACTTGAGATTCTTGTAACTTGAGTCGCAAAGATTCTATCTCATCCGTGTCAGAGGCAGGAGATTTCCCTTTTACATCAATAATGATGTTGGAAAGTCTCTCTACTTCTAGTTTGTATGCCTTAACATCTTTTAGAGATTTTTTGTACTTATTTCTAACACCTTTGTGTTCCTCGTGTAATTCAAGAATGGTATTTTCCAAATAATCATAAGAGACTGTTCAAAGAGAGGTCCTCGAGTACCTCATCGGTTGCCATGAGGCAAACATTTGCATTGTGTTTGTATTCTTTATCGTTGTCTGAATCGCTAGCATTACTTTTATACCAGATAATTGTGTTGGCATATTTCCTGGAGGAAGAGCTTCCTTTGTTAGACTTCTCGTACTTACTGGAGTCTCTTCTTGTCATAGGTCAATATCTCTTGATGTGTCCAATTCTCCTGCATTGGTAGCAAGCAGGATCTTCATCGTTGTCCCGTATAAAGCGGTTGGCTTTGTTGAACTTGAGGAACTTTCGAAAATGCTTTGCGGTAAGAGCTATTTCTTCATCATCATCCAACTCGTTATCGTCGGGGCTATCCTTTGGGTGGGATTTTGTAACCTTGAGAGCCAGAGACTTCTCCTTTTCTTTGGCCTTCTCCTTCTCCTTTTCTTATATGGATGACTCCTCTTGATCTTTCATGTCAAGTTCATGAGTCATAAGCTTCCCCATGAGGGTCTCAAGGTTTATGCTTGTTAAGTCGTTCCCCTCAATGATGGCAGTAGCTTTAGGATTCCATCCTTTAGTTAGCCCTCTGAGAATTTTTCTGATCTTTTTATGAGCAGGATATTCCTTACCAAGAAAAGAAAGAGGGTTAATGAAATCACTGAAACGAGTAAACATGCAAGTAATATACTCATCTTGTTTCATTTTAAAAGATTCATATTCTTGTGTGAGTCTACTAATATTTGATTCCTTTACTTGTGATGTTTTCTCGTGAGTGACTTCTAGCAATTTCCAAATTTTATTTGAAGTCTTGCAAGTAGAAATTCTATTAAATTCATTACTGTCGAGAGCACAGTAAAGTGCGTTCATAGCCTTAGCATCTCGACTAGCAAGCTTCTTAACATTGTCAGTGAGTTTTTCCCTAAAGGTGTCAGAAGCAACATCCTCAATAACTCCGAAAGGAGTAGGGAAACTATTTATCACACAATCCCATAAATTAAAATCTATAGACTTCAGATAAATGCTCATCCTAATTTTCTAATAGTTATAGTTGGTTCCATCAAATAGAGGAAGTCTATTTGTGGAGTGTCCCTCATTGTGGAAAGTATTGATACTAGGGTTAGTGGCTATGGATCACTCTTAGGGTGTAAATCCAAACCAAGAGAACAAAGCTCTGATACCAATTGTAGAACCCTAGAGGGGGGGTGAATAGGGTAATAAAAATTACTTAACACAAGTAAGCTATTTTACTGAAGTAGATGAGAGAGAGAAATAAAGAGAATCAAATACTCGATGTATCCTGGTCTCCTCCCTAGAGGCAATCCAGTCCCGGAACTCTCTCCGGCTTAAATTGACTATTAAGTAAATAGTTACACACGAGTTTGGATTCAAAGAACTCACCAACTTCAACACGAGTTTGGATCCAAAGAACTCGCCAACTTCTTACACACGAGTTTTCTTACGAAGGCTCGTCAACTTCAAAAGGAAAAGAAAGGAAGCGGTTGATCTTCTACAACACTTGAAGATCAAAAATTATAACTCTTGAATACTCTAGCACTTTTGGATTGGATGACAATTAAAATCTTGGGTAGAGTAGTAATGGTGGAGCTCTTGGTTGTTGAGAAATTTATGGCTTAAGTGGATAAACCTTCAATGAGAAGAAGGAATCCATTTATATAGAAAACCAAAAAAGAATAGCATTTAATGCTTCTGAACATAATGCGGACGGCTTACCGTCGGTATGGACCGGCATACCATTGTTCAGAATAGTAACGGTAATAAATCTATCCATTGGGAGCATTTAATGCTAGTATCTTGTCCATTCAAAAGTCAAATCTGAGGAAGTTGGTATACCGTCGGTATAAAGTGGTATGCCGTCGGTATACCGATTTTCCTCACAGAATATTTTGTGGCTCACAAAACGGTATACCGCTGGTGTACTGTAGTATGCCATCGGTATGTCGAGTTTCGTCACAGAATATTTTGGGGCTCACAAAATGGTATACCGTCGGTATACTGTAGTATGTCGTCGGTATGCCGAGTTTCGTCACAGAACATTTTGTGGCTCATAAAACGATATACCGTCGGTATACTGTAGTATGCCGTCGTTATGCCGAGTTTCGTTACAAAACATTTTGTGGCTCAGAAATGGTATTCCGTCGGTATACCGCGGTATACCGTCGGTATGCCATTTCTTTAGACATTAATTTTTGACATAAAAATAGAAAGAGCTTTATGTTTGTCATCCAGCCTTAGGTGTTATACAGAATGACCTAGACCTTGTACAGACTCGAAATCATGAATCTTTTGAGAGCTGTCTTTGAGGTGCGCTGGTCTTTTCATCAGTCTTCTTTTAAAGACTTCCATAAGGCTTTGATGACTCGGCTTGAATGGACAGATCTTTTTGTAGAAGAGTTTGAGGAATTATCTGTTAGCTGAAATATAGAGAAAACTAAACCACGAAGATGCTGTTAACGTTATCAAAATAAATGTGCCAATAAGCCATTCTAATTCCCCAGACCGAGCCCCCCATATCACAGTCGTTATTTAGAGATCGAGAGTTTGGAAGAGGGGGATTAAACAAAACCCTAAACCCTAGATGCTGAGCGCCTCCCCGCAATCTCCCTGGTCACCCTACGTGCCATCCATCGTTGGGGCCACCGCCGCGTGTCGCTGGAGATGGCCGAAAATGCGTACGGATGCAGCAGACAGCAGCGACAACGACAGGTCGACCCCCCCAGGTATCCGACTTTGATCACTCATATCTCCCAATTCACTTAATGGTTTTTCGATCCGTAATGGGTTTCGGATAGCATAGAGAACCATCTACTAATCCTAATAATTAGATTCGTCTGGAACATTCTAGGTTCGATGAGAAGTCGATTCAAAGATCGTCAAAAATCAGTTCGTAAACTGAGTATAGCATTATTCAAAACCCAAATTTGGAAGGCGGCATTCTGTCAATCTCTGTACATATTTCAAAAGCTAATTGAATAAACCTTTAGACAACATATACAGGATTATAACCCTTTTTATAGGTACTGATATTGTAAAGTATACAAGAAGTTATTTGATTTCCAAAATAAACAAAAACAGTTTCTAAAACAGTATGAAATTCAATAAATCCTCCCGATAGGACGTGCGTCCCGCCAAACCAGGTGACGTGGTCGCGATCCGAAAATATCGAAAGGTGCGTATCGACTTCGTGGACGTGTAGGATTTGACGGAATTCAAATTGGTTGCGTATGTGCGACGAATTTGATACGTATTCGTCGAATTTCACCGTATCGGCCTCTTTGCAAATTTTCCAATTACTTTGTGCACATTTGTCAGATCGAGACAAAACTTGCACGAACAGGACCGTAACATTTTTTTGGTCTTGTATGCCAAGTTTGGTCCGAAACTTGCACCAACAGGACCGTAACGTTTTTTTGGTCCTGTATGCTAAGTTTGGTCCAATCGGATCGCCGTTTTGCAGGCCCCACGATCCGATTCAACGGACGATTTTGTGCACGGCCTGTCGGAATCCAACTTTGGACATATAGTTAGGTTTGTATCATCAAAACAAATCAGTAGACATGTAGTTTGATGACTTTAGCGACCATTGACTCTGACACGCTTTTTGGTGAAAAGCGGGTCCAACGGCGGACATCGTTTTGGCTCAAAATGACTGTTTTGCCTCTGTGTCTAGAATTGGACTTAAGGACAAGCAATCCTAGCTAATTTGACTATTCTGAGAACGTTGGTAATGTTTATTTCAGCTTTCGGAGACAGTTGTGAGGTTTGGACTTTATGGCTTACCAGTTGTCGGTATATTGTTAGTTCTTCGTGCTACCACCAGGCAAGTATACCTTGCCTCCCTCTACAGTTTATTTCATGCTTATATTATTTCTCCTTTAGTTATATGTTATTATTTAGTTTTCTAGAGTTGATTTGGTTGACATACCTCTTCTATTTGTTGACACGCTTGCCACACGGAGATTAGTATCATAGATTTTGTTTATACTTCTTGACTGTCATGCATGTGATTTACCATACTTGTGACATGATTCAATGAGTACTAGCTGGACGGGAAAATATCTTAGTAGACATGTGAACTACCGAGAAATATCCTAAATGTCTGATCTTGACTGATAGCAGATGCACACGACACGTGCAGGATGTCGTATTTACCCCTTAGCCGTTCACATGTCGAAAAGGATATTTCAACACACGTATATAGTTCATGTTTTCTTGCTAGCAGATCATTTATGAGTACTTGTTCTCGTGTCCGTGTTCATAGTACTTGTCAGTTTCTGTCTCGTTCCCGGTTATTTCTTTATGCATGATAAACTGTTAGATATGCATATTTTATGTATCTTGCTAGTCCTATAAGGACCTGATGATCTCTTCAGGTAGCTGGTTGTACGGAGTTAGTTAGCTGAGCACGTGGTAGTCGATTACATCTGTATGATTCCGGTATTTTGCTAGTGATATTGCTTTATTATCTTCTCGTGCTCTTATGATATATCCTGCTTGTTAGCCAAGTTTTATGGACTCATGTTATTCTTGGAGTCTAATCAGACAATATGCTAGTGGGCTGCAGACCACGACCCATAGTGTTCATTCATGTTTCATATTCTTATGTGGATTGTGATATAGATTTGCCTTGCCATGATTAGGCACGTGATACCATATCAAGACAAGATGGGCTGGAGTCGCTCGATACGTAGCTAGCTTGCTCACGAGCTCGCGTCCGAAAAGGGGGGTGCGGGACGGGCACTGTTCAAGACTGAAGTTGTTTGCCTATGTGTGGTAATATTTAACCCGTATAATGTATGTATAAGTATACGTACGTATAATAAGTATGAGTGTGTGTCTATATATATATATATTTATATATATAGATAATATATATATATATATATATATATATTATATATATATTAATTATTGACTATATTATTTAGGGCTGATAAATTAATGGGTTTAATTACTTGAGTTTTGGATAACATTTATAAATGTATATTTATGTATATATTTTCTTTGTACTGTATATTTGAGTGTAATGTATAATATATATAA